>CAWUFW010008768.1:0-600000 GCA_963921515.1 Calotriton arnoldi
CCAATCCATAACACATTTTATACAGGAGCACTTGCACTTTCCCACTGGACCGCAGGGAGGGAAGTGCGCAGAATCATCACACCAGCAAAAACAGAGTCAAAACCGGGAGGTCAGAAAGCAAAAAGTCAGGGGAAACACGCCAAAAGATGCCAAGTCTAACAACTACCAAAAACCCAAATGGGGTACACCACCATACTCACTGTGGTAGACCACTTATCTAAAATGGCTCACTTTGTGCCCCTCAAGAAGCTACCCTCAGCTACAGAACTAGCTGCAATCTTTACTGATAACATTATCCTGCTACATGGTATTCCTTCTGTTTTGATAACTGATCGGGGTTCCTAGTTTATCTCCCATTTCTGGAACGAGCTTTGCACCACGTTGGAGGTACGTCTCTCATCGGCTTACCACCCACAGACAGACGGTCAGGCAGAAAGAACCAACCAAACCCTGGAGCAATACCTAAGGTGCCTAATGCTTACCATGGAAAGGGAATGGTCAGACATGCTATGGGCCGTAGAGTTCGCTTACAATAACACCAAACATACTTCCATAGGTATGTCCCCTTTTTTTTGCCTTCAGAGGCAACACCTGCAAACCTTCCCATGGGAAACACAAGTGCATAGCCCCATGCCAGCAGTCCAGAAGTTTCACACTACGCTCCATGAACTATGGCAACAAGCATGCTTTGAATTAGCAAAAGCCAAAGATGCATACAAACAGGCAGCAGACAGACACCAGGGCGATACAAAAGGGGATGATGGACGGAACGCTTGAGCCAATCAAACACTCACCCCCAGTCAACTGATCTGGGTTTAATCCATCATCATTCTTTAGCTCACTCCACCACCCCAGTTCAGACATGGCCATATGCAAATCAGTCTGACCCTGTGCCTCATGGGAACAGTCCAGCACGAACTGCCAAGCCATGTCTTCCCTGGACCGGAAACAAGCATCCTAGGACCGGTTTCTGGCATTTCAGCCGTCATCAGCCAGGCTTGCTTGAATCCAGTGGCAAAGTGAGCAAGGGACCCACGCCTGGGCATACCCCCGCCAACTTAGGGCGACCAAAGCGATACAAAGGGGATGATGGACGGAACGCTTGAGCCAATCAAACACTCACCCCCAGTCAACTGATCTGGGTTTAATCCATCATCATTCTTTAGCTCACTCCACCACCCCAGTTCAGACATGGCCATATGCAAATCAGTCTGACCCTGTGCCTCATGGGAACAGTCCAGCACGAACTGCCAAGCCATGTCTTCCCTGGACCGGAAACAAGCATCCTAGGACCGGTTTCTGGCATTTCAGCCGTCATCAGCCAGGCTTGCTTGAATCCAGTGGAAAAGTGAGCAAGGGACCCACGTCTGGGCATACCCCCGCCAACTTAGGGCGACCAAAGCGATACAAAAGGGGATGATGGACGGAACGTTTGAGCCAATCAAACACTCACCCCCAGTCAACTGATCTGGGTTTAATCCATCATCATTCTTTAGCTCACTCCACCACCCCAGTTCAGACATGGCCATATGCAAATCAGTCTGACCCTGTGCCTCATGGGAACAGTCCAGCACGAACTGCCAAGCCATGTCTTCCCTGGACCGGAAACAAGCATCCTAGGACCGGTTTCTGGCATTTCAGCCGTCATCAGCCAGGCTTGCTTGAATCCAGTGGCAAAGTGAGCAAGGGACCCACGTCTGGGCATACCCCGCCAACTTAGGGCGACCAAAGCGATACAAAAGGGGATGATGGACGGAACGTTTGAGCCAATCAAACACTCACCCCCAGTCAACTGATCTGGGTTTAATCCATCATCATTCTTTAGCTCACTCCACCACCCCAGTTCAGACATGGCCATATGCAAATCAGTCTGACCCTGTGCCTCATGGGAACAGTCCAGCACGAACTGCCAAGCCATGTCTTCCCTGGACCGGAAACAAGCATCCTAGGACCGGTTTCTGGCATTTCAGCCGTCATCAGCCAGGCTTGCTTGAATCCAGTGGCAAAGTGAGCAAGGGACCCACGTCTGGGCATACCCCCGCCAACTTAGGGCGACCAAAGCGATACAAAAGGGGATGATGGACGGAACGTTTGAGCCAATCAAACACTCACCCCCAGTCAACTGATCTGGGTTTAATCCATCATCATTCTTTAGCTCACTCCACCACCCCAGTTCAGACATGGCCATATGCAAATCAGTCTGACCCTGTGCCTCATGGGAACAGTCCAGCACGAACTGCCAAGCCATGTCTTCCCTGGACCGGAAACAAGCATCCTAGGACTGGTTTCTGGCATTTCAGCCGTCATCAGCCAGGCTTGCTTGAATCCAGTGGCAAAGTGAGCAAGGGACCCACGTCTGGGCATACCCCCGCCAACTTAGGGCGACCAAAGCGATACAAAAGGGGATGATGGACGGAACGTTTGAGCCAATCAAACACTCACCCCCAGCCAACTGATCTGGGTTTAATCCATCATCATTCTTTAGCTCACTCCACCACCCCAGTTCAGACATGGCCATATGCAAATCAGTCTGACCCTGTGCCTCATGGGAACAGTCCAGCACGAACTGCCAAGCCATGTCTTCCCTGGACCGGAAACAAGCACCCTAGGACCGGTTTCTGGCATTTCAGCCGTCATCAGCCAGGCTTGCTTGAATCCAGTGGCAAAGTGAGCAAGGGACCCACGTCTGGGCATACCCCGCCAACTTAGGGCGACCAAAGCGATACAAAAGGGGATGATGGACGGAACGTTTGAGCCAATCAAACACTCACCCCCAGTCAACTGATCTGGGTTTAATCCATCATCATTCTTTAGCTCACTCCACCACCCCAGTTCAGACATGGCCATATGCAAATCAGTCTGACCCTGTGCCTCATGGGAACAGTCCAGCACGAACTGCCAAGCCATGTCTTCCCTGGACCGGAAACAAGCCTCCTAGGACCGGTTTCTGGCATTTCAGCCGTCATCAGCCAGGCTTGCTTGAATCCAGTGGCAAAGTGAGCAAGGGACCCACGTCTGGGCATACCCCCGCCAACTTAGGGCGACCAAAGCGATACAAAAGGGGATGATGGACGGAACGTTTGAGCCAATCAAACACTCACCCCCAGTCAACTGATCTGGGTTTAATCCATCATCATTCTTTAGCTCACTCCACCACCCCAGTTCAGACATGGCCATATGCAAATCAGTCTGACCCTGTGCCTCATGGGAACAGTCCAGCACGAACTGCCAAGCCATGTCTTCCCTGGACCGGAAACAAGCATCCTAGGACCGGTTTCTGGCATTTCAGCCGTCATCAGCCAGGCTTGCTTGAATCCAGTGGCAAAGTGAGCAAGGGACCCACGTCTGGGCATACCCCCGCCAACTTAGGGCGACCAAAGCGATACAAAAGGGGATGATGGACGGAATGTTTGAGCCAATCAAACACTCACCCCCAGTCAACTGATCTGGGTTTAATCCATCATCATTCTTTAGCTCACTCCACCACCCCAGTTCAGACATGGCCATATGCAAATCAGTCTGACCCTGTGCCTCATGGGAACAGTCCAGCACGAACTGCCAAGCCATGTCTTCCCTGGACCGGAAACAAGCATCCTAGGACCGGTTTCTGGCATTTCAGCCGTCATCAGCCAGGCTTGCTTGAATCCAGTGGCAAAGTGAGCAAGGGACCCACGTCTGGGCATACCCCCGCCAACTTAGGGGCGACCAAAGCGATACAAAAGGGGATGATGGACGGAACGTTTGAGCCAATCAAACACTCACCCCAGTCAACTGATCTGGGTTTAATCCATCATCATTCTTTAGCTCACTCCACCACCCCAGTTCAGACATGGCCATATGCAAATCAGTCTGACCCTGTGCCTCATGGGAACAGTCCAGCACGAACTGCCAAGCCATGTCTTCCCTGGACCGGAAATAAGCATCCTAGGACCGGTTTCTGGCATTTCAGCCGTCATCAGCCAGGCTTGCTTGAATCCAGTGGCAAAGTGAGCAAGGGACCCACGTCTGGGCATACCCCGCCAACTTAGGGCGACCAAAGCGATACAAAAGGGGATGATGGACGGAACGTTTGAGCCAATCAAACACTCACCCCCAGTCAACTGATCTGGGTTTAATCCATCATCATTCTTTAGCTCACTCCACCACCCCAGTTCAGACATGGCCATATGCAAATCAGTCTGACCCTGTGCCTCATGGGAACAGTCCAGCACGAACTGCCAAGCCATGTCTTCCCTGGACCGGAAACGAGCATCCTAGGACCGGTTTCTGGCATTTCAGCCGTCATCAGCCAGGCTTGCTTGAATCCAGTGGCAAAGTGAGCAAGGGACCCACGTCTGGGCATACCCCGCCAACTTAGGGCGACCAAAGCGATACATAAAGGGGATGATGGACGGAATGTTTGAGCCAATCAAACACTCACCCCCAGTCAACTGATCTGGGTTTAATCCATCATCATTCTTTAGCTCACTCCACCACCCCAGTTCAGACATGGCCATATGCAAATCAGTCTGACCCTGTGCCTCATGGGAACAGTCCAGCACGAACTGCCAAGCCATGTCTTCCCTGGACCGGAAACAAGCATCCTAGTACCGGTTTCTGGCATTTCAGCCGTCATCAGCCAGGCTTGCTTGAATCCAGTGGCAAAGTGAGCAAGGGACCCACGTCTGGGCATACCCCCGCCAACTTAGGGCGACCAAAGCGATACAAAAGGGGATGATGGACGGAACGTTTGAGCCAATCAAACACTCACCCCCAGTCAACTGATCTGGGTTTAATCCATCATCATTCTTTAGCTCACTCCACCACCCCAGTTCAGACATGGCCATATGCAAATCAGTCTGACCCTGTGCCTCATGGGAACAGTCCAGCACGAACTGCCAAGCCATGTCTTCCCTGGACCGGAAACAAGCATCCTAGGACCGGTTTCTGGCATTTCAGCCGTCATCAGCCAGGCTTGCTTGAATCCAGTGGCAAAGTGAGCAAGGGACCCACGTCTGGGCATACCCCCGCCAACTTAGGGCGACCAAAGCGATACAAAAGGGGATGATGGACGGAACGTTTGAGCCAATCAAACACTCACCCCCAGTCAACTGATCTGGGTTTAATCCATCATCATTCTTTAGCTGACTCCACCACCCCAGTTCAGACATGGCCATATGCAAATCAGTCTGACCCTGTGCCTCATGGGAACAGTCCAGCACGAACTGCCAAGCCATGTCTTCCCTGGACCGGAAACAAGCATCCTAGGACCGGTTTCTGGCATTTCAGCCGTCATCAGCCAGGCTTGCTTGAATCCAGTGGCAAAGTGAGCAAGGGACCCACGTCTGGGCATACCCCCGCCAACTTAGGGCGACCAAAGCAATACAAAAGGGGATGATGGACGGAACGTTTGAGCCAATCAAACACTCACCCCCAGTCAACTGATCTGGGTTTAATCCATCATCATTCTTTAGCTCACTCCACCACCCCAGTTCAGACATGGCCATATGCAAATCAGTCTGACCCTGTGCCTCATGGGAACAGTCCAGCACGAACTGCCAAGCCATGTCTTCCCTGGACCGGAAACAAGCCTCCTAGGACCGGTTTCTGGCATTTCAGCCGTCATCAGCCAGGCTTGCTTGAATCCAGTGGCAAAGTGAGCAAGGGACCCACGTCTGGGCATACCCCGCCAACTTAGGGCGACCAAAGCGATACAAAGGGGATGATGGACGGAACGTTTGAGCCAATCAAACACTCACCCCCAGTCAACTGATCTGGGTTTAATCCATCATCATTCTTTAGCTCACTCCACCACCCCAGTTCAGACATGGCCATATGCAAATCAGTCTGACCCTGTGCCTCATGGGAACAGTCCAGCACGAACTGCCAAGCCATGTCTTCCCTGGACCGGAAACAAGCATCCTAGGACCGGTTTCTGGCATTTCAGCCGTCATCAGCCAGGCTTGCTTGAATCCAGTGGCAAAGTGAGCAAGGGACCCACGTCTGGGCATACCCCCGCCAACTTAGGGCGACCAAAGCGATACAAAAGGGGGTGATGGACGGAATGTTTGAGCCAATCAAACACTCACCCCCAGTCAACTGATCTGGGTTTAATCCATCATCATTCTTTAGCTCACTCCACCACCCCAGTTCAGACATGGCCATATGCAAATCAGTCTGACCCTGTGCCTCATGGGAACAGTCCAGCACGAACTGCCAAGCCATGTCTTCCCTGGACCGGAAACAAGCATCCTAGGACCGGTTTCTGGCATTTCAGCCGTCATCAGCCAGGCTTGCTTGAATCCAGTGGCAAAGTGAGCAAGGGACCCACGTCTGGGCATACCCCCGCCAACTTAGGGCGACCAAAGCGATACAAAGGGGATGATGGACGGAACGTTTGAGCCAATCAAACACTCACCCCCAGTCAACTGATCTGGGTTTAATCCATCATCATTCTTTAGCTCACTCCACCACCCCAGTTCAGACATGGCCATATGCAAATCAGTCTGACCCTGTGCCTCATGGGAACAGTCCAGCACGAACTGCCAAGCCATGTCTTCCCTGGACCGGAAATAAGCATCCTAGGACCGGTTTCTGGCATTTCAGCCGTCATCAGCCAGGCTTGCTTGAATCCAGTGGCAAAGTGAGCAAGGGACCCACGTCTGGGCATACCCCGCCAACTTAGGGCGACCAAAGCGATACAAAAGGGATGATGGACGGAACGTTTGAGCCAATCAAACACTCACCCCCAGTCAACTGATCTGGGTTTAATCCATCATCATTCTTTAGCTCACTCCACCACCCCAGTTCAGACATGGCCATATGCAAATCAGTCTGACCCTGTGCCTCATGGGAACAGTCCAGCACGAACTGCCAAGCCATGTCTTCCCTGGACCGGAAACGAGCATCCTAGGACCGGTTTCTGGCATTTCCAGCCGTCATCAGCCAGGCTTGCTTGAATCCAGTGGCAAAGTGAGCAAGGGACCCACGTCTGGGCATACCCCCGCCAACTTAGGGCGACCAAAGCGATACAAAAGGGGATGATGGACGGAATGTTTGAGCCAATCAAACACTCACCCCCAGTCAACTGATCTGGGTTTAATCCATCATCATTCTTTAGCTCACTCCACCACCCCAGTTCAGACATGGCCATATGCAAATCAGTCTGACCCTGTGCCTCATGGGAACAGTCCAGCACGAACTGCCAAGCCATGTCTTCCCTGGACCGGAAACAAGCATCCTAGTACCGGTTTCTGGCATTTCAGCCGTCATCAGCCAGGCTTGCTTGAATCCAGTGGCAAAGTGAGCAAGGGACCCACGTCTGGGCATACCCCGCCAACTTAGGGCGACCAAAGCGATACAAAAGGGGATGATGGACGGAACGTTTGAGCCAATCAAACACTCACCCCCAGTCAACTGATCTGGGTTTAATCCATCATCATTCTTTAGCTCACTCCACCACCCCAGTTCAGACATGGCCATATGCAAATCAGTCTGACCCTGTGCCTCATGGGAACAGTCCAGCACGAACTGCCAAGCCATGTCTTCCCTGGACCGGAAACAAGCATCCTAGGACCGGTTTCTGGCATTTCAGCCGTCATCAGCCAGGCTTGCTTGAATCCAGTGGCAAAGTGAGCAAGGGACCCACGTCTGGGCATACCCCCGCCAACTTAGGGGCGACCAAAGCGATACAAAAGGGGATGATGGACGGAACGTTTGAGCCAATCAAACACTCACCCCCAGTCAACTGATCTGGGTTTAATCCATCATCATTCTTTAGCTCACTCCACCACCCCAGTTCAGACATGGCCATATGCAAATCAGTCTGACCCTGTGCCTCATGGGATCAGTCCAGCACGAACTGCCAAGCCATGTCTTCCCTGGACCGGAAACAAGCATCCTAGGACCGGTTTCTGGCATTTCAGCCGTCATCAGCCAGGCTTGCTTGAATCCAGTGGCAAAGTGAGCAAGGGTCCCACGTCTGGGCATACCCCCGCCAACTTAGGGCGACCAAAGCGATACAAAAGGGGATGATGGACCGGAACGTTTGAGCCAATCAAACACTCACCCCCAGTCAACTGATCTGGGTTTAATCCATCATCATTCTTTAGCTCACTCCACCACCCCAGTTCAGACATGGCCATATGCAAATCAGTCTGACCCTGTGCCTCATGGGAACAGTCCAGCACGAACTGCCAAGCCATGTCTTCCCTGGACCGGAAACAAGCATCCTAGGACCGGTTTCTGGCATTTCAGCCGTCATCAGCCAGGCTTGCTTGAATCCAGTGGCAAAGTGAGCAAGGGACCCACGTCTGGGCATACCCCCGCCAACTTAGGGCGACCAAAGCGATACAAAAGGGGATGATGGACGGAACGTTTGAGCCAATCAAACACTTACCCCCAGTCAACTGATCTGGGTTTAATCCATCATCATTCTTTAGCTCACTCCACCACCCCAGTTCAGACATGGCCATATGCAAATCAGTCTGACCCTGTGCCTCATGGGAACAGTCCAGCACGAACTGCCAAGCCATGTCTTCCCTGGACCGGAAACAAGCATCCTAGGACCGGTTTCTGGCATTTCAGCCGTCATCAGCCAGGCTTGCTTGAATCCAGTGGCAAAGTGAGCAAGGGACCCACGTCTGGGCATACCCCGCCAACTTAGGGCGACCAAAGCGATACAAAAGGGGATGATGGACGGAACGTTTGAGCCAATCAAACACTCACCCCCAGTCAACTGATCTGGGTTTAATCCATCATCATTCTTTAGCTGACTCCACCACCCCAGTTCAGACATGGCCATATGCAAATCAGTCTGACCCTGTGCCTCATGGGAACAGTCCAGCACGAACTGCCAAGCCATGTCTTCCCTGGACCGGAAACAAGCATCCTAGGACCGGTTTCTGGCATTTCAGCCGTCATCAGCCAGGCTTGCTTGAATCCAGTGGCAAAGTGAGCAAGGGACCCACGTCTGGGCATACCCCGCCAACTTAGGGCGACCAAAGCAATACAAAAGGGGATGATGGACGGAACGTTTGAGCCAATCAAACACTCGCCCCCAGTCAACTGATCTGGGTTTAATCCATCATCATTCTTTAGCTCACTCCACCACCCCCAGTTCAGACATGGCCATATGCAAATCAGTCTGACCCTGTGCCTCATGGGAACAGTCCAGCACGAACTGCCAAGCCATGTCTTCCCTGGACCGGAAACAAGCATCCTAGGACCGGTTTCTGGCATTTCAGCCGTCATCAGCCAGGCTTGCTTGAATCCAGTGGCAAAGTGAGCAAGGGACCCACGTCTGGGCATACCCCGCCAACTTAGGGCGACCAAAGCGATACAAAAGGGGATGATGGACGGAACGTTTGAGCCAATCAAACACTCACCCCCAGTCAACTGATCCGGGTTTAATCCATCATCATTCTTTAGCTCACTCCACCACCCCAGTTCAGACATGGCCATATGCAAATCAGTCTGACCCTGTGCCTCATGGGAACAGTCCAGCACGAACTGCCAAGCCATGTCTTCCCTGGACCGGAAACAAGCATCCTAGGACCGGTTTCTGGCATTTCAGCCGTCATCAGCCAGGCTTGCTTGAATCCAGTGGCAAAGTGAGCAAGGGACCCACGTCTGGGCATACCCCCGCCAACTTAGGGCGACCAAAGCGATACAAAAGGGGATGATGGACGGAACGTTTGAGCCAATCAAACACTCACCCCCAGTCAACTGATCTGGGTTTAATCCATCATCATTCTTTAGCTCACTCCACCACCCCAGTTCAGACATGGCCATATGCAAATCAGTCTGACCCTGTGCCTCATGGGAACAGTCCAGCACGAACTGCCAAGCCATGTCTTCCCTGGACCGGAAACAAGCATCCTAGGACCGGTTTCTGGCATTTCAGCCGTCATCAGCCAGGCTTGCTTGAATCCAGTGGCAAAGTGAGCAAGGGACCCACGTCTGGGCATACCCCCGCCAACTTAGGGCGACCAAAGCGATACAAAAGGGGATGATGGACGGAACGTTTGAGCCAATCAAACACTCACCCCCAGTCAACTGATCTGGGTTTAATCCATCATCATTCTTTAGCTGACTCCACCACCCCAGTTCAGACATGGCCATATGCAAATCAGTCTGACCCTGTGCCTCATGGGAACAGTCCAGCACGAACTGCCAAGCCATGTCTTCCCTGGACCGGAAACAAGCATCCTAGGACCGGTTTCTGGCATTTCAGCCGTCATCAGCCAGGCTTGCTTGAATCCAGTGGCAAAGTGAGCAAGGGACCCACGTCTGGGCATACCCCCGCCAACTTAGGGCGACCAAAGCAATACAAAAGGGGATGATGGACGGAACGTTTGAGCCAATCAAACACTCACCCCCAGTCAACTGATCTGGGTTTAATCCATCATCATTCTTTAGCTCACTCCACCACCCCAGTTCAGACATGGCCATATGCAAATCAGTCTGACCCTGTGCCTCATGGGAACAGTCCAGCACGAACTGCCAAGCCATGTCTTCCCTGGACCGGAAACAAGCCTCCTAGGACCGGTTTCTGGCATTTCAGCCGTCATCAGCCAGGCTTGCTTGAATCCAGTGGCAAAGTGAGCAAGGGACCCACGTCTGGGCATACCCCCGCCAACTTAGGGCGACCAAAGCGATACAAAAGGGGATGATGGACGGAACGTTTGAGCCAATCAAACACTCACCCCCAGTCAACTGATCTGGGTTTAATCCATCATCATTCTTTAGCTCACTCCACCACCCCAGTTCAGACATGGCCATATGCAAATCAGTCTGACCCTGTGCCTCATGGGAACAGTCCAGCACGAACTGCCAAGCCATGTCTTCCCTGGACCGGAAACAAGCATCCTAGGACCGGTTTCTGGCATTTCAGCCGTCATCAGCCAGGCTTGCTTGAATCCAGTGGCAAAGTGAGCAAGGGACCCACGTCTGGGCATACCCCCGCCAACTTAGGGCGACCAAAGCGATACAAAAGGGGGTGATGGACGGAATGTTTTAGCCAATCAAACACTCACCCCCAGTCAACTGATCTGGGTTTAATCCATCATCATTCTTTAGCTCACTCCACCACCCCAGTTCAGACATGGCCATATGCAAATCAGTCTGACCCTGTGCCTCATGGGAACAGTCCAGCACGAACTGCCAAGCCATGTCTTCCCTGGACCGGAAACAAGCATCCTAGGACCGGTTTCTGGCATTTCAGCCGTCATCAGCCAGGCTTGCTTGAATCCAGTGGCAAAGTGAGCAAGGGACCCACGTCTGGGCATACCCCCGCCAACTTAGGGCGACCAAAGCGATACAAAAGGGGATGATGGACGGAACGTTTGAGCCAATCAAACACTCACCCCCAGTCAACTGATCTGGGTTTAATCCATCATCATTCTTTAGCTCACTCCACCACCCCAGTTCAGACATGGCCATATGCAAATCAGTCTGACCCTGTGCCTCATGGGAACAGTCCAGCACGAACTGCCAAGCCATGTCTTCCCTGGACCGGAAATAAGCATCCTAGGACCGGTTTCTGGCATTTCAGCCGTCATCAGCCAGGCTTGCTTGAATCCAGTGGCAAAGTGAGCAAGGGACCCACGTCTGGGCATACCCCCGCCAACTTAGGGCGACTCAAAGCGATACAAAGGGGATGATGGACGGAACGTTTGAGCCAATCAAACACTCACCCCCAGTCAACTGATCTGGGTTTAATCCATCATCATTCTTTAGCTCACTCCACCACCCCAGTTCAGACATGGCCATATGCAAATCAGTCTGACCCTGTGCCTCATGGGAACAGTCCAGCACGAACTGCCAAGCCATGTCTTCCCTGGACCGGAAACGAGCATCCTAGGACCGGTTTCTGGCATTTCAGCCGTCATCAGCCAGGCTTGCTTGAATCCAGTGGCAAAGTGAGCAAGGGACCCACGTCTGGGCATACCCCCGCCAACTTAGGGCGACCAAAGCGATACAAAAGGGGATGATGGACGGAATGTTTGAGCCAATCAAACACTCACCCCCAGTCAACTGATCTGGGTTTAATCCATCATCATTCTTTAGCTCACTCCACCACCCCAGTTCAGACATGGCCATATGCAAATCAGTCTGACCCTGTGCCTCATGGGAACAGTCCAGCACGAACTGCCAAGCCATGTCTTCCCTGGACCGGAAACAAGCATCCTAGTACCGGTTTCTGGCATTTCAGCCGTCATCAGCCAGGCTTGCTTGAATCCAGTGGCAAAGTGAGCAAGGGACCCACGTCTGGGCATACCCCCGCCAACTTAGGGGCGACCAAAGCGATACAAAAGGGGATGATGGACGGAACGTTTGAGCCAATCAAACACTCACCCCCAGTCAACTGATCTGGGTTTAATCCATCATCATTCTTTAGCTCACTCCACCACCCCAGTTCAGACATGGCCATATGCAAATCAGTCTGACCCTGTGCCTCATGGGAACAGTCCAGCACGAACTGCCAAGCCATGTCTTCCCTGGACCGGAAACAAGCATCCTAGGACCGGTTTCTGGCATTTCAGCCGTCATCAGCCAGGCTTGCTTGAATCCAGTGGCAAAGTGAGCAAGGGACCCACGTCTGGGCATACCCCGCCAACTTAGGGCGACCAAAGCGATACAAAAGGGGATGATGGACGGAACGTTTGAGCCAATCAAACACTCACCCCCAGTCAACTGATCTGGGTTTAATCCATCATCATTCTTTAGCTCACTCCACCACCCCAGTTCAGACATGGCCATATGCAAATCAGTCTGACCCTGTGCCTCATGGGATCAGTCCAGCACGAACTGCCAAGCCATGTCTTCCCTGGACCGGAAACAAGCATCCTAGGACCGGTTTCTGGCATTTCAGCCGTCATCAGCCAGGCTTGCTTGAATCCAGTGGCAAAGTGAGCAAGGGTCCCACGTCTGGGCATACCCCCGCCAACTTAGGGCGACCAAAGCGATACAAAAGGGGATGATGGACGGAACGTTTGAGCCAATCAAACACTCACCCCCAGTCAACTGATCTGGGTTTAATCCATCATCATTCTTTAGCTCACTCCACCACCCCAGTTCAGACATGGCCATATGCAAATCAGTCTGACCCTGTGCCTCATGGGAACAGTCCAGCACGAACTGCCAAGCCATGTCTTCCCTGGACCGGAAACAAGCATCCTAGGACCGGTTTCTGGCATTTCAGCCGTCATCAGCCAGGCTTGCTTGAATCCAGTGGCAAAGTGAGCAAGGGACCCACGTCTGGGCATACCCCGCCAACTTAGGGCGACCAAAGCGATACAAAAGGGGATGATGGACGGAACGTTTGAGCCAATCAAACACTCACCCCCAGTCAACTGATCTGGGTTTAATCCATCATCATTCTTTAGCTCACTCCACCACCCCAGTTCAGACATGGCCATATGCAAATCAGTCTGACCCTGTGCCTCATGGGAACAGTCCAGCACGAACTGCCAAGCCATGTCTTCCCTGGACCGGAAACAAGCATCCTAGGACCGGTTTCTGGCATTTCAGCCGTCATCAGCCAGGCTTGCTTGAATCCAGTGGCAAAGTGAGCAAGGGACCCACGCCTGGGCATACCCCCGCCAACTTAGGGCGACCAAAGCGATACAAAAGGGGATGATGGACGGAACGTTTGAGCCAATCAAACACTCACCCCCAGTCAACTGATCTGGGTTTAATCCATCATCATTCTTTAGCTGACTCCACCACCCCAGTTCAGACATGGCCATATGCAAATCAGTCTGACCCTGTGCCTCATGGGAACAGTCCAGCACGAACTGCCAAGCCATGTCTTCCCTGGACCGGAAACAAGCATCCTAGGACCGGTTTCTGGCATTTCAGCCGTCATCAGCCAGGCTTGCTTGAATCCAGTGGCAAAGTGAGCAAGGGACCCACGTCTGGGCATACCCCCGCCAACTTAGGGCGACCAAAGCAATACAAAAGGGGATGATGGACGGAACGTTTGAGCCAATCAAACACTCGCCCCCAGTCAACTGATCTGGGTTTAATCCATCATCATTCTTTAGCTCACTCCACCACCCCAGTTCAGACATGGCCATATGCAAATCAGTCTGACCCTGTGCCTCATGGGAACAGTCCAGCACGAACTGCCAAGCCATGTCTTCCCTGGACCGGAAACAAGCATCCTAGGACCGGTTTCTGGCATTTCAGCCGTCATCAGCCAGGCTTGCTTGAATCCAGTGGCAAAGTGAGCAAGGGACCCACGTCTGGGCATACCCCCGCCAACTTAGGGCGACCAAAGCGATACAAAAGGGGATAATGGACGGAACGTTTGAGCCAATCAAACACTCACCCCCAGTCAACTGATCTGGGTTTAATCCATCATCATTCTTTAGCTGACTCCACCACCCCAGTTCAGACATGGCCATATGCAAATCAGTCTGACCCTGTGCCTCATGGGAACAGTCCAGCACGAACTGCCAAGCCATGTCTTCCTGGACCGGAAACAAGCATCCTAGGACCGGTTTCTGGCATTTCAGCCGTCATCAGCCAGGCTTGCTTGAATCCAGTGGCAAAGTGAGCAAGGGACCCACGTCTGGGCATACCCCCGCCAACTTAGGGCGACCAAAGCGATACAAAAGGGGATGATGGACGGAACGTTTGAGCCAATCAAACACTCACCCCCAGTCAACTGATCTGGGTTTAATCCATCATCATTCTTTAGCTCACTCCACCACCCCAGTTCAGACATGGCCATATGCAAATCAGTCTGACCCTGTGCCTCATGGGAACAGTCCAGCACGAACTGCCAAGCCATGTCTTCCCTGGACCGGAAACAAGCATCCTAGGACCGGTTTCTGGCATTTCAGCCGTCATCAGCCAGGCTTGCTTGAATCCAGTGGCAAAGTGAGCAAGGGACCCACGTCTGGGCATACCCCCGCCAACTTAGGGCGACCAAAGCGATACAAAAGGGGATGATGGACGGAACGTTTGAGCCAATCAAACACTCACCCCCAGTCAACTGATCCGGGTTTAATCCATCATCATTCTTTAGCTCACTCCACCACCCCAGTTCAGACATGGCCATATGCAAATCAGTCTGACCCTGTGCCTCATGGGAACAGTCCAGCACGAACTGCCAAGCCATGTCTTCCCTGGACCGGAAACAAGCATCCTAGGACCGGTTTCTGGCATTTCAGCCGTCATCAGCCAGGCTTGCTTGAATCCAGTGGCAAAGTGAGCAAGGGACCCACGTCTGGGCATACCCCGCCAACTTAGGGCGACCAAAGCGATACAAAAGGGGATGATGGACGGAACGTTTGAGCCAATCAAACACTCACCCCCAGTCAACTGATCTGGGTTTAATCCATCATCATTCTTTAGCTGACTCCACCACCCCAGTTCAGACATGGCCATATGCAAATCAGTCTGACCCTGTGCCTCATGGGAACAGTCCAGCACGAACTGCCAAGCCATGTCTTCCCTGGACCGGAAACAAGCATCCTAGGACCGGTTTCTGGCATTTCAGCCGTCATCAGCCAGGCTTGCTTGAATCCAGTGGCAAAGTGAGCAAGGGACCCACGTCTGGGCATACCCCCGCCAACTTAGGGGCGACCAAAGCGATACAAAAGGGGATGATGGACGGAACGTTTGAGCCAATCAAACACTCACCCCAGTCAACTGATCTGGGTTTAATCCATCATCATTCTTTAGCTCACTCCACCACCCCAGTTCAGACATGGCCATATGCAAATCAGTCTGACCCTGTGCCTCATGGGAACAGTCCAGGACGAACTGCCAAGCCATGTCTTCCCTGGACCGGAAACAAGCATCCTAGGACCGGTTTCTGGCATTTCAGCCGTCATCAGCCAGGCTTGCTTGAATCCAGTGGCAAAGTGAGCAAGGGACCCACGTCTGGGCATACCCCCGCCAACTTAGGGCGACCAAAGCGATACAAAAGGGGATGATGGACGGAACGTTTGAGCCAATCAAACACTCACCCCCAGTCAACTGATCTGGGTTTAATCCATCATCATTCTTTAGCTGACTCCACCACCCCAGTTCAGACATGGCCATATGCAAATCAGTCTGACCCTGTGCCTCATGGGAACAGTCCAGCACGAACTGCCAAGCCATGTCTTCCCTGGACCGGAAACAAGCATCCTAGGACCGGTTTCTGGCATTTCAGCCGTCATCAGCCAGGCTTGCTTGAATCCAGTGGCAAAGTGAGCAAGGGACCCACGTCTGGGCATACCCCCGCCAACTTAGGGCGACCAAAGCGATACAAAAGGGGATGATGGACGGAACGTTTGAGTCAATCAAACACTCACCCCCAGTCAACTGATCTGGGTTTAATCCATCATCATTCTTTAGCTCACTCCACCACCCCAGTTCAGACATGGCCATATGCAAATCAGTCTGACCCTGTGCCTCATGGGAACAGTCCAGCACGAACTGCCAAGCCATGTCTTCCCTGGACCGGAAACAAGCATCCTAGGACCGGTTTCTGGCATTTCAGCCGTCATCAGCCAGGCTTGCTTGAATCCAGTGGCAAAGTGAGCAAGGGACCCACGTCTGGGCATACCCCCGCCAACTTAGGGCGACCAAAGCGATACAAAAGGGGATGATGGACGGAACGTTTGAGCCAATCAAACACTCACCCCCAGTCAACTGATCCGGGTTTAATCCATCATCATTCTTTAGCTCACTCCACCACCCCAGTTCAGACATGGCCATATGCAAATCAGTCTGACCCTGTGCCTCATGGGAACAGTCCAGCACGAACTGCCAAGCCATGTCTTCCCTGGACCGGAAACAAGCATCCTAGGACCGGTTTCTGGCATTTCAGCCGTCATCAGCCAGGCTTGCTTGAATCCAGTGGCAAAGTGAGCAAGGGACCCACGTCTGGGCATACCCCCGCCAACTTAGGGCGACCAAAGCGATACAAAAGGGGATGATGGACGGAACGTTTGAGCCAATCAAACACTCACCCCCAGTCAACTGATCTGGGTTTAATCCATCATCATTCTTTAGCTCACTCCACCACCCCAGTTCAGACATGGCCATATGCAAATCAGTCTGACCCTGTGCCTCATGGGAACAGTCCAGCACGAACTGCCAAGCCATGTCTTCCCTGGACCGGAAACAAGCATCCTAGGACCGGTTTCTGGCATTTCAGCCGTCATCAGCCAGGCTTGCTTGAATCCAGTGGCAAAGTGAGCAAGGGACCCACGTCTGGGCATACCCCCGCCAACTTAGGGGCGACCAAAGCGATACAAAAGGGGATGATGGACAGAACGTTTGAGCCAATCAAACACTCACCCCCAGTCAACTGATCTGGGTTTAATCCATCATCATTCTTTAGCTCACTCCACCACCCCAGTTCAGACATGGCCATATGCAAATCAGTCTGACCCTGTGCCTCATGGGAACAGTCCAGCACGAACTGCCAAGCCATGTCTTCCCTGGACCGAAACAAGCATCCTAGGACCGGTTTCTGGCATTTCAGCCGTCATCAGCCAGGCTTGCTTGAATCCAGTGGCAAAGTGAGCAAGGGACCCACGTCTGGGCATACCCCCGCCAACTTAGGGCGACCAAAGCGATACAAAAGGGGATGATGGACGGAACGTTTGAGCCAATCAAACACTCACCCCCAGTCAACTGATCCGGGTTTAATCCATCATCATTCTTTAGCTCACTCCACCACCCCAGTTCAGACATGGCCATATGCAAATCAGTCTGACCCTGTGCCTCATGGGAACAGTCCAGCACGAACTGCCAAGCCATGTCTTCCCTGGACCGGAAACAAGCATCCTAGGACCGGTTTCTGGCATTTCAGCCGTCATCAGCCAGGCTTGCTTGAATCCAGTGGCAAAGTGAGCAAGGGACCCACGTCTGGGCATACCCCCGCCAACTTAGGGCGACCAAAGCGATACAAAAGGGGATGATGGACGGAACGTTTGAGCCAATCAAACACTCACCCCCAGTCAACTGATCTGGGTTTAATCCATCATCATTCTTTAGCTGACTCCACCACCCCAGTTCAGACATGGCCATATGCAAATCAGTCTGACCCTGTGCCTCATGGGAACAGTCCAGCACGAACTGCCAAGCCATGTCTTCCCTGGACCGGAAACAAGCATCCTAGGACCGGTTTCTGGCATTTCAGCCGTCATCAGCCAGGCTTGCTTGAATCCAGTGGCAAAGTGAGCAAGGGACCCACGTCTGGGCATACCCCCGCCAACTTAGGGCGACCAAAGCGATACAAAAGGGGATGATGGACGGAACGTTTGAGCCAATCAAACACTCACCCCAGTCAACTGATCTGGGTTTAATCCATCATCATTCTTTAGCTCACTCCACCACCCCAGTTCAGACATGGCCATATGCAAATCAGTCTGACCCTGTGCCTCATGGGAACAGTCCAGGACGAACTGCCAAGCCATGTCTTCCCTGGACCGGAAACAAGCATCCTAGGACCGGTTTCTGGCATTTCAGCCGTCATCAGCCAGGCTTGCTTGAATCCAGTGGCAAAGTGAGCAAGGGACCCACGTCTGGGCATACCCCCGCCAACTTAGGGCGACCAAAGCGATACAAAAGGGGATGATGGACGGAACGTTTGAGCCAATCAAACACTCACCCCCAGTCAACTGATCTGGGTTTAATCCATCATCATTCTTTAGCTGACTCCACCACCCCAGTTCAGACATGGCCATATGCAAATCAGTCTGACCCTGTGCCTCATGGGAACAGTCCAGCACGAACTGCCAAGCCATGTCTTCCCTGGACCGGAAACAAGCATCCTAGGACCGGTTTCTGGCATTTCAGCCGTCATCAGCCAGGCTTGCTTGAATCCAGTGGCAAAGTGAGCAAGGGACCCACGTCTGGGCATACCCCCGCCAACTTAGGGCGACCAAAGCGATACAAAAGGGGATGATGGACGGAACGTTTGAGCCAATCAAACACTCACCCCCAGTCAACTGATCTGGGTTTAATCCATCATCATTCTTTAGCTCACTCCACCACCCCAGTTCAGACATGGCCATATGCAAATCAGTCTGACCCTGTGCCTCATGGGATCAGTCCAGCACGAACTGCCAAGCCATGTCTTCCCTGGACCGGAAACAAGCATCCTAGGACCGGTTTCTGGCATTTCAGCCGTCATCAGCCAGGCTTGCTTGAATCCAGTGGCAAAGTGAGCAAGGGTCCCACGTCTGGGCATACCCCCGCCAACTTAGGGCGACCAAAGCGATACAAAAGGGGATGATGGACGGAACGTTTGAGCCAATCAAACACTCACCCCCAGTCAACTGATCTGGGTTTAATCCATCATCATTCTTTAGCTCACTCCACCACCCCAGTTCAGACATGGCCATATGCAAATCAGTCTGACCCTGTGCCTCATGGGAACAGTCCAGCACGAACTGCCAAGCCATGTCTTCCCTGGACCGGAAACAAGCATCCTAGGACCGGTTTCTGGCATTTCAGCCGTCATCAGAAAGGCTTGCTTGAATCCAGTGGCAAAGTGAGCAAGGGACCCACGTCTGGGCATACCCCCGCCAACTTAGGGCGACCAAAGCGATACAAAAGGGGATGATGGACGGAACGTTTGAGCCAATCAAACACTCACCCCCAGTCAACTGATCTGGGTTTAATCCATCATCATTCTTTAGCTCACTCCACCACCCCAGTTCAGACATGGCCATATGCAAATCAGTCTGACCCTGTGCCTCATGGGAACAGTCCAGCACGAACTGCCAAGCCATGTCTTCCCTGGACCGGAAACAAGCATCCTAGGACCGGTTTCTGGCATTTCAGCCGTCATCAGCCAGGCTTGCTTGAATCCAGTGGCAAAGTGAGCAAGGGACCCACGTCTGGGCATACCCCCGCCAACTTAGGGCGACCAAAGCGATACAAAAGGGGATGATGGACGGAACGTTTGAGCCAATCAAACACTCACCCCCAGTCAACTGATCTGGGTTTAATCCATCATCATTCTTTAGCTGACTCCACCACCCCAGTTCAGACATGGCCATATGCAAATCAGTCTGACCCTGTGCCTCATGGGAACAGTCCAGCACGAACTGCCAAGCCATGTCTTCCCTGGACCGGAAACAAGCATCCTAGGACCGGTTTCTGGCATTTCAGCCGTCATCAGCCAGGCTTGCTTGAATCCAGTGGCAAAGTGAGCAAGGGACCCACGTCTGGGCATACCCCGCCAACTTAGGGCGACCAAAGCAATACAAAAGGGGATGATGGACGGAACGTTTGAGCCAATCAAACACTCGCCCCCAGTCAACTGATCTGGGTTTAATCCATCATCATTCTTTAGCTCACTCCACCACCCCAGTTCAGACATGGCCATATGCAAATCAGTCTGACCCTGTGCCTCATGGGAACAGTCCAGCACGAACTGCCAAGCCATGTCTTCCCTGGACCGGAAACAAGCATCCTAGGACCGGTTTCTGGCATTTCAGCCGTCATCAGCCAGGCTTGCTTGAATCCAGTGGCAAAGTGAGCAAGGGAACCACGTCTGGGCATACCCCCGCCAACTTAGGGCGACCAAAGCGATACAAAAGGGGATGATGGACGGAACGTTTGAGCCAATCAAACACTCACCCCCAGTCAACTGATCCGGGTTTAATCCATCATCATTCTTTAGCTCACTCCACCACCCCAGTTCAGACATGGCCATATGCAAATCAGTCTGACCCTGTGCCTCATGGGAACAGTCCAGCACGAACTGCCAAGCCATGTCTTCCCTGGACCGGAAACAAGCATCCTAGGACCGGTTTCTGGCATTTCAGCCGTCATCAGCCAGGCTTGCTTGAATCCAGTGGCAAAGTGAGCAAGGGACCCACGTCTGGGCATACCCCCGCCAACTTAGGGCGACCAAAGCGATACAAAAGGGGATGATGGACGGAACGCTTGAGCCAATCAAACACTCACCCCCAGTCAACTGATCTGGGTTTAATCCATCATCATTCTTTAGCTCACTCCACCACCCCAGTTCAGACATGGCCATATGCAAATCAGTCTGACCCTGTGCCTCATGGGAACAGTCCAGCACGAACTGCCAAGCCATGTCTTCCCTGGACCGGAAACAAGCATCCTAGGACCGGTTTCTGGCATTTCAGCCGTCATCAGCCAGGCTTGCTTGAATCCAGTGGCAAAGTGAGCAAGGGTCCCACGTCTGGGCATACCCCCGCCAACTTAGGGCGACCAAAGCGATACAAAAGGGGATGATGGACGGAACGTTTGAGCCAATTAAACACTCACCCCCAGTCAACTGATCTGGGTTTAATCCATCATCATTCTTTAGCTCACTCCACCACCCCAGTTCAGACATGGCCATATGCAAATCAGTCTGACCCTGTGCCTCATGGGAACAGTCCAGCACGAACTGCCAAGCCATGTCTTCCCTGGACCGGAAACAAGCATCCTAGGACCGGTTTCTGGCATTTCAGCCGTCATCAGCCAGGCTTGCTTGAATCCAGTGGCAAAGTGAGCAAGGGACCCACGTCTGGGCATACCCCCGCCAACTTAGGGCGACCAAAGCGATACAAAAGGGGATAATGGACGGAACGTTTGAGCCAATCAAACACTCACCCCCAGTCAACTGATCTGGGTTTAATCCATCATCATTCTTTAGCTGACTCCACCACCCCAGTTCAGACATGGCCATATGCAAATCAGTCTGACCCTGTGCCTCATGGGAACAGTCCAGCACGAACTGCCAAGCCATGTCTTCCCTGGACCGGAAACAAGCATCCTAGGACCGGTTTCTGGCATTTCAGCCGTCATCAGCCAGGCTTGCTTGAATCCAGTGGCAAAGTGAGCAAGGGACCCACGTCTGGGCATACCCCCGCCAACTTAGGGCGACCAAAGCGATACAAAAGGGGATGATGGACGGAACGCTTGAGCCAATCAAACACTCACCCCCAGTCAACTGATCTGGGTTTAATCCATCATCATTCTTTAGCTCACTCCACCACCCCAGTTCAGACATGGCCATATGCAAATCAGTCTGACCCTGTGCCTCATGGGAACAGTCCAGCACGAACTGCCAAGCCATGTCTTCCCTGGACCGGAAACAAGCATCCTAGGACCGGTTTCTGGCATTTCAGCCGTCATCAGCCAGGCTTGCTTGAATCCAGTGGCAAAGTGAGCAAGGGACCCACGTCTGGGCATACCCCCGCCAACTTAGGGCGACCAAAGCGATACAAAAGGGGATGATGGACGGAACGTTTGAGCCAATCAAACACTCACCCCCAGTCAACTGATCCGGGTTTAATCCATCATCATTCTTTAGCTCACTCCACCACCCCAGTTCAGACATGGCCATATGCAAATCAGTCTGACCCTGTGCCTCATGGGAACAGTCCAGCACGAACTGCCAAGCCATGTCTTCCCTGGACCGGAAACAAGCATCCTAGGACCGGTTTCTGGCATTTCAGCCGTCATCAGCCAGGCTTGCTTGAATCCAGTGGCAAAGTGAGCAAGGGACCCACGTCTGGGCATACCCCCGCCAACTTAGGGCGACCAAAGCGATACAAAAGGGGATGATGGACGGAACGTTTGAGCCAATCAAACACTCACCCCCAGTCAACTGATCTGGGTTTAATCCATCATCATTCTTTAGCTGACTCCACCACCCCAGTTCAGACATGGCCATATGCAAATCAGTCTGACCCTGTGCCTCATGGGAACAGTCCAGCACGAACTGCCAAGCCATGTCTTCCCTGGACCGGAAACAAGCATCCTAGGACCGGTTTCTGGCATTTCAGCCGTCATCAGCCAGGCTTGCTTGAATCCAGTGGCAAAGTGAGCAAGGGACCCACGTCTGGGCATACCCCCGCCAACTTAGGGCGACCAAAGCGATACAAAAGGGGATGATGGACGGAACGTTTGAGCCAATCAAACACTCACCCCAGTCAACTGATCTGGGTTTAATCCATCATCATTCTTTAGCTCACTCCACCACCCCAGTTCAGACATGGCCATATGCAAATCAGTCTGACCCTGTGCCTCATGGGAACAGTCCAGGACGAACTGCCAAGCCATGTCTTCCCTGGACCGGAAACAAGCATCCTAGGACCGGTTTCTGGCATTTCAGCCGTCATCAGCCAGGCTTGCTTGAATCCAGTGGCAAAGTGAGCAAGGGACCCACGTCTGGGCATACCCCCGCCAACTTAGGGCGACCAAAGCGATACAAAAGGGGATGATGGACGGAACGTTTGAGCCAATCAAACACTCACCCCCAGTCAACTGATCTGGGTTTAATCCATCATCATTCTTTAGCTGACTCCACCACCCCAGTTCAGACATGGCCATATGCAAATCAGTCTGACCCTGTGCCTCATGGGAACAGTCCAGCACGAACTGCCAAGCCATGTCTTCCCTGGACCGGAAACAAGCATCCTAGGACCGGTTTCTGGCATTTCAGCCGTCATCAGCCAGGCTTGCTTGAATCCAGTGGCAAAGTGAGCAAGGGACCCACGTCTGGGCATACCCCCGCCAACTTAGGGCGACCAAAGCGATACAAAAGGGGATGATGGACGGAACGTTTGAGCCAATCAAACACTCACCCCCAGTCAACTGATCTGGGTTTAATCCATCATCATTCTTTAGCTCACTCCACCACCCCAGTTCAGACATGGCCATATGCAAATCAGTCTGACCCTGTGCCTCATGGGAACAGTCCAGCACGAACTGCCAAGCCATGTCTTCCCTGGACCGGAAACAAGCATCCTAGGACCGGTTTCTGGCATTTCAGCCGTCATCAGCCAGGCTTGCTTGAATCCAGTGGCAAAGTGAGCAAGGGACCCACGTCTGGGCATACCCCCGCCAACTTAGGGCGACCAAAGCGATACAAAAGGGGATGATGGACGGAACGTTTGAGCCAATCAAACACTCACCCCCAGTCAACTGATCCGGGTTTAATCCATCATCATTCTTTAGCTCACTCCACCACCCCAGTTCAGACATGGCCATATGCAAATCAGTCTGACCCTGTGCCTCATGGGAACAGTCCAGCACGAACTGCCAAGCCATGTCTTCCCTGGACCGGAAACAAGCATCCTAGGACCGGTTTCTGGCATTTCAGCCGTCATCAGCCAGGCTTGCTTGAATCCAGTGGCAAAGTGAGCAAGGGACCCACGTCTGGGCATACCCCGCCAACTTAGGGCGACCAAAGCGATACAAAAGGGGATGATGGACGGAACGCTTGAGCCAATCAAACACTCACCCCCAGTCAACTGATCCGGGTTTAATCCATCATCATTCTTTAGCTCACTCCACCACCCCAGTTCAGACATGGCCATATGCAAATCAGTCTGACCCTGTGCCTCATGGGAACAGTCCAGCACGAACTGCCAAGCCATGTCTTCCCTGGACCGGAAACAAGCATCCTAGGACCGGTTTCTGGCATTTCAGCCGTCATCAGCCAGGCTTGCTTGAATCCAGTGGCAAAGTGAGCAAGGGACCCACGTCTGGGCATACCCCGCCAACTTAGGGCGACCAAAGCGATACAAAAGGGGATGATGGACGGAACGTTTGAGCCAATCAAACACTCACCCCCAGTCAACTGATCTGGGTTTAATCCATCATCATTCTTTAGCTGACTCCACCACCCCAGTTCAGACATGGCCATATGCAAATCAGTCTGACCCTGTGCCTCATGGGAACAGTCCAGCACGAACTGCCAAGCCATGTCTTCCCTGGACCGGAAACAAGCATCCTAGGACCGGTTTCTGGCATTTCAGCCGTCATCAGCCAGGCTTGCTTGAATCCAGTGGCAAAGTGAGCAAGGGACCCACGTCTGGGCATACCCCCGCCAACTTAGGGCGACCAAAGCGATACAAAAGGGGATGATGGACGGAACGTTTGAGCCAATCAAACACTCACCCCAGTCAACTGATCTGGGTTTAATCCATCATCATTCTTTAGCTCACTCCACCACCCCAGTTCAGACATGGCCATATGCAAATCAGTCTGACCCTGTGCCTCATGGGAACAGTCCAGGACGAACTGCCAAGCCATGTCTTCCCTGGACCGGAAACAAGCATCCTAGGACCGGTTTCTGGCATTTCAGCCGTCATCAGCCAGGCTTGCTTGAATCCAGTGGCAAAGTGAGCAAGGGACCCACGTCTGGGCATACCCCCGCCAACTTAGGGCGACCAAAGCGATACAAAAGGGGATGATGGACGGAACGCTTGAGCCAATCAAACACTCACCCCCAGTCAACTGATCTGGGTTTAATCCATCATCATTCTTTAGCTGACTCCACCACCCCAGTTCAGACATGGCCATATGCAAATCAGTCTGACCCTGTGCCTCATGGGAACAGTCCAGCACGAACTGCCAAGCCATGTCTTCCCTGGACCGGAAACAAGCATCCTAGGACCGGTTTCTGGCATTTCAGCCGTCATCAGCCAGGCTTGCTTGAATCCAGTGGCAAAGTGAGCAAGGGACCCACGTCTGGGCATACCCCCGCCAACTTAGGGCGACCAAAGCGATACAAAAGGGGATGATGGACGGAACGTTTGAGCCAATCAAACACTCACCCCCAGTCAACTGATCTGGGTTTAATCCATCATCATTCTTTAGCTCACTCCACCACCCCAGTTCAGACATGGCCATATGCAAATCAGTCTGACCCTGTGCCTCATGGGAACAGTCCAGCACGAACTGCCAAGCCATGTCTTCCCTGGACCGGAAACAAGCATCCTAGGACCGGTTTCTGGCATTTCAGCCGTCATCAGCCAGGCTTGCTTGAATCCAGTGGCAAAGTGAGCAAGGGACCCACGTCTGGGCATACCCCCGCCAACTTAGGGCGACCAAAGCGATACAAAAGGGATGATGGACGGAACGCTTGAGCCAATCAAACACTCACCCCCAGTCAACTGATCCGGGTTTAATCCATCATCATTCTTTAGCTCACTCCACCACCCCAGTTCAGACATGGCCATATGCAAATCAGTCTGACCCTGTGCCTCATGGGAACAGTCCAGCACGAACTGCCAAGCCATGTCTTCCCTGGACCGGAAACAAGCATCCTAGGACCGGTTTCTGGCATTTCAGCCGTCATCAGCCAGGCTTGCTTGAATCCAGTGGCAAAGTGAGCAAGGGACCCACGTCTGGGCATACCCCCGCCAACTTAGGGCGACCAAAGCGATACAAAAGGGATGATGGACGGAACGTTTGAGCCAATCAAACACTCACCCCCAGTCAACTGATCTGGGTTTAATCCATCATCATTCTTTAGCTCACTCCACCACCCCAGTTCAGACATGGCCATATGCAAATCAGTCTGACCCTGTGCCTCATGGGAACAGTCCAGCACGAACTGCCAAGCCATGTCTTCCCTGGACCGGAAACAAGCATCCTAGGACCGGTTTCTGGCATTTCAGCCGTCATCAGCCAGGCTTGCTTGAATCCAGTGGCAAAGTGAGCAAGGGACCCACGTCTGGGCATACCCCGCCAACTTAGGGCGACCAAAGCGATACAAAAGGGATGATGGACGGAACGCTTGAGCCAATCAAACACTCACCCCCAGTCAACTGATCTGGGTTTAATCCATCATCATTCTTTAGCTCACTCCACCACCCCAGTTCAGACATGGCCATATGCAAATCAGTCTGACCCTGTGCCTCATGGGAACAGTCCAGGACGAACTGCCAAGCCATGTCTTCCTGGACCGGAAACAAGCATCCTAGGACCGGTTTCTGGCATTTCAGCCGTCATCAGCCAGGCTTGCTTGAATCCAGTGGCAAAGTGAGCAAGGGACCCACGTCTGGGCATACCCCCGCCAACTTAGGGCGACCAAAGTGATACAAAGGGGATGATGGACGGAACGTTTGAGCCAATCAAACACTCACCTCCAGTCAACTGATCTGGGTTTAATCCATCATCATTCTTTAGCTCACTCCACCACCCCAGTTCAGACATGGCCATATGCAAATCAGTCTGACCCTGTGCCTCATGGGAACAGTCCAGCACGAACTGCCAAGCCATGTCTTCCTGGACCGGAAACAAGCATCCTAGGACCGGTTTCTGGCATTTCAGCCGTCATCAGCCAGGCTTGCTTGAATCCAGTGGCAAAGTGAGCAAGGGACCCACGTCTGGGCATACCCTCGCCAACTTAGGCGACCAAGCGATACAAAGGGGATGATGGACGGAACGCTTGAGCCAATCAAACACTCACCCCCAGTCAACTGATCTGGGTTTAATCCATCATCATTCTTTAGCTCACTCCACCACCCCAGTTCAGACATGGCCATATGCAAATCAGTCTGACCCTGTGCCTCATGGGAACAGTCCAGCACGAACTGCCAAGCCATGTCTTCCCTAGACGGAAAGCTAACTTAGGGCTGACCAAAGCTGATACAAAGGGGATGATGGACGGAACGTTTGAGCCAATCAAACACTCACCCCAGTCAACTGATCTGGGTTTAATCCATCATCATTCTTTAGCTCACTCCACCACCCCAGTTCAGACAAGGCCACATGGCCTTTTGTACCCCCTTTTGTATCGCTTTGGTCGCCCTAAGTTGGCGGGGGTATGCCCAGACGTGGGTCCCTTGCTCACTTTGCCACTGGATTCAAGCAAGCCTGGCTGATGATGGCTGAAATGCCAGAAACCGGTCCTAGGATGCTTGTTTCCGGTCCAGGGAAGACATGGCTTGGCAGTTCGGGCTGGACTGTTCCCATGAGGCACAGGGTCAGACTGATTTGCATATGGCCATGTCTGAACTGGGGTGGTGGAGTGAGCTAAAGAATGATGATGGATTAAACCCAGATCAGTTGACTGGGGGTGAGTGTTTGGTTGGCTCAAACGTTCCGTCCATCATCCCCTTTGTATCGCTTTGGTCGCCCTAAGTTGGCGGGGGTATGCCCAGACGTGGGTCCCTTGCTCACTTTGCCACTGGATTCAAGCAAGCCTGGCTGATGATGGCTGAAATGCCAGAAACCGGTCCTAGGATGCTTGTTTCCGGTCCAGGGAAGACATGGCTTGGCAGTTCGGGCTGGACTGTTCCCATGAGGCACAGGGTCAGACTGATTTGCATATGGCCATGTCTGAACTGGGGTGGTGGAGTGAGCTAAAGAATGATGATGGATTAAACCCAGATCAGTTGACTGGGGGTGAGTGTTTGATTGGCTCAAACGCTCCGTCCATCATCCCCTTTTGTATCGCTTGGTCGCCCTAAGTTGGCGGGGTATGCCCAGACGTGGGTCCCTTGCTCACTTTGCCACTGGATTCAAGCAAGCCTGGCTGATGATGGCTGAAATGCCAGAAACCGGTCCTAGGATGCTTGTTTCCGGTCCAGGGAAGACATAGCTTGGCAGTTCGGGCTGGTCTGTTCCCATGAGGCACAGGGTCAGACTGATTTGCATATGGCCATGTCTGAACTGGGGTGGTGGAGTGAGCTAAAGAATGATGATGGATTAAACCCAGATCAGTTGACTGGGGTGAGTGTTTGATTGGCTCAAACGTTCCGTCCATCATCCCCTTTGTATCGCTTTGGTCGCCCTAAGTTGGCGGGGTATGCCCAGACGTGGGTCCCTTGCTCACTTTGCCACTGGATTCAAGCAAGCCTGGCTGATGATGGCTGAAATGCCAGAAACCGTCCTAGGATGCTTGTTTCCCGGTCCAGGAAGACATGGCTTGGCAGTTCGGGCTGGACTGTTCCCATGAGGCACGGGGTCAGACTGATTTGCATATGGCCATGTCTGAACTGGGGTGGTGGAGTGAGCTAAAGAATGATGATGGATTAAACCCAGATCAGTTGACTGGGGGTGAGTGTTTGATTGGCTCAAACGTTCCGTCCATCATCCCCTTTTGTATCGCAGCAGACAGACACCGTCAACCTGAACCCAAGTACACAATAGGGGATAACGTATGGTTATCTATCAGACACCTTAACCTGCATGGATCAAAGAAACTACTACCACGAGATTTGGGTCCTTTCCCTATAGTCAAAGTCATAAACGAAGTATCCATGAAGTTAGACTTACCAAAATCCATGAAAATACACCCTGTGTTTCATGTATCTCTCCTAAAAAAGGTACAACCAGACAGCCGGGTTCAATCTCCTCCTCCACCGGACACTATCAATAACCACATTGAATATGAGGTTAGAGTGATATTAGACTCACGTAGGACAAGGGGTAAACTGTATTATCTGGTAGACTGGAAGGCGGTCCCGAGCAGCGCTCATGGGAACCATTGTCCAATGTCTGTAATGCTCCTCGGTTGATCTGTAATTTCCATGCCCGCCATCCATTAAAACCCTGTCCCGCTTCCCCGGTACTGGGAGGCCTGTCTAAGGGGGGGCGTAGGGGGAGGTACTGTCATGATCTTGCCCCAGGGCGACCCGCACGCAATCAAAGGCTTTCCCGCTCACCTTTAATCCACACACGCATGCATGATTGGAAACAGTCCTGCTGTGATCGGCACCGGAACCTTCAGTTCCGGGTCACGCTGGGAAGAGGCAGGTCGGGTTTCCACTTCCAGGTCACGCTGGGAAGAGGCAGGTCGGGTTTCCACTTCTGGGTCACGCTCTATAAAAGACCGGAGTGTGGAACCAGACGCTGCTTCGTATCCCGTGCATGACCGGAACCTTGTTTGGCCGCAGCTGTTGCCTGAAGACCATCCACCTTGCCTGAAAGGATCAAGCACTACCTTCTTCACCCACGCAGTACCCAGGGCGCAGGAGCGCCAAAGGTACGTCCTTTTCCTGGACCGCTTGTAATGCGGTTGCAGGGAACCTTGTTTCCGAAAGCGTAGGAGCGCTTTCACACTCAGTCCATTCCTGAACCGCAAGGAAGCGGGCGCAGGAAACTAAAGGCATTGCGGCGCATTTACGCCGACACCTTCGTATTGTGCTGGAGCATATGAAGATGCTCCACGGATAGCTATCACGAAGGAGCACCTGTCTTGTTTTGTTTTCCTAATTTTGCCTTTCCGCGCAGGAGTGTCTGTTTTGTTTAGTTTGACTTTCCGCGCTGGAGCGCCTGTTTTGTTTAGTTTGACTTTCCGCGCAGGAGCGCCTGTTTTGTTTGCCTTTCTGCGCAGGAGTGCCTGTTTTGTTTAGTTTGACTTTCCACGCAGGAGTGCCTGTTTTGTTTGCCTTCCCGCGCAGGAGCCCCTGTCTTGTTTATTTTGCTTATTTTGTGTCACCACGTTGGAGCGTGTGTTAGTATAAGTACGCCGGAGCGTCCATCAGAGTGCTTCCCTTTACGACACAAGGAGTGTAAAACACACTACGAATGAACGTGTCGTCTGGAACTTTCCTTTTACTATCAGGGCCGATACAACACAAACCAAGCCCTTTTCCTGGAGTGGAGTATCCACTCTTGCCGATTGAATCACTCACTACTATCCTGCCCCCGGATTCCTTTACTTCAGGTAGTTACCACACCTTTGGGGAGGGCAGAAACAACAGGGTCTTTTCTATTTTTGTGGAGTAGTAATTTCTGTCTTCTCTCCTTTAGGCGTCCTACCTCATACTCATCACAGATACCTCTGTTGTTTATCGGCCTTCTTCCCCCGCAACCCAACCTTCCTCTTGTGTAGACCTTAGTGTATCGAGTAAAGGTAAGGAGCAGGGGAGTTTGGTCATATCGTCTCTGCAAGGTCTCACCGCAGGTCAAGGTAAAAAGTGCGGTGGTCTGACACTTGTGGACCCTTTTACTGACCTAGCGGTCCCCCTCCTTATCAAGCTCCCTGGTGTCAGGCAGCTTACTGTCAATCAGGTATTGGAGTAGAGCTGCAAAACAAAGACCGAGCATGTGCTCTTTTGCAATCAAAGTGTACAGCCCCTGATAATCCTTTACTTCACTGCCCTTCGCTCCAATCATCCAGTGCCTTGCAAAAGGAGTCCACACAATCCATCCAGGTATGTTGGGCCAACTTCTGACTGTCCCTAAACTTCTGTCTGTACTTCTCTGGGGTCAGGCCATACTTCTTGACAAGGGCTTCTTTCATGGGGGGATACCTCATTCTGTCTCCCTTCTCTAGGGCCAGTAGGGTGTCCCTCCCTTCGCTAGGGATATGCCTCTATAGAATAGCCCACCAATCCTCCTCAGGGATCTTGTGCATCCCAATCGCATAGGCCTCTGACCTCTTGTCAATATTGTCCCCCACAACAAAGTCAGGCACCAGACCTTTAGGAATATAGACCCTCTTCTCTCCAGAGGGCACTGAAGAAATGCTGCCACCATCACTGCTGGACTCTGCCTGTCTGACCTTGGTGTCCAGTTCCTTAAGGCTCCTCTTGTGAGTTAAACGCTCCAAGGTAATTCTCTCCTCTATGGCCAGTTTCCTCTATTCTGCCTCCATGGCCAGTCTCTTTTCCTCCATCTTGAGCCCAGCCATCTCTAGCCTTTACTCCCTCTTCGCCTTCATCTCGGTCAGCTCCTCTGGGGACGGGGTGTGGGAGGACACACTGCTCCCCGCACGGGATGGGATTTTCAATCCTGGGAGGAGGTTACCCCATGCCTCAACAGGCTCTATTCCAAGACCCTCTTGAGGGTCCTGCTCTGATCCCTCCTCATCCTCCTCTTTCTCCTAGTTATCTGTTGAGACTTCCAACTGATAGGCCTCTGCCCATGCTCTCAAGGGCTTTTGGAGCTTCACCTTCTTGATGCTCCTTTTAGCGGGCAGCCTCCTTTCCTGGTAAAACCCCTTGAACTGAGCCACAGTGCAGCTCTTCAGGTTGAAGAGCTCAAACTACATCTTTGCAGGTGAGATCACAGACAAACACAGTCAGGAAGAGTAGGAATGAATTTAGAACAAAAAGGCCAATCAGGGAGAAATGAAAACTCAAATTGGTCCAAGATAAGGGATGGTAGTGTACACCAAATCACTGTATGGCACTGCACAAATATAAGTCCTATTCTCACTGCTGAACACCAATGTTAGAAATCGGATTACTACTTGACTGGGGTGTGAGCCCTGGTCAAGCAGCAACCACAATCCTAGTCAGGGTAAGTCATAAGCACACCCCAAATTACCTGTGCTAAACCCCCTGGTAGCTTGGCACAGAGCAGTCAGGCTTAACTTAGAAGCAATGTGTAAAGTGTTTGTGCAACACTTCAAACAGTAAAACAGTGAAAACACCACACAAACAGATCCCACACCAGGTTACAAAAATAGAGCTTAATTGAATAAATCAAACAAGACCAAAACGAAAAAATCCAATCAGAAGAACCGGAGTTATGAATTTTTAAAGCATAAACTGTAAAATAGTGCTAAAAGCATAAAGCGCCAACCGGGGATTTCTGGTGGAGCTGGATAGGGCCAAAGTCAAACGTTCAGGCTGACCGCGATCGAGCGTGGGTTGGATACAGTCCAGTGCTTAGTTTGTAAAAAAAAAAAAAAGTGCCAGGGCCCTCGTCATGAGTCCTCCACAATTTGCAATACCCATTGCCCCTGCCATCTGTGCCAATGACAGTACCAACTCATCTACTAAACATCACACTCCTACAAATGTGACAATTCAGAGTAATCCAGGCCTCCCAAGCTATAAGAATGGCTTGGGCAGCAGGTATTAGCCAATTTTAATTTACATTGAATTAATAAACAACTGTTGTGCTCATCTGTTGCAGTTTACCTGTGCCCAAGCAAAGTCCAGGAGGTGGTAAGGAGGCAGACTAGTGCTGTCTCTTTCCTAAAATTTAAAAAGCAATTTTCCTTACCCTGATTGCATCATTTTTTTTCTTTTTTATTTAACTGTCTCTGCTTGTGGTTGTTACAGTTTAAAAATTGTAGTTTTAACCTGACCGTGACTGCATAATTTATCCCTGTTTTGTGTTTAAACTTGTGGTTTTTACCTGCTTGTGACTGTCTACATTTAACCTGTTGAATTGTGGGATTTGCAGTCCAAACTCTGTAGTTTTCCCTCTCATTCCCCGTGTGTTGGAAAGTGGGTTATTGGTAGGGGCAAATGTAGGTCTGCCACTGGCAATAAGGTCACTAACACATGATAGGACTCAGCATAGGTCTTAGAGAATTATTCCCATGCTCAACCCTTGGTAACGTGGCTGCGAGCAGACAGGCTTAACTTCAAAGACAGGTATGTAAAGCATTCAAAAACACCATTTCAGTAAATAATTAAGACACAACACAAAATAAAAATCCAACACCAATTTATAAAAATAGGTAATATATTTATCTTTTAAATGACACCAAAACGAAAAAAATCCACTGTAGGGAACCAGAGATATGAATTTTTAAGATTAGTCACTTTCTAGTGCTTAGAAACCAACAGTGCCCCTTTTAGTCATTTCGTTTTCTCTGACAGGGACACACCTTTAGAAATTGTTCTGAAGAATTCTCACCACTGTGTTGTGCCGCCTTCTTCAGCAAGCGGGGTCCAGTTAGAACTCCTTCCTGAAGTTCTGCTTGCGGGTCCCAAAGTATCCAACACACAATCCAAGGTTCTGGGATCTCAAAGAGGGTCCTTGAAAGTGTGAAACTTCAATTCCGCAATCCACTTGAACAAAACCCTTACAAATCCACTGGTACTCCAGGCTGAGAATTCTTTGTGGGGATGTCCAGGTGAGCTCTGTTAACCTGTAGCTTGCAGGGAGTCCACTCTTGACTTCTTTTACTCAGCACAGTTAGTCCACAAAGCTGTAGTTTCAGGTGGTGCAGTCTCCAGAGGTCAGGCCTTAGAAGTCTTTGCACAGCAGAAGTTTCAGCAGGGCCAGTCTTGCTTTCTTCAGTTTCAAGCAGCAGATCTGAGGGGCAGGGCCTCTCTCAGATACTTATTCCACAGTCTCTGGGTCATCCAGGAGGTCAAGCTTCACCAATAGGAGTAGGGTACCCTCCCACTTGAGTGACTCCTTCCTGCAGAGTGTGGCATTATTCTATCCCAGAGTGCATCAAATCTTCCAAATCCATAATGGCTGATTTTCCAGCAAGGAGGTAAGAGCTGGCTAAACACACCCCCTGGGATGGCTTATATCCCTGGCCTCTCCCCCTACCATCTGCACATACCTTCCTTAAGCCTAGCCCTGACTCTGGGTCAAGAGTGTCAGAGTGAAACTGAAACCCAGGCCTCCCCTCTGCCTTTGAAGATCATGGTTTACGACTCCACCCCCTGGCCTGGCATTCCTATAGACCAGCACACTGCCCTCCCAGGACAGTTGGTAACCCCAGGGGATCTTTATCACCTCTTCAATGCAGCCTGGCTAATCCCCTTAACTCTGACCAATCAGGGCAGACCAGTGGAAGGCTGAATTTGGACTTACAAACAAGAAAGTCTTATAACTTCTTGTATGTACACTTTAGGAGAAATTCAACAATATAATATTGTTGGATTTACTACTACCATTCTGGGAAGTCTTTGAATGGTCCGGCTAGTCCTCTCCTATCAATATTTATTAATCAATAACTTCCTACCATGTTAACCTATGGGCCATGGGGTTTGCAATGGGGAAAATGACTTGGGCCAGTTTTCTAGCACCAGGGCTTATAAAAACATATTTTATAAGTATTTCCCTAATTTCTACAGGACCCCCAACCCTTGTGCACTTAGGGAGACTTTAGGGGTTCTGAATCTGTAAAAATATTGCAGATCCTCAATTCCCTGTGCTCCTAGCCTCAAAGTCGAATTTGGGCAGCACTTTAACACAATGTGGGGAGTGAAATGTGAAATTTCACTTTACCCAGGCATATAAAAACTCATTTTATAAGGGTGTACATTATAGATAACTGACCCCCACCCCTGGGATACCTAGGGAAGACCCTGGGGGCCCCTAAAATGCCAAAACATTGTAGGTTATCCATTTTTAAGTCTCCCAAATTCCAAAGTCGAATTTGAGCACAATTTGCTTTTTAAAAGCAGTCCTGGCACCCAGGGCTGCTTTTAAACTGACCCCTGGCTTCAGCAGTGCACGCATGCATGTGCAGAAAAGCTGCTGGCCTCTAAACTGCCATGCCCCAGGATACTGGGGACTTCTAGGTAGTTTAAATCCCCTGCCCTTGTATATACTAGGGGCTTATGGGGTAGGTCATGCCAATTACAGGGGTACCCCACCATACCAGAGTGTACCCTAGTGTATGTTGGGTGTCTTAACTGTATTCTAATGTGTTCCTTTCAGCTTGGCACTGGCCCTGGGCCTGGTTAGACAGAGCCCAGGGTCAGTCAGAGTCAGTTACCACCAGTTCTAGTCAGCAAAAAGGTGGGGGGTGCCCAGGGCACAGGATGACTTTACAACACCGTGACTATCAGTTTTTCCCTCCAAATTTCTCCTTTGCTCTGTGCTAAGACCTGTATGTTAAGCAGTCCACCCCCAGCTCCCATTTTGTGTTAGCAAGTGAGTGAAACCAGCCCCTCCCCCCCCAGCAACAGAGATATTCTACATCAGAGGGTGCTCTCAGACAGCAGTAATCTGGTGTGAGCTGTTTAAGCTGTGTTTTAAAGGGATTGTACTCTTTGTTTTTTGGCTAGGAGAGTGAGTAAAGTTTTATACGAACAGTATTGTTAGAGGGCAGTTTGTTAGGCCCTTACCTGCAGAAGTCCAAAGTGTGGATTGAGCCTGTCTGTCTCCTAGGAGACTCTGAATAGAGGAGCAGCTCCCCAGCCCCACCCCCAGGCCAGCAAACCTAGGCCTTCTGATTGGCTCCCAGGCAACCCTGTGCCGTCCTCTCACACCTGCCCAGGCCCCTTAAGGGCTTGCTGGATGAACCCCAAAACATTCACTTCCATTTTGTGAGTTGCAGTTTACCTGTGCCCAAGCAAAGTCCAGGAGGTGGTAAGGAGGCAGACTAGTGCTGTCTCTTTCCTAAAATTTTAAAAGCAATTTTCCCTACCCTGATTGCATCATTTTTTTCTTTTTCTTTTTTATTTAACTGTCTCTGCTTGTGGTTGTTACAGTTTAGAAATTGTAGTTTTAACCTGACCATGATTGCATAATTTATCCCTGTTTTGTGTTTAAACTTGTGGTTTTTACCTGCCTGTGACTGTCTACATTTAACCTGTTGAATTGAGGGATTTGCAGTCCAAACTCATTAGTTTTCCCTCTCATTCCCCGTGACTATCAGTTTTTCCCTCCAAATTTCTCCTTTGCTCTGTGCTAAGACCTGTATGTTAAGCAGTCCACCCCCAGCTCCCATTTTGTGTTAGCAAGTGAGTGAAACCAGTCCCCCCTCTCCCCCCAGCAACAGGGATATTCTACATCAGAGGGTGCTCTGAGACAGCAGTAATCTGCTGTGAGCTGTTTAAGCTGTGTTTTAAAGGGATTGTACTCTTCGTTTTTTGGCTAGGAGAGTGAGTAAAGTTTTATACAAACAGTATTGTTAGAGGACAGTTTGTTGCGCCCTTACCTGCAGAAGTCCAAAGTGTGGATTGAGCCTGTCTGTCTCCTAGGAGATTCTGAATAGAGGAGCAGCTCCCCAGCCCCACCCCCAGGCCAGCAAACCTAGGCCTGCTGATTGGCTCACAGGCAACCCTGTGCCCTCCTCTCACACCTGCCCAGGCCACTTAAGGGCTTGCTGGGTGAACCCCAAAACATTCACTTCCATTTTGTGAGTTGCAGTTTACCTGTGCCCAATCAAAGTCCAGGAGGTGGTAAGGAGGCAGACTAGTGCTGTCTCTTTCCTAAAATTTAAAAAACAATTTTCCCTACCCTGATTGCATCATTTTTTTTTTCTTTTTTGTTTAACTGTCTCTGCTTGTGGTTGTTACAGTTTAAAAATTGTAGTTTTAACCTGCCCGTGATTGCATAATTTATCCCGGTTTTGTGTTTAAACTTGTGGTTTTTACCTGCCTGTGACTGTCTACATTTAACCTGTTGAATTGTGGGATTTGCAGTCCAAACTCTGTAGTTTTCCCTCTTATTCCCCGTGACTATCAGTTTTTCCCTCCAAATTTCTCCTTTGCTCTGTGCTAAGACCTGTATGTTCAGCAGTCCACCCCCAGCTCCCATTTTGTGTTAGCAAGTGAGTGAAACCAGCAAGCAACAGGGATATTCTACATCAGAGGGTGCTCTGAGACAGCACCCTCTGTGAGCTGTTTAAGCTGTGTTTTAAAGGGATTGTACTCTTCGTTTTTTGGCTAGGAGAGTGAGTAAAGTTTTATACAAACAGTATTGTTAGAGGACAGTTTGTTAGGCCCTTACCTGCAGAAGTCCAAAGTGTGGATTGAGCCTGTCTGTCTCCTAGGAGATTCTGAATAGAGGAACAGCTTCCAACTCACAAGCCAGCAAACCTTGTCTGAGGTCGCTGGGACCTTATATAGTCTACTATTGGTTGTTACATGTGTGCACTGATTGGTGGTTGTATATGGTGTTTCTATTGGATTAGGGTTGGTGTTTTCATTGGTTGGTTATTTGAGGGTTCTGATTGGTTTCTGGGTGTGCGAGTCAATCAATGTAGGGTTGGGACCAAGACTAGGGTTAGGCTTTTTATTGGAAGTAGGGACTAGGGTTTCCTGTGTGATTGGTTGTTGGGACTAGGGTTGGGACTAGGGCTAAGATTGGCTGTGAAGTCCTGGTCTCGTATTGGTTCTCGATTTTAGGGCTATTGTTGTGATTGGAAAGGGTTGGTGTGAGAAGTTGGCCTGGTATATGCTGTTCACTAATTAAAGTGGACACCTTGCACCAGAACAATTCGACTCTTATGGTAGATAGGTTTAAGATAACCTTTATAGAAAGCTATCCTAGTGGTAGCTGTGGAGAGCAGCCTTCAGGCTAAGTCTTGAAGGAATGTAAAGCAGCTTGTTTTACCACACAATCTCTTGAATCACCAAATGAAAAGACACCACACAGGTATAAATATCAAATATATATGTATTTATTAATAAACACTCTCTACTAATCTCTTTATGAGATTAGAGGATAGGAACATATGTACAAGTCAAATATTATCAGGATAAGTTTAGCACAATTGAATATTACAATCTTAGTTTGCTAGACCTAGGTCTAGGGCATCTAGAATCGAGGGACCCCCAATAACCACCCCAGGTAGTTGTAGGAGACCCACAGGGGACGGACGCGGTGACCTGGCACCGATGCGAATCCTGTACGAGTCTATGCACTCAGACGCGATTGAGACATCAATGTTCAAGGTCCCTTGCGTGTTCGAGGCGAACACACCGATCGGACTCAGTACGAGTCGGAGGATACGGTCTACAGATAGGATTTGCAAGGGAGTCGGACGCGGTGTGTCTAACACAGACGCGAACCAGGTATCGAGTCAGTGCGAGAATCGCACGGGAAAGTAAGAGTTTTAGGATACTTCTGGTGAACCTACAAGCAAGTCACTTACAGGGTAAGTAGTTTGAGGGCCCACACCTACAGGAGCACCGTAGTGCTGGAGTTACCTCACCCAGGGAAGCCGGGTGCACAGGTGTCCTTTGGTGTCGGGTCGCGGCGTCGTTTTCAATGGCGAACAAAGAAGACTTGCTGCTTGTGAAGTCCGAAGAAGTGTCCGGTGGAATCCAAGCCTGGATTCGGTGGAAGGATGACCTGAAAGCAGAGGGGACAGTGTTCAAAGTCACTTGGCAGTGACTCGGGGCAAGGAAGATGAATGCCCACCGTCGTCGCAGGGTTCAGGTCGTTCAAGGTTGCCTTGACTCTTCAGCCACGAGGTCCAGGAGGCGTCGACGACGACCAGGAGCTGGATTCGGCGTGTCCCACGATGTCTGCGGCTTACTGCGGTGTCGGCAACTCGATCAGAGCCAACAAGCCTTGGTAACAGCAAGTCTCGAGGAAAGTGTGAAGAGGCAATGGCGCAGACCAGCAAGGTCTGTGGAACTCACCCAGCGAGGGTAAGTCAGGGCAGGCCTGGAGCAACCAGGGGAGCCCTTTGGTTTCTTTGGAAAGTCTTCTGGGGACCCACAAGCCGGCTGGCAAGGGATCGCGAAGACGCCTCGGGAGGATTCTCTCACAGGGGCCCACGGTCACTCGGGACGTGGTAGGCCGCTGATCTTAGGAGGGATTCCTGCTGGAGGCTGGGACCACACGTGGTCCAAAGCACAAGTTCGTGGAACGTTGTGAAGGGGTTGCACTCGACAATAGTGCACGGTACCCAGGGGTCGCGGTTCCTCGTTACTCTTGGGGTCCACTGGCCTCAGCTTCGCTGGGGACTCACGATGGCCTTTGAGAAGTCAGGAAATCCACTTCTTGGGCTGCAGGGACTTCGGACTCCGGCGGGAGCGGCGTAGTTTGCGACCGTCGTTTGTAGTTTTTGGTGCCTGCCAAGCAGGGGAGTCACTCCTTGACTCCAAGGGAGATTCTTCAGTCTTCCAAAGGTAGTGGAACGTCGAAGGTCCGGGATTCTTCTTGTAGAGCGTCGTCCAGGGAAATCTAGGGTGCAATGCACAGGTTCCCCCTCTTATACTAAAAGGAGGGGAGGGACTAGCTCTATGACCCTACCTATGGGAGGGTCAGGGGAGTGGGTGGCTACACCCACTTCCCTTTGTCCAGTTTCGCGCCAGAGCAGGGACAGGTAGCCCCTGAGCCGGTTTGAACTGGCATATGCACAGAGGAGCCTTCTGCTCCCCCAGTGCAGGACTTCAAAGCACTCTAAGAGTGCACCCACCCAGCCCCAATACACTAAACCCTGTCTGGGAGGTGGTCACACCCCCTTGGGACAGGATATCTATTGTTGGGCTCCCTCCACTGCGAGTGTTGGTCATCAGCAGGAGGGCAGCCCAGTGTCTGTGACTGGTGGCATCCATTTTGTGATGCCAGGGCTCTGTCGGATTCTACCGCGTTTCCACAGTAGGTACATGTCTATCCCTCTAGAAGGGTGGAATGCTACCCCCGCCGCCAGGACTGGCGGGGGAGTAGTATTCAAGGTGTTTGACACCAAACACGACATGTTTCGATGCAGCCATTCCAAAGTTAGCATTTTACTGCGAGGATATAATGCACTTAAAAGTATATGGTTTAACCGCATCCACAAACAGCACCAGAGAATGGACTCTGGGAGCTGCAGAGGGGCCCTGCTCAGGCAGAGGCACCCCCTCACATAGAAGCCAAGCACCCTGCCCTCAGGATTGATAGGGCCTGCCTTAGGGGTGACTGATAGGGTTATATGTGTGTGCAGGAGAGATATAGGGAACCTATATCTCAGTGAGGAGTGCTAGCACTTCCTCACTCAGGCTGCAGTAGCAGGCCTGTGGTGTCAGATTTAGTCTGCTTCCCAGGGGTGGCATAATACATGCTGCAGCCCCTGGTAGGCCTGTGGAGTACCTATGCCCTTGGTACCTAAGGTACCATATACTAGGGACTCCTAAGGTGCCACAGTATCCAATCACTAGTGCACCTAGAGTGCACTCCAAATCGTTTAAAGAGAAAGCAGATAGGCTGGGGACCTGAATAGCAGGTTCCCAGCCAAACTAAGTCAAAAACCAACAAAACACCAGGAAAAAAGTGGGGGCAACCATGTAGTCAGATTCCACCTTCCTACAGTTAGGGCTAGGGTTCCCATTGGCTGAAGGTGTCACCTGACTACTGGGGCTTAGGGCATCTCAGCCCGGGCGTCGAGGCTAAGTGTGGAGAGGACAAGGGCAGGTGCCTGTTTGAGCCTGTTCGGGACTAGGGCCAGAAATGCTGCCAGTTTCCCATTTAGTAATACCCACCCTACACCATACACAAACAGAGTAACACACTCACACCAAATGAACACCGCACGCTTACTACAAACCACCCCTTTGCACAAATCAAATGTACCAGCATACACTGCAAAACAACACAAACCACGTCTATATACCCTTCTATCCCAGCTACCACACATTTCCACCATCACCTACAAACAGTACACAACTCTATCCTATACCACTAACCAATGCACTTATCACAAACACAACCAAAATCCATACCATACTTAACTACAACCCAACCAGACACACACTCCCCACTCTAAGTACTCCTAACAGACCCCCTTTTATCATTAACAAACCCATACTCAGCCTTCCATCATTTGTCCAACCAACAGCCACCTCTTCTTTCTACCACAATAACACAACAACACTTACATGCTACTGCACCACACATTTTAACTCTTGCAGCAAACAGGTCTAAAACAAACAGTCTTAAATCTACTTCATCCCCTCCTACACACAACATACACTCTACTCACAAACACACCACCACCCCCTCTACCTTACAAATTCCACTCGCGAACAATAGTATACAAACAAATCCATCTGATGAAACAAATACATCAGCAACTCTTTTCACTACTCCTCAAAAACAAAACATATCACACACATCAGCAATACAAAAGCTCTCAAGCACAACACCTCATAATACTTACAGTCTCAAAATACAATCACACACCCACCTTTCAAACTACACAAAGGAACAAACCACAATGCCAAGCTTTCTCTCTTTCACCACACCTAACACACATACAGCAACACAGCAACTCTCTTTCAACCGCCTCTCATCCATTGGACAATTTAGAAGCTTACTACATGACCCACATGCTGCACCACCACCACTGACTCATACACCTTCCGCCCTAAACATACGCAAACAATATAAGCAACGTGCCACACATCACAACTTTGCTTCTCCGTGTCTACTGCACAACAAGGTTATACCACAAAAACAACACAGCGCACCAACTCACTCTCAAACACTGTCTCCACCACCTACGCATGCAGACCCATCAAAATGCCGCCTTAGTCTGCTGGACGAGGAACACATTACAGAACAGCTACACGATTGCTATCCTAATACAGATAATACCAACAAACCTGCTACTAACCCACACAATACTGATCACTCTTCTACAAAACTAAGTCTCACTGTCACCAAAGCACATTCTCTAAACTGTCTACTAATAAATGCTCGATCACTCTCTAAAAACAAACATCACATCTACGACCTTCTCACCGATGCAAAACCAGACATACTATTCATAACTGAATCGTGGTTGGGAGATGATATGGCTCCAGTCCTGCATGAAGCCATTCCTCTAGGCTATCAAACGATCACCCAAAATCGTATAGGCAAAAAAGGAGGTGGTCTAGCTGTTGTGTTCAGGCAAACATTACATATCACTAAAGTTGACGACATCTCCATAAAGAATTGTGAGGCTCTTCTCACAAGATGCAGTCCTACACTGTCTTCCTCCTGTAACTTCCTGTTCCTTTACAGACCTCCACCTAGCAAGGCGACATTACCAGATGCACTTCTAGACACGGTTTCAAACCTGATAACAATACACTCCAACCTATGCGTTCTAGGTGACCTCAACATTTGGTTTGACAATCCCAATATGACCCATCCAAAAACAATAATCAATGGCCTAGACACACTGAACCTGCATCAGATTGTCCACAAACACACACACATCGCTGGACATAGCCTAGATGTCATTTTTGCTAATACCGAACTCGTTACCTTTCAAACTATAACTACGGTCACATGGTCAGACCATCATTTGCTTGCTTTCCAACATAAAACAACACTAAGCGACTCACCTAAAACCACCTTACGTGCATCCACCTATCGACCGTGGAACAAACTCAATTTGGAACACTTAGAAACACAACTAACATCCAGTACAGATCTGGAAACAATAAATTCTGTTAAAAAACTATATGAGTGGCTACAGGAAGCTTTTAATATCCTGATACCACTCAAAACTACACAATAGAACAAAAGAAAACAAGCACCTTGGAGAAATACAGAGATAAAAGACATAAAACTACAAATTAGAAAGCTGCAACGTGCCTGGCTCAAAACAAAAAACAAACAAGACAAACTTCACCTACAGAAAATTAACAGATTATGCAAGTCAGCTATCCAAAAAGCAAAGAAAAGGTACTATTCAGACAGAATTTAAAATGCTAAATGTGCAAATAAGGAATTCTATAAAATACTCAATGAATTTCGTGAACCAAATTGCCTAGAAGGAACTAATCCCGTTACTCAAGATTTCACAGACAATCTGGCAAATCATTACACGGACAAAGCAGACACGTTGGACTCGTACTTAAAACAGAGACAAAGCACCAGCACTAACCCTTTTACAAAACAACAATCCAAGAATACTCTAACTCAGCCTCTCCGTTCCTTCCAACACATGTCACACGATGAATTTATAGACCTGGTCAAAGCAAGCAGGCCTGCCGGCAGCCCTTCTGACCCATGTCCACCGCAAACTTTCAAGACAATTCTTCTAACAACCTCTGCTGCCAATCCAGTAAGAAGAATCATCAACGATTCCTTAACTACCGGAATATTTCCAGAAGAACTCAAAAAGTCATACATACGTCCTTTACTGAAGAAAACAAACTTGGACCCGTTGAACCCTGACAACTACAGACCCATTACAAATGGACCTTTCCTGGGCAAACTGATAGAAAGAGCAGCGTTCGCCCAGATGTCACAATTCATTGAAGACAATGCCATACTTTCAGACTTCCAAACAGGATTCCGTCCGGGAAGAGGCACAGAATCTGCCCTCCTTGCCATCTGGGATGACCTGAAGAACAGAGTTGACCGCAACGGGGTTGCTGCGCTACTCCTCTTGGACCTCTCGGCTGCCTTTGACACGGTTGACCATGACACTCTGGTACAAAGACTCTACAAAGCCGGCATAGAGGGGACTGCTTTAGACTGGATAACGTCCTACCTTCGAAAAAGAACTAATGTCATCCATACCCCACCTTTCTCATCCAAACCATACTCCACAAAAGCTGGGGTCCCTCAAGGCTCTATCATCTCGCCCATGCTTTTCAACATCTACATGAAGTCATTACCGGTACTGATCAATCAATTTCACCTCACGAGCTATAACTATGCAGATGACACGCAAATACTCCTTCAACTGGAATGCCCCAAAGACATCGGAAACTCGCCAATTTTCAGTTGTCTCAGAGCTGTGGATCAATGGATGACGTGGAGCCATCTCAAATTGAATGCTTCCAAAACGGAAATACTCATGTGTGGCGATTGGAAACATTATGACCCGCTTGCCGCCTGGCCTGATGAACTGGGATCACCGCCTAAAGTATCGAAGGAAGTAAGAAACCTCGGAATGACCATGGACTCCAAGCTGTCGATGAATGCCCAAGTGGACAAACTAGCAAGATCAAGCTTTGTTACTATAAAAACTCTGCAACAAATCTTCCCTCATTTGGGATTTCCACACAAGGTCCAAGCTACCATCTCCCTTGTTCTGTCCAAACTCGATTACGCCAATAGCTTCTACCACGGATCACCTTTAACGGCTAAGAAAAGACTACAACGGATTCAGAACTCGGCTGTCAGACTACTCTTGAATATCAAACTGCGAGACCACATCTCCCCTGCCTTGAAAGCCCTGCATTGGTTACCGGTTGCCAGAAGATCCACGTTCAAGCTGCTTTGTATCACCCACAAAGCGATACGTGGAATGGGACCGCTCTTCATCAGGAATAAAATCACCAAACACATTCATCATAGGAACCTCCGCTCTAGAGTGGCACCTCGCCTCCAAAATCCCAAGATACAAGAAAAAAACCATGGGTGGCACATCCTTCTCTGTTCAAGCAGCCAAAAAATGGAACTCTTTACCCCCCAACATAAGATCCACCGACAACCACCTTATCTTCAGAAAACTACTCAAGAATTGGCTCTTCCCCACAAAAGCACCATATGCAAACAGAAATATACAGCATATCCCTCTGTATAAAAGCATTTATTTGTACTATAGAGAGGTACCTATATATATGTATTGCTTTGTATAATCATGTTGAATAACTATGTTTAAAAAAAATAAAATGAATAAATACATTTTTAAGTACAACACTTGAAAATCAGAGTTTATCGAATGCATCTTTAATCTACTTATACTTACTTCCTTTATGCATCTATATACCTTCCATGTACTTGGATCTATGTATTTATTACTTTCCTCCCCCCAAAAAAAGCATATTCAATGCACTACCCAATTTCTCACCCTATACCTCTATCAATATCTTTTATCTACATCTACTTACTTCCTTTATGCATCTATAAACTTTCCATGTACTTATGGATCTATATATTTATTACTTTCTTCTAATTCAGCATATCCAATGCACTACCCTATTTCTCACCCTATACCTCTCTCAATATATCTTCTACCTAAACTCTGACTCATCTCAAACCTCTTTCTACTACTCTTTCCAATACACTACCCTATTTCTCACCCTATACCTCTATCAATATATCCTCTACATCCACTCTCTCATTCATCTCAAACCCCATACCACTACTATGACCCCCAAAATAGCCCTTTCTAGACTCTCCCCTACTCTACCCCTCCTTGCACCATCGGACACCTCATTTTACCATGCTGATCCCCCAAAACAAGCCTTTCTAAACTCTTCCCTCTGACTCTTCCCCTCCACATCCCTTTTTACTCATCCAAGCCTCTCACTACTGCTATGACGTAAAAAAAAAAAAATCTAAATCCTTCACTCTTCTATCCCTCCACTATCCTTTTCAATCAAGATAACAGACTAACATGTCCACTTATCAAATTTCATATGTCACTATACCAATTCACCACTAATCCTTTATGGGTTCAGAGTAGCGTGCTACTCGCCGAAAAAAGCGCTTCAACACCTCATTAGGGGTAGCAAGGACTATATAAATGCAACCCTTTTTCCCTCTTCTATCCCTCCGCTATCCTTCTCAATCCAAATAACTGACTAATATCCACCACTCAAATTACTTTCAAATTTCACTATACTACTTCACCACTAATCCTTTATGGGTTCCGGAGTAGCATGCTACTCATCAAAAAAAGTGCTTCAACACCCCATCAGGGGTAACAAGCGCTATATAAATGCAAACCTTTTCTAACCGTCCGTTATCCTTCTGAATCCAAATAACTGAATAACCTATCCACCACTCAAATTACTTTCATATTTCACTATACTAATTCAACTCTAATCCTTCTTGGGTTCCGGAGTAGCGTCCTACTCGCCGAAAAAGCGTTTCGACGCCTCATCAGGGGTAGTAGTAAGCGCTATATAAATGCAATTACAATACAATTGTCAGGTTCTGTACTCCTCAGGGTCCGGATGATGCTATAAGGGGTCCACCCCTTGACATCCCCAAACTCCGACTACAAAGTCACAGAGCGTTAGGGCGATCAAGTGAGGGAAAGGGAAAAGGTAGGGAACAGCAGGGATGAGAACCTATAAAACAAAACAACATGGATCAAGACACGTATACACACATATGACTACTCTCAGTAAGGTCTCACTAAAGTCAATAACTACCTTATCCACCAAAGCCTTGCACGTCCTTGCACATCTCCAGATAAGAACAACCAATCCTGTTCTGATCTATAATCCTATAAAACAGAGCATACAGATTACACTTCAACTCTCACTTCCTCATACACAGCCCCGTATATGTGTGTCCCAACACACTCCTATTTCCTATTTCTCAAAACCTGCTCACCGGTTCTGCTTGTGGGCATCCGAAAAACATAAACATCAAACAAAGTCTCGATCAGGAAAAAAAGTCATAAGCCCACATTCATAGTTCTGGATACTGAGAGAACGATAGCACCATAGAACTTATTGCTTGTTTGAGAATCCGAATCAAATAATACAGTGCTTGTTTTCTCCCTGGAATCCAGTGATTGCGCCAAAAAGAAAATAACCCTAGTGAAAACGTGCACCATCCGAATGTCGCTCTTTCCCTACTAAATTAACTGCGGTTTCCGCACCGCTATGCCCAGAAACAATAGATCAGTCTTTGGGGTGTAAAAAAGAAACAAATAGAAGGAGAAACAATCTGCGGTAGCATCACCGCTGCCCCTACTGCTGAAAGAGCCGCGCGTTCACCGTCCGGTGTAAACGCCGTCAAAAGGAAGTCTTCGCTTAGTGCGAAAACCGGACGCCAGCACTCACCCTTCCGATGATGATGCGCCCTTTGATCTCCAATAACCCACGGGACTGCAAACTAGCTCCGCCGAGCTAGTAACTGCGACCTTTCGCTCGCCGCTTCTCCCGCCGCCAAAACAATCCAAAACTCCAGAATTACGCACGCTCACGTGTGCACGCAGCATCGTCTTATAGCTGCTGACTCCTCCTCATCCGCATGCCTCCTGGGAGATGTAGTTTTCAATTAGGTAGGCGCTCTTGGTCCTGTAAATCCTGACAGTAGGCCCTCCTCACATGCGCCTCCTAGATCCAGGCTTGTTCGGACACCTGCGATAAAAAAGACTTCACCACGGCCGGGGCATGTACATTGGTACTGGGTTCCCACGAATCATCCTCTGAGGGATACCCCTTCCAAGAAATAAGATACCACAGTGCTCCTCGTCGATACTTCGAGTCCAGTATCCTCCATACCTCATATTCCGAATGTATGATGCTAGAACGCATGCATTACATCGCATGCCATTAGATCGCGGTTTTTACAACGCAAGTCGTTACAACGACTTGCGTTGGAGGGCGCTGGACTTAGGAGTAGTTTAATTTACTATTCCAACTCCAGCCTACGTACAGTAGGGAAGGTGTTGGATAGTAAATTAAACTATTCCTTGTCCTATAGCGCCCTCCAGCGCAAGTCGTTGTAACGACTTGCGTTGTAAAAAACGTGATCTAATGGCATGCGATGTAATGCATGCGTTCTAAAGGTTGTTTCCCCATATTCCAAACCGTCTTCACCAACCACCGGAGGAACCGCCCGCCTCCGAGCCCCGACTGCAGGTTTCAGGAGGTTGCAATGGAACACAGGATGGATGCGAAGACTGCCAGGCAGCCTTAGCCTGTAGGCCACTGGATTCACCTGTCTCACCACGGTATACGGGCCGATGTATCTCGGATGAAACACACTGCGAAGTTTGAACTTGATGTTCTTTGTGGAAAGCCAAACCCGATCACCAACTCGATAACGTGGGCCTTCACGCCGGTGCCGATCTTCCCACTTCTTGTACACCCGTTTAGCCACTAACAGATGTTGCCTCGCCTTCTTCTGGACAGAGTGTAACGACTTAATGTGAGCCTGAACAGAGGGTTGATTAGCGATGTCAACCGGTAGATCAATGGGCAGAGTCCTTGCACAATATCCGTAGTTTGCCTCGAATGGAGATACACCTATAGAACAATGTACAGCATTATTGTAGGACAACTCCGCCATCCATAACAAAGACACCCAGGAGTCTTGCGCTTCCATGGCATAACACCTCAGATACTTTTTTAGTGTCTGGTTTAGCCTCTCAGTTTGACCATCCGTCTGTGGATGGAAGTTTGTTGAAACTGCCGATTCTATCTGCAGAGCCTTACACCAAGTTTTCCAGAAACTTGCAATGAACTGTGGGGCCCTATCAGACACGATCACTTTGGGCAATCCATGCTGTCTGATGACATGATCCAGTAACAGTTGGGCGGTCTGGCCCGCCGTTGGTAGATTCTTGCATGGAATGAAGTGGCCCATTTTTGTCAGGCTATCCACTACCACTAGAATGGCCGAACATCCCTGATCCATAGGCAAACCGGTGATGAAATCGAGACTGATGTTCATCCAAGGCTGCTGAGGAGTTGGCATAGGCATGAGCATCCCTTTTTCCTGGTGTTCTCCCCTTTCCTCGTGCACATTCCTCACATTGTCGTACCCATGTTTGAACATCTTTGACCAGCGTATTCCACCAGAAATGCCTTTGCACCAACTGTATCGTTTTTAGGATTCCTGGGTGTCCTGCCAATGGGGATTCATGGGACCACTCATATGCCTTTTTCTGTAACACTTTTGAGTGGAGATACAACTTATTGTTCCAGAAAGGTAGACCGTGTTTAACGCTACGCATCGCATTCTCTTTTGCCCATCTCTCCCACCATTCTGTTGTTTTGTTCCTCTTTACCTCAGCCAGGAATTTATCCACCCTCAGAATACAGATGACCTTTGCTGGATCGATTATTGCCTTGGGTATGCTTTTGAGGGGCCCTACTACGGAGTCTTGCCGGGATAAGGAATCTGCCTTACGGTTGTCTACTCCAGGCCTGAAAGTTATAACAAAATCATATTCCGCGAAGAACAAAGTCCATCTCATTTGTCTCTGTGTGAGATGTTGTGCCGTTTTCATGTACTGCAAATTACGGTGATCTGAATACACTGTGATCGGGTAAAGTGCCCCCCATAAATAGTGGCGCCATTCCTGGAAGGCCTTTTTTATGGACAACAGTTCCTTCTCTGCAATGGTGTAGTTCTTTTCGGCCATGGTGAGTTTTTTGGAAAGGTATGCCACTGGATGCAGCTGTCCAGTATCTTTATCCCTTTGTGACAAAATGGCTCCTACAGCCTCGTCGGAAGCATCTGCTTCCACTATGAAAGGTGCCCCCAGTTGAGGATGTCTACGCACTGGAGCACTGGTAAAAGCCTTTTTTAAGTAGTCGAAAGCTGTCGAGGCCTCTGCAGTCCAGACAAAAGGGACCCCCTTACGAAGCAATCTGATAATGGGAACGGCTACTTGGGAAAAATGCAAAATAAACCTGCGATAGTGATTCGCAAAACCCAAGAAGCATTGTATGTCCCTCAGGCACTTTGGAGTGGGCCATTCCTGTACTGCTTGCACCTTGCGTTCGGCCATGCTCAATCCTTTGGGACACAGGATCACCCCCAGAAACTCCACTTCATGCACCCCAAATTCACATTTGCTCAGTTTGCAAAACAAATGGTATTCACGTAATCTTTCCAACACCAACACAACATGTCTTTTATGCATCTCGGTGGACCCAGAATAGATGAGAATATCATCAATATACACGACCACAAAGTGGTCCACGTATTCCTTCAAAACGTCGTTCAGGAAATACTGGAATGCCGCCAGGGCATTGCACAGCCCAAACGGCATTACAGTATATTCGAACAGACCATAACGCGTCTTGAAAGCCGTCTTCCACTCATCACCTTCTCTGATGCGGACCAAATGATATGCCCCTCTCAAATCTAATCTAGTGTACATAGAGGCTTCCCGCACCTGATCCAATAAAACAGTGATAAGTGGCAATGGATATTGATTACAAATGGTATTTTTATTCAACATCCTATAATCACAACATGCCCTTAACTCGCCACTAGCTTTCGCTATGAAGAACAGAGGTGAGGCTGCTGGAGAACGAGAGGGCCTGATAAAACCTATCTCCAGGAAATGGTCAATGTATTCTCTAAGATGTTGGGTTTCGGGCTCTGACAAGGCGTACACTCTACAAGCAGGAATGTGTGCCCCCTCAATCAGATCAATCCGACAATCATAAGATCTATGGGGCGGGAGCTGTTCTGCCTTAGTTTTGCTAAATACATCCTCGAACTGTGAATACTCGGCAGGCAAAACCACTTCCTTCACTGCTGCTGTTGCTATACAAAAAGGGTATGTCAGGGCTATAGCTTGAGAGATATGTCCCTGCACACAGTGGACTTCACATTCTTTGGACAAAAACTGCACTGTCTTGTCCTTCCAATCTATGGTCGGGTTGTGGTGACAGAACCACGGCATTCCCAGTATCACCTCATATTGAGGTGCATCTATGATGTTCAGAGCTATTTCTTCCAGGTGCTGTCTCCTCCCATCATCAATTGAGAGCGTGAGGATTTCGTTTTTTTCCGTAAGGAGACCTGATTTTAACGGTTTCCCATCCACAGCCAAAACCTCCTCTGGAATCTCACGGGGTATACTACCGACTGCCAAGTGCTTCACTAGCCCACTGTCAATGAAATTACCCGTGGCTCCTGAATCCAACATGGCTAAAACTTGATGCACTTGTTGGTTGTACTCCAGACCCACCGCCAACACTATGTGTGATTCCGTGTCCTTCACCTGATTAGTCGACAAAGACGGAATCTTCCACTCCTTGTCCCCTGATTGTAGACTGGGAGACGGTGAGATATCACTAGACTCTGTGCCTAATACCGAAACTGCAGCTTTCTTATTTCTATAGGAAAAACCCTATGTCTTTGGCTTGGAGGGACAATCTCGTACATAATGCCCTTTTTTGCCACAGTACATACATAACCCCTGTGTTCGACGGCTCTCCCTCTCTGTTCTTGAGAGAGGTGCCCTGATGGCTCCTATTTCCATGGGTTCACTCGTCGGTGCACTACTAGGAATCTCTTTTCGGGGGGGTTTATCTGATCTATAGAAGGACCTGTCCCCTCTGTGCTTCTCACCCACTCTCTCAGACATCCGCCCATCTAGTCGCAAGGTCAAACTAACTAGATCAGCACAGGTCACGGGTCAATTTGTGCTATCACGTCTTTCAGGTCGTCGCGTAGACCTTGATAGAAAAGAGACATTCTCTTCTCTTCCGGCCATGCGGCTTCAGCCACCAACCTGTTAAAAGACGTAAGGTAAGTAACCAGATCATGTCTCCCTTGCCTCAGTTCCAACAATTCTCGGTCTGCGCTGAACGTAGTAGTCCGTCTGTCGAATACTCTTTCAAACGCAGCCCTAAAAGCCTCCCAATCAGACAGCACAGGGTCGTTGTTTCTAACCAAGGGAACAGCCCAATTTGCGGCGTCGCCTATCAAATACGAAATCGCAAAAGCCACCCGGGAATGGTTGTTGGGGAAAGACGAGGGCTTACAAGAACAAGCAATGGCATAGCCAATAGGTCTCGCTTTTGGGCCCTTATAAGGTTTAGGCAGAGCTATTGACTTTGCCAATGTGTTTGATTGCTGCAAAAGTAAAGAAATAGAAAAAAACATCTATTTCTTTACTTTTGCTACAATCGCGGCACCCGCGCTTTACTTTTAATTTTAAAAGTAAAGCGCGGGTGCCGCGATTATGCGAAACTGAAAGAAATAAAAAAGTGACGCGCCCGCGTGGCCGCGAAAGCCAAACTAAACAAGCACGCAAGTGGTGCGCGCGCGCTTGCGAGCAGCAGGCGTGACCACACGCTCGTGCACCATGGCCTTTTGCTTGCGCATAACCGCAGGGAAAAGGCCATGACGCACGAGCGTCTGGTCAGCTTTTCAAACTCCCTAACTATAAGTCTCGCAGAGCAGCGCTTGCGCGCTACTCGAGGCTCGACCTAAAAATGAAGCATGATTTGCGTTAAAAACACTTGTATCTTTAGTGGATCACTGGCATACCTCTCGGGACTGGCCAAAGGAATCGGGGGGGGGGTACTGTCACTTGAATTTGGGGATTACTAGTGACTGATACATCAAAAGGGTTCCTGGTTAATTTGTCAACCCTATCCCGTAATGCAGCCATTTCTAGACTAGAGGCCGCTAGTTCCTGTTGCACTAAGGCCAAAGCCTGAACCACATCGTCCATAGACGCCATGATTTGCCTCACCCGGACCGGGAGGAGTAACCTTTCTTGGTTGCGTAATTCTGTCAGGTTCTGTACTCCTCAGGGTCCGGATGATGCTATAAGGGGTCCACCCCTTGACATCCCCAAACTCCGACTACAAAGTCACAGAGCGTTAGGGCGATCAAGTGAGGGAAAGGGAAAAGGTAGGGAACAGCAGGGATGAGAACCTATAAAACAAAACAACATGGATCAAGACACGTATACACACATATGACTACTCTCAGTAAGGTCTCACTAAAGTCAATAACTACCTTATCCACCAAAGCCTTGCACGTCCTTGCACATCTCCAGATAAGAGCAACCAATCCTGTTCTGATGTATAATCCTATAAAACAGAGCATACAGAGTACACTTCAACTCTCACTTCCTCATACACAGCCCCGTATATGTGTGTCCCAACACACTCCTATTTCCTATTTCTCAAAACCTGCTCACCGGTTCTGCTTGTGGGCATCCGAAAAAACATAAACATCAAACAAAGTCTCGATCAGGAAAAAAGTCATAAGCCCACATTCATAGTTCTGGATACTGAGAGAACGATAGCACCATAGAACTGATTGCTTGTTTGAGAATCCGAATCAAATAATACAGCGTTTGTTTTCTCCCTGGAATCCAGTGATTGCGCCAAAAGAAAATAACCCTAGTGAAAACGTGCACCATCCGAATGTCGCTCTTTCCCTACTAAATTAACTGCGGTTTCCGCACCGCTATGCCCAGAAACAATAGATCAGTCTTTGGGGTGTAAAAAAGAAACAAATAGAAGGAGAAACAATCCGCGGTAGCATCACCGCTGCCCCTTCTGCTGAAAGAGCCGCGCGTTCACCGTCCGGTGTAAACGCCGTCAAAAGGAAGTCTTCGCTTAGTGCGAAAACCGGACGCCAGCACTCACCCTTCCGATGATGATGCGCCCTTTGATCTCCAATAACCCACGGGACTGCAAACTAGCTCCGCCGAGCTAGTAACTGCGGCCTTTTGCTCGCCGCCAAAACAATCCAAAACTCCAGAATTACGCACGCTCACGTGTGCGCGCAGCGTCGTCTTATAGCTGCTGACTCCTCCTCATCCGCATGCCTCCTGGGAGATGTAGTTTTCAATTAGGTAGGCGCTCTTGGTCCCGTAAATCCTGACAACAATACAATACAATCTGTAAATTAGACAGACAGCGCCACCATGTGGCAGACTGTTATAAGCGCCAGTGTTGACAATTAAGTGCCAGTGCGGGTAACCGGAAACCACCTGCTCAAATTAAGCACTGATACAGTCCCAGATTAGTGACGCTGAAATTTTACATTCTCACGTTTTCTGCTAAGAGTCCCGTTTGTATTGGGGAGGGCTGCAGGGTGCAAGGAGAGCGTTGCAGGCGGTGGTCGGCTTCAAGCGAGGAGCAAGCCGGGTGTTGTGGATGGGCAGGCTTGAGCCTTGTGTTGGCGATCATCTGCAGCGATCGATGCTTGCTGTGCGAAGAGATAGGATAGCGGCGGCTTGTGCTTATTTTCGGTGCGAGAGAGTGGTTCTGGTGCGAACGGGCCCATTCGTGGTCCTGAAGAGCCCAAAAGCTTTATTTAGGAGCCCACTGAGCCACACCAAGGGTCCAGGACCTGAGGGGCACCACTTGGGGGTCAGGAACTTGCTGAAGACAGTTTTTGTGGAGACAGGATACAGCCTATTCAGATGCAAGTGAGGCTGGGACCAGCTACTCCCTCCCATCCTGTCAGTAATGACTCATCCAGCAACACCTAAGTACCCATTGTGTATAGCTGTCTAGTGGGAATACACAAAGCCTGACTGTTACCCACACCCAGTCATGTGGCAGAGACAGACTGCAGGCACCAAGTGGCTAAGGCAAGAAAATGCCAACTTTCTAAAAGTAGCATTATCAGAATTGTAATTTAAAATCCTCACCTCCCCATAAATTAGGATTCCAGAGACACCAAACATGAACCAGTTATCTCTTTCCAATTGGAAATTACACTTATAAAATGTAATAAGGCAATTCCAATGTTATCCTTTGGGAGAGATAGGCCTTGCAGTAGTGAAAAACAAATGTAAGAGTTTTTCACTACCAGGACATGTAAAACTTAAAAAGTAAATGTCCAACTTTTTAAATACACTGCACCCTGCCTCTGAAACTGTCCAGGGCCTACCTTAAGGGTCACATATGTACTAAAAAGGAAGTTTGGTCCTGGCAAAAGGTTTACGTTGCCAGGTTGAAATGGCAATTTAAAACTGCACGCATAGGCTCTCCAATGGCAGGTCAGAAACATGTTTGGAGGACTACTTAAGTGGGTGGCACAATCAGTGCTGCAGGCCCACTAGTAGCATTTAATTTATAGGCCCTAGGCATGTGTAGTACACTTAACTAGGGACTTAAAAGTAAATTAGGTATGCCAATTGGGTATGAGCCACTGATACAATGTTTTTGGGAAAGAGCACAAGCACTTTATCATTGGTTAGCTGTGGTAAAGTGCTCAGAGTCCTAAGGCCAGGAAAAATGAAGTCTGCAAAAACAGGTGGTCTGAAGGCAAAAAGTACGGGGGAGGGGGACCACACCAAGGATGGCAGGTCTAAAAACTATGATTATAAATAACTTCACGAATGGGGGCGTGGGGGGTACGTACGAGGAATCCATGCAACACTACAAATAGATATACTTTATGCGAAAAAATCATGCTTGTGGACGTAAAGTTTGAGTAAGAGAGCTAAATTATCCCCTTAGTTGAAGTCACTCACTTCTATTATTTAAGCGCTCCCTCCTTCGGGAGCAAATCTCTGGGTGGTGAAAAATGCAGTACAAAGGCTCCCATTCCTAGGTGCGCTTTTAGTCAGCTGGCCCCAAGTCGAGGGAGGCTGAGGCTGCTTTTGTGATTGTCACGTTCATTTGTTGGGCCGCCTTCATTCCAGCCAGGACGAAACTGCAGCGCACAACCTGTTTCAAAGCACACATCGCCAAAGGCGCCGGCCCGTCAGAATAATGCACGCGTCACTTCCTCGCCAGGGTCACGTGGCCACAACAGCAGCAAGTTTGCCGACGCTGCGAGTTGACGTCGGTCGGTGCCTGGGACTCCGGGTTCAAGATGGCGTCGACGAGTGAATGAGCTGCGGGTGGCGGCGAGGGGGGGTGGGGCGGAGGATGGTACAATGACCCAGGGCAAGAAGAAGAAGCGCGGCAACCGCAGCGTCATGCTGGCGAAGAAAATCATCATCAAAGATGGGGGCACGGTCAGTACGGGGACGAAAGAAATGGCACTGTCGTTCATGGTGGGTGGGTGGATGTCGGGTAATGAAACGGGGATAACTAGCACTGACCTGGGGAGCAGGATGGAGCAAAGAAGGTTGACCTGAAACTTCTTACCTCTTTCCCACTCTCCGAAGTGATCACATCATCTGAGCTTTCCGCTGTTGTTAGAGCCGGCAGCTGTTGATAGGAACCAGCTGTCAAAGTACTGATACTGTAGTGGTGTGTCCATTCCAGGGCCGTGTACGTACCCTGTAAAATAGCGTTTGCACTTTTGAGTCCAATGGCTGATTTGTAGTGTAATAAACGGAACAGTTCTGATTACATTGAATCAGTTCTTCCTCAAAGTGCCCGGTAAAAGGGCTGTATTCTTAGAACATACGCTACAGCGTTCAGCATAGAGGAGATATGCTCAGTGATGCATCACTGGATACATTGACAGCACTCTGTGCGAGCCTTTAACACTGATGGTGCTCGTATGTAGCTCGCTTTTAGCTGTTAAAAGCTATGTGCGTGCATATCGGGCCTACAACGAGAGCGAGCACCTTTAACAGCAGGCATTGCCCCAGGCAGACTGGCTATAAGGCTGTTAGAACTTTACATCTAATGGGGGCAGAATGCTGTAAGTTAAAAGGGTAGGAACAGACCAACAGTGGCGTGTTGGAGTAGAAGGTTTATACCAGCCTAATGGTCCAGAGCCACTCCATTGTCTTAAATGGCGCACTCAACATTGCAATGGTGTATTATACGTTATATAGCAGTTTGTGCATGGAATGCACATTAATGCAGTTGGCAGTACTGAAGATGGACGTCTATATATTTTTTCATCGCTGAGTGCATGCGTGGGCTTGCTCTGTAAAGTACAAAGCTCTCAAGTTTACCAGTTCCGTGTGTATTATCTAGTCCAAGTTTTTTCTTTGTACTTTGGGGTTTATAGTCCTATTGACCATGTTATAAAATCATGAGAAGTTTAAGTGCAAAGAAAAATCCTGAACTGGATGAGCTTCTCACTTATGGAACTGGGAGAGTTGAACCCTCTGATGCAGAGTATATGAGATGTACTCTGACTTAATATACACAGAGTGCATGGTCTGCGAACGTGTTGTACTTTGTAACACTGTACAGTTGTGAGTACACTGCTATTGCGGTACATCTATGTAGGATACACAGGTTACACTTAGCCAAATCTTAATTGGTTACAAAACGTCTTTGAATGTATATATATTATCGTGCCAAAGGAAGGATTCAAATAGAGGCCCAGTTTCCTCGTGTGTGCTATATAGTTTGTAAGGGCTACGTTATGCAGACATTTTGGGTGCCTTATGCACCTTGAGATTCTGTAGCATTTTCTGCTACTTCGCCGTTTTAACTTGGCAGATTTGGAAACTGTTTAATCACTAATCCATTCTGACATCTGGGCTTCCTTTTCTAATTTTCTGTTAATAGCATTTCCTTTTCATTTCATATCTGGTCCAATGGAGAAGAAAACAAGTTTAATATTTATAAATTCTGTGTCACTTGGCTTACTGATACTGCTTTCCTACTATTTTCGTGTCTGTCTGTATCTGCCTGTTCCATTTCCAGTGTGGACAATAGTAGATGCCCTCTTATGTGTTCCTAACATTATGGTGGTATACCTTGCTTTTACTTTCCCTTAGGACAATCCTGAAAATTGTGTATTGTTTTTCTTTTTGCTCAAAATATTTCTACTATTGGTTTACAAAAAAATAGAGGCATCTATTCTGTTGAGAATTACCTACGACTTTAAAGTCTGGTTCAGAGAAGGTCCCTTGACTTAACTACCATAACTGTATGTACAGTACTAAATAAAGATACTGACTACACCGTAAATAGTTCAATTTCTTTATTATGTATGTGCTGTATAACACACACACCCTACATATCCAAATGCCTGGCCTACATTATTAACATATTGTATAGTTGTGAGTACACAGGCCGTGATCTGTAGCAGTGCACAGTGCCTAGTACATTGACTGCATTGTTTAGTGCCCCGCAGCATGCTACTCTCGGATAGTTAGCGACTGCGATAATACATTTCGGTTTTAAGCACCAATAATGATGAGTACTAGGGATCTGCCCAGTAATACACATTATGTGGCAAGTACACATGCTTAGTACACGTGATGTGATCCGCAAAGTATACTGCACAGTATAAAACACAGTTCACGATGCTGTCTGTAAAATAATGTACAGTATAAAGGAAAAGGACTGAACTCTAATTCACATGCTGCACTTTGTAATCCATTGTACAGTGTAAGCCACAAGCATGCGTCATAAAACTATGTTCTCAATCCGTAGACGATACATATGGACATCGCGCTAATACGGTGTACATTTGTGAGACCATGCCCCATCTTCGGTAACACCCCACAGTGCTGAGTATATCAGTCTGTCTCTTTAAGGGACTTCAGAGCCGGATGCGTTTGGTTGTCTTTGTACTCTGTAGCCCTGCCTACATGTGCGTTACGTTGTATTATGCTGTATGGCACTAGATATATGCGGATTATACTTTACTACAGGAAGTGTGCAATTATAGTTTGAACCTACATTTGCTACTCTCTGCAATACGTTGTGCTCTGAATTACTCCATGCAACGCTGAATAGACTGCTTGTAAATTTAACAGTGCTGAATATGTAATTCTCTCTGCGCAGTGTATAATGTTGGGTACATGGGGCTCCTGAGATTCTTACTACACAGTGCAGTGCTACCACTAGTATCTTGAACATGATGAATTATATAGTTTAATCTAAAAGTAACTTTACTGCGCTGAATAAACGGCTCCCTTTGCAGTATGCTGTACAGTGCCGAGCACCTGTGTGTTGCAAACAGGAACTAGAGGTGGTTATCTTCTGGGTGTTAGACCTCGTACTTGAGCTACTACAGCGTGCTTCGAATCCAACTTTCACGAGCTAGGCGCATGTGAGTCGTAACATTTCGAGATCGGCACGTGCTATCGCACAGCTTATGATTCATTGTGTGTTTTTATATCTTATTTATGACTCTCATTGCCGTAGTGTATCCAGGAATGGCCTTAAGCCGTGGCTGTCCATAATTATATGTGGTAGTAGCTCGGTTCTAGGGTGATAGACTGCTCTGTCATCATCCTACTTTAAAAAAAATCTTTTTATTAAACATAAACAAGCTTCAGTGTAATATTCATACATAAATGACATTTTAGGAGAGGCAGTCGCATCCTACTTTTTAACATCACCTCTCGGTGTTCTGTGGACCAAGTTGCTGTGACGCTATTGAAGTGCTTGTGCTCTTTTTTTTTTTTCTTGTGTTTTTTCTCTTATTTCTTTCACTGGTTTTGGAAGTTGTAAATACGGTTGAGCTTAACCTTCAAGGGAATTCCATACTGCCATTAGAGGTATAATTAAAGTAGTTGGAGTGTGAATATAATTTTATGGCAACCGTCGCTTCGGAAATACGAAGGGAGTTCTTGGTAGCAGCTTTTAATAACCAGACTTTTTCATGCTGTAAGCAGGAGCTAAAAAGCTTTCACTTATGGATGTCAGCTGTGAGCTATTGTATTCAGTACAGTGCTGAGTATTGTATTGTATTACTGTGTGTATGTGTATATGTGTGTATATATATATATATATATATATATACATATATATATATATATATATATATATATATATATATATATATATATTAGTGATTTGTTAAGCATATGGTTACACCTCATCGGTGTGTCCCCGCGCTGAACACGGGAGCTCGGAAGAAAGGTCAATAAGGCAAATAAGGGGATGAAAAGACCTATCTTAAAATTGGACCGAGTTAAGAAACAGCCATGTTTATGGCTCTGTAGTACCTCTTTATATAGCTATGTAGGGCGCTGAAACGCTTGCCTGCACGAGTAGCATGCTACATCATATAGGGTGTGTGGTTGGAATGATGTTGTCTTTGTTTTGATCTTATGTGGGAAGTGTTTCCATGTCGTACATGATCACTACTGAGGTGCGGTTATCATGTCCTGGGACGCAGCACGTAGCAGTCTGTTGGATGATGAAGTGTAAAAGACAGACGGGCAGTTTTATGCTTTCAGTATGGTAGTAGTTTTGAACAGCTCTGCGGGTCACTTTATGATATTTCTGTGCTTATCTTGTTACTTACTGCGTTCGGTTGTCCAATCTGAGATTTTGTGTATAGTTGTGGTCCTGAGCTGACACCGTTGGAGGGAAAGAGAAGTGGAGAAATCTGTTGGGATGGACATTTGTTTTTATCATCCCATATGAGTGTCTACGTGAGTTGTATGGAAGTGGTCAGATTATGTAGAGATTTGGAACCTGCAGTGAATGAACTATATTAAAGTCCTCCACAATCGTCGTGTAATTTGTGACTGATCTCTTCAATTATTCCATGCCTTTTAGTTTGGTGATGTTTTGCCGTACAGTACTGGTGATGGACAACCCTCATAGCAGATATTTCTTACATGAATTTAATAGGTATAAGTTACAACTTATTGTAACCACTGTACATTGTGGTTTAAGTATTATTGTGGGCCATAACTCTTTTATATATGGAAGTACATAGCTATATTTAAGGCCACAGTGAACCGTGGGTCTGCCATTTTTGCTTACCTGCATAGTGAAAGCAGTTTGCTGTTTGAGTTGTTTGCAATTCGTGGGTTGTAAGCTGAGGATTATGCTTGTGTGCACAACTATTTTCTTGGAGTACACATGCTACGCTCTGTGATACAACACAGAGTGCTTGAGCCTTACAGTATACAAAGTAAGTCTTTTGGTACTCTAATATAACTTGTTTCTCTAATCTAATATCTGAGCATCTGGTTGGTATTAGGCTGTACTGTACAGCACGGCCGTAGGCTGTCCTTTATATAGTGCTCAGTAAAACTGCTTTATAATAGAAAATAGATCGCTGTAAGTTGAAGAGTAAACGCAGTTTTCTGTAGTACACTGTGCACCATTGAATATTTGCCTTATGCTATGTAATATTTTCCAGCACTAAGTGACCTGCCAAGTACTCCTACGCAAATCTCTGTCTTATTATGAGCATAGCGCTAGGAATTGTACCCTTTCCTCCCACAACTTTTTCCTTGTCCACAGAAAGTAGATTTACTTTGTAAATAACTGTACTTAATGAGCAATTCGCTTACTCTGTAATGTTATGCAGCTTTGTATTTATACTGGTCTCTGTTATACATAGAGATGGGTGAGTCAACAAATTAACAGGGAGAGCCGAGCCAGAGCTAAGCCAAGGGTCTGGCTTGGATCTTACAGCCCGTGCACAAGCCGAGTCCTGACTATATTTGCTATATAAATCCTACAACAAACATCACGTAACATATGGTTGTCTCATCAAAATTCACAAAAGTGTATTTCTCTAACATGTGGAAGCTTTGACATTAACAAGGCACATTCTAGCACTGCACTGAAAAGTATTTATAAAAAGTGATAGTTTTGTACAACTGGTAGTGTGAACTCGCATATTTGAAAGTGCTTTCATACGTGATAATAAAAAAAAAAAAAAGGTTTTGATGAAATGAAGTATTTGCTTAACATCACACAATTTTAAGCGAGAACCAGTGATTTATCCAGGTTTTTCTGGTTTTATTTTGTACAAGTCTTCCAGGACATATGTCTCAATATCTCTTTCCTTATACTAAGGCTATGTTTTTACCTCTTAGTTAATTTTCTGCAGTTTTTAAATACAGCACTAACTCGACCCGAGGGATAAGCACTTTATGAGCACCGGTCAAATGCATTGTTTATAGGCATGGGGGAATTTAGTGATTTGCCCAGAGTCACAGGCTATTGAGCCAACGCGGAGACTCAAACTGGTTCCCCAGTTCCACAGTCGGCAGCTCTTACAGTAATGCACATCTTGGGCAGACGGAGGAAGGAAGGCTGAAGTCGTATGAAAGCTCGGCTCGATATGGGCTCAAAGTTCCAACAGTACCTGGAGCTGAGCCAGCCTTCCGTCTCGAACCTGGCTCAAGCTTTCAGTGGCTCTCCCACCTCTAGATATACACTATTGCACAGAATGAAGCTGGGTAGGGTGACAACCTGGTATGCAGGCAAATTCTAGGCATTGACTATAAAAAGTCAGGGCAAAGGATCAAAATACAGGTCAAAGTGCCAATTTTACAGACACATCTGATGAAGTTGCACCATAATGTAAAAGCAGGTAAATAGGTATTGTTTTTTTGGTTTGTATAATGCATAGCAGTAGCGAGCAACAATTCACATGTAACCAGACTTGTTTAAGGGTAAAAAAAAGTTTTTGTAAACATACGCATTAAACTAAATTTATCAGCCGACATCTGGGAAAACTTCATAAACATTACATTAAAGGGAGCATGTCATTGTAGAGTGGGAAGTGAGGCCAACCTTATCAGGCACGCTGGCCTTTCCGATGTGGGCTAGGGCGAACACAGCTGCGTTTGGGTATGTGTAGGGTGTATGATCAAGCCTTGAAAGCAAACATGTCTCCTTGAGGGGTTCTGTTTGGCACAGTTTTCAATGGACCAGATTCCACTTTAAAAATAAAGTTCTGTCCTTAGTATGAGGATTGCTTATTTTATTGCATTCATTTAAGGCAATCAAAATCTGATCGTATATAAGTAGATGTATTTAGGCAAAGGTCAGTGTAGAGAATACGTTGTTGACTAACTTTATCCTCATTTCTCGGTATCCACTCCTTTTCTCCTTGGGCTTGCGCCGGGACACTCTCGGAGTATCTGTGCGTGTTATAAGATTAAATAACATAACATTATTCTATCACTCTGGTATGTAAATGCAATTTTATTTTCTCAAACCTCATTAAATCTAAGGAGTTTTGAATGCCAACACCTTTTTTCTCTCACAGATAACAGTGCCATCATAATTCACTCTTCACTGGGTCATTTAATCTTCCCAGACTGGGACAAACGGTTGTATTAGGTGTACAAGGGGAACACAGAAGACACTAGGGATCGGGGGATAACATTTTATTAGAGGACGACAGTGGTCCCTAATAACAATCCATTCATAAAATTATGTTCAAATGGTATTTCAAATTCTAACGAAATGGAAAAAATAAAAAGCGACTCAATGGATGCTTGGTGCAGAAACATGCTTGGTGCTCTCATATGGAAAAGTAAAATGAATAGCGTTATACACATTGTGGGGTCAAGTGATGCAGAGTACCTGATAATTAGGCTCACCTTGGAGGGGGACCGGAGGGCCCAGTGCCGAAGGTGCCATGAAGAAATGGTTGGAGGTCTCTTACTCGCTAGTAAGTGTGTGCAAATCACACTAACGAAGAAAAAGCAGAAAAGCACAATAAATAAGAATGTTTGCATAGTGGGGTCAAGAGAGGCGATTGCCTGGTAAATTAGCTCATCTTGGAGGGCGGACCTGAAGGCCCAGAGGAAATGGTGCCAGGAAGTATAACCAAGGGAGCAGCCTGTATTGAAATGGGCCCCGAAAACAATTAGGTTAGTTACATGGAACATATAAAAAGAAGGATGTTGGTGTAAAGGTTGCATACCTGTATAGTGACTGCTGAGCGTGCAGGCAGGAACGATGAAAAGCCCAGAATTGCAGTGGCTGGTTGGATAATAGCTCGCTTGACACGACACGTGTGTTCTTGAATCAGAATCGAGAGAGTCTGGTGAGAGGGAGCTCATATAAAAAGAGGAAGGGCTTAGCTAATGCATGGAAGGGGTCTTTGGTGATTAAAAACAGAAAGAAGACTGGGGCCACGACAGCCATCTTAAATTAGAAGTTATACAAGTATGAAACAAATGAGACGGTCATCTTTGAAGGATAACGAGATTGAAGGTTGACAAAAAGTTGCAAGCAACCAAATCAAGATGATGTGAAAGCGACCATATTGGTGCATATGGTCATAGAAGAAATAGCCAGGTGGAAAAATTGGACAGAAAGAGCATTAAGGAAAACCTTTTTGCAGAAGGGAGAGAGGGGAAAAAGAAAGGGGAGAAAAGGACTAGTTGAAATCCAGTCAGACAAACTCCACCACGGCTGAATAGCACGTGCGTAACTAGAAGGACAAGAGAGGTACTCGAATGGTATTATCCTGTTGGTAATTGGCCTTGATACAAAGTGGCTGTGTAATCAGTGGCCTTGAGCCTGCAAAGTCCAGAAATGTATACACCGAGGCAGACATGTTGTATAGCCACGGGGGAGTGGCCACACAATTCCTTATACAAGTCACATCCAGCCCTCTTGGCGGTTCAGTCCTGAGTTCATAGTGTCCATTCTTATTGTCCACCTCAGTTCTTTGTTCAGTTGCTGTTACGCACTGTTGTCTCGTTCAGGAATTGTAACGGTGTAGATAACCTGCCGTCTTCTATCATTCTCAGAGTGTCCATGCTCCAAGAACTGTGCAGCTAATAGGGCAGTGAGGACCTTTCATCTGAGTCTGCTCCTATGCTTAGAAATCCGTATGTTGATTTTCAGAGTTGTTTTACAAATGTACAGTAATTTGAAGGGGCAGAATATGGCATAAATGATGTTGCAGGAATTACAATTGGTAAACTATTTATGTAGTATAGTTTTATGCTAATAACTAAATTCCTTAGTTTCAATGTAAAATGGGCACACACTAACCTGTCCAAATTTGTAATGATCCACTATGAGGGGGTGGGGGAATACCCCAGTGGTCATAAAATGTGAGCAGTGATGTATGTGCTGAAAGAACACCTAATTCGTGCTGATCTTTTAAATGCTTGCCCCGTTAGGAGGCGAACATAGGAGTCTCAAATGCAAAGCCCCCAGTTGTTAAGACGGTGTTTCCTGATACTCTTAGAAATTAAATTTGAGCTAGGAGAGAGAAGAGAAGGTTGTTACACATATCAGACTTTCAGGTAGGTACGCGGGATGGTGATAACAGGGTCTCACAGGGGCAATACCAGGCCCTTTTAGCTGATAGTCTGGTCATGGTGTAATATTTTCTGGGTGAGAACCTCCGCTTCATCAAAGACATTTGTTTTGTGTTTGCAATTGCGTCTTAACCTGAGAAATTGACTATAGGATAGTGAATCCCTCAGAGCATGTGGGTGGTAACTATCATATGCCAAGGGGGAATTTTCTTCAGTGGGCTTTCTATCTAAAGTAGTATACAGATGACTATCCTCAACTATCGCATGTAAGTCTAAGAACACTATCAGGTTGGGGGAAATGCATAGTAAAGTTTAATCCATTACAGGCCTGATTCAACCAAACTTGGAGTAATGTGAGCTAGGATGAGTTGCCCTCCCAGATCAGGAATATATTGTCAATTTTGTTTCCAAATGATTATATGTTCTCTTAATGGGTTTGTACTGCTCAAGATTTTCTGTTCCAGCTAATCCATGTATAGGATTGCGAAATTTGGAGCAAAAAAGGCTGCCAAGGAGGTGCCCCTAACCTAATTGAAAAAGTCATCAGTGAATTTGAAAAAGTTGTGTCTAAGTGCTACGTTGAGCAAGGGTATTATGAAGGATGTAGGTACCTGTTGCTGTCTTTGTGTATTATTAAGGACATTACATATGACATCAATTCCCCTCGCTGTCGGCAATATTGATGTAAAGAGATTTTGTCCAATGTGGCCAATAGTGAGTTAGATATAGAGAATGGGAAATTATCTATCCAACTGATAAAATGCATGCTGTCTCTTATATAACAATAAGTCAAGGGCACAAAAGGTTTGATGAAAAAGTAAACCTATTGTCCGATAGGCTCTAAATCAAACCAGACCCTGAGACAATTGGCCTACCTAGTGTGGTGCCTCCTGGTTCTTGTGGATTTTAAACAAGATGTAGATGACTGGAGTATGAGGATGTTTCACATTTATATATAGAAACTCATTGTGGCTTAGGTAGTCTACTTCCTTGGCCTCGGATGCGAGTTGTAGTATTTCAGTTTGAATCACTTTGGTGGGATATTTTGGAGCCTTGTGTAATGATCAGTGTTGGAAAGTTGGTGAAGAACCTCCGATTTGTAAGCCTCTTGTAAAACAATACCGCCCCCTTAACTGCAAATTTCACAATTCTAGCACATTGCAAGATTGTGTGGCCCTCAACTCCCTTCAGGAGCAAAGAGATATTGTATTGTGTGGACAATTTGTCCATGACTGCACTGTTCGCAATACAGACCAGAACAAATTTCTCTAATGGTTCCAGTCCCCGTATTAAAATGCATGGGGCCTTGCCCATTATATTTAATGTACAGAATGTGTACTGGCCATGGTGCACTCTTTTCTCCCTGTTGTGTGCGCTCTTTTTTTTCTAGGTTTGTGCCACATGCTTGTTCACTGCAAGCAGTTCTCTGATACCTCAGCTTCTTAAAGAGCAGGGCATAGTGTGTCACACTGTGGAACTCAAAAGGTGTCTTAGAAACATTTACCACTATTACTTTTCTTCACTTAAGTCGGTAGCAAGGGATTTAAACATGTGCCAACAATATTGGTAGCCCGTTTTATGACCCTTCACTCTTCAAAAGCAGCCAGGACCATTCAAAAAGAATATATTTTGAACTGGCTGCATTTCCTCCCATTCACACCACAAGAGTGTTGATATCGGACGAAATGTGTGCATGGCATAACATAACTTGACCCCAATTTGTTGTCTCATCACATAACTTGGTAAGTAGTCATACATTTATAAGTACTAAATAATCCTTTCTTTCCTTCATCTCCTTACCTTCCATCCTACCTCTTTTGGAGTATAACCTACTGAAGTCGAATGCCTGTCTGCATTAATCTCTCTTGTATTTCTGCAAATTGCCCTTATCTTGTTTCATAAATAATCACTCATTCTTTGAAACCATATCCTTACACCCTAACATACTTAATCATCTCTAACCAATTTATTCATCCCCCCAGTAATGTGCAAGAACTATTGTCCCCCGAATAATGGTCACACACAACTCTATTAATTGGATTTACAACGCAGGCACTGGAGTAAACCCACGGATTGATTCCCTTGTGAGCACAAGACTAATCACAGCAGCCACTGGGTCAGCCACTAATTGTGGGTTCCAGAGTAGCATGCTATTTGCCATTGAGTGCTTCAACTCCACCGGGGTAAAACGTGCTATATAAGTGCAATGGCTATACATTATGACCATTTACAATTCTTAATTATGTTTTTCTGGATGTGTTTCACTAGGTCTTCTTTTAGGTTTATATTTATTCCAATATTATTTGCCGTTATTATTTCTATCATCTTTTGAGACAGTCCTATCGCATTTCCTTCTCCATTTTAGCCTATGTCTAGTGTCACTGGTTGACTGATTAGGAACACTGCTCTTAATGGGTGAGCTGTGTATCGGGTAACAATTATTAACAGCGAGAAAGCTATTATGTACCTTGAAAGGAGGGTCAAACAAGCTGTCATTGCTATGCTTAAACAGGCACAGTAGATGATATATGTTTTCATGTGCAAATGGAGAAATCATTTTGTAGCCTACATTTCATAGATAAAATCCTGGTAGTGCTGGCTAAGTCTCTTATCCTTCTGAGTCGAGATGTGTGAAAGCACACTATATATAAAAGTCAAGTTAGTATTGTGTTCAATGGATTGCTTAGCACTTTAATATGGCCAATCTTACCACAAAACACCTTTTTGAAAAGGCCTGCGAGATGTGTAGCCAAAGTCTCTATTGTCATTTTCCTAACTATTTTATCTGTGAGCACAGGAACCCATCCGTAACTCATCAGTAAAATAAAAACATGTTAGGCTGCAAGAAAGAGTTGATAAACAAAAGGGTCACTCCATTGCCGACCGGTTTTAGGTGATATATAGATCCTGTTCAGCCATGTAATGAGTGAGATGCCTCGAGCTTAATCCCTCCAAGCACACCGCCCCTTTAGAAATATCCACTCTACTCCCCCTCACCAGCAGCTTTGTATGGCCTTTTTGGACAGCACAGTGAACGACATCCACATGCAGTCAAAAGCATGTTTATTTGTAAAACATTTGAAATCTATAAAAAGTATGGCTGGGGCAGAATGGTAAAAATAAAGAGACCGAAGCAGGACAGTAAAAGAAAAGAGACAGGCAGGAGAGATAGAGGTGTCTGAGCTAAAGAAATTGGGATTAAAAGATAGACAAGTGGGGAGAAAGGTAGATGTAGAGCAAGAATGAGTCCGTGGGTGCACAGAGAGTGGTGAAGGAAAGATTGAACAAGCCAAAAAGTGGGAGCCTCCAGTGTGGGTTAGAGGCAGCGAGCAAAGGTTAAAGTGGGCAGGAATTAATGGGGAACAATGTTCCCAAGCTTTTTAGATTTTACAAAAAGAGTCCCCTCAATTTATTTTAGAAGACAACCGGTAATGCTGACCTTCAGGTGCTGATAGCGAAGGAGTGGGTCACCTGTATTTGATGTGAGAGGAAGTCAGTCAGCTTTGTGTCAAGCATAGCTTTTGTATTGGAAGGGTACCCCTACCGTACAAAAACTATGCTTGACATGGTTTAATATTTTCCCAACTTTGTATATGTACAGTGCAGCATACGTACAAGGTTGGAAACGTTTGGCAGCTTTCAAAACTCGTTTCACTGTTGGGAGGTGTAATTATTTTGGTGTAAATACCGGTCTACAAGTGTTAGTAGATAGGCATTTGGATCAGAAACCAAAGATGGTTGTAAGGGACCCCCGCCCCTCCTGTACCACCCATAGGACGCCATCTTAATGCGAAGTAGCACATAGCACTACTTTGCATTGCTTCGGACAACTTTTCAATGCAAACCATGATTTACTTTAGAAAGTAAAGCCCTTTTTTAATTTTTTTTAATTTATTTGTATTTTTCCGAAAAAAACAGTGCAATTGCAGCAAATAGTCAAGATACTTATACATACAATCCAAAAACCACATTTCTTTTAAAATAATCATTAGAAAGCCAATTAATGCGTTAATCAAATAAAACCGTATACCAAAGGCTAGAGATTATAAGATTAAAAGGGCTATATACAGGCAATAAGCCGAAAATTTTAGGTTGTTTCGGTTACGTTTAACCATCCAAACTTAAAAAAGCTAAAAAAATACAGCAGCAGCCTACAGTCTTGAGCAATAATACAGTTGTAACAGGGGGTGCCCGGACCTAGAAAGGGCAGACCAAACCGAACACCGAGAAAATGCGACAACCACCGTTTTCCCTCTTCCTTCACAGCAGCAGGATGAGTGGCTATGTGCAAACGTACGTGAAGGTGACAGACAGGAAGAAATGGGTTACCGTCCCTTTAAGTTGAAAGACTGGACCATAAGCCACGCCCCAGTGATGACGACGAGGAGGACTGGCCCACAAAAGAAGGAAGAAGGCGGAAGCCGGGTGTGGCATCACCGGAGGAGTTGAGGAGGCGAATCGAGACGAGAGGAACGTGAGCTGGACGGCAGAGAGGGAAAGGACGGAGGCGGCGCGGACAGACGACGGCGGAGAGCCAGGAGGCCAACGTTTCCACGATTCGCCCAGCCACGCTCCAGGAGGAGCGTGGCTCTCGCAGGTACGCAAACGTTTTGCGGGCTGGGTGGGGAAAAAGGGAGAGACCCAATAGTTAAAACATAGGACTCCCGTTTCCCGGTGTTCCCGTTCCTGAGCACTTCTCCTCACCTACATAGATGTGCTGAGCACTGTGTGATTTTCCCCTCACTACCCTTCCCTTCCACACCCGTGTACAAGGATACCATACTCACACCAAGCCCCTGTTTTGCTTTATTCACATATCTCCACGTCCGGACGGGCTCGCGCTGGAGTGGACCAAGAGAGGGCGGACCTCGACGAGGGACCGGGACAGCAAGGACAAGACCCCGCTATCTCCGTCCGCTACCGTATTATAGACTGGCTACACGCCGAAGACGTGTACTACCCTCAATAAAACCCTCCTTATCACCGCCCTGTCTCTTGCCCCTTACTACTACCCCGCTACAAGTGGTGGAGAATGCGGGCATAGACACCTCCATCAGTACTCACACGATGGACGCGCTACTACAGCATCTGGTGAAGGGCCAAGAGAAGCTTGAATGGGCCGTGGAGCAGCAGATGACGTCGGCCCAAGCGGACAGAGACTCCTTCAGGGACACCATAGCCGCTCAAATGGAGGGCCTACAGAAGATGGTATCAGAACAACCCACCCGTAACCCGGGAGGACCCGGAGGCATCTCCCCAGGGCCCTCCGGGATCTCGCTGCAGAAATATATCGCTGGCGAGGATCCTGACGCCTTCTTACTCAATTTTGAGCGAGCTGCACAGGCCTGTGGCTGGCCCTTAGAGAAATGGCCATTCTTCCTAGCCCCCCTCCTGACCGGGGAAGCACAGGCCGCCTACCAGGTGGCCAACGCAGCCGGAAACACCCCCTATGCAGACATTAAAACCATGATTCTGGACCATCTGGGGCTTGACACAGAGGCTTATAGGGTGCGCTTCCGGAAGGAAAGGGGCGCCCCCGGGGATAATCCAAAAACATAGTTTTTTCGCCTAAAAATAGCTGCTGAAAAATGGCTGACCCCCACCATGAGTTCAAAAGAAGAGATAATGGACAAAATCTATCTCGAGCAGTATTTGGACGCACTCCCTTATAATACCCAGAAATGGTTGCGTCAACACACTCACCTGATCACCGAGCAAGCCGTGGGGATGGCCACTACTTATTCACGCGCCCAGCCTAAACCAGGTGGGTGGGAACCCGACCCGTCCCCTCCCAACGAAATACGACAAGAAACCCCGGACAATCCCGGAAGCCACCAAACCACGGTGGCATAAACCAGAGGTTCCGTCGTTCAAGGGACCCCAATGTTTTGATTGTGGGGACTGGGGCCATATTGCCCGGGTGTGTCCTCGCCGTAAACCAGCAGAAGAACCCATGGAGGTGGGATACATCCCTAAATCCATTCTCTACACCGCTGAGATGGGGAGCGCGTTTCATGTGAGTGTAAGGGTGAATGGGAAGGTGGTAAAGGCCCTGTTAGACTCGGGTTATAGGCAGTCCGTAATACAGGGGAGGTTAGTACAGCGTAAACAGGTGATGCCCGAAACCCTGGTTCACATCAGATGTGTTCATGGAGACGTCAGGCCATACCCTATAGCAGAGGTGACCCTTGAACATCCCGATGGTAGGACCTCCGTCATCCGGGTGGGGGTATTGGAGAGCCTGCCCGAAGACCTCATAATAGGAACAGATAACCCCGAGTTCTCAGATATGTTCCTACAGACGGTACAGAAGCAGACCATAACAGACCATTCAGGACAGACAACAGACAGCCCCGTACCTGCCCTGATAAGCCCCGACCCTTGGACATTGGACAGACGCTTTAAATTCGCACAGGCCAACAATGCCACTTTGTTCAATGCTTGGGAACAGGCCCACCGAACACAGTACGACCCCTCTCCTGCGTTTCCCCGGTTCCTTATACAAGAGGGCCTGTTATATCGGCAGGCTTCCAGAGACGACCCCCAGCAGTTGTTAGTGCCTTTGTCTTTTAGAGAACAGGTTATGTTCTTTTCACACTCTCACTTGACCGCGGGACACACCGGGAGTGAAAAGACAACCCAGAACGTCCTGCAACACTTCTTTTGGCCGGGGATATACAAGGACATAAAAACCCATTGCCAGATATGTGAGATATGCCAAAAGAGGAACACGCATCGTCCTCCGGCGGTGCCATTGCAACCCCTTCCTATCATAGGCACTCAATTTGAAATAGTCGGAATGGACCTCATAGGGCCTCTTCCAAAGACAGGGAGAGGGAATCAATACGCACTGGTGATAGTGGATTACGCTACCCGATACCCTGAGGCCTTTCCCCTAAGAGCACCAACCACTCGCCTTATATCAGAGAAGTTACTAGAACTGTTCTCGCGTGTGGGGTCCCCGAAGGAGATCCTGACGGATCAAGGGACCCCATTTGTATCCAGGTTGATGAAGGAGGTCTGTGGGCTGCTAGATCTGCGACACATCAGAACATCTGTTTACCACCCCCAAACAGATGGCCCAGTGGAGAGGTACAACAGAACTCTCAAATCAACACTAAAGAAAATGCTCGCCGTGAATGGCAGAGAGTGGGAACAATTGATGCCCCTGGCATTATACGTCATTCGTGGACAGAAACAGAGCAGCCTCGGTTGCTCGTCATTTGAGATGTTGTATGGGCGACAACCCAGATCGCTGTTGGAGATGACCAAAGAGGCATGGGAGAAGGAGGAAGCCAATGAAACCCGCGGAATGTTGGAGTATACCCAGGCCCTGAAATCCAAAATAGGAAAGTTGAGAGATCTGGCGTATTCCAATCTTGAGAAGAAACAAGAAAAGCAGAAGAAGATCTATGATAAAGGGAAAAGATGGAGGAAGCTGGAGGTCGATGATTGGGTACTGGTATTGTTACCCTCGTCCACAAGAAAATTCCAGGCCGAATGGACAAGTCCCTACAAGATCACCGGGACTATCGGAAAAACCAGCTACCGAGTACAGGTTACCGCCCGGAGAAGCCAGACGTACCACATAAATCTTTTAAAGAAATGGTTGGGACCCACACCAAAGACGGCTCACCTCACTTTACCAACACATGCTCCCTCTCACAACACGCTGGAATACTTGGTGGTCAACGAAGAACTAAGGGACCAAGAAAAGAAGAACTCCAAAGGACCCTATCACCTTTTTCCTCTCTGTTCTCAGATCAACCCGGAAAACGACCCTAGCAGAACACTGTATTGAGACACCAACTGGGAAAACCATCAAACAGCGACCATATAGGATACCCGCAGCGAAGAGGGTTGCGGTACAAAAAGAGGTACAAGACATGCTACAACTCGGAGTCATAAGACCCTCAAAGAGTGAATGGTCTTCACCCATTGTGATGGTGCCTAAGCCGGATGGGAGCACCCGATTTTGTATGGACTTCAGAGCTCTCAATGACATCTCTTCATTTGACGCCTACCCCATCCCACGTATAGACGAGCTGATTGATAAAATGGGTGAGGCCCGTTACATCACCACCTTGGACCTCACCAAAGGTTACTGGCCGGTGCCCCTGAGGGAAGAAGACCGGAAGAAAACAGCATTTGCCACCCCAGACGGGCTGTACGAGTTCACGGTTCTCCCCTTCGGCCTGCATGGGGCACCTGCGACTTTTCAACGCCTCATGAACACGGTACTACGTGAATACCAAGCATTTACCTCTGCCTACTTAGACGATATAGTGATCTTCAGTCCCTCTTGGGAGACGCACCTTGATCATCTGCAAACTATACTGCAAGCCCTACGACAGGCCGGGCTACATATCAACTCACGGAAGTCCCGGGTGGGATATCAGAAAGTAAAATATCTAGGTTATGTCTTGGGACACGGAATGATCGAACCACAAATCGAAAAGATCAGGGCCATAGCTGAAACCCCCTTCCCCAACATGAAGAGAGAGATGAGAGCGTTCCTTGGGTTGATCGGTTACTACCGTCGGTTCATCCCTCAGTTTTCAGACGTAGCTGCCCCTCTGACAGACACACTACGACAAGACGTAAAAGCCCAAAGACTCCTACACCCCACGCCACACATGTGGAAGGCGTTCAACACCTTAAAACATGCTATCACCACCAATCCAGTGTTGTCCTCCCCTGACTTTTCCCGACCCTTCATTCTTCACACAGATGCATCAGATTATGGTATAGGGGCCGTCCTTTCTCAGCTATCTTCGGAGGGTATAGACCACCCCATCTTATACATCAGCCGTAAACTTTTCCCAAGAGAACTCAAATATCCTACAGTCGAGAAAGAATGTCTGGCGATAAAATGGGCTGTCGATAAACTAAGGTATTATCTCGAGGGCCGCCCTTTCACCCTTTACACGGATCAGCCACCCTACAGTGGATGAGCCGTAACATCGCTCTTAATCCCAGGGTTCTGCGCTGGTTCCTATCCTTACAGCCTTTCTCGTTTACGGTAAAACATCGTAAAGGCGCGGACAATAAGAGTGCGGATTACCTTTCCCGACATCCTCTCCCCGATCGGGAGAATCCAAGGGGGGTGGTGTGTAACAGGGGGTGCCCGGACCTAGAAAGGGCAAACCGAACACCGAGAAAATGCGACAACCACCGTTTTCCCTCTTCCTTCACAGCAGCAGGATGAGTGGCTATGTGCAAACGTACGTGAAGGTGACAGACAGGAAGAAATGGGTTACCGTCCCTTCAAGTTGAAAGACTGGACCATAAGCCACGCCCCCAGTGATGACGACGAGGAGGACTGGCCCACAAAAGAAGGAAGCAGGCGGAAGCCGGGGTGTGGCATCACCGGAGGAGTTGAGGAGGCGAATCGAGACGAGAGGAACGTGAGCTGGACGGCAGAGAGGGAAAGGACGGAGGCGGTGCGGACACACGACGGCGGAGAGCCAGGAGGCCAACGTTTCCACGATTCGCCCAGCCACGCTCCAGGAGGAGCGTGGCTCTCGCAGGTATGCGAACGTTTTGCGGGCTGGGTGGGGAAAAAGGGAGAGACCCAATAGTTAAAACATAGGACTCCCGTTTCCCGGTGTTCCCGTTCCTGAGCACTTCTCCTCACCTACATAGATGTGCTGAGCACTGTGTGATTTCCCCTCACTACCCTTCCCTTCCACACCTGTGTACTAGGATACCATACTCACACCAAGCCCCTGTTTTGCTTTATTCACATATCTCCACGTCTGGACGGGCTCGCGCTGGAGTGGACCAAGAGAGGGCGGACCTCGACGAGGGACCGGGACAGCAAGGACAAGACCCCGCTATCTCCGCTACCGTATTATAGACTGGCTACACGCCGAAGACGTGTACTACCCTCAATAAAACCCTCCTTATCACCGCCCTGTCTCTTGCCCCTTACTACTACCCCGCTACAACAGTGTATATATAAAAGGCAGAGGATGCATCCAAAATTCATTGTATATACAAAATCATGATTGATTGTTACTATAGCAATCATTCTACTTGAGTAAATGGAGTAACCCAGGTAGTAAAAGGGCCCCAGATCCTTTTCCCTTTGATCCTACCCTTTCTGCCTCTGCTTTCATAAAGTGCTTTTTCTAAATTATATATGTGCAAAAACCGGCCTTTCCACTGCTGAAAAGTCGGGGGTTGCGGGTCTAGCCAGGCTGAGGCTACACAGTCAAAGAACTGACATCGCTATGAAAGTGAGCTCTTCTCCGTTTTTCCCATCTGGTTCAGTTACACCTAGTAACATAAGCTGGGGTGACAAAGGAACATCCTCTTTTAATACATGCCGTAAAAAAACAGAAATTTCTCGTCCTATCGGTTCTATGCAAGGACATGTGGAGAAAATGTGTACTATATCCGCACCATGTGCCTTACACCTGAAACAATGAGTTCCCTCCACTCCTCCCCATTTAGCAATTTTCGCAGGCGTTATGTAAAGGTCATATAGAGTCTTAAAATGTTGTGACCGCAGGTTGGCAGAGCACAGTACAGTATCCCCCATTTCTAGTGATTTCAAAAAGCAAGAATCCGTAACCCCCAGCTTATCCTGCCATCTCAGTCTATGCTTGTCTAGATCGTCTGGCACCCCTTCCAGCAGGCATCTATATAGTTGCGAAATTGAGGAGCCCGTGCTACTGATTAGCAATTCAATTAGAGAAACCTGCCCGAAGCCCGCAGCACCACCAGCTTTTTAGGTCTCGCCTGAGCCAGCGCATGCGCTGCTCTGGCGAGACTTTTAGTAAGTGGTTTTTCGGAGTGCTACCCGCAGGCTTTTGCTGGCCTCCAGCTTGCATTCACAATCGCGTGCCTGCGCGATCAGGCGCCATCTGGCTTCCCTCGCCATCTGGCTTCCCACCCTTACACTTGCAGCGGCTTTTAATCGCTCGCGATTACTTTCACTTTCGCGGCCGTGTCACTTTCCCAATGCTTGTTATTATTACACTGTAGGAACCGCGTCAGTGCCACCTGTCTGGGCTCCCTGGTGACTCGCATTCCAGAGATGGAATGGTGCCCAGAACCTTATCAAAAGGAAACCAGCCGCGTAAAGGTCACTGAGAATCTTTCTTCATCCCTGCTGCCCCTTTCAAACGCTATATACGTAAAGAGAAAATGTACTACACACCATTACTGTAAACCATTGGTTCGTTAACGATTCCCACATGTGCCGGAAGTAATTTGTTAATTTTGTTGTCATCGCGAAAGCTTTTGTTGTTCAGTGGATTTCTGTCAGTTCGCAGTGGTAATTATCTGTTTTAAACAATTTGCCGCTATTGTTGGCTTTGTTTCAGGCTGATCTTATGTTCAGAGCCAGTTTGGAAGTGCGTCATGAAGAGCTTCTTCGGCTAGAGGCGGCGATCCAACAAATCAACAGGGAAAACCCAGAATCTTACCGGGCTTTAAGGAGCCGAGCCATAGAAATGGTTCCTCATGTTACTCGTGCAACAAACATCAGATACAAATATGTTAAAATCTCTTCAAAACTAGAAAAAAAGTGTATTTAACATCCGGAACCGTTTGGCTATATATTCTACATCAGATTTATATCTCTGCGTTGAAAGGTTTTTATTGAGTGACATCTGAGAAAGTGCAAACTCTAGTAATGGTATCAGATTTTTAGAATAATCCATCCACTCTCCTATCCATCCATTCATTCACATTGCCACCATCATCCAGCAATCCATTCATCCATCTATTCTTTCATTCATCCATCAATCCATCCACTCTATCAAACCATCTGTTCATTCACTTTGCCATCATCCATCCACTCTGCCATCCATCCGTCCATCCATCCTTCCATCCATTTTGCTATCCATCAATTCACTCTGCCATTCATCCATTTACTCTGCCATCCATTCATCCAATCGGCATCCAGCCACTTTACCATTCATCCTCCATCCACCATCATCCACCCACTCTGCCATCCATTCATTGATCTTTTTACTTACTCTTCAATCCATCCCTTTACTCTGCCATCCATTCACCCGTTCATCAACCTATCCATTCATTTATCCTTCCCTCCCTTTACTCTGCCATCTTTTCACCTGTCCATCCTCCTATCCATTCACTCACCCATCCATATCCATATCTATACTATGCCATCCTTTCATCTGTGCACCCACCTATCATTCACTCATCTGTTCATCCACTCATTCATCCACATACTCATTCATCCATCCATCCACTCATTCATCCATGCTTTCTTCGCCTCACCCTTCCTTCTAATATTCCTTCTTTCCTTCCCAGTTCTATTCACCCAGACGTTTTTCCCTGCTCCTGCTTCTCTTCTATTGAGGCTGTTTTCCAGCGTAAATTATGAACCTTTGTCTACGGAGTTGCAGGCAGAGGAAGGCCCATAAGAATCCCACCTACGCTGTAGCTGCCAAAGAAGGGGTTCGCGACGCCCCTAATTATAAGTAATAAATTCAATCGCCTAGGATAACCGCAGCGCTTTTTTTAATTGCTTGGCGAAATACCTTATTTTTTCAGAACATTTTTCTGCCTAGAATCTTTTTCCATTGGTGTGGTATTGTAAGTTTTGCCATTCTTAGACATTGGAGTCACAAGTGCCATTCAGTGTTAGTCAAGTGAGTAACGGAGGAGGACTTCAGACCCAAGAGCATCACCCCAGGAGTAAATGGAATAGGGAAAGTTAGGACCCCCTGTAGCAGTGAGGAGACCTCTCCCCAGAATAATCTAATCAATGGGAAGTCCTACCATTTGTGGATCACTTCCCTGAATGCGCCACAGCCGCTCCAACACCTAGGGGAAGCATTGTGATACATGCGGTGCAGTCTCTGTGAGGTGTAATGCCAGGCGAACCAAATTCTATAGTGCATCTCTCAGCCAAAGAACGATAGAGGAAGCGTGTATGTCCATTTGTAGTTTGTCTCGGCACTTCGGTTCTATCGGTGTCCCACGCACTGTTTCCCACTCAGTGTTGAAATGCCATGTCTGTGGTGCTTCATGTGCCAGGCGAAGTTTATATATTGCCGAAAGCGTTCCCCGCTGGTCAATCAATGTGGGGAACTGGATTTCAAAAGGAGTTTTTGCACTCATAGCTCTCGCACGAAGTGTTTGGTGTGATACCCAGTACCGAATCTGAGCATATCGCAGTCGCTCCGATTCGGGGAGGTCTTAATCAGTTTTACATTGTTTACAGGTTTTAGGTGTAACTGAGTTGTACATGTCAGTGATCATTTTGCAGCTTCCCTTCCTCCAGGGCAGGAAGCAACAGCTGTTGAGGGTGGGATGGTGGGAAGGCCGGATTGATATGTTTGGGCGTGTAGGAGGATGAGTAGGACACCAAGCCCTGCGCTGTTACCTATTTATCCCATGTTAATAACGTTGTTGCAACAGGGGTGCTACGGTAAGTGTTAGGTGGTCTGACGTCTCTCCAAACACACCAGGTCTCACAAAGGTCGCTGGACTATGGCATGATCCATCTGCCTCCAGTTCTTCGCAGAGAGCAGGGTGAACCGATTCACCACCAGTTGCAGTTGTGTGGCTGCATAGTAGTGTGGGATACTAGGTGTAGCCAACCCCTCTGCCCGCCGAGGTTGGGTCATACGTTTCAGAGAGATTCTCGGAGGTCTACCCCTCCAAATAAAAGCCAGCAATTTGCGCTTAATATTCTTTAGGTATGATGGGTCCAGCCATATTGGGAGGGCTTGCACTAGATCGAGGAGACACAGGAGTATATTAATTTTTATATTATTGATTCTGCTAAACCAGGAAAGTGGTAAACTCCCCCAGGAACTTGGATCTTAGATAATAGCCGAAAGAAGAGTGGGGTAATTGGCCTAAAACAGGTCCAATACGAGGCATGAGTCTAATGCCGAGATACTTAATGGGGGGGCCGGGCCCACCGAAAGGGAAAGCAGGATGAAAAGTCAGCCACCTCATCAATCTCCAGCATCCGATTCAGAGTTTTGGATTTGTAGAGATTGATCTTGTATCTGGCCGTCCTTTGGAAATCCTTGAGTATAGTCATTACCGCTGGGAGCGAGGTGAGTGGGTAACCTAGTGTCAAAAGCATATCGTCAGCATAGAGGGGAATCTTGGATTCCCGAGATCAGAACTTAATCGTGGTCACTGCTGGTGTCGGTCGAATTAAGCATGCAAGGGGCTCTATGAAAAGAGCAAAGAGGATGGGAGATGGGGGCAACCCTGTCTTGTACTGCTAAGAAACCAAAGGGTTTAGAGAGGTGCCCATTGAGGGTCACCCTGGCAAGGGGATTGGCATAATTGGAAAAGACATCGCAAAAAGGCAGGTCCTATGCCCTTTTTCTGCAGTGTAAATCTCAAGGAGCTCCAATCCACTCAGTCGAAAGCCTTCTCTGCATCGAGCGAGAGCAATACAGTCGGTTTCTTTTTAAGGGTGACCTTCTCGACCAGGTAGTTTGTCACCCCCATATTGTCAGGGGATTGTTGGCCAGAAACGAAACTGCTCTGGTCCGGGTGTATTAGTGTGGGAAGCACTTCATTTATGTGGGTCAGCAACATTTTCTTATAATTTCTTCATTCAAGAGGGCTATAGGCCGATATGACGTACAGTGCCTAGTGTCTTTATTTGGTTTTGAGAGTACCGTGATCACAGCCTCATCCATCGTCTGGGTCACTGCTCCCTCAGCAGCACAATGTTTAAGCAGATCTGTGAGTTTTGGAATCAGCGGAGAGGTGAATATTTTGTAAAATTGGGGCGTGAGGCCACCTGGCCCAGGAGTTTTATTCGGCTTTAAGGTTTTAATGGCTTGCTTGACCTCCTCTGCGAGGATCTGGCTCTATAGAGAATCTTGTTGTTCGTTTGTGAGTTGAGGGAGGTGGACACCATGCAAGAGGGTCTCCCCTGCCCCTTCCAGATGAGCTGAGCCCCTGTAAAGTGTCTCATAGTAAGAGCAAAATTCAGCCACCATACCTGCATCCTCCCTGATCTGGGTGCCTGAAATGGCTGAGTTCTTTAATGTATTCTCTCTCTCTCTCTCTCCCCTTTACCTCTCATTAGTCTGGCAAGAGGAGTACCCACTCTATCTCCAGCAACGTATGAACGATTTTCATGGTGAAGCAATGAGCGCCCCAATTTATTAGTATAATAGATTTGTAACTGGCCTCTGGCCGTTGTGAGTGCTCTAGTGATTTTAAGCGAGGGCTGTTGGAGTGTCTCGGCCTCTAAGTCCCAGATATCCTCTTTACGCTTCCGCACTTCCAGAGTGCAGAGGCGCTTACACCCTGCTGCTACTGCTATGAACCTGCCTCTGATAAGAGCCTTGAAGGCATTCCACACTCCCAGAATGGGCACGTCTCCCTCTTCATTGTGTTCAAAGTATTGATCAATTTGAACCTCTATCTAATGTTTAGTAACTGGGTCTCTATGTAAGGATAGGGGCAATTTCCAGTTTCCCCAGGCTTTCGTTCCATCAGGTCCAACTGGACAGTGCTCGGTGCATGATCAGACACCGAGATCGGTCTAATATCCACAGCGTAGGTCAAAGCCACTAGGGAGCTGCTCAAGAGTAAGTAACCAATTTGGGAGTGGGTGCTGCGTACATGGATGTAAAAGATGAAGCTTGGGTGTTGCTCCTACCACACACCTCGTAGGCCCAGGTTGCTCCTCTCTCTTATTCATCATTTAGAAAAGGCCCCAGTGTGAGCAGCTTGTCCCCCCTGCCTGTCGAGTCACAGAACTTACACCAAGGTGAGATCCCCTGTCAGAATAATATCTCCCTGGACAACTCCTGCCAACTTTCGTAGGAAATCAATGAGGTAAAACTCTTGGGCTGAGTTAGATGCATACGCTGTAGCTATAGTTGGGGGCGGCCTCTGAAAACTTAACGAAGATAAGGTATCACCCCTCCTTGTCCACATGGGTATGCAACACTGGGTAAGATAGATTGCATATGATATATATTGCCAGGCCACACTTTCTGGTGGTGGTCGAGGCATGGAATCCTTTGGGAAACACCCTATGTTTCATTTCCCCCTGGCCTTTACGAAGAAGATAGGTTTCCTGAAGGCAAATTATGTTTGGTGTAGAATCCCCCCACTGCGCGCCAGACCTCTCCGCGTTTATTCAGGGAATTGAGCCCTCTTACATTAAGTGAAATGATTTGGGTCATTGCTGCTTGTTGGCGGCGCATGTGCGAGTGTAGATGCACTGTTGCACAATGTCTCGTAGTCGATGTGGTGAAGCTGGTGTGGCTGCCCCTCCCTTCCCACCCTTCCTGTTTCCCAACAGTGAATTAGAAGAAGAACAGAAAAAAACAACTTTCTCAGACAAAGCAACTAGTGCCATAAAGTGTGCATACATGGAGGAGTTCCTGCTCCCCCTCCCCCCCCCCACCCGTCTGGAGTAGAGAGCAGGAAGCCCTCATCACCTCCATTGTACTATATGTGGGGGCAGGAGGCCCCTCTCCGCAGCCCAAACCAGTCCCGCAGTTCAGAGTCTCTCTGATCAGCTAGAGTCCGTCAACCACCGAGAGTGAATGGGTCCCTGCCACCCCCATTCTCTCTAGTCACTTATCAGGTCGCTGCCTCTGGTTCATGCGCTGGGCTTCCTTGCAGCGTTTGGGCCTCACCCCCTCCTCCCTCCCCAAATTATGGTTGCTGGCTGGGGCCCATTGTGCATAGCTAGCGGGCCCCATCGCCACAGTTGCCCTGTCAGTACTTTGTCTAAGTCCCTGTTGGGCACCAGGAAGCCAGGTCGCCCCAGGGCCCAGCGGCCCATCAGTGGATCATCAAGCTCCCCAGTGCTCTTGGCTGCAGCTGCATTGCACCTGCAGCAATAGCTGGTGTAGCAGATGCTCAGCTCTACTCCACTCTTTCCATGGTGGGCCAACGGAGTCCACCCCTCTCCCAACCGTAACTAAACTGGGGCTCAGGCATTTGGCACTGTTGAATCTAGCGGCCAGCGGGAACGATGCCTGTCTGAGAGCATCTCACCACTCCGACATCTTGGCCTTGCTCCTGTTCCACAAATGTTTAACAGCACTACTGTCCCATGTTCTTTGAGGCCCTTATCCCGAATCAATTTGTCTCTGCTTTATTATACATTGCACAATGTTGAGTACATGTGATATTCTAGTACATTGCAGTACACATTATGTGCCTTGCAATTTGTTGAATGGCACTAAGTGCATGGACCATGCTCAATATTTTGCACTAGACCAAGTTCTTAGACTTTCACCTATTTTTTTATTCAGTACACAACACACAACCTCTTCTCTGTAATCCACTTGACGGAAAATGAGTTGTGCCTGTCATTGTACAGTGCAGAGTACATGAGACGCACTTTCTGATTCTTTGTGCATCCACTGGCTCTACAATTTTTACATCAGCTTGCCTTTACTCTAACTAAAAAATAAGAATTGGGCCAATAATGAACAATCCTGCTATTTTCGCCCTGGTTATTCTAAATGTATCATGGTGCAGCATTCCCCTTAGGGTAAGTTTTATGCCATAAATCATGTACTTTTCTAAGAAGCTTTTGCTTGATTCTATTTTTCTGTTTTATCATCCTTTTCAAGCGAGTGTCATCGATTTACGGTGTCCATTTGACTTTTTATTTATTTAATTAATTAGCTTGAAATGTACAATCATGTTAACCTTTCTTTCCTGTCACCCACACTGTCATTTTTGTCAGCGATTTGAAGAATCCTCAGTGAATCATATAGTTTGTACTGGATTTGACTACATCATTACTTTGATTCTATTTACATTTCTTCCTCTTTTCTAATCTGTTAATTGGCAGTTCAAATATGAGATTTTTTTAAACCTCACTTCAGATCTGATATGCCTCCAAGCTGCTTTTAGCCCCCTCTTTTATGATTTCCCGCTGGGTTCTAGTGATCAGGCTTTTTCTTCAGTGCTATTGCAATCTGTTCTGGGTGGATAACCTGAATGTAAGTTTAATTCGTCTTTGAAAAACCTTTTCATTATTTTAAGTTGTTTCTGGATCCCACTTAATAATTTAAACAGTTGTATCAGCAATCCAATGAGTTAATAATGTTCCTTCAGCTTGGGGACACGTACTACATCTCCCTCTATCGTATTGATTATTCTCCACGAAAGCAGTTCTTAAGCAAGTTGCAGAGTACACTGGAATCTTACAGTGGTGTTCTTCCAGTATCTATTGGCCAATTGCTTATGCAATTGTTTCTAAAACCTATCATTATTCCTCATAATTGGGGGTATTATCAATTGAGAAAGTTGAGAGATGGAGTCTCTAGTTAGCCAATTTGTATGTGATGCCTGTATTATGAGATTATATTTCTACATTGAGCCATACTTGAAGGCCCTCTTACTGAATGAAGGAATCCAGCAAGTGATATCTGGTGGCTGTGAGCTTAAAATTACAGTTTATGCCAACGACGTTGCTATTTTTATGACTAATGCATCGGCTGCTATCCGCCATATAAGAGACGAGGCTAATATTTTCGGAGTCTTCTTTAGTTATAAGCTAAATCTAACTAAAGCACATATACTGCTTAATTTTAAATCAGAGGATCCGATTCCTGGAGTAGCAGCAACGGCCACTTACCTTGGAGTAAAGCTGAGTAGCCACGTTGATAATATTTTTAAACTCCACTGCGAACAATTACTACATTTAGTAACCTCCAAGCTGCGCTCATGGCAGCGGCTCCCTATTAGTATAATAGGCTGCTCTAATATTAAAATGAATTTTTTTCAGAAATTCCTGTACTTATTCGGTGCTATTCCACTTCGAGTTCTGGATTCCTTAAGGTGTCATCAGCAGTTTTATATGGGGCTGCAAACGGGCCAGATGGGCTATCTACTTCTTGAAACTCGCATACAAACAAGGGGAGTTTCAGCTACCTGATTTAAAATTGTACTTTTGGGCAGCATTTGCCGGTTGCATACGCAGTCTGTTAACTGGGCGGGAACCAGAACCGTCCGATTTGGGATCCCAACTTGCTTTGGGGTCTGACGCCAGTTTTTCCCCCCCATAGAAGTACGGATCCTAACTACTACAAATGGGTCAGATTTTAAATTATTAGGGACACTGTCTTTATCTGGAGGGGAATATGCTCTAGGTACTCTTTGGCCACTTTGCATGCAGATACGCCACTGTGGGATAATCCAGCATTTCCCGAAATATTTAATTTGATGGGCAAGCCTGGGCAAGGTTGGGGCTGAAGACTGTAGGGCAGCTGCATGATCTTAATGAATTCTGCTCATTTGCCTCTCTTCAGACTTCATGTGATCTTCCTCATCTGTTTTTCTTCAAATATTGACAGCTGTGGGATTACTTTCTGTGGAGTTGCAGTAGAGCTCGAAGTATCAGACATTTTGTCTTACTTTTATAGGGCATATAGAAAAGATTTGACCAGTGCACTATATCAGAGGTTTTGCTTGGAAAGCACTGATGATAGTTTACTACTCGCTTCTAAGAGGAGCAGGATGCTTACCTCTCAGATCTCAGCGATAGAGATCCAGAGTGCTTTGGAAATTGTTGACCACTCTGCTCTCTCTGTAAGTTTAAAGCTGCAACAGTTTAAGACTATCTGTATGCTTTATTATACACCTGAACGGATGTCAAAATGGATTGCGAACTGTGGTTCGGATAAAACCCAATGTCCGAAGTGTGGCTGCCATGCAACAGCTATTGTACACATGTTTGCCAGCTGCCCTGCCCTTCAGGAATTTTGGGCAGGTGTGGCCCAACTAGTAATGCCCTGCTTTGACTGCGACATTCAGTTGTCTACTAGGGAGATCATGTTTGGGTATAAAACCGATCACAATTTTACCTCTAGAATACTGATCTCAATTATAATTATTACCTCCCAGTTATGCATAGCCAGGTCATGGGTATCCCCTTCCCCCCCTCCCGAAGGCTGTTGAGTGGTGGGCAATCATCCGTCAAATATATGAATGTGAGCTAGCAATTGCTAAGGCTAGATGCCCTCTAGCCATAAAACGTTTTGAAAGAATTTGGGCTGGTCTCAGTTGAAATTAGAAATCAAAGTCAATAATCCAACTCTTGGTATGAGAACTGCATATGATGTCTCCATCCCAAGTGTTGGGAAGTAGGTTTATATATATTATTTACGTGTTTTTTTGTTGTTTTTTTGTATTAAGTCTGTAATATAATTACTGTGATCATGTCTGACTCGAAATAATAGATTTAAAAAAAAAGCGATTATATTTTGTCTGCGACATTCCACAGTATTGCTTCAAAAACAACTTCAGCTGAAAATATGGAATGAAATTTATATTGCATTTCTTTGTGCTATCTGAAAAAAACATCTTTAGCTAGTTTGGCCAATTTCAGTGCTGCTTCCTGCAGTTTTGCTGAATATTTGTGTGAGTAATCACCAATCGTGTATTACTTCAAATAGAGATTTAATAATGTTAATTCAATTTAATAGTGACTTTGCATTTCACATATATTAAGGGAATATGATTTTTTAAAAATATATTTTAATCTGTTTTATCATTTCTCTGACAGCAAGATAATAAACATATATAATATGACGGCCACAAAACACTGGTTAAGAGAGTCTGATTGTTTTTCTTTTTTTTTTTTTTTTAAATCAAGCCTGTTGGGTTACTGGTTATTGGTTAGAGTTAGTCCTGAAGTGGGTATCCTAGATGAGTAATCTAAATGTTGATATCAAATAATACATTTTAAACAGGTGACACTTCTTCTCTCAATTTTCATACATTCAAAGTGAACTTTATTAGCCCACTCGGATTTATAACTGCCATTTTTATGGGCGGACAGTTTTCATCCAGTAATTCGAATACATTGGAATGCAGCAACAACAATCTTTAACAAGCATTAAAAATGCAATAGGTCTCGCCTTTCATTAAGTTAAAGCCATTTGCTTTGCTATACAATACCATTAGCAAAGCAAATGGCTTTAACTTAATCAAAGGCTAGACCTATTGCATTTTGCATTTAATTGATGCTGCAATGCGTGACATATGATTGATGCTGCAATGCGTGATTTATGATTGATGTTGCAATGTGTGACACAGTGCCACTTAAAAGATCCCCATATGCAAGGCATAGTTGTCGTGAGTGCAGTTTGGCTAGTGCCACTTATGCTTCCCTGTATCTGAATTTAATGTGAGTCACGCTTGCAGCCAGAGGTCTTTGAGCAGCTGAGGTTTTAAAGTGGCTTTTCTTTAGTCCGTTGAGTGCTGCTCTGGCAGCATCAGCACAAGCCATTTAACAACTACAGAAACTGGGTGCAAAGTTCCCACAGGAAATTATATCAATGGGTTTCATCTCCGAGCTGAAAGCCTAAAGCAACTCAGTGCGTCCAAACACACAACAAACTGATTTTCAAATTTTTAACAAACGTGCTAGCTGAGATTTTGTCGCTTTACATCTAATCTCACGAGATTATCGCCCATATTGAATTTAAATTATATGTATAAACTATACACAAAGTTGGGGAGTTGGTCATTCTTAAATTGTAACCAGTTCGGTAACCTAACTTGTACTGGTCTTACGCTTAATGCTTTTGCTTACTGTCCGTTGTGTATGCAAATGCTATGTGTGATGGTAAATTTAAGTCCTAGGACGCAGTCCGGCTGCTTCTTTGACTACTTGCAGCTCCATTCACACAGAAACGGCGTCTGAGATTACAGTCACAGAATCACACTCACAGCAGAACATTGCCCAGCTTCATCGCCCCGCAGAATTACAAACCTGCAGCCATGAATAACTGTGACCTGGACAAACTAGCTATCTCATCCAGTAAACTAGAGCCTGCCTTCAAACCCAACATTACAGAGTACAAGGCGAGCGTGAGCAGCGCAGTACAGAGCATCAGCCTGAGCTTGCAAACTAGCGATACCGGGGCCACTTACAGTTTCCGCGTGAGTCCGTGCTGCGTACAACCCTGATTGACACAACACTCGTTCTGCCTTGCTGGAGTCAAATTCACTCCACTTTGGTTTATTTTTAGTTTTTCTCTTAAGCAATGCCCAAGCTCCATTGCAACTCAGTTCTTCTTCACAAATGTTGGTAGCGGCACAGATAAAGGTCACCGGAAGAACACACAGCCAGGTTCACAATTTATTGGTGGAGCCTGAGTCGCATGACCAAAAAATGAGTTAAGAGCTGCGAATAAAAGAAGCTGTCGCCAGTGTGAAAAATATAGTGCGTCTGTCTCACGCCGCGAGTAAAGCATCCAGTCCCCGTGCACATCTTCTGTCCGTCCGCGTGCACATCTGGAATCCGTATTGATATCAAAAGGCCCTCGTATGGCGAGAGCAGCTGCATGCGCGCTACTACGCCAGGCGAGACCTAAAAAGGTAGACATTTTAATATATAAAGTGCAGTCTGTAAAGGATACACACAGATTACTGAGGCAGCTAAGCTCTTTATTCATTTATTCCATTATGGATTCACAATGAAATGCATTCATTTAATAATTTTCAATATAGACCCATACCTAATATTTTCTGTTAAAAGGCATTGTGTAATATTAATTCTGTCCTTGGGCACCTTGTGTTAAGAAAAATGTGTTATGTATGGCTCTCGTTGAAAGTTAATAGCAATCGGAATCTGGTTATACTGTAACATACCAAGAGTGGAAAGCACCCTGGTGAAAATGCAACACAACCTTGAAGAATCGAAGCTCAAACTTTGTTGGCAGCAAAGGCAAAATGCTTAATGGAGGTCAGAAATGGAAAAATGTAAGGATTAAGTCCCATTTCCCTAAGTGAAAAGCATAGAAACCTGTGCTAGTTATTTAAATAAAAAAGTACATAGTGAGACAGAAAACAAGATCAGCCTTCCACCCAGAGTGCATCACTCTGGATGATTCCAAAAACGTTTTCCAGTGATGTGCTGGTAAAATTGCATGCCCATCATTTGAAAAGAATTGTAAGAGCGACCAGAAAACCCCATAGCGTATTCTTACTAAGCGTTAAAGCACACATCCACCAAAACCTCTCATTGCTTACCCTTGTAAGGGTAGGCAAATTTGTCTCATGAAAAGACCTCCGCAAGAAAATTGTGGGTACAAGTTAACCTTTCCTTTTGGGGCACAATTTAATCACCGGCACAAAAAAACTAGTCATCTCACTTCTGAACTTTACAAGGTTCGAAAATGCAGCGGGAAAGCCACCCAGAGAAATGATAGTACAATCATCAAACTAGAAACCGAAAGCCAAGAAAGCAGCCTTCAGTGTCGGAATTGTCCAAAATTAATCTGATAAACAGATTTTAGCATTGTGTGGGAATTGTCAAAAGGCTCCTTTAACTAACATACTCAATTTTCTTTGTAAGGGAAGTGCGGTTACTAGTTATCTGCAAGCATATGGGAGAAGTCAATTATCATGATTTCTCTCATAACCACATAGGCAATCCTTGAAAGCCCAATAGTCTTGCATTGCTAACATATTTTGTCTATAGTACAATTTGAATATTTTCCTATTTGGCTCAAATCCAGTGGTCAGGGTCATCTAGGAGCGCTACAGAGGATCCTTCATTGAGAAAGAGAGTGAATACAAAACATTAAATGATACTACTGTTGCTGTACTTTACTTGAATTGGCTGGCAGGAACAATTAATAAAGGAGACAATTATTAGCTATTAAATGGAACTGAAGAAAATGGCATTAAGGAGGACAACAGTCGATCATTACTTTCATATTCTGATATAATTTCTTTCACAATTCAAGGTCATCTTCCTGGAAGAGGTGGGATCAGTTCATCCACTTGAGTTTGAGAATTGCTATTACTTCCAAGTGACTGCTATTATTTCTGTCAAAGGTATGTTGAAAAGTGGAGTTTCCACAGATTTTGAAAATTCACTGAGCTGGACACGCTACGCTAACTTTTGGATTTTGTCTGATTTTTTTTTTTTAACTAGTAGTGTTAATGTTGACTTCACAGCTGAATGCAGCCTTAATCTGATGCTAATCAGCTGCTGTTTGCCTCTTTTAAGACCGCGTGATTGATGGTTTTGCCTTGAACGGTCTGAAATCTCTTAACCTGCTTGAAGACCTGAACCTGAATGATGGGGCAATTTTTGGTAGTAACTTTATTGCACGCTGCATAGCTGTAACCATTCAAAATTAAACCTCTTAGGATTACTATGGGGCTTGGCTGATTCCGTCACCCAAATTCGCTGAAACAAGCAAGGGGCTCCAGAGGAATCTGCATTATGGAACTGCTTACTGTGAGGCCCCCGAATAATTAGTGGTAAATTACCAGGTGACATCCCTGAAAGTTCACCAGATCCCAGGTTTCAGTAGCCCTTTGTTTTGTGGAAAATTTGTTTTGTCTCTTGCCTTGAGGGTGACTGTAGTTCTCAATGTATTGCTATTGACATCTCTTCACTGTCATTCATCCATGAGGGCAATGGCCGGGCCTTGTGTATAGGTGTGGATGATCACTGAGACATGAAAATCATGAGCCTGGATATTGTGATGAAATCTTTGCATCAAATTAATATATGCTTGAGCAAACTATGGGAGTTGCTCAATAATTTTAATTTGTAAACATACAAATTCAGAAATACAGTGTTCTATCTTATCTTTATATTAGAATGACACAGATTCAGATAAGTAAATTGGGATTAAGCTTGGCAACACACAGAACCCTGATTAATTTGTGATGTCACCCTTTGGAACATTAAGTATGTTCAATGAATACTACTTGTAAATGATTCCCTTGTTGGCCCTTTAATATCAAAATAGCAAGGTTAAGGGTGAGGCGTGGCTTCGGAGCCGAACAAGATGGCGGCTTGCTAGCGGAGCTCCGGTCCTCGTTTGACGAGACACCCCAATATCCGTCCTAATCGCCGTTCCTGCTGATGCCAAAACAGCAGTGAACCGCACAGCGAAGTTTGGTGCCAACGGTGAGCCGCGAAACCTTTACGGAGCACTGCAGAGACGCCAGAACAGACGGGAAAAGGCATACAAGACACCTGCCATTGCGGAGTAATCCGCCTGAAACGGAGAAGACGCTCAGGACGGCAACGACAGGCCCCCTACTTCCCGAAGGGAGGCAGTGAGTAAACAGAGGTCCGCCGGCTGCGGGCTCCCCCCGCATCGACTCCCATTGTCGAAATCAGAAGGAGTGAGGCTCACGGCGAGAGCCACTTTGGCGAGCCCTGGGAGAGGTGCTGAGAGTCGGGAGCGTCAAAGGAACGCGTGGGGCCTGTGGAAAATAGAAGCCTGCTGTGCGGAAGGGACCGCGCCAGCGTCCGCGGGGCAGGGCAGTAGAGGAGGAAGAAATACTGCACCGCCAAGAGGTCCGCACACTGAGGCAGGCGAAGACGGAGAAGATCCTTGGCCGGAGCCGGGGGGAGGCGACCACGCCCGCCGGCAAAAAGCGAGATCGGTGCGGGGAAACCGCAATAGGCAGGAGGCAATAAATATACAGAAAGGGAAAAACCTGGTACCCCCTGGCTGCTTCACTTACGGGGCCGAACTGGAGCTGAGCCCCGGCGACAACAGTGCGTGCAATCGGGACCGTACGGCCCGGGGAAACAAACTCTCTCCCCCAAGAGTAGAACACTGAATCACAACCCCTACCGGACACTGTTGTTAGAGGGATCCGATACACGACGCTGGTAGAAAAGCTCTCACTGGCCAAGAGTGATACGCCCTGACATCCACTGCCTGCAATACTGCACCGGTCCTGGGCCGATTTTGTCTGCGAAGTTGGGCCTGGAGGGAGCGGTTTCAGTTGGCCGCGGGAAAGACCCAAAAGAGCTAAGCCCTAGCGCGGACCCAAGGCTAGCGCTTACCTAATATAAGGAGTACACTGAGGACTGGACAGAACGGACTGCCCTACTGGGACCGCTGAAGAGGATCTCACATCACTAATCAGCCGGTGCAGGAAGACAAAGGCAGAAAAAGCACACCTGGACCCTAGGGACCCGAGGCGGAAGAACACTAAGGGCTACCGCGGTGCAGTGTTCCCGGATGAGGCCGAAAGGACAGTCGGGGACCCAGACTAATCAAATGCACAAATATGCGGTCCCAAAACCAGCAACGAGTACCTAGGAGCAACAGATCGAAGAACCCACAGAACCCTCCCTAAGTGCACTAATGGCAGCGATTGCAGACCTGAAAGGGTCGATCGAACCCAAGTTTCATGCAGTGACCTTGGATGTGAATCTTCTGCAGGCAGATCTGCATAAAATCTCTGATAAAGTTGCTGCGGCAGAGACAGAGGTAAACAGCACGAATCGCCTCGAGGAGCAAGTATTGACCCTCCAGAAACAACAAGAAGTCATGGCAGTGAGGCTGGAGGACCAGGAAGGAAGGGCACAGAGAAATAACATTAGAGTGGTGGGGGTCCCAGAAGGCGCAGAAGGGCCAAGTGTTGATATATTTTTGGAAGACTTAATACTCCACCGTCTAAAACCAAATAAACTGTCCAACTATTTTACAATAGAACAGGCACACAGAGCCCCACTCCCTAAGCCAAAACCGGGTGCGCCATCCAGAACGATAATAGCACAAATCCCTAATTTTTGAGATAGGGACGCTATACTGCAAGCAGCACGTGCACACAGCGATTTCCACTACGACAATGCGATAATTCGATTCTTTCCAGACTTCACGTTACAGGTCCAACGGCAAAGGCGGACTTTTGAGGCAGTCAAGAGGAAACTACGTGGCAAAGAGATCAAATACATGATGTTGCTCCCAGCAAAAAGTAGTGTCATTGCAGAGGGGAAGACCTGGCACTTCAATGCGGAGGAGGCATGGGAGGGGCTAGAGGGCTGGCATACGGTGGGACACAACTCCCAGAGCGACCAAAGACTAGGAAGGCAGAAAGATCAGCCACTCGGCCCAGCAGAAGACAGAAAACGCACATAGACGACTGAGATAGATTTCGAAAGAAAGACTGGAGCGACAAGAACGGCACATGGACAAAACTACCGCCTGTGACAGTCAATGAGTTTGAACACTACTGCCAGTCGTATCCTTTATGAACATGGGGAAAGGTCGAACACCTGGGGGTGAACTGTATCTAGGGGGAGGGGAAATATTTAACAGAGCATATTGTTATCAGCAGGATCAACAATGAGTTCAAAAGACGGAGGGGGTGGGTGTAAGCGAGGATGTTACTCTACACTATCCGGTACCAGCCTACCCCATTTTAGTTAAAAAGTTAAAAGGGCGACAGGTGCTCTGCAAGTTCGAGAGGTGGGTGGTTAGTTAAGCCCGCCTAGCAGGGTAGCAGGGAGGGGGGAGTTGCACAGTTGGGGAATGCGTCATTGTCTCAGTCAATATGAGACTCTATTGTTTGTTGCAGGAATGTCAAGTTGCACGGCAATTACAATGTTCAGAACATTAGTTGGTGTCTATGCCAGCTAACTGGCTAACACAGATGTTATCGACCTCCACAAGGAAGTTCCCACCCTAGGGGCACAGAGTCAAATGGGGAGCCAGGGGGATAATACGTTGAGAGTCCAGACCTGAAATGTCAACGGGTTGGGTAACCGAATCAAGTCCACAATAGTCCTACAATACTTGGGTAGACACTCCCCTGACCTAGTGTTACTGCAAGAAACTCATCTGAAGGGCAACCGGTATAAAGCACTGGATAGGTATGGATACAAACTGGTAGCCCATGCTGGTTACACACTTGGGTCGAGAGGGGTGGGAATATTGATGAAGACCGCCCTTCCCTTGGCAATAAAGGAAATTAAGCACAACCCACTGGGGAGATACGTGGCACTCACAGGGACATGGGAGGAGAGGGTCCTGAACATTGTCTCGTTCTATGTACCACCAGCTATGCCCGCAGATGCGCTGTCAGTATTAGGTGCCCTGCTCGTTGAGCTCCTGCGGGGGATCTTAATATTGGGTGGAGACATGAACGCGACCATGGAACCAGAGAGAGTCGGGGAATCAAAAGTAACTAAGGGGAGGGGGGTGGAACTTCTGCAAGCATTTGCGGAGGCCATGGGGCTGACAGACCTATGGCGCCTACACAACCGCCGTGAAAGGCAATATACTTTAAACTCAGCGGCACATGGCAGCTACTCCTGCCTAGACTATATCCTGACACACACAGAGAATGAGGGGTTGTTTCGGAATGCGTGCATCAAAGCACGAAGGATTTCAAATCACTCTCCGGTGGAGATAGTTCTCCAGGGTCCACCAAGAACAACGGTATTGCCACCCAGAATAGATCCCTGGGCTTTTAAGAATATTGACCAAGTTGACCAAATTAGAGAGGGGACACAGCTCTATTTCCAGGAAAATGAAGGGTCAGTGGACTCAGCATGCACTTTATGGGAAGCATTTAAAACAGTGATACGTGGGTATGTACAAGCACTACTTGGGGGGTGCAACAAGGAAAAAAAGATTCAATGGGACACCTTGGAGAGAGAGATAGTTAAGCTGGAAACAAAAGTATTAGCAGGGGAAGAATCCGACCCGCCACTCCCACATCAAATTATGCTCAAAAGGCAGGAAATGAGAGACTTGGCGAATGATGCGGCTAGATCGTACGACCTCGGAGATAAAGCCAACAAAATGATCGCGTGGCTGGGAAAGAGGGATAGAGAAAGGAACTGTGTAGTGGAAATGCGGGACTCCAAGGGGGTAACGCAGATGACCGGGGATGGAATAGCGAAGGCCTTTGCTGATTACTATGAGGGAATATACACCTCCAAACCCTTTAGAACAGGAGAAGATTGCAGAGAACTCCTGGTGGACGTCCGGCTCCCTACGCTGCCAGAAGGGGATGGGGAAGACTTGGAAAACGACATCACAGTTGAAGAAATTGAAGGGGCCATACGTATTTTACAGGCTGGGAATTGTACAAGAGCACAGCAGGGGTGGTGGCTCCTCACTTGTTGAAGATGTTTGAAGAAGCAAGGGAAAGGGGATGCCTACCAGCAGACCAGCGAATAGCCACGATAGTGGGGATCCCAAAGTCGGGCAAATCCCTGGAAGAGTGCAGCTCATATAGGCCCATATCCTTGCTAAACTCGGAGGCAAAAATCCTTGCCACGGTTTTGGTGAATCGCATCTTAGGATTGGTCACGACCCTGGTACATCCGGATCAGTCGGGCTTTGTCACATCGGAGTACTAGACTAAACCTTAGGCGTCTGTACGGTGTAATGCACTTGACCAAGTCCCACCCGGAAGATGAAGCGGTGCTGCTTTCACTAGACGCCTGTATGGCATTTGACTGCATTGAATGGCACTATTTGTTTGCAGTCTTGGAGATATTCGGATTTGGCCCCCGATATCAATCATGGATCAAATTACTATATACGAAACAAATGGCCAGGGTGCAGGTAAACGGATCGGTTTCCCTCTCTTTTGTCCTGCATAGAGGGACAAGGCAGGGGTGCCTACTATCCCCTGTCCTGTTTGCGCTGGTTCTGGAGCCACTTGCGGCTTGGGTAAGAGGAGACCCAGTGATAATGGGGATGACTGGGATGGGAACTGGGAGCTGGGAGAAGCGTATTTCACTATATGCTGATGATGTTTTGCTGTATGCCACCAGGCCCCGTTTCACAGTAAGCAGACTGCTGCAAATATTCCAACTCTTCGGTGGTTACTCAGGGCACCAAATTAATTGGGACATGTCTCTCCTGTTCATGCTAACGGGAGGGCCATTGCCCTCGCTGACAGGGGATGTCAAACATCAAGACAAATTCAAGTATTTAGGCATTATGATTGGGAAATCGGAGTCGGAGTTCCTGGAAGACAATCGAATACCCCAACTGGAACGTCTGAAAAGAGACATGGAGCACTGGAGGGCCCTGCCAATCTCGTTGATGGGGAGAGCGGTGCTATTTAAATGATGACTTTGCCGCGCATGCTATGTGTCTTACAAAACACCCCATATAAAATATGACAAGTTTTTTTAGAGACGTAGATTGCAAACTGAGGATGCTCCTATGGGACGGGGGCGGTGCTACGATAGCACTATCCAAACTCCAGAGTGGTGTCTACGAGGGAGGCCTCGCCAATCCAGATATTAAAAAATACCATTGGGCGTCACAGTTGGTACCAATCAATGAGTGGATCTATGAAGACAGGGATGACCCGGCATGCAGAGTGGACCATCTGGGGATGGGGCAGCGGGGTTACCCCGGGGCATTGTACCGTAAAGCTGCAAATAAGCAAATGCCCCTACATACACAAGCAGTGTTGAATGCTTGGCGGAGGGCCACTAACTTCCTTGGGTGGGAAAACAAATTAACACAAAAACCCCACTGTGGGACAGCGACATGCTGCAGGAAGTAGGTAAACTACAGGGATTCAATAAATGGAAACTAATAGATATAGCCTATCTGGGTGATGTATGAAGAGGCTCAGCAACAATCTCATTTGAAGACCTACAGAAAGAATACCAGTTAGCAGACTCCGAAAGATATAGTTACATGCAGTTGGGCCATGCACTCAGACGACACTTCAGAGAAGGGGAACAGCTTCCAGAATATAGCCCCCTGGAAGATTGGCTTTTGCTAGATCCGATCCTGGAAAAGGCTACATCCTCAATATATAGAAAGATACTCAATAACTCGCCCGATCGACTGAGGGCTTTGCGAGAAGCCTGGGAAATGGATATCCGGTTGTTGGAAGATGAGGACTGGACTGAAGCAATACAAAGCCAGAGGGAGGTAGTGATCAGAGTGAGATTTTGACTGGTTCATTTACGGATCCTGCACAGATCTTACTCTACAGGAGTGCTGATGTGTAAGTTAGGACGTACCCCCACAGACCTGTGTGCAAGAGGCTGCAACCAAAGGAGCACATTCTTTCATACCATTTGGAGATGCCCGGTCATACAGCAATACTGGGGAAAAGTGACACGAGTTATGTCAGATGTCCTGGGTCAAGAAAGCCCCACGGAGCCCAAATGTCACATTCTGTGGGTGGTGGGCGACAGGGCCTGGCAAAAGTATCAAAAAATGTGGTTAATGGTGGCAGCGATGGTAGCTAAAACAAATTTCGCCAGAGCGTGGGGGGGGCAAGCCTCCCTCCCCGCCCCCCTGAGAATAGGGCAATGGAAGTCCTATTTGGACTGGTGTAGTGCTGCCGAAAAGGTTATCTATGAGAGTAGAGGCTGCCCATGGAAATGGGGAAAAATATGGAACCGCTGGGTGGAATACAGAGGCCTCGGGAACATGATGGGGGAGGGGGGGAGGGGACCAATGGCAACGAGTGAAATGAGATGAATACCACCAAACAGGCACCTCACCAGGGTGGGACCTGGAATAAATGTTGAAATATTTGAAAGTAGACTCGAAATGTAATGATGTTTGTATAATACCAATGCTCCTGTGATTGGAACACTGTATGTTGGAACTAACAAAGTTTAATAAAAAGATTTCAAAAAAAAATAAATAGCAAGCTTAAGAGACACCTGACAGCATAATGCCCTTTATAGGACCCTGATCCACGATGATAGGCAGCGGTATAAAAAGCTCACAAAATACAAGAGATGTACAAAATTAATTGTTCCAGGATGTTGAAGATAATCGGAAAAGTCAAAGTAGTGGCTAAAGGAAAGTGGCCAAATTATTGTGAACTGTCCTGATGCAAGTATTCCTATCATAACATGAGTTCAGTACATTGAATCCTTTTTCCTCTTTCAACATGATGAGCCAACTCTAAGGACAGCTCTTTATAAACTTTCCCCAAGAGCCATAAAATCTGATGTTATCTTCTCCATCATTATTAGATGGACACCAAGTCGTTGGACCCAATGGCCTATGCACTAGTGGTGGATTTCTTTATTGACATATTATTGAGGATCATACTTGAAATTGGCAGTGTTTATCCAATATGGAACAGTGCCATATTGGTGCACGTTCATTAAAAATAAATAATGTAAGTGTGCCTTCAAATGATCGCTTATTATCAAGGTTGTTCCCCCACGTGACTGTTTTTCAAAATCTTGATCAACATACAGTAATGGATTGAGAGCAGTTGAGCTGTCGCCAAGGTTCATACCTGGTTCCATGACGGGACTCGACAATGCACAAGGCAATTGCACTAGCAGTATTTATTTAGGATTTATTTGAGTCATAAATAAGAGTAAATGCTTGAGTGTAAGTGACCCGGGCTGGTTAGTCCATATTGCAAGCAAAATATGATCTGAACTCTCTGGCAGGCTATACAAAAACCAACCGTCATCGAGTCAATCTAGATAAGATTCTGGGTTTCAGATACCACTCCATCATTGGGCACAAATGGAGATTAGAAAGGTAAATGGAAATTAGTTTCCAGAGTGCAAGTTTTAACTGAATGCAATTAATGCTGCAATCTGGAGGAAGGTGTTTGTCTGTGGAGTCCAGTTCCCTCTTAGGCTATACAATTGTAGCTTGCACTTATATCAGCCTGAAACTCTGCCCTGGCTAGATATCTAAAATAGTTGTAACATGCGTGGACCCTGACACCTTTTTGTCCCTAATTAAGGTGGAACAATTAACCTCAAATAAAGTTAATAGTTAAGAGATTTACTAAGTTTTGGAAATGCTGGGTTTGAGTTAGACATTTTGTGAACTGCCACTAACTAGGTCTGAATTTAAAAACGTAGTACTATTACTTGTTAACAAATATGCGAGGCATGCAGATGTAGCACTGTTAACAAAACCAACATATTTTGTACTTACTGTGCTGCCATTCTTCCATACCTAACATTTTGACTTCTAATTGTATGTGTATACATTGTTTTGGATGGAAATTCTGCTGCTTTTGGAAGTCTCTGGCACTTGGTCGGATATTGATAGGGATAGAAGAAATTGTAGGCTGTGTAAGGAAAGAGAGTAGTCTCCTCCTCATATTACCTTGGACTGCACTTTCGTGGCAGGACCAAAAAAGTAGTGTACTTGCCCACTTTTGGAAAAGGGTTACTTGAAGGTCGGTGGTATCTGGAATATGAGCTTTGACGTGCTGTCTTTCCTGAGAACAAGGGCAGGTTGTCCCAGTGCAGTTAAATATTTATGGTGCTGTAGGCATGCAGTGATCCTCCTGGTCAACAACGTGTCTTCTTTGTGAAATAAAAGCATCACAAGAGTCGATGCGTCATGAAAGGGGTGCCACTATAGTTTTTGTGTCAATGAATTTTAGTCGGAAGAATGCAGAATCCTGATATTGTCCAAAAGGAAAAATTGTTAAGGAATGATGAATGTTAAAATTGTTATACAATTAATAATTTTTAATGGACGCAGTTTTTACATCTTAAACTAGTTTATAATTGTAATATTTTCTTTGTATATAATTCTATGATTTAAATAACTTGCTGGCAAACATTTGTTGTTTTTGCAAACATCAATAATACAGCAGAAACTTTTACAGAAAAAAGAAATAAGGGAGGGGTGTTTCCTATAAATCAAATCTGAGTATTGGCAGTCTCGCAAGAAGGAAGCGGTTTAAAAATTAGACTTTTGTTAAGTAGGTAATGCATAATTCTTTACCACTCAGTATAGTTTATTTGGGCTGTGTTTGGAATATGTAACTTTAGCTTGCACTATTAGTACACTATTTACACATCCGTTTGCACTGGGTTCGCAATTATAATTGAGGCGATGTTTATCCTGCTTACCTGGTGCAATTAATTTCGCACACTTTCAAATTTTGGCAAATCAAACTTGACAGAATTTATCAGAGAGCAATAATGTGTATAATCGCATATTAAGTACCTCTAGCTGATGTGTGGTACTATGTCACCACATGTACATAAAGGAGGCTGATAAATGATATGTTACATTTTATTGGGGAGGGGCATCTTATGTTGATGACCGACTGGAAACCTCCATAGATTGTCATGGTTTGATGTTAATTGTTACTGCTAAGTACCTTGTTCTGAGAGTTTGCCCCTGTGAGTAAGTTTTATGTTGTTGATGGTAGAAAACACTTGGCTCCTCTTTAAGTCTTTGCATCATGTTCAGAGTTCTTATACGCTGCTTCTGGAACGCTTCACCTCTTACCCATTACGTAGAGGGATGCAGCTTATTTAACAATGGAAATCAGGGCATCCATTATAGTGTGCTTTAGGTCAGGCTAATTTGTATCTTTGTGTCTTTTCAGAATTACAATTGGTGTCCTTGTCAATACATGGTGTGCCACAAGTATCTATTTTCATTGTAGCTGTAACTTGCTTGAGGTCATAGGGGTGTGGAGTAGGGATCCTGCCAATGCCTACTGTCCAACATGAAGTTTTATCGTGTCACAAAACTCTGTCGGAAGGAATTTCACAGGTTTAAACCTTTACCTAAGGGTGAATATTCTGCCAAAATGTTTTGTACTGTGCAAGCCAAAAGAACAGTCTGGCAAACGTGGCAGACTGGAGGCATTTGGAAGGCTGTTCATTAAAAGAATAGTTTAGAAAAGCATTTACAAGCATCCCCCGTTCTACTTTGTAGGAGGCATACAACTTTGAAGTCAGATCACTCATGAACTGTCGAAGTGAACGAAGAGCTGGTTGATATGGACGGATTGCTGTACGCTGAAAAATAGATAGGTTGCATGGCCTCTCGCTTTGTGCAGCTTGTGCTTGAGTACCTACCTCAGCAGTAAGTCAAAGGAGTCTACGTTATATACTATTGCTATAGTTTAGCTTGGGACATATTACCACAGTGCAGCGTAAGGGGCGAGATGTTGGTTCAGCTACCCTAAGCAACAACCAGTAGTCTATGGCATATTCCCCTGCAGACTCGTTAGTTCCTTAATCTGGTTAGTTCATTAATCTGGTTGAGCAGCAGGCAGTGAGCAATATGATGATGTTCCCACAGGGTCCTCCTATTTGAGTGAGCAGCTGAGAAATTCACAAGCCCACACTGGATCACTGAACACGAAAGGCTAATGAACTTGGTTGTTCGAGTGAAGTTGTAGGTGGCATATTTAAAACAAACTCTTAACATACGAAAATTGCATTAAACTAAAAGAAATTTATTCACCAAATTTAAAGAAAATTTTTAAACGTAGAGATGTGCTCAGCAGACGCTGTGGGAGGCAGTATTTTACTGTATTTTTATTTTAAATATGCTAAGGAGGCGTGAATGCTCAAATGTGGGCGAGTCTTATGCTTTACCGTGGGAGTGCTTTGAATGGAAAAATGTGTTTGTCAGTCAGGACACCTATATGCGCAGTGTTTCCGTTTCGTATGTGAGGACCTGACTTGTACTCTTATTACTGCACCTGCACGTGAATTTGAAGTGTACTGTGAGATACCCCCATGTTAGTCTCTTGAGCCCAAAATACCACATCCATGGCCCTCCGCAATCGTGAAGGCTTAGCAGTCCCTTAAACGATGACCTATATCACTTGGGTACTTGAAGGATCTTGCACTTCATAAATTCGTAAGAACAGTCAGATTGGTATTGTTGAGGAGCTATGACCCAAATACTTGGAGCATATTCTTCACCGGACCGATTTCCCCTGTTGTAGGTTGTGGGCAGACAGAGTTCACAATAAACGTGCACTTTGAAAACGAAGACCCGAGAGTAATGATAATGTTGTTTGAGAAGGCTTAAATATTTGTATTCCCTATTGCATTAAGCGAGCATACATTGCTGTGTGCCAGCTGCTTGCAGCTCAGTGATTTAGAAACTACATATTGTATTGCTTGAGTGTTTTGTCTGGGTTTCATAGGGTTATCATAGATTGTCAGCCTTTTTATAGCACATTTTTGCCACTCGGTAGGATTAGACATGCAATTACGTTTATTCTAAAGAAAGCAATTCCAAGAACCCACCGAGTCTCAATTGTATAGTTGCAAATGTGTAGTCACTAATATTTCCTTGCAGCACAACAAAGACCTTGTGTTGCAAAGTCATAGTAATCTGTAAAAGCAGTTATGGTCCTTTTAAATATAATCTCAAACCTTTCCAGTTCTTTTGCAAAATACGCCTATGTACATCAATTATCGCAACAGAAGGCCCATCAGGATTTCAAAAGTGAATCTTTCATCCACTGAAAGGTCGTTGTTTCGGGAGCATTGACGCAGGTGAAAGGAAATCTGGCATTGCAGGGAGTGGCTGCATAGTGTGGAAAGCTATGGTTTAAGTTTCCAGTTCACCCCTGACTTCTACACTAAAAGCTCTATCTCGCTAGATAAAAGTAAAGTAACTTTGCAGAATTAAACAGTCATTGTACTGATAAGGAAGAGGACCCTAGAGTGATGATGGAGAGAAGCCAGTTTCGATGCGGTGAAATTAAAAATAGGATTCAATCCGTTGTCAGGTTACAGGACTCTAAACAGAATGCAGACTCCATTGTCTCGTAATTCTGGATTAAGCCAACAATTAGACTTGTTCAGAATAGCAAAGGATGCGTAGAACCCTGCATCTTTACTGTTCAATGTAATGCTTTCTCTCGATCTGGAAAATTGCTGTTTTTCTGTATGACATAAAGAGGATTATAGCAGGCAGTGTCACTAAATCTTCAACTCCATACTGCTCCTGTGGCTTTCAGGCATGATCAACGTGTTTCAAAATCAATGGCTTCGTCTTCTCTGGACCCTCTATCTGTTAGCTCGTTGGACTTTGGCGGGGTAGAAGAGTATTTACCAGACTGAATAGTTTCAAGAAGGTCATTGTAGCCTCAAAACAGTGAAAGTTTGAAGCTACAGGTAATAGCTTTTGAATATGTCCTTCATTAGCCTACAATAATTTGCCAACATTCTTGTAGTGTTGATCACTTTCTTCTGCTGCATTTACAAAAAAGTTGAACCTTGGCAATGTTAAATCAAGATTCTGATCAAGTAGTTGAACCGAGACAACCCCGCCTAATTTGCAGGCCTGTCTAGATGCATTTGGGGATCAGAGTAGATAAAGTAGCTGACTAAATGGAGAACTTGGGTGTTCACTGTCATATACCACTCTTTTGATCTAGCTGGTCACTATTAACCCCCCAAAGTTTTTGTTCTTTAGTTAATATACTAGTTTGTTTTCTTGTATCTCACTTTGTTATAGATATTGACTATACTTGGGGAGGTAAGAGGCTCTAGCTAGCATCTGATGACTGTACCTAGTTTATGATAACTTTTATCTGGTCATTTTTGGCAGTGTCTCCGTGAATTGTTATAAGGTAACTGTGCCTTGGAAAATGCATGTCCATCAGGAATGCACTATCAGAGCTCGTGTAGTTGTATGTCAGAGTATGAGGCTATATAATGGCAGTAAATTATACATTTGGGCACAATCCGGGCTTGTGAAGATGCCACAGGATGTCTAGTGTGTTACCCCAAAAAGAGCTCTAACCATATATGTATGTATGTATATATATATATATATATATATATATGTATATATATATATATATATACACTCCAACTCCAGTCTTCTCCTTCCAACATGGACACCGACACAGGGGTTCAAATCCTTTGAATAAAATCTCCGTTAATTAGGTTTTTTATGGTAACGCGTTTCGCCTGTCTCTGCAGGCTTGCTTATATATATATATATATATATATATCTATCTATCTACTGGCGGTTGCCAGTAGATAGTTATAGTTAGGACCTATTTTCCATAGGAAATCCGCAACATTCTATTTGAAATAACTCTTGCGTCGGTTGACGAATCAAAGCAAAATTTTCAAACTTTATGGCCCGCTCCGCTCCTACCCTGAAAGTTTCGGGGTGATTCGTCAAGCAAGGGCCGAGAAAAAAGGGGGGTCCCAAAACGTGTTTTCCCCATTCATTTTCCCATAGGAAACTTTAGCCACGGCTACAGCCCGAACTGCTGAACGGAATTACACCAAATTTGGCAAAGAGGTAGTTCTTGGTTCAGCAAGAACCCTTTATGTTAAATGGTGTAAATCCGTTCAGTAGTTCCTGTGAAAATCAAAATGAAAATCACATATATATCTATGGCCGCGTCGGATTCGCGCACCCTCCCGATCACGAGCTGCATGCTAATTGGCTGTCAACACTCCAAATCAGGAAGTGTTGGCAGCCATTTTGTCCCTCGGTAGAACCGAGGGACAGAAACAAGTGCGCAAACGCACAAAGTGGGCAGGGTAGAAACACCCTGACCCCCTAGGTCTGCTCAGGGGTCCCACAAGGACCCCTGGGCAGAAAAAGCATTTAAAAAAAAATAAAAAAAATCGGCGGGATGCGCTTAGGGTGCGCGGATCCCGCCGATTTAAAAAAAATAAAAAATAAAAAATAAAAAAAAATAAAAATAAATAGAAAACAAAACAAAAAAAACACTATCTCCCGCGCTTCGATGTTGTTTTGCCCCCGGGTGGCCCAAGTCCCGGGGGCATGCGGGGTTTATTTAAATAATGCTGGGGGGCCTCTAAGGGCCCCCCAAGCCCCGGGGACCGCCACCCCCCGGGGCTTTCAATTTAAAATGGTGCGGGAGGGCACTCGGCCCTCCGCAGCCCCGGGACCACCACCTCCCGGGGCTTTAAAGACATGGGAGGGGGCGGCGCGGCCCCCTCCTGGAGCCTGTGGTGGCCCTGGGGACCGCCACCCCCAGGGCCGGCTCCTGCAGTGTCCCTGGGTGCCTACCCCCGGGACACTGCTGTTTGCAATGGCAGGACGGGAGCCTCGCGGCTCCGTCCTGCCATTGCAAACTTGCTTGCTTCATTGAAGCGAGAGCAGGAAACCTGCTCTCGCTTCAATGAAGCAAAGCAGAATTGCTTTTCCATAAGGGGAGCTGCATGTCAGCAGCTCCCCTTATGGAAAAGCAATGCCGGCTCCCGCAGGACGCGGGGAGCCGGCGGGACCGTGCGGGATTGGGGACCCCCCCCCACGGTCCCAGAGTGGCCAGGCCCCGGTGGATGGGGTCCCCGGGGCCATTAAAGGCCCGGGAGGGGAGCCACGCAGCCCCCCTCCCCAAAAAAGGAATTAAAAAAAAAAAAAGACGCAAAGGCCGGCCCCGGGGGATGGGGTCCCCGGGGCCTTTAATGGCCTGAGGAGGAAGGCCACGCAGCCCCCTCCAAATATTATTATTTTTTTTTTTTAAAAAGAGGGCTTGCCCCGGGGGATGGGGTCCCCGGGGCAAATACAGGCCCAGGGAAGGGGGGCCACGCGGCCCCCTTCCCGTTTATAAAAAAATTAAAAATAAATAAAGGAACAGCCTCAGGCCCCGGGGGATGGGGTCCCCGGGGACAAAAGTGGACGAGGGAAGGGGGGCCACGCAGCCCCCCTCCCATTAAAAAACCGAAAGCAAAAAAAACGGTATCGTGCCGGAGGCCCCGCCCCCTCCCTGCAGCACTCTGCAAACGCGCCCCCTGGCCCGTTGTAAGAAGGGAAGTAATTCCCCTTGAATACTGGGGGTCCCTGGGGCCAACTAGCCCACCAGGAACCTCCAGTATGCGCCAGGGAGGCTGCGTTGCAGAGAGGTGTTCAGAGGCCACGCCCCTTTTACACCTCTCTGCAACGCAGCTCTGTGGCGCTTTTTGGAGGTACATGGTGGGCTAGTTGGTCCCCAGGAACCCTCAGGATTCAAGGGGACTTAATCCCCCAACTTAAAACGCGCCACGGGGCGCATTTGCACAGTGGTGAAGGGAGGGGGCGGGGCTTCAGGTGACCTGTGTGCAAACAGGCCCTGTGGCGCATTTTAAGATGGGGATTTAAATCCCCTTCAATCCTGAGGGTCCCTGGGGGCCAACTAGCCCACCAGGTACGTCCAGAAAGCACCAGGGAGCTGCGTTGCAGAGAGGTGTTTAGAGGCCACGCCCCTTTTTACACCTCTCTGCAACGCAGCTCCCTGGCGCATACAAGAGGTACAGGGTGGGCTAGTTGGACCCCAGGGACCCTCATGATTCAAGGGAACGTAATCCCCCAACTTAAAACGCGCCACGGGGCGCGTTTGCACAGTGGTGAAGGGAGGGGGCGGGGCATGTTATTGTTAGAAATTAGCATTTCAAAAACCTTTGAAATTCACTTAAACCATAGGTTTTAGGGACAGTTATAGTTAGTTGGACATTTCACTCGTACAAAACCATAGAAATTCCCCCGTTATAGTTAGTTCACGTAACTATAACTCTCACCCCCGCAATGCACTGCTGATGACGTCACATATTACATCACTCATGACATGGTCAGTGACATCACTGATGACATCACTGAAGAATGTGCTAGTATTTGTATGAGTAAGTGAGTTGGTGTGTGTATAACTGTATAGGTGAGTAAATGGGTGTGTGCTTAATTTTTGCATGACTGACTAGGTGTGTGAGTACCTCTATGGATGAGTGGCGGTGTGTGAGTGTTTATATAGGTGTATGAGTGCATATAATAGTCCTGTACTGAGTGACTAAGTATGAGTGACTGTACGGGTGAGTGAGTAGATGTGTCTGTTTTGACCTAAGAATCAGTGAGTGTGTATATAGTAATTGGTGTTGGAGTGTCTATGGTTTTGAAAATGGCAGTCTGTAATTTACAGTGGGTGTATCCAAAGTTATATTAGGGTGTGAAAAGATGCATCAAATTATCACATGGATGATGTCATCAGTGATGTCATCATTGATGTCATTTGAGATGTCATCAGTGATGTCACTGACCATGTCATGAGTGATGTAATATGTGACATCAGCAGTGCATTGCGGGGGCGCGAGTTATAGTTACGTGAATAACTATAACGGGGAATTTCTATGGTTTTGTACGAGTGAAATGTCCAACTAACTATAACTGTCCCTAAAACCTATGGTTTTTTTAAGTGAATTGCAAAGGTTTTTTAAATGCTAATTTCTAACTATAACGTGTCTGAAACCTATGGTTTTTTCAGTGTATATATATATATATGTATGTGTGTATATATATATATATATATATATATATATATATATATATATATATATATATATATATATATATATATACACGTGTGTATATATACATGTGTGTATATATACAATCGGCTTTCAAAACAGCGTTGAAAAATGTAAACTTAAATATAAAAGTCAATGCTCACAGAGAGCACTTTTTACCATAGCAAAGGACAAATTTAAGCTAAAAATGTGAAACCTGTGAGTAACTTAGCTTAACATTTGTGCTGTAAATCTAAATGTCTAGAAAGGTAGATACCGTACATTGTACATGTCCTTATGGTTCCCATTCTAGCTCAGCTGTCAAGGGCATCAACTATTCCGGTGTTGTGTTGCTGTGCTGTAGATCATAAAATCTCTTGATTGTGTTGAGCAAAGTTTATTATAGTCTAAATTATAAAAAGCAGGCTACCCCCAGTCTCCTGTTTAAAAGGAGTTAAGGAGTCAATCTTCCGCATCAGAATAATTAAGTGGTTTGTCAGCAGGTACTGACAATGGAGCAATGTGGTGAGTTAGTGCACCAGATACCGAATCGGAATCCTTTCAGAATACCATTTTAGGAGCCAGAAAATCTTTTCAGACTCCTAAAATGGGATTAGAACTAGAGGAAAAAGCATTTTAACTGCACTAACGCTGAATCTGAGCGTTTTCGACCATTATAATGTTTAATACATCTGGCCCTATAACATGGAATGAGCCCTGACACTCTTTGTGCTTAGGTAGCATGTGTAATGTTGTACGTATTTCCCTGATTAAGGAGCTGCACTCATTTAGGGTTAATTAAAGTTTATTTAATTAATGCAGGAGAGCGCCGGGAAACGCGTCCGGACCGCTCCAGTCTCGGCGCTCAATGCGCCCACAAAATGGCGGCCACGCTCTACGTCATCACGCTCTCGCGTGACGACTAGAGCGCGACACTACATATCTCCCTTCTTTACGGAACAACAACAACAACACAATATAGATAAGAGTCTGTGAGTCTCTCAGGCAGGAAGTCACTTCACTTCTCCTAGGTCATAGTCTCTGTATTTGGCTGGCCTTACCACTGTTCTCCCTGCCCGTGTACGTCTTACCGGAGTAGAGGTGGAACTCTCCGCACTTTCCTCTGCCATGCTTGCCTGTCTCTTTCCAGTTCCCTTCGGGCTCTCTCTCTCGGGAGTCTTGCCTTTGCTCTCCTGATGTTCATCTGCGATGGGATTGTCATCCTCTTCCTGCTTCACTCCACTTCTTTCTATCCCTAAGTCCCTCTCTCCTTCGCATGGTGATACATTGTCTGTAGGTAAACTTTGGTTCGCTTGTGTCCTTAATCTTTCCTCTCTGTCCCACTGCAGTATCTTATTGCACTTTGACATGCGATCCTGCGACCAGACGTTTCCGTCACTAAGCAATGCTGCTCTGTTATACACCTGTTCAACTTGCATGGGCAAGCTGTATTTGCTGTCTCCTTTCCTCCTTAATTGGGCGAGTTTGACTCTGACCCACTCTCCTCTTTCCAAGGATGTCTCCTTCACATTGCGTCTCTTATTGTACTGCTCTGTGTATATTCTCTGGGCTCTCTCCAAGTTGTGGTGAACTACTGCCGGGGACCATTTACTTGTGACAGTCTTTTCCTTCCATGCCAGATTGTCCTTAGTGAAAGGATCACGTCCCCTTAGGATTTGAAACGGGCTGTATCCGGTGCCAGTTGGTGTAATTCGGTAGGCCCACAGCATACTCCTCACTTCCTTCTCCCAGTCCTTCCCCACTCCTATGGCTGATTGTATGGAACCCATTATGACCCGGTTAAACCTTTCGGCTAGACCATTTCCCGCCGGGTGGTAGACAGATGTGTGTTTGACTTTGATGCCATTTCGTTCCATGTATTTGTTCCACTTTTCCGATGTGAATTGAGGTCCATTGTCACTCAGAATGGAGCTGGGGATGCCTTCTCTGAGGAAGGTAGCCGTAAGAAATCTGAGAACTGTCTCCGTGTCCATCTCCTCCTGTATGTCTAATTCAGGCCACTTTGAATACCGATCTATGAGAACTACTACATATTTCGGGGTTCCCTCTGCGTCCAACACTGGACCAAGAATGTCTATTGACAATTCCTCCCACGGGTTGGCAGGGTTGTCGAACTTCCCCAATGACGGGCGTATTAAGGTTTATTTATCCGCTCTTTGGCACTGGTCACATTCCCGAACATGTCTCTCAATCTGATTGTCCATTGCTGGCCACCAGTACATCTGCTTGGTTCTCATCTTTGTTTTCACAATGCCCAAGTGCCCTTCATGCAACACTGCTAGTAGGTGTGGTATTAACGACGCGGGAGGAACTACTTTCTCCCCTCTAAACAGGAATGTTCCCTGGTCTCCTATGGATAACTCCTCCCGCACTTCAAAGAATTTCCTGTGTTCCGCCTTCAGGTGCCTTTTTTCTGGCCATCCTTGCAGTATGAAGTCCTTGATTTCCTTAACATCTGGGTCATTTTCATAGGCTTGTTTCCATTCCTGACCACTTATCACTTTCTCATGATCTTCAGTGAATGCCACCCGGACTTCGTCCTCGTCCGTACCTGCAGGGGCTTCCTCCATAGCTGAAGCTCGGCTGAGATAATCTGCCACTTTATTCTTAGCTCCCGGGATGTACTCCACATCATACCTGTAGTCTAATAATTTCAGGGTTATTTTGGCGATGCGGGGTGTAGCGCTCGCGTGACCACAGGACGTGAGTACTTTGACCAGGGGTTTGTGGTCTGTTTTAAGCTGAAATCTCGTGCCCCATATAAATTGGCGGAATTTCCCCATGGCCCACACCGCAGCCAGAATCTCTTTTTCTATCACACTGAATTTCTGTTCTGTTGGTGACAGTGACCTGGACGCAAAGCTGATGGTCGCCAGCTCTCCATTCTTCCTTTCCTGCATAAGGACTGCCCCTAATCCTTTTTCGCTCGCATCAGTGGTCAATATGGATTCTCCTTGCGGATCATATCCTTGTAGGGGAACTGCTTTGCTGATATCCTCCTTGATTCTCTGAAACTCCCCTTGTGCCTCTTCTGTCCACCCGAAGGCCGTTTTGTCTCGTATGAGTAGTCGCAGGTGGTGTCTTGGTGGCGAAATGTTGCACGAATTTACTATAATATTCAGCCATCCCTAAGAATGATCTCACTTCTTCCTTGCTCTTTGGTGCGGGTGCCTCACATATCGCTTTGACATTGGCGTGTTTGGGCGTGATGCCTTGATCACTGATCTCATGACCCAGATATGTGACTGACGCCATTCCGAATCTGCACTTCTCCCATTCCGCCGTCAGGCCGTTTCTTTCCAAGATTTGTAACACTATTGCTAGCTTTTTGTTGTGGTCGGTTTGATCCTTGCCCATCACCAAGATGTCGTCTTGGAAGTATTGTACTCCCTCTATATCTTTGAACAGTTTGTGCATCAACCTCTGGAAAACCGCCGCTGCTGACGCCAGGCCGAATGGCATCCGGCGGAACTGGTAGCATCCAAATGGCGTTATGAAGGATGTCAGTTTACGGCTCGTGTGATGCAGGGCTATCTGATGATAGGCCGAGGCGAGATCCACGGTGGAAAACCATTTTATCCCCTTTGTTTTTGCTAGCATTTCATCTATTCTTGGTAATGGGAATTTTTCCACTATTATACACTTGTTCAACTCTCTTAGGTCTACGCACAAACGAACTTTGCCATTGGGTTTCATCGCCACCACCAACGGGGCCAGCCATTCCGAACTGTTTATTGGTTCAATTATCCCCTCGTCTTCCAATCTCTGCAGCTCTTGTTGTACTGCGTCCCTGATTGCTAATGGTATGTTCCTCACCTTGTGGGACACTGGTTTGGTGTTTTCCTTAAGGTCGATTCTGTGTGTAAATTTCGTTAGTTTACCCACTCTTCCTCCAAACACTGTGGGGAATTCGCCTTTCATTTTTGTGAAGTTGGACTGATTGTCTATGCTGGTCATCAGGACTTGCGTGTCCCCTCCTGGGTTCAATTGTATGCCCAAGTCGCCTTGGTCCATCCATCCTAGAACAGAGGGACCCTTTTCAGCCACGTATAATTTGCACTCTGCACTACGATCCTTGAATTCGAACTTCAGGACTCGATATCCGACCATTGGGATGGGTTCTCCTGTGAATGTGAGCGGACGTATGTCTGGGGGTTCGAGGTGTGATCCCAGGCTGGGTTTGAAGTTTTCGCTCCACACTGTCCGTTGAATGATGATATACGGAGATCCGGAGTCTGCCACCATTTTGATCGGAACTCCTCCCACTACCATGTCACATTGTGGCTTCTTGGAGCGTCTGCAGTCTATACCCAGTACTTGTTCTTCTATGCACAGCACATTGTCTTCTTCCTCTTCTCCTCCTTCTTCTTCAACTCCCATGTCTTGTGCTACGTACTTGACCGTTGGCCTCTTCACCTTGCGGCGACACACCTTTTCATAGTGCCCTACGATTCCACAGTACATGCATTTGGCCCGGAAGGCAGGGCAACCTTTATCATATGCCGCATGGGATGGACTGCCGCACCTGTAGCACGTGGCTGTGCCCTCTTTATTCGGTTTCTTTGCCTGTGTTGGTCGTGGAGTCCATTTGGTTTGTACCTTCCCTTCTGCCGCCGTCGTTTTGCCCCTCTCTGGCGGTTCTGCTTCGGTGACTCTGTTGACCATGGGCCTCGCAGTAGTTTCTCTCTTCACTGCCTCAGCGCATCTTTTGGATAGTTCCGCCTTTTTCACCATGGCTATGACTTCCTTGAGGGTAGCATCCCCGTTTACCCATAGTTTGTCTTGGATCGCTGTTTGTCGTGTGCATGACTATTTGGTCTTCGATAAATTCGTCATGCAAGGCACCAAATTTGCATGTGATCGCTAATTTCTTTAACGCCGCAACGTAGTCGTCTATGGACTCACCCACTGCTTGTTTCCTCTGTTGGAAGTTATATCTGTCTATGGACGTGCACACTGCCGGTCTATAATGGTTGTTTAGGTCCTCTATCGCGTGTCGGAATACGTCATCATCAGCGTCCTGTCGTTGTGTGGGGACCAGGTTCTGGAAGACCCTGATTCCTTCCGGGCCCAAGTTGTGGAGTAATATTCTCTTCTTCCTCTTGCTGGGGAATGCCTCTCCACTTTCATCTTCTATGGCTTGTAGTTCATGAAATATTCTCTCCAATCTTCCCATTTCATCAAGGGATCGCCTGGTTTAGGTAAGAATGGGATTGGTGTCGTAAGTGAAGATGCCTGCGCACACATTTCGGCGCGTCTTTCTGGTTTAGCTTCTTCCCCCCCTTGGACTGCCCGGTGCACTTGTGCTTCTGTGGTGTGGTTGGTCTTGTTGGGGCTCCGAGGCACCCCCTTCACTGTGCTGCACTTGTTCCGCCAGGGCCCTGGATGTCCAATAGGTGATTCTGGCGGGGTGACGTTGAGCCTAATGATATGTTCTTTCCCTCTGCTCGCTGCGGGGTTTGGTTGTATCCTTCTTCCTTTATTGTGGGCTGTATGTGCTCCCCTGGTGTGACTACCTGCTCCGTGGGTGCTTGCCTGCTGTGGTACTGTCCTCTGCCACGCTCTCCTGCTGTATGACTTCCCTTGGCCAATGTTCCTCGTGGCATCCCCTTGCTGTGCTCTCCGGTGGGTCCTTGTGTTGCCCCTTTTTTTTTTTCTCGGGTCCCAGTCTCGTAGCCACTGTAATGTTGTACGTATTTCCCTGATTAAGGAGCTGCACTCATTTAGGGTTAATTTAAGTTTATTTAATTAATGCAGGAGAGCGCCGGGAAACGCGTCCGGACCGCTCCAGTCTTGGCGCTCAATGCGCCCACAAAATGACGGCCGCGCTCTACGTCAATACGCTCTCGCGTGACGACTAGAGCGCGACACTACAGCATGCTACTCAATAGAAACCCATTATTAGTGATTTAGTCATGTAATAAGGATTACAGTTTGTCACGTTCTTTCATGCTGTCATGGACTTTGCACGTGAATCTCGTGCATATTTACTCTGGAGTTCCATCTATATGGAAATTAAATGTTTGATTTATGAGATGCTTCACATTATTAGGGTCATTGAAATACGTATGTGTACTACGGTTATCGTGCTTTTTGTTATCTCGTTTTCTTGCCATGTATGAAAAAGTATTGACGTGATTAGTTGTGGGACTAGATTAATAATACTGAATCGGTCGTAAAATCACCAAGTAGTCTGACAAATATGGCTGTTTCACGTGGTAGTAAAGAACTCTTTATTAATAGGGTTGGCAAACTTCTGAAAGTAAAGAGAACACTGGGTCACGCAGTTACGCAGTTCATGTTCAGTGTGTATGGCTCGCAGGACACTACGTTAATGAGGAAATGCAGCGGTCATGCAGAGTGACTAACTGTGAATCTTTATTACATGTTTATAATTGGTTGCCAAATAATTTACTGTAGCTAAATAACTGTATATCCTGCCCCGTCATGGCCACCATTATTTTTTTGTCTTTTTATTTTTCCGTATTATTTTGCAGCCCTTCGAGCTGTGCACTCAAGACAACAAGTAGTTAAAGGCACAGCTACATTGCATTAGATTGTATCTTGCGCCTGGTTTAGCAGAACCATGGTAAGAAATACAGTTGGCCAAGGTGTTTATTTTACTACTTTTCATTGAACAATAAAGGGTCATAGTATTTAACGTGTTCATTTTTTGCAATTACATTATTTTGCGGCTTCTTACAATTACTTATCTTAAATCCTACTACCCCCCCCATGCCACCCATCCCCCGGTAGAACGTCCCTATTACCCAGTACAGAATTTACCTTGAAGTGTTTGTGTAGTCATTCCTCATTTTGCAGCGTTCCAGCCTAGTCGAACCATCTCAGCACTTGGAATCTAGATGGGCACGTCTGTTCCCCGTGCAACAATGTACTGGGGTACATACTGCTAGATGTTATCCCTATCTTTAACCAGGTGTCAATTCTGAACTCAAGTTCATGTTTTAACTAATCTAGATTGAGTTAGCAAACTACATACTCCTTATGTGTCGGCAACCTCACACTTTTGTTTACCTAGTATGTTGTGGAACCAGCATAACTGTTTATTTTGTGTTGGTAACTTGGAAGGATGAACGGCTCAGTATGATCTGCTAGGGTTCTAACTTGTAACGTTAAAGCGGTACACACATCTTTGGAGAGGATGCATTAAGCCACCCTGCTCCCTCGTATATTGTATGGCTGAGAGAGTGCATTGGAAGAACCTCTGGATTTTCAAGGACATTTTATCTTTGTGCTTTTTACAGCATTGACGAACCCTTGTCTCTTCTTTCTACTCAAAGTGAACTTGATAGTGCTTCAATCCGAAATATGGCACTACCTTTTTTGTTGTTGTTAATAACCTTGATCAATTCATATCCTAAGGAGCCTGAAGGAGTGCACGAGTCTTGCAGTGGATTTACCTTGAAGGTAGTGTTTAGTTGGAAGGCCAGATTATTTCGTGTTTAGAGGTAGTTTAACCTGTTTATGCCACTGTATCTTGGAGGTCACTGGATAATTCCTCAAATTAAAAGACTAGGGCTCTTCAGAGACGGTCCTAGAGGTATCCATATTTTTCTTTGTATTGTGAGATTAACTGCTGGACACTATATTATTCAAGAGTGAATGGTTCTAAAATTCTGCTTTGTGTATGGCAAACATTATTCTGTTAAATGTTTTGAGACACTCCATTGTGTTTTCTCTCTAGTAAAAGCTCCGAGATCGGCTCTAAATCCTGATTCATCTGCGACAAATAGTGTGAAGAGGTAAATAAGTTGTTCACACCGGCCCAACTGCTGTTAATTGATGGTCTGGAGTTGTTTGTGCTCACCTACGCAAGCAGTGGCAGTGTCACACTCTGCTTTGAAACACTACTCCCTGATTCGGAACAGTAGCTCTTGTGATCTTTATGCCAGGATGATTTAAGAGCTTGCCTAAAGTGTTTGCATCTTCTGTAGAGTGCGGCAGTGATGCACGTAGACAGCATATACCCTTCACAACAGCTATTAAGGCTAATCTGGTGGTGACAGAGTATGGGAGACCGTTCTACTTTTTGTGTGCCTTTCTGACTCACTGTACAATGCAATCGGTCTCGCCTTCGGAACCTTATTAGTATTTAGCCATGCAGCACATTTTCCTGGGTGCCGCAACATCTACTGTTCTTCAACATACTTTGACACGTACAATTATGGTCATTTGTGTGAGCAATGAGAGTGGTTGCTTAATATGTACCAAAGCACCTGAGCTACCACTGATCGTACTTTCAATATTGCAATTATTCCTTTTCTTGCCGCATAATTTGCTCACCCCGGCCGCATAAAGCGTTGTAAGCAGCCACTCAAACCAATTTATTAATTAAAATTTACAAAAATAGAAGGGGGTAAAGGTTTTTTGATGAGATAAAATTCTCTTTTTTATTATTGTTTAAAATATTTCTTTAAGTTATGATTGAGAAGTGCAACTATTTGTTAACACTGCCGCCTTAAAATTGATTTACCTGAGAACACTGAAAGATGGCACAACATGTCAAATGCTCGGAAAGGCTTGCTAAGCTGAGGCAGTCAATTTAAGTGGCAGGTTCCATTTACTGAAACGGTCCGGTCTGGGGCTTCACATGAAGCGCGCTATCGTTAGCCACCATATTGAAACTTTATAATATATATACCGTTGCATATAGATGCGTTGTGCTATGATTGACAAGCCATTCAAATGTCAGTAGAAGCTCCATTGTTGTGTTAACAAAAATTATAAAACAAAATAATAAAACGAGTGATCAGGTTGCCGAGAATTGTCACTGCGGGAAAAATGGTATTTTGCAATAAAAGAAATGTAGGCAAATGGCCATTTTTCAGTAAAGAGGCACCAGAGCGCATTTTGAGTTGCGCTGCATTTATTTTCATGAAAACGTGAACAGCTCTGCTGTAGTGACTAAAAATGTAAATGAAAAAGCACGTGAGCGGCTGAGTTGTACTTTATAAAGAACTCAAGTAACTCTGTTGGAGTTAAAGCGTCTATTAAATAAGCAGTAAGTATTTCCTGTTGAAACTAAAAATGCTCGAGGATTTTTAACCATTTAAAGGAAGTGATAAATACTATTATATAATAAACACTGTCAGCATTTGGAGTCTTTAGAATGCAACCAGTGATTAGTGTTTATCCCTCTCCATCTGGCTTCCATCGCCTGCTGCACAGCGCGCCTAGAGTAAATGTTTTGTGCAGCGGGCGCTAAACAATTCCCTCCCCATGTGTAAATGCACAAGCACTATAACTTATTGCAAAGCCTTATAATGCCCCGCCAACATATTTTTTTTAAGTAAAACGTTATTGTATATGCCGTCGTTTCCCTAAAATTATCCTGCATCAGGTTATTTCTAATGAAAAACTGTGGGTGTGAAGATGGATGCTAATTAACAATGGCCCTATCATGCTGTTTTTAACACATATTCCCATTATATATGGCCTTTCTACAATGAGACTTGCTGCTCAAGAGAACAGTTTACTAAATGAGCTGCTGTAAATCACAATTGTGTTGGTTAAATACAAACATATAATAGTTCTCATAAGCAGAAACTAATAACTCCCGGCCGCAGGGGGGGGAAATCGGCCGCTGCTCACAGCAGGAGCTGGGGCTGATCGTTTGCGAGATCATCTGGCCCCCACCCCGAGCGTGGATCATGTGCTTTATCACCCACCAACTTTCCATGTGAGCACCGGGGCCGCAGAAGGGCCCGCTTGAAATGCACCCACCAGAAAGGCGCCAGTCTGCACCCACGGCCCACCGAGGGCTCGCCTTATTTACCAGTAAACAACACAGCTTGTGCAAGCCACAATTACAGAAGGAGTGGTTTACTTACCACGCAGGAGTAGTGGTGGGGGCGGTCAAGCAGTGTTGGGAGGAGACATTAAATCACGTGCGCGAACGGTGCACAAAACAGCTGGGCGTGATTACTCAGCATCCCTCTTGGTATGTGTCAGCCGGGCTGGATCGATATTACCCGGGAGAGAGCTGTTTAAACAAACCGAGAGCACCCGTGATTACAGCAGATGAAAAAATAAACACCTTCCTCTTCATGCGCAGGAGCGTCTGTATAGCGGCTGCTGGACGCATGCGTAACATAGCCGTCTGGACTAGTCAGGCAAAATAAAGTGCGAGACTCAGCCAGCCGATCCCAGGTGCAAACAAGCATTTAAAAATGCAATAGGACTCGTATTACGCGAGACCTATTGCATTATAAACAAAAGTACGGGCGTCCAAGAAGGCATGATCGGGAGTGGGGGAGGGGGTGGTGGTGGGCAGGGAAGTTACGGACTGCGGGAGGGAAGGGGGGGGCAAAGGAACAAAAGAGTTTGTAAAGGGGCCGATAGCTATGGAAGGAGAAAAATGACGACAGGAGGAGGGACAAACAAGCCAAAAACAAATCAGAAGGCAGCATTTCCGATTGAAGCCAATGAAAAACATGGACGGTAAGTGGGCGGAGCTTCCCCCCAGTATACTGTATACTACATGCCTCGCAAAGCGAACAGCGCGTTGCGCTGCAACGCTATGCGAGACCTAAAAAATAGCTGTTAGGAGCTGGGTCTTTGTCATTTCTGCACTCTGAATTTCATCAGAGGTGCGCTGTCTGGTTTGCTAAAGACATCTTGGGGACATACGGAAAGCTTCCCTGGGAATGCATTACTCCCATTGCTCACCACTGGCTTTGTGGTTCATAACTCACATTTGCTTGCTTTCTATTTGCTGGCTTTATTTGTTTTAGGCTGTCCAGCTTGAGTTTGTCCCTTCTGTTGAGCATAACCTGTTTACAAGGGTCTCTTGTATTCTTCCACCAGTGCTCCTTCCTGTAAACAGGCCTTTAAATCTTGTCACATTTGCTGAGTACTAGGGATGTGCTGGAGAAGGGCTGTAGGATGTTATTTTTTTCTACCACACAACAACATTTAAATGAACTGTGCATATATTTCAGAATATATCTCAATTAGGAAAGCCCAAATGAAGCCCTTTTTTGGTAATTCTGAAGTGGGGTGGAAACAAATATTTTAATATGATCAAGACAAATCAATACACTAGTGATGACATTTCCACACATTATCGTTTGTTTGTAACTCACATTTGCTTGCTTTCTATTTGCTGGCTTTATTTGTTTTAGGCTGTCCAGCTTGAGTCCGTCCCTCGTGAATAGCATCGCTTATTTACTGTATCCTTCCAATTGCTCCTATCTGCAAACAGGCCTTTAAATCTTGTTCTAATCTTGTCTCATTTACTGTGGTTTCAGACAGAGGTCAGATGTCAGGCTTTGTCTTCCAAGGGAGCTTGGTGTTTACTTTTTCTTTCTCTGCCTTCAAAGTGAGAGGCTTTATGTGACAATTTGTGCTGTGAAAGGCTTTTTTTCCAAGCCCACAACAAAGTTTTTTTAATGTTTGTAATGAACTGTTCAGACATTTCAGAATATATCCATTTTTTTTTAGTTTTATATTGCGCGAACTAGACCCAAAGGTATCAGAGGGCTTTACATGAGAACCAGTTGCGTTACAGACGGACACATTCATTTTTGCACTGGGAAATTAAGTGATTTGCCCAGAATCACAGGATGTTGAGCGTCCCTGCCGAGACTCGAACCCAGTTCCCCAGCTTCGAGGTCCACCGCCCTAGCCGTTAGGCCACATTCTTTCCCCAATACTCCCCAGTATTAGGAAAGCAGAAATAAAGCACACTTTGTAATGCCACTGCACTCTACTCTGCCTCACTCCAATCTACACTACTCTACTTTGCACCTCTCTATGCCGCTTCACTCTACACCGCTCTACTGTCCAGCACTCTACTTTATGCCAATACAATCTAAGCCCCTCTTCACCACTGCACTCTGCTCTGCCCCACTGCACTCTGCTCTGCCCCACTGCACTCTGCTCTGCCCCACTGCACTCTGCTCTGCCCCACTGCACCCTATAACTCTTGCTTCTTTGCTCTAAGCCACTTCACTCTATTTTGAAACAATCACTCTATGCCACTGTACTCTACTCTGCACCACTCCACTCTATACAGTGTACTCTATGCTACTCGACTCCACACCTCTCTCCTCTACGCCACACTACTCAAAACCAATGCACTCTATGCCACTCTACTCAAAACAAATGCATTCTATGCCAGTGCACTTTACGCCACTCTACACCATTGCACTCTGTGACACTCTACTCTGCAACACTTCACTCTCGGCCACTGCACTCTACTCTGCGCCACTGCACTCTGTCTCCCTAGTCTACTCTGCACCACTCTAATGTACGCTGCATTCTGCAACACTCCATTCTACGAGACACTATGATAATCCACGCCACTCTCCTCTGTGCCATAAACTGAACTGCAGCTACTTCGGTATACAACATGGCTAAAACTCTTTGGCAAAGCCAACAGCTCTTGCATAGGCAAGACCTATCTGCTTTTACAATGCTCCTTCAAGTGTTGTAGCAGCATTGCGCCGCAGATATTTATATCTGCATGTTGCCTGGGACCTCCTGGGTTTTTAAACGTTTTTGCTGTTTCGTTTTTTAAAATTGTTAAAATGTTTGCATTTGTAGCTGTTTCAACAAAGGTTGAGTTCATATTGTAAGAGCATTAATGGGAAAACAGGTTAAGCAATTTTCTTTCGCTGAAACTAAGCCCAGGACGATGATACATCTTGACAAGTTACTTGTCTGCGTCTCCTTTCTCTGCTTCTGCTCCTGTAAGCATTTCTGTGTTCCAAGCTGGAGTTAATTTATTGAATATTTATAATGCGCACACTACAAATGTAATTTCCTGTAGATGCAGCAGGACGCCGATTGATTAGCTTTCTCAGCCTGGATATACAGGTATAGAAATAGAAGAGTTATGAATGCCCTGCGAAAGCAAGAATGACGACATTTCATTAGAACTTTACCTGAAAAGTTGAAATTTCATTTACTTCTCTCTTGAGGGGGCACTAGTTGAAATTAATTGCTTTTTCATCTTAGCCAAGGTTCTTAACTACAGTCTTTGCTGATTATCTTTCAACGAAGCACCCTATCGTATATTTATGTGCTTGTCAAGTCTTTGAGTGCCTTAGTTCAAATAGTTCCTCAGATTTGTGAATCCTGAATGCTTTTTATCATTTCTTTGTAGGGTATGATCTCAGAATAGAGAGCTCACTCTTTCTTTTCCCAGGTGTTATGATGATTGTTTCCCACGTGAAATACTGGGATAACATATTTATGTAGGAAATTGCTGTCTTAGTTTGGCTAGTACGTCTTGTTTGTGTGATGCTTTTCCACTTTCTTATGCTTTTCTGCATACTGCTCTACCAAATGCCTTCTGGCTTTGTGATTAAAAAGGGAGTCTTCTTCTACCAGTTATTTTTTCCCAGGTTGAAAATACTTAATTCAGAGTTTCAGTACAATATGTCCTACTTTCATGTTTGGCTTTGCGTCCTTCAATCTACATAGCTTTTGCTGATGCCAAGAATAGATGTTCAGCTGTGGCAGTAAAAAGTAAAAAGTTGTGTTTTATTTCATCTAGGACTCGACTCCCCATCATTTAGTAATGTGTTCTGCTTTGCTGTATACCAGTGGATATTTTGGTCCTGTTGTAGGATTTGCTCTGAGATGGCCAGGTTGTCACTAGCTGTTCCGTGAAGAATTTTAGGTCTTGCTATGGTGGAGGAATGGTGGTGTCTGTGTTGATGTCGATTTTTGTTTAGTGACCTAGCATTAGAAACTGTTGAACATGTCTTTTCTGAATATCAATCATTTAACTCCTATGTCCTCTGTACTTGGATATTAACCCTCATTTACAGAGGAGACTGATGATCTGTGACGTGAGTAGGGTCACTTCACCAAAACAAAAAAACACAATCCTGCCTGGGTAGTAAAGGTTAAAATGAGCAAACTGGAGCTGTAGATTTAATTTGGGGAGAGGATGTGGCCTAACGGCTAGAGCGGTCGACCTCAAATCTGGGGAACCGGGTTTGAGTCTCTGCAACGATGCTCAACATCCTGTTATTCTGGGCAAGTCACTTAATCTCTCCGTGCCTAACAAAAATGAATGTGTCCTTCTGTAACGCAACTGGTGCTCATGTAAAGCGCTCTGATATCTGATAACTTCGGGTCAAGTTGCCGCTATATAAAACTCCGGAAAAAAATTATTCTGAACTGAAATCTGGTATGCTGCCTCTAGGGATGTATATATTGTACTGTAATGCATATCTGTTAAAGAAAGTACCCTATTTTCCTATTTGGTTGTTTGCTTTGATAACACAAGCAACTGGGCCAGCCTTCTACATCTTGGGAGGTTACAGTTTATACAACCCATGCAAGTTTTTTGTGATTTTGTATTTAAGATAGGGTAAAGAACATGAGAGAAATCCCCCACTCAAAATTCATGTAAGTAGGTAATAACTCCAAATATATATATATCACCCACAGAAAAAAATCATTTTTCAATTATTTATTCATCACACTATAGAAATTCATTACTTTCTTTGTATATGTATATATATTTTTTACAACATTAAAATGAACAAGCAATAAATTACAAATAACACATTTATACATATAATAAATAATCACAAGACCGTATGTACAATTGAGCAAAAAAGAGAGAGCCCTGGGTAAATGTTGAACAAACAAAAGACTGTATAACTGTACAAATGACCACCTAGTTAAACAAGTGCAATATGAGAGTACAAAAATACACAGACATCAACACATTCTAGGAAGAAAAATTACAAAAAACAAAAGTTCATTAAAGAAGAAAATACATTAAAAGTACACCACATACAACAAACAGAAAGTGAAAGCGCTGACGCGTGTTTCGGAAGAGCCAATGTATATAAATTCCTTCATCAGGGTGCAGAGTTCATCAATCTAAATAGTGGTCATACTGGGGCAGTACCAGTAACTTTTGCTGTTCTCAGGGTCCCTCTTCTGTTTTCTTATAGTATTTAAAATGGGGAACAGACCTCTAGAATAGATTAAAACTATTCATATTAGCAAATGTATTTCTTTAACTTCTTATGGTGCAGGTGTTTGAGGGGGGGGATTGATGTCAACATTGTTGTAGAAGATCGATGTTTCTCCCTCAAACTACATTTGAATTCATGTGCCATAAGTTGGAGGGCCTGGCTTGGCAGTTCAGACTGGACTGTTCCCATTGGTGCAGGGTCAAGACTGATTCTACCTCTTTCAAACTATCCCCTACCTCCATCCCTAACCTCTCACTACAATGTACTCCAAATAACCCTTTCTAAACTTTTTCCTCCATTATCCAACTAAAAGGCTCATATTTTCAGCAGTCCCAATAACAATTTATATTTCCCTCTACTAATCCACCTTGGGTTCCGTAGTAGCATGCTACTCACAGAAAAGCGATTCAACACCTTGTCAGGGGTAGTAATTGCTATTTAACTACAATTACATAAGGATGAAACGCAGCCCTTGTTGAGCTCTTCAAGGCCAAAATACAAAGACACAAAGAGAGTAGAGACCACCAATTAGTCCAACAAAAAAGCAAGCAAAAATGTGAGACTGAAATTTAACTTTCCCAGTCATTTGAACTGAAGAAAGTAGACCTCTTAGACCTTTCACAAACACAAAGAAGTTGTTTCAATGAAAAAATATATCCTATCACCATTTCAGCGTCCATATCGGATCCTTAACACATTCCCCACTCATCAGGATTGAGATGTGGGGATGAGGGAGGAAGAATAGAGCCGTATTTTGTACTTTAACTATTGTAAACCCCATTGTTTTGAAATAACTCCCCCAACCAACCACTCCAGCCACTAAAAATACAGCAGCCACTTCTCCTGTCTAGTCACATAGATGTCCCTGGCAAGTTAACATCATCAACAAAGGAATCTAATACTGTGACTGCACATGTGGTTTTTTTTCGTCTCATTACTGCCATAAAACTCAGCTGCCTCCATGTAGGGAGTGAATATGCTTTCTTTACCATTTCTCCTGGGTTGTCGGCTGTAAGGATAACCTATGCATTTAAGAAACTCTAGATTTAAGTAGCAAGAAATCCCTCTTCTGCTAGCTGCTTTGGTACCCTAAACTGGTGAATGTTAGCAAGACGCACCTGATCTTTTAGGTACTCTAGCTGAAACGCCATTCTAATCAGGACTGCTCCAGCGCAAATCTAAATGCCTTGCTAAACATTGTTGCCCTTAGGCACAGACAACACCACGGTCTTCCAGTTGTGAAATGTTATCAACATTCTCCTGTACCGCATCCTCTGTTTTAATTAACTGTTGGTTGAAAGTTGCCATAGTAGCCTCTATGAACATTTCCTTCTCCTTAACGCCAGTAATGGTTTGTTTTATTACCCTCAGAACTGCAAAGATTAAGGTTTCCCCTTGTGATCTACTATTGCTAATTGAAGACCCGCAGGCCATCTCTGTTTTATTTTCCTCCAGATGAAGTGAACAGCATGGAGCAAAGAAGTCTCTGCCTCTCCACTTGTTTTGGCATGAACTTCCATAGGGGGAATGCTGAGATTAGTCTCTGTGATAGACTTCACTGTTGAAGAAAGATTGGGCACCCAGCATTCAAGAACGGGACCACAATTATACAGTGGCTGTTTCCACCTTTGCATTCCAGCGCCGTAGCAGCTGCAGGCTCCAGAGGCTGCTCCTTCTCTCATTACTTTTCTGCCACTGCCTCTCTCAGCAGCGGGGGAGACCCAAGCAGTCCTGGCCGAAACATTGGGTTTACCATTTAATCGGCACAGCTTTTTCCACACATTTGGGCCTTCGGTTAGCTCTCCTGCTCCGTCCACCTACCCCTCTTGCCACATCTTCTCTGCCGTGCGGATGCTGCCATCTTGAAAAGCTCCTGATCCTGCATGGATGTGTTCTCTTGATCCGTGCAGGCTGAGGGATGAAACATCGCTGACCCAGCTTGTAAGTGGATGCTCTTATAATTTCTGCATGCTCCAAGTTTGTTCTCTGCCCACCCTAGCAACCCAAACTTGATCAGTGGCCTCGGGAATTGAGAGCGCTTTTCACATTTCACTCCTCGGTCTTGACACATTCTATCTAGATAATGAAATCTACTTAGTCAATAATTAGCTAACATAGGCCTGCATTACGAATGGCCTTATATTACCCAATGGGGTTGGTGAAGGGAGTTACCAGCCCGTTGGAATTTCAAGTTTTGTTGGAATACTGCCTTTCTCTAGTGTTTCAGCCAGAGAGTTTACCTGCTGCATGACTCTTAGTGAAATACCGGGAAAAATGTGTCCAATTTGGCATAGTATTTCTTATTCCTGCTGGTTACTTCCTAAAAACTTACAATACCTGTTAATTGTACCTATCGTAGAATTATAGAACCCTGGTAATGAACAGTCTAGTATAGATCTAAAAGCAAGACTGTAATTGCCCGAAGAGAATTTGCATTCCTTAGTGGAATAATGCACATCATTTAATTGCCAGCTGCGACCATGGAAACATCATGGATACTCTGATGTGCTAAACGGACATTAGAAGAAAAACTTCAAACCCAAATATTATTCTAGATGTATCCATACACCCGTTCCTATCTGTATCCTAAGAAAGCAGCAATGAAAGCTAGTAGCGACATCTGAACATTGTTTTTGAGCTGAACCCAGTGCTTTCTAAAATCTATTTCCATCCACTTTTCTCCATACTTGAATGCCTGACCTAGTTTATTCCTGTGACAATTGGTTCAGGAATATAAGAAGAAAATAGCATTTCTGCCATGTGCAGCTAATTTACTGGGGCGGGTCCTTGTGTAACCCATTGCCACAGGTCCCTTAACACTTCGATTCTGTCAACGTCTGTGATACAATTGTCCCATGCATTCAAGCAATTCTTGCTGTAGAGGCACAGTACTACATGCAGTGTTTTTTCCTTTCAGTCTCACCCCATGTAATGTTGAACTATCTCTTGCAAGTGGGCAGACCAAACTATCCTTGGCTGGGTTATTTACTCCTTGGTAAACATGTCAGTGATATGGACACCTTAGTAACTCTCTGCTACCTCTACATCTTACATCTGACGAACCGGAAAGTGGTATTTGAGGCTGGAGTAATTCTTAGTCACATTTGCATCATGCATCAGGATGACTCAACTGGGGTATTGAGGCATGAATTATTTTCATCCTAGTTTGCATCTTACATTTATATGAACTTGTTTTGGGTTTTGAGGACTGAACTATTCACAACTGCCTCTGTATCTTGTAGCTAGGTTGATCTGATAGTCTAGAAGGCCTGAGGAAATCCTCAACCATCAATGGCTGAATCTGATGGGTATTTGAGGAATGAGGATTTCTATGTTGTGTGTGCCTATCTGTGTGGATGCTAGTGTTTTTCATTCATCTCTGCAGCTTACATCTTTGTGTACCTGGCCAGGGTTATTTCTTTCCAGTGATTCTGTCTGGTCGTGTTTGTAGCCTGACTAATTTGCAGCTGCCTCTGCATCTTATATCTGGGTGAATATAAGCAGTGTGGTAGGCCTGAGTAATTCTCAACCAGTCTCTGCATCTTATATCTAACCTTGTATCTTACTTTTGTATCTTATATTTAGAACTCACAAGATTTCTCACCTTCTAATTATCCAGAGGCGTCAGACCAGATCTGGAAATTTTTCATGAGTACCCCTGAGCGCCGGTAGGTGGCATAGTTCAGCTCCGCGCGGTGTGGGTGTCATCTGCGCCAGAAGTGACCTGTGCGGTGCCTATATAGGCGCCACCCCAGAGCACTGACGTCTGTTCTTTTCTTTCTGTGCCAGTCGGCGCAGATCCAGAGAGAACTACCCCTAGTTACTTTTTGACTGGCTTTTTTTCGACTCTTGTCAATCTTTTTGAGACGTGTTCTCCAGGTGTGGCAGGAATGTCATTTAGAAAGGCAAGCTTCAAGCCCATGGACTCGCACCTGGTTTGCCTCTCGTGCCTCGAGCACGACCACGACGTTAAGACCTGCATCAACTGTCGCTTAATGAATCCAAAGGCCTTGAGGGAACGGTCCCTCAAGCTCCTGGCGGCTCAACATGCGACACTGCAATACTCTTGATCCTGGTCGAGAGGAAGGTCCTGGGATTGATCGTGGAGCCCAAGATTTTCGTCGCACTCTAAAGTCTTCTGACAAGATGAGAGCGTTGCCTTTCATGGCCTGGCTCTGTGGTTGAGACAGCACCTGGGAGGTTCCTCGCTTCTCTGACTTTTCAGGTGCCGCAGCAACCCTTGCTCAATTCCAAGAGTTTTGAGGCCATGCGCCTCGTACTTGAGCAGCCCGTTCCTGCCGGCGCGCCTTCGGCCCCACGGTCTTGGCAGGGGCCCCTACTGGTTCCACACAGGCGGCTGCAGCACCAGTCGGGCCTCTTGGATCCACGGATGGATCTTAACTGGCACCAGTCGAATCACTTTGATCATCCCTGGCGCCGGTCCCGATGCTCCTGGCTGCCCCCTTTCTGATTCCTCAACTCCGTCACGCAGGCATGCCTTCCAGGCCAGAGCCGTAACCATATTCCTATGGCTAGGACTCGGGGAGGATTGGGAGGGGTTGCTGGACCCTGATCAATACCAGCCCCTAGACTTTAACATGGACTGGTGTGTTGACTTGGGGAAGGCAAGTGTACTGGACGCTTCTACAGATACTGGCGTGCTTTCTCCACCTACTGTGGCTACAGAGGAGGGAGCACTATTTGCTGTTGTAGTGAGGAGGGCAGCTGAGGTCCTGTACCTTAGCCTACCCTCAGTGGCAGTTAAGACATACATCTTAGCGGAGGTGCTTCCACCAGGAGTGACACCCTCAGAAGCGCCTCTCCCATTTAATGAAGCCCTTACAGTCCTCCTGCATCAGTTCTAGTCCAAGCACAGTGGCTCATGTGAACAGGATGATTGCCCACTACCACTGCCACGCCCCAGGGTACCCCAATTTCCTCACACAACACCCTACCTCGGAGAGCTTGGTGGTGAAAGCTGTTACCTCCTATGTAAGTCCTGGTGCATTTCCTACCGGCCCACTGGATTGGGAACCTAAGAGGTTGGACACCTTGGGCAAAAAGATGTTTTCTTCCACCAGCCTGCCACTGCAGTCCGTGAACACTGCATGCCTTTTGGGCCATTATTCCCATGCTCTAAGTTATTCTGTTTGGCAGGTGCTGCCCATGGTCCTGGAGGAGGCCCAGGCTGTACTCCCAGGCTGTTGCCAACAGGAGAGATGCAGCTAAGTCCACTTTCAGATGTGGACTGGATACCACCTACTCTATGGGCAGAACAGTTTCCTCAACGGTGGCCTTCCGGTGCCACACCTGGCTGAGAACTGACTTTTCAGGGAATGTCCAAGCATCGCCTATGGACATGCCCTTTGATGGCTCCCATCTCTTCGCAGACCAGGTGGATTCAGCGCTGGAGCACTTTAAGGACAGCAGGGCTACGCCCAGGTCCTTGGGCCTTTCCATGACCACTCGCCATCTCCAATGTGCCTTTCATGGCCAATGAAGAGGCTTCCAGCCCGTATATACCCTCCCAGCCACCGTGGCGCACAAGCTTCCCAGCCCCTGCATGGCCGGGGAAGTGGCAAAGTGAGCAAGGGACCCACGTCTGGGCATTTCAGCGCTCCGTCCATCATCTCCTTGTGTTTGCTCTGTTCGCCCTAAGTTGGCAGGGTATGCCCAGGCGTGGGTCCCTTGCTCACTTTGCCACTGGATTCAAGCTAGCCTGGCTGATGAGGGCTGTTAGCCCGAAACCGGTCCCAGGATGCTTGTTTCCGGTCCAGGGAAGACATGGCTTGGCAGTTCCGGCTGGACTGTTCCCATGAGGCACAGGGTCAAGACTGATTTGCATATAGCTGTGTCTGAACTGGGGTGGCGAAGTGAGCTAAAGAACGATGATGGATTCAACCCAGATCTGTGACTGGGGGTGAGTGTCTGAAAAATTTCAGCCCTCCGTCCATCATCTCCTTGGTTTGCTTTCCAAACCCTTATAGTCTGCCTTTTTCCCATCATGGGCACCCAGTGGAAGGCAGAAGATGCCATCACCTACCTACTGGAGGTATATGACATCAGACCGATGGGTTCTCGAAATTTTCCAGAGGGGATACTCCCTACCATTAATGACTACTTCTCCACCCAAGCCACCTGCTTGCGACTTGCTGGCGGGGGACCATTTCTCTTTGTTCTGCCCGGAAGTGAAAGCTCTCTTGGCCAAGGGAGCCATAGAGAGTGTGACGACACCAGAAGTAAGTTGTGGTTGCTATTCCAGCTACTTCCTGGTGCCCAAGAAGGACAGAGGCCTTCATCCTATCCTAGACCTGCGCCCTCTCAATTTCTTCCTCTAGAAGAAATTCAAAATGCTCACGCTCATGCAAGTCCTCTCTGTCCTGGACCTGAGAGACTGGATGGTGGTGTTGGACTTGCAGGATGCATATTTCCACATTGCCATTCTGCCTGCCCACAGACCTTACCTGCGCTTCACGGTGGGCCACGAGCACTTCTGCAGTGCTCCCTTTTGGCCTTACTAGTGCCCCTAGGGTGTTCACCAATGTGATGCCGGTTGCAGGTGATCTGTGGAGACCAGGGGTGCCAGTCTCCCCTTAACTTAACGACTGGCAGTTGAAGGTGAACTCGCCCCAGGCTGTTGTCTCTCACCACCAGACTACAGCAGACCTCCTACATTCGCTAGGGTTTACAACGTGCCAAAGTCACACCTGACTCTCTTTCAGATGCTCCCTTTCATCGGAGCTGTTCTGGACACTGTGCAGTTTCGGGCGTATCCTCCTGAATGGCAAATGCATGATATTCAGGCTATGATACCGATGTTTCAGCTTCTATCCTGGATTTCAGTGAGACTAGCTCCAAGGCTGCTGGGTCTCATTGCCTCCTGCAGCCTGCTTGTGACACATACCCACTGGCATGTGCCGGCTCTGCAATGGGATCTGAAGTTCCAGTGGAATCTCTCTGACATGGCCCAGTTCTCGGAGGGAACTGCAAAAGCTCTGCAGTGGTGGTTACCGAACCGCAATTGGGTAAGTGGCAGACCCCTCTCTCTTACCCTTCCAGATATGACCGTGATGACAGATGAAATGGGGCGGTGGAGATCAGAGGCCTCTGGTGGAATACGGACTCCACATTAACCACCTGGAGCTCTGGGTGACCCGGCTGGCATTCTGAAAGCCTTTTTACCCTCCAGCACTGAGTGGTAGGAAATTTGTGCCGTGCAGTGATTCCCACAACTTTCCCACACACATATTAGAGGAAACTGTGACTTTTTAGCTAAATTTGAGGTTTGCAGGGGATTCTGGGTAGGAAATGTTGGGAGATCCACGCAAGCCGCACCTCCCTAAACTCCCCTAGGTGTCTAGTTTTCAGAAATGTCTGGGCTTGGTAGATTTCCCTAGATTGCCGCTGAGCCCGGGACCAAAAGCGCAGGTGACCCCCTTGATAAACCAGGTCGTTTTGTGATAGATAGGTGGGCACCTGTGTTTTTGGTGTTGGGCTTGCAGACATCTAGGGGAACCTAAAAAATCCCAGACCTTTCTGGAATCTAGAAACCTGTGGGAGGTCAGGGAGGTGTGGCGTGCGTTGAAGCCTCAACATTATTCTTCCCAGAATCTGCTGCAAACCTCAAATTTAACTAAAAAATCAGTTTCCTCTAATATGTGTGTGGGAAAGTTGTGGGATCACTGCACGGCACAAATGTCCTACCACTCAGCGCTCCTCTCAGTCTCCCGATAAAAATTATACCTTACTTGTGTGGATGGGCCAAGTGCCTATGACATGGAAGGGCCAAAAATATGTAGAGATTGAGGGGGGCCCAAAGCGGGTCCAAAAGGCCAGTTTATTTACACATTTTTAGGCTGACGCTACTTTGGGCACCCACACAAGTGAGGCATCGTTTTTCTCGGGAGACCAAGGGGATCGCTGGGTGGTAGGAAATTTGTGCCTGCGCGGTGATCCTACAACTTAACAAGACAGAAATGTGAAGAAAATGTGACTTTGTAAGTAAATTGGAGGTTTGCTGGGGATTCTGGGTAAGAAAATGCTGGGGGATTCATGCAAGTCACACCACCAGCTAAGAGTCGGTACATGCACACCACCATCCACGCACACCGCCAGCCAAGCGCCACCCACGCACACCGCCAGCCAAGCGCCACCCACGCACACCGCCAGCCAAGCGCCACCCACGCACACCGCCAGCCAAGCGCCACCCACGCACACCGCCAGCCAAGCGCCACCCACGCACTCTGCCACCCACGCACTCTGCCAGCCAAGCGCCACCCGCGCACTCTGCCAGCCAAGCGCCACCCGCGCACTCTGCCAGCCAAGCGCCACCCGCGCACTCTGCCAGCCAAGCGCCACCCGCGCACTCTGCCAGCCAAGCGCCACCCACGCACTCTGCCAGCCAAGCGCCACCCGCGCACTCTGCCAGCCAAGCGCCACCCGCGCACTCTGCCAGCCAAGCGCCACCCGCGCACTCTGCCAGCCAAGCGCCACCCGCGCACTCTGCCAGCCAAGCGCCACCCGCGCACTCTGCCAGCCAAGCGCCACCCGCGCACTCTGCCAGCCAAGCGCCACCCGCGCACTCTGCCAGCCAAGCGCCACCCGCGCAGTCTGCCAGCCAAGCGCCACCCGCGCACTCTGCCAGCCAAGCGCCACCCGCGCACTCTGCCAGCCAAGCGCCACCCGCGCACTCTGCCAGCCAAGCGCCACCCGCGCACTCTGCCAGCCAAGCGCCACCCGCGCACTCTGCCAGCCAAGCGCCACCCGCGCACTCTGCCAGCCAAGCGCCACCCGCGCACTCTGCCAGCCAAGCGCCACCCGCGCACTCTGCCAGCCAAGCGCCACCCGCGCACTCTGCCAGCCGAGCGCCACCCGCGCACTCTGCCAGCCGAGCGCGAGTCCACACAGTCATCGAGCGCGAGTCCACACAGTCATCGAGCGCGAGTCCACACAGTCATCGAGCGCGAGTCCACACAGTCATCGAGCGCGAGTCCACACAGTCATCGAGCGCGAGTCCACACAGTCATCGAGCGCGAGTCCACACAGTCATCGAGCGCGAGTCCACACAGTCATCGAGCGCGAGTCCACACAGTCATCGAGCGCGAGTCCACACAGTCATCGAGCGCGAGTCACACAGTCATCGAGCGCGAGTCCACACAGTCATCGAGCGCGAGTCCACACAGTCATCGAGCGCGAGTCCACACAGTCATCGAGCGCGAGTCCACACAGTCATCGAGCGCGAGTCCACACAGTCATCGAGCGCGAGTCCACACACAGTCATCGAGCGCGAGTCCACACAGTCATCGAGCGCGAGTCCACACACAGTCATCGGCGCGAGTCCACACACAGTCATCGAGCGCGAGTCCACACAGTCATCGAGCGCGAGTCCACACACAGTCATCGAGCGCGAGTCCACACACAGTCATCGAGCGCGAGTCCACACACAGTCATCGGCGCGAGTCACACACAGTCATCGAGCGCGAGTCCACACACAGTCATCGAGCGCGAGTCCACACACAGTCATCGAGCGCGAGTCCACACACAGTCATCGGCGCGAGTCCACACACAGTCATCGAGCGCGAGTCCACACAGTCATCGAGCGCGAGTCCACACAGTCATCGAGCGCGAGTCCACACAGTCATCGGCGCGAGTCCCACACAGTCATCGAGCGCGAGTCCACACAGTCATCGAGCGCGAGTCCACACACAGTCATCGAGCGCGAGTCCACACACAGTCATCGAGCGCGAGTCCACACACAGTCATCGAGCGCGAGTCCACACACAGTCATCGAGCGCGAGTCCACACACAGTCGTCGAGCGCGAGTCCACACACAGTCGTCGAGCGCGAGTCCACACACAGTCGTCGAGCGCGAGTCCACACACAGTCGTCGGCGCGAGTCCACACACAGTCGTCGAGCGCGAGTCCACACACAGTCGTCGAGCGCGAGTCCACACACAGTCGTCGAGCGCGAGTCCACACACAGTCGTCGAGCGCGAGTCCACACACAGTCGTCGAGCGCGAGTCCACACACAGTCGTCGAGCGCGAGTCCACACACAGTCGTCGAGCGCGAGTCCACACACAGTCGTCGAGCGCGAGTCCACACAGTCGTCGAGCGCGAGTCCACACACAGTCGTCGAGCGCGAGTCCACACACAGTCGTCGAGCGCGAGTCCACACACAGTCGTCGAGCGCGAGTCCACACACAGTCGTCGAGCGCGAGTCCACACACAGTCGTCGAGCGCGAGTCCACACACAGTCGTCGAGCGCGAGTCCACACACAGTCGTCGAGCGCGAGTCCACACACAGTCGTCGAGCGCGAGTCCACACACAGTCGTCGAGCGCGAGTCCACACACAGTCGTCGAGCGCGAGTCCACACACAGTCGTCGAGCGCGAGTCCACACACAGTCGTCGGCGCGAGTCCACACACAGTCGTCGAGCGCGAGTCCACACACAGTCGTCGAGCGCGAGTCCACACACAGTCGTCGAGCGCGAGTCCACACACAGTCGTCGAGCGCGAGTCCACACACAGTCGTCGAGCGCGAGTCCACCACAGTCGTCGAGCGCGAGTCACACACAGTCGTCGGCGCGAGTCCACACACAGTCGTCGAGCGCGAGTCCACACACAGTCGTCGAGCGCGAGTCACACACAGTCGTCGAGCGCGAGTCCACACACGTCGTCGAGCGCGAGTCCACACACAGTCGTCGAGCGCGAGTCCACACACAGTCGTCGAGCGCGAGTCCACACAGTCGTCGGCGCGAGTCCACACACAGTCGTCGAGCGCGAGTCCACACACAGTCGTCGGCGCGAGTCCACACAGTCGTCGAGCGCGAGTCCACACACAGTCGTCGAGCGCGAGTCCACACAGTCGTCGAGCGCGAGTCCACACAGTCGTCGAGCGCGAGTCCACACAGTCGTCGAGCGCGAGTCCACACAGTCGTCGAGCGCGAGTCCACACAGTCGTCGAGCGCGAGTCCACACACAGTCGTCGAGCGCGAGTCCACACACAGTCGTCGAGCGCGAGTCCACACAGTCGTCGAGCGCGAGTCCACACAGTCGTCGAGCGCGAGTCCACCACAGTCGTCGAGCGCGAGTCCACACAGTCGTCGAGCGCGAGTCCACACAGTCGTCGAGCGCGAGTCCACACAGTCGTCGAGCGCGAGTCCACACAGTCGTCGAGCGCGAGTCCACACAGTCGTCGAGCGCGAGTCCACACACAGTCGTCGAGCGCGAGTCCACACACAGTCGTCGAGCGCGAGTCCACACACAGTCGTCGGCGCGAGTCCACACACAGTCGTCGAGCGCGAGTCCACACACAGTCGTCGAGCGCGAGTCCACACACAGTCGTCGAGCGCGAGTCCACACAGTCGTCGAGCGCGAGTCCACACAGTCGTCGAGCGCGAGTCACACACAGTCGTCGAGCGCGAGTCCACACAGTCGTCGAGCGCGAGTCCACACACAGTCGTCGAGCGCGAGTCCACACAGTCGTCGAGCGCGAGTCCACACACAGTCGTCGAGCGCGAGTCCACCACAGTCGTCGGCGCGAGTCCACACACAGTCGTCGAGCGCGAGTCCACACACAGTCGTCGGCGCGAGTCCACACAGTCGTCGAGCGCGAGTCCACACAGTCGTCGAGCGCGAGTCCACACACAGTCGTCGAGCGCGAGTCCACACACAGTCGTCGAGCGCGAGTCCACACAGTCGTCGAGCGCGAGTCCACACAGTCGTCGAGCGCGAGTCCACACACAGTCGTCGAGCGCGAGTCACACACAGTCGTCGAGCGCGAGTCCCACACAGTCGTCGAGCGCGAGTCCACACAGTCGTCGAGCGCGAGTCCACACACAGTCGTCGGCGCGAGTCCACACACAGTCGTCGAGCGCGAGTCCACACACAGTCGTCGGCGCGAGTCCACACACAGTCGTCGGCGCGAGTCCACACACAGTCGTCGGCGCGAGTCCACACAGTCGTCGAGCGCGAGTCACACACAGTCGTCGAGCGCGAGTCCACACACAGTCGTCGAGCGCGAGTCCACACACAGTCGTCGAGCGCGAGTCACACACAGTCGTCGGCGCGAGTCCACCACAGTCGTCGGCGCGAGTCCACACACAGTCGTCGAGCGCGAGTCCACACACAGTCGTCAGCGCGAGTCCACACAGTCGCCGAGCGCGAGTCACACACAGTCGTCGGCGCGAGTCCACACACAGTCGTCGAGCGCGAGTCCACACACAGTCGTCGAGCGCGAGTCCACACACAGTCGTCGAGCGCGAGTCCACACACAGTCGTCGAGCGCGAGTCCACACACAGTCGTCGAGCGCGAGTCCACACACAGTCGTCGAGCGCGAGTCCACCACAGTCGTCGAGCGCGAGTCCACACACAGTCGTCGAGCGCGAGTCCACACACAGTCGTCGGCGCGAGTCCACACACAGTCGTCGAGCGCGAGTCCACACACAGTCGTCGAGCGCGAGTCCACACACAGTCGTCGAGCGCGAGTCCACACACAGTCGTCGAGCGCGAGTCCACACACAGTCGTCGAGCGCGAGTCCACACACAGTCGTCGAGCGCGAGTCCACACACAGTCGCCGAGCGCGAGTCCACACACAGTCGCCGAGCGCGAGTCCACACACAGTCGTCGAGCGCGAGTCCACACACAGTCGCCGAGCGCGAGTCCACACAGTCGTCGAGCGCGAGTCCACACACAGTCGTCGAGCGCGAGTCCACACACAGTCGTCGGCAGCGAGTCCACACACAGTCGTCGAGCGCGAGTCCACACACAGTCGTCGAGCGCGGAGTCCACACACAGTCGTCGAGCGCGAGTCCACACACAGTCGTCGAGCGCGAGTCCACACACAGTCGTCGAGCGCGAGTCCACACACAGTCGTCGAGCGCGAGTCCACACACAGTCGTCGAGCGCGAGTCCACACACAGTCGTCGAGCGCGAGTCCACACACAGTCGTCGAGCGCGAGTCCACACAGTCGTCGAGCGCGAGTCCACACACAGTCGTCGAGCGCGAGTCCACACAGTCGTCGAGCGCGAGTCCACACAGTCGTCGAGCGCGAGTCCACACACAGTCGTCGAGCGCGAGTCCACACAGTCGCCGAGCGCGAGTCCACACACAGTCGTCGAGCGCGAGTCCACACACAGTCGCCGAGCGCGAGTCCACACACAGTCGCCGAGCGCGAGTCCACACACAGTCGCCGAGCGCGAGTCCACACACAGTCGCCGAGCGCGAGTCCACACACAGTCGTCGAGCGCGAGTCCACACACAGTCGTCGAGCGCGAGTCCACACACAGTCGTCGAGCGCGAGTCCACACACAGTCGCCGAGCGCGAGTCCACACACAGTCGTCGAGCGCGAGTCCACACACAGTCGTCGAGCGCGAGTCCACACACAGTCGCCGAGCGCGAGTCCACACACAGTCGTCGAGCGCGAGTCCACACACAGTCGTCGAGCGCGAGTCCACACACAGTCGTCGAGCGCGAGTCCACACACAGTCGTCGAGCGCGAGTCCACACACAGTCGTCGAGCGCGAGTCCACACACAGTCGCCGAGCGCGAGTCCACACACAGTCGCCGAGCGCGAGTCCACACACAGTCGTCGAGCGCGAGTCCACACACAGTCGCCGAGCGCGAGTCCACACACAGTCGTCGAGCGCGAGTCCACACACAGTCGCCGAGCGCGAGTCCACACACAGTCGTCGAGCGCGAGTCCACACACAGTCGCCGAGCGCGAGTCCACACAGTCGCCGAGCGCGAGTCCACACACAGTCGTCGAGCGCGAGTCCACACACAGTCGTCGAGCGCGAGTCCACACACAGTCGTCGAGCGCGAGTCCACACACAGTCGTCGAGCGCGAGTCCACACACCATTAGCGAAGTGCAAGTCCACATACCGCCAGCAAAATGCAAGATGAGACTAAAAATATCACTGAAACAGCTAAAATGTGTGCCTAAGAGAAAGGTGAGCGACCCTTGCCTATTGGGCTTCTCCCTGACATGCCCATAAACATATCCCTGGTGCCTAGTGGGCTTTCTGCCCCCCCCCCCCCTCAGGGGGGCAGAAAGACTTTTTTGGGAGTGGGGCATTAGCATGCTCATTCTGGGCAGCCCCCACCCCTACGTATAAAAAAACAAAAAACATAATCCATGGTGCCTAGTGGTCTTTCTGCCACCTCCGGTGGGCAGATTAGGGGCTATTGCCCCCTTCTGCCTTCTCTGGGGAACAATGACTGTGGAATTTTTTTGGGGGGGGGGGGGACTGCCCAAAATGGGCATGCCAGTGCCCACCCTTCGTATAAAATTTTAAAAAAAACCAATCCCTGGTGCCTAGTGTGCTTTCTGCCCTAGTGGTCTTTCTGTCACCCCCGGCGGGCAGATTAGGGGCTATTGCCCCATCTGCCTCCTCGGGTGCAAAAAGACTGGATTTTTTTGGGGGGGCGTGGGGGCACTGGCATGCCCATTTTGGGCAGCCCCCACCCCTTCATATAAAAAAAAACCCAATCCCTTGTGCCTAGTGTGCTTTCTGCCACCCCCGGCGGGCAGATTAGGGTCTTTGGGTGGAGGGGGGGCAGAAAGACAGTGGAATTTTGGGGGGGCATTGGCATGCCCATTTTGGCCAGCCCCCACCCCTCTAGACATGAAAAAAAAAATCCCTGGTGCCTAGTGTGCTTTCTGCAGATTGGAGGCTGTTGCCCCCATATGCCTCCCGGGGTGGCAGAAAGGCTGAATTTTGAGCCAACATTGGGGGGGGGGGGAGAGGAGGGGGTGTACAAAAGCTCTTGCCCAAGGGGCCGCTCCCCCCTCCCTGGTGCCTAGTTGGTGGATCCCTGCTTGGGAATCGCCCTCCTGAGGCGATCCCCAAGCAGGGATCCACTAGGGAGGGGTGCCATTTGAAAGGGGAGATTCTCCCCTTTCCATTGATACCTCTCCCGTCTGCCTCGGTGCTCAAGGCGCTGATATAACCCTCTGGGCACCGAGGCAGTGAAACTGAATTTCAGTTTCGGTTTAACTGAAATTACATCAGTGCGACGTGCACACGGATCGCCATTTCAGTGAAAGAATCCAAACAGCCTTGGGAGCTGGGGAAGCTCTTTAGCAGCTTCCGAGGCTATTTGGGGGGAATAAGAAATCCCTCTGGTTCCCGCTCCAGAGGAATTTCCTCTGCCATGTGTGAGGACGGCCGGGAGCCATCCTACGCACATGAGCACTGTGGCGTGGGAAGGCTCCCGGCCGTCCGACGCACACAAAGAGTTAATATAGTCCTGATGTGCGCTCCCTTTGAGCCCTTCCACAACTGTCCTGTCAGGCTCCTTACTATCAAGACGGCCTTCCTGGTGGCAATTACATATGCCAGGAAGGTCAGTGAGCTTCATGATTTGTCATCCAAGCCGCCATCCTTTTTTAAATTTTTAATTTAAACTGTTTTTATTGATTTATGCAGTAAAACATTACATTACTGGTAAAGCATGTAGTGACAGACATAATACAGAGGAGCGAGGATAATGTCCTTGTCTCTCGAAAGCAATGCATAGTACGAAGATGCAGTAGTGCAATCCTTAATGTCATCTACATTCACGTTTTGCGCACATTTCAACAAGGCAGGTTATAAAGTACAGATGTGGCATTGACCACACATGAGTTGAAGGAACTAGCAGCATAACACTGTCTGACAGCAACATCACAAGACTGGTACATTATGCAGTGCATTATCACTAGACATGTCATGAAAGTAGAGGAAATGTAGAAGGCAGTCCGATATATGCCCTACACACATCCCACGCATTCTCTTACATTAACATCACTGTGGCGCCTCCGTTTCTGGAGTGTCAGTTGGGGCATCTTGTGGGTGCGCTAGCAGGTAGTTTTTGAGAGGGTCCCAGATATCCTTAGGCCGTGACGCCCGGGGGCGGTGTTTCTGCATAGTTAGTCAATTGCTCTTGACAGTATATTAAGTCAGTGAGCCATTCTTTAAACTTGTGCGCTCGTCCTCTGCCCCATCGACAGGCCACGCGGCGTTTAGCCAGCAGCAGAGCAGTATTGAGATAACGGCGGTATGGTTTGGGGATGAACTTTGGTGTAACCTAACAAAGCTGCCAGTGGAGTGCGCCCTAAGGAGATTGTTGTCATCTGCTCCATGGCATCAAAGACCTGTCCCTAGTAATCACTCACCCCTGGACACTCCCAGGCCAAGTCAGCGCTTGGGGTGCCGCATCTGTCGCAGTGATCCCAGTTTTTTAATTTATATTTATACATTTTGACAGGAGTGTAGTAAAAGCATTGTAAAAATTTAAAATGCGTGATCTGCAATCTGCTACTTGCAGATATTTGCTCTGTTTGTAGACAACAGTATGTCCATTGTTCATCTGTCAGTTCGCAACCTAATTCCGAGTTCCAGCGAGCACGGGAGGGGCAAGGAGACTCCTCTTGTTGAGTATGTATGGTATGATAAAGCGTGGAAACCAGGTTCCCCGGCGAGGTGTCCTGTAGCATCAGGTGTAAGGGGGCGAGACTGAGGGGTTCCTGAGGGAACTCCGGGGTGATAGATCTGACGCCTTGACGGAGTCGTGTGTAAAGAAAGATATCTAGAGGAGAGGGCTGGAGCTCATGGAATATGTGATCTAGCGACCTAAACGTCCCGTTGTGGTAGAGATCTCCCCATGTCACAATTTTGGCCCGTTCCAGAAGGTTGATAAATCCTTTCTCTTGGAGCAGTTGCATGCAAGGGTGGTATGAAAGGGGAAGCAATGGTGAGTACAGCATGGGGTGTTGCAGAATAGCCAGAATGCGATTCCAAGCATCTATCATGCATGTAATTGTGGTGGGCGCTTTATCCCTTGGACGAGTGGTGGCGCAGAGCACGCCAGCTAAAGGTATGGGAATCTGCCAGCCACTGCTCTGCCGCGACCTGAGGCATATATCTAGGGGGGTGGAACCAATAATAAGCATAATGGTCCTGCGCGCATGTATAGTAAAGCTCAAAATTCGGAATATCAAATCCTCCCTGCGCATAGGGCTTAGTGAGTATATTCCATTGCAGGCGTGGCTGCCTGCCCCCCCCCATACCAGCCTGATCATTTCAGACCGCAGTGATTTAAAAAAGTGTCGTCCCGGATGGTACGGGATGTTGAGGAAGAGGTACAGAAGTTGCGGGAGCACAACCATTTTAATTAAGGAGGCTCGCCCCGCCATGGAAAGCGGCAGGGAGATCCAACGGGTGACGCACCCTGTAATGCGGTCCAGAGTGGTACCATAGTTGAGGCGTATCAGCTCCTCTCTGTCCCCGGAGATGCGGATCCCCAAGTAACGCATGTCTGTATCACACCACTCCACCGGGAAATCCAGGGGAAACTGAGTGGCCGCAGGAGTGAGTGGGAAAATTTGTGACTTTCCCCAATTGATGTGGACCCCAGACAATTTCCCAAAGACAATGAATTCCCGCAGTAGAGGGTTAATGTTGTGCTGTGGGTCCCTGACATAGAGGGTGATATCATCCGCATAAAGAGAGAGGAGGATCTGGCGCAAGTTGGACCGTAGTGCCTTGTCCTGGTGGTGTTGCCGCAGTTTAGCCGCCAGTGGTTCAATCGCCAGAGCGAAGAGCAGGGGGGACAGTGGGGCACCCCTGTCGGGTACCTCTAGTGATGGGAAAGGCTGTAGACAGATGACCATTAATTAGGACTTTAGCTGTGGGGAGCTGGTATAACAGTCGTATCCAGGAGAGAAACAAAGGAGGGAAGCCCATCGGCTGCAATACCCCGAGAAGATAATCCCACTCCACAGAGGCAAACGCCTTGGTGGCGTCTAAAAAATACTGCCGCCAGCGGCAGTTCGGGATCGACATTATGCAGGATTGAGAAGAAGGTGCGGAGATTATGGGTGGTTGTTCGCCCCGGAACAAAGCCTGCTTGATCAGGGAGAACCAGTGTTTCCATTAGCAGGTTTAATCTATTGGCTATAACCTTGGCCAGGATTTTTGTATCGCAATTAATGAGGGACAAAGGTCTGTAAGAGTCGCAATGAAGTGGCGATTTTCCTGGTTTGAGAAGGGAAGTAATGAGTGCTTCTCTCATGGAGGGGGGAAGTGTGCCAGTGTCAAGGGAGTCTTCATAAATCTCTTTAAGAATAGGGGCCAGCTGGTCTATATATGTTTTATAAAATTCAATGGGTAACCGGTCAAGGCCAGGGGCCTTGCCAGATTTCATATGCATTATAGCTTCCCATATCTCATCTAGTTCGAAGGGAGCGCATAGGAACTCCCGTTGTGAATCTCCCAGCCAGCCTAGTGCTACCTCCTCCAAAAAGTCATCCAGCTCAAGATGGTCTCGCCTTTGTGATGTGTAGAGAGAGGTGTAGTGCGTAGTAAATGTGGTGAGTATGTCAGTGGTATCGCGATAGATTACTTCCCCGGGACCAGATATCTCTAAGATGTAATTGGAAAAGCGGGGTTTCCGTATTGTTTCGGTCAGGGCCTTCCCAGGTCGCTCGCCCTCCCCATATCGACGGGCCACCCAGTATTTACCCCTAAACCGTGTCTCACGGTCCACGGTAGCGGTGTACTCCGAAAGTTTATTACGGAATTCATGTTGGGCTTGGCTATCACTCCCCGTGTGGAGACATCCCTCAAGCGTTTTAAGCTCAGTCTCCAGTCGTCGCAGTGTGCCCTGTATGTCTCATAAGATCCCTGAACTTTTCGAGATACAAAATCCGCGAATTGTGACCTTGAAGGCCTCCCAAACAATTTCAACGCTGTCCACGGAGCCCTTGTTTCTTTGGAAGAAATCCTGAATTTCTTCTCCCAACTCATATCGAATGCTGTGTTGAGCAGCGCTAAAGGTTGCAATCTCCAACTGCTACGCGGGGTGCCATAGCCCGGGATACGAGTGTGAGTTTAACAGGGGAATGGTCAGAGTATGTTCTAGCCAGATGCTCGATAGTAGTTACCGATGGACCTAGTCCGCGGGAGATCAGACAGTAGTCCAAGCGGGCCCAGGAAGCAGCCTGCGAGGTAAAATGTGTGCCTTCCGTTTTATGAGGATGTATGTAGCGCCAGGCGTCTAGTAATCTATTGTCTGTCACTATGCCCTGCAGTGCCTCGTGTGATCTATTATAATGATGCGGTGCTGGATTAGACCTGTCTACGGCAGGATTAAGGGCAACATTGAAATCTCCCCCCCCCCCCCCATATTATATGAGCAGAGCCTATCTCCATGATCTTTCCCCAAAGTGTGGTAAAGAAGTCAGGGGTGTCAACATTAGGGTCATAGCAACATGCCAAAGTAACCGATTCCGTACCCAGCCGCCCCCATGCAAGACAATATCTCCCATGGTGATCTAGTAATGTCCCAGCCAGAGCAAAGGGAGTCCGTTTTTTGATAAGGATGGCCGTTCCTCTAGCATACGAGGAATAAGAGGAAAATATCCTGTGGTTAGCCCATTTATGTGCAAAGGTGGCCGTGTGCCGGGGATTGATGTGGGTTTCTTGGAATAACGCAACATGAATCTGGTGCCGGTCCAAATATGCCAGTATCTGGCGGCGTTTCCGAGGATCCCCCAACCCTCTAACATTCCATGTGATCTGCAATTTCTGGTTAGGTGTCAGACTATTCATGTGTACTAGTTGCCCGTGGCAGGCGGCATGCTGGCAATGTGACGATTGTGAAGAGAATAGGAATATAAGCACATTTCTGTCTGTCATGCTGTGTCATGTATAGATCAAGAAACTCAAAAGTGAACACCCGTGTCTCCCCCCCCCCCCACCCACTGAAGCATCCCAAACATCCCAGAAATACCTTCCCCACCCCCCACCCAAACACCCAAGTATTTCAAAAACAAGCTGCGTACAACTTTGCAGCAAAGTTCAACGGGGGAGTGCCCTTGGGGGGGGAGGGAGAGGGATCTTCTAGGGTCATGCACGTTCACTCCTCGCCCTGAAAGAGTCAGAGTGTTGGTATCAACGACCCCTGAGAGAGCTGAGGGTGCTCGGTGCTAATCGTCTCATGGACCCAGTTTATTACTTATCTGTTGTACAGGGACGAAAAACCCCACTCTGGATGATGTATAGTTCGGCATTTCCACAGTGTCATGTCTTCGCGATGCCCCAGGCATCATAGGGAGTGATCTCTGCATGCCGCAAATGAAAGTTACTCTGTGGCCAGCGATGCCGGTCTGGATGAAGCGTCCGGTGAGGCAGAGGCTGCATTCTGGCGTTTAAGGCGCTTCAAGAAGTCATCCACTTGTTGGGGTTTAGTGAAGAAGAGTTGTTTGCCTTGATGAGTGATTCTCAGCCGGGCGGGATATAACAGCACATAGTCTATTTGGGCCTGACGGAGCTTCTGTTTAGCGGGTAGGAACTTGCGCCTCTCCTCCTGTACAGCTGCGGTGAAGTCTGGGTAAATGGTGAACGCATTGCCCTCAAAGTTAAGCTGTCGTTTTTCTCGGGCCATCCGAAGGGCAACATCGCGATCCCAATAATTGAGGAGCCGAGCGATGATGGGCCGTGGCGTGCTCCCCGGAGGCGGTCAAGGACCCAACGACCGATGCGCACGTTCGACAATAAATTGGGAAGAGAGGGATTCGGCGCCAATCGTTGCCAGCAACAGTCTTTCTACGTACTCCTCCATCTTCCCAGTGTAGGTACTTTCCGGGATGCCAAGGACGCGTATGTTACGCCTGATTCTAACTTCAATGTCTTCGTTTTTCGCCGCTATGATCTTCAGAAGTTTGTCCATTTGTGCCACATTCGTCTGGATATGAGACGTGGCGTCTTCAGCATCAGAGATCCGGCGCTCTGTTTCTTTAATGCGCTCTTCATGGCCGTCGAGTTTGTGCACAATGGCTTCCATTCGCGTGGTCATGGCATCCATTTTGTCCGCAATGGTAGTGAGGCCGCGCCTGACCTCAAGGAGAATGGCTTTCACATCTTCGTCCGGCGAGAGAGCTTCCCCCTGTGCGGGTGTCCCACAAGTGCCATCAGGCTCTTCTTGGTGTAAACGGGCGCTTTTCTTTGCCTCAAACGACAGCCGTGGCTGTTTTGCGTCCGCTTTCCCCATGTTTAGTTTGTTGCAGCTAGAAAGAACAGCAGTGACGGATGAGTGCGCGATGAGCAGTCCCCTCACACGTGGACCGAGGAGGTCAGTCCACCCTCGGTCCGCTCAAACAGCGAGTGCAGTAAGGAATGTCAGGATCGCCGTTATCTTCGCGTGGGCCAGTCTCCCACGTATACGCCACCCTCAAGGCGTCAGCGATGTGTCGGCCGCACTTACGTGTATCTCGGCAGGCCCCAGCCACAGACCACCAGCGGCGGCTAGGTGGGAGGCCACACGGGTCACACAGCTGTGATTAGGCCCAGAGAGGCAGCGTGGCGAGGAGCAGCAGAGGGACAATACTTGCCAATTAGTCTGATGATGAAGTAGGCTCCACAGTCAGCGCTTTTGCGACCATGCGGCGTTCTTTGCCAGAGGCTTGCATAGGCAAGGAGCACTTTGACTTCAGAAGCAATGTCTCAATAACTCGCACAATAGGGCAGCAAGCGATTATATAGGGCTCAGGATGAAGGTCTTGAAGCACAGTATTGGGCATCCCTTAGTCTACAGGGGAGTTTCCAGCCATAGCGCCGGACAGCAGCGTCGCTCTGGTTGAGGAGGTGCAGGGCAATGGCCGCCGCGGATCTCGTGCGGCAGGTAGGTGGGACCTCCAAGGCCGCGCGGCCGTCAGGTCAAGCAGGAATCTCAGCCGCAATGTATACACCGCAGGCTCGAGTGGGTGCCGCGGCAGGAGCACAGCCGCGGCTTGTCGAGCAGATGCAGGAGAATTATGTGGCGTCGCTTAGTAGTGGGCCCGCCACCCAGGGACCAGCGTCAGTTGCGGCGCACCTCGCGCCGTGGAGCAGGAGGAGAGCCACGGGGGTGAGGCAAGGAGGAGGCGCTGCCCCGTCCAGAAAGAAAAGCGGCGCTTTCAGCAGTCCGCGCCGGAGGCAGGACCTGCGCACTCACCCCCATAATCCAGGCGCTGAAATCACAGGCCGCTCCAGTAGGGCCCAGTCACCACGTGGGCGCCTCGGTGCTCCCGTGACACACCTCGCCCAGCAGCAGCTCCTGGCGGATCAGGCCCTCTCGGCGGTGGCAGTAAGTTGCGGGGCTAGCGGCTGAAAGGAGCTTGCGATATGCACCAAACTCACAGCACGAGTGCACGGGCATTCAGTCACCTCAAAGCATTAGTTATTGTGCAGTTGGGTCCACCTGGGCAGGATAATTGAGCGGATAATTGCGCCGAGCTGCAGGAGCCTCACAACAGTGCAGCCATCTTGCTCGTGCGCCACCTAGCGCCCCCCATCCAAGCCTCCATACTTGAGCATCTATTTAGACAAACTGGTTCTATGATCTAGAGCTGCTTTTCTACCTAAAGTCGTCACTCCCTTTCATGTAGACCAGTCCATCACCCTGCCTACTTTTTACACTCCGCCACATCCCTCTAAAGAAGAGGAGTGACTTCACTGACTGGACCAAAAAAGAGTTCTACCTTGACCGCACCAGAGAGTTCTGGGTGGGCAACCAACTCTTTGTGGCGTATGTCGTAGTGAAGAAGAATAAGGCTGTGCAGAAGAGAACTATGTCCCGATGGGATCATGCTCTGCATTAAAATCTGTTACGCATTGGCCAAGAAGCAACACCGTGAGGGCTTGCATGCTCATTCCACCAGAGCCAAGGCTGCAATCACTGTTAGCACGCGATTCCTGGTCATCTGCCAGGCAGCAACGTGGGCCTACCTCTCTGCACACGTTCACCGAACACTACTGCCTGCACAGCTAAGTCTGTCTGGACGGGCACTTTGCCTGCTCGGTTCTGCAGTACTTTTTGGTGTGAAATTGTTTCACAGACCCACCGCCGGGAAGTTATTGCTTGGGTATCAATTCTAAGGTAAGGAATCTGTGGCTAGAATACTTTATCGGATGAACAAATTACTTACCTTGGGTAACGTTTTATCTGGTAGAGACTCCATCTAGCTGCAGATTCCTTACCGACCCACCCATCCTCTCCGCTCTTCGAACTGATTTCTAGAGACAGGGCTTTCCCCTTTCAGGGCCCTGGTTTTCCACACCAGTGGCTCCGTGCTCCTGGTGGAAAATCGCGAAAAGAAACTGAAGTCAGCACGCTGGGATAGTGCCTATATAGGCACTGCGAAAGTCACTTCCGATGCCGACGACGCCATGCGGAGCTGAACGGCACCTTCTACCGGCACCTAGGGGTATTGATCACAAAAAAATACCGGATCCAGTCGGACGTCTGGGAATAATTCTAAGGTATGGAATCTGCAACTAAGTAGAGGCTTTACCAGATAAGGCGTTACAGAAGGTAACTTGTTCTTTAAGATCTGATTAATTTTTGGCTGCTTCTGCGGTGTTATTTCTGGGTGCACCTGACCAGAGTACTCCTGATGAATCTTACAGGGTTATTTATTCTAAGGTGATCATGCCAGGCTGAGTACTACAGTTATGCCTAGGAACAGGAGATGGTAATCCTGTCTTGTACAAGCCGTAAAAAATATGGGCCAACTAGCCTTCAAACTGGGCTAGAGCCCTCTTCCAGAACATCAGTCATTTATTCCCCAACATGAAGTTCACCACACTGATGTCCTCTTCAGTTTCAACACTACCTTTGGGAGACTTCACCAGAGTCTGTAGGAAATAAGCAGCGTATACAAATTTAATTACACATCAGTGACACGTACATCCTAGTTTTAGCGACTAGCCCGCAGCAGCACAATCCGAGTAGAGCTGTGGTCCTCGTACAACACACCCAGCTTTTCCCAAAGGCAACACCCATGAGTCCTGCACCTCTGCAATCGCTACCAGAGAAGGCAACCTTGCTGTGTTGCCACACCAGTGACAGTTGCACACTGCACAAATAAGAAATAACATTAACTGTTTTCTTATCCTTAACGAGTGGGTTCATGGTCCGTAGTTCGTGTTCTATCTATCACTGAGGAAAAAAAGGCCCTTCCTCAAAATATAACATAATCGATCCTACCTTGGACTAGAATATGCGTTGTCACCAGTGTACTATGCTTTCCTTACTCTGGTTGTTAACTCTATTTAGATTCGGCATTAATAGAATGCACAGTTTCAGGCACATCGGACAGCTCTTTGTTGAAAGTGAAAACATAGTGCTATGCTCCCAATATGCAAATTGTGCCAGCAGAGTAGTCCCAAGTCATCTGCAATGCTGGTTTTTACTCTCTGCGAAGACTCCTTTGCAGAAAAACTAATGATAAAAGCTTGTGAAGCTATAACTTCAGAGACAAGTTCATAGGTTTTGCAAATACTGCTACCGCACATCACAGCAGACATTCAGACCGGGCATGCCTAAATAATTTATTTATTTCGGTGGATCCCTTTCTTCAGAACCCTTCTCACCTGCCCCTCAATTTTTGTCCTCCACCTCATGCGGATAAATGTGCATTCTTACTTGATGGTTATTCTTCAGTGTAAGTGTCCTGAATGGAGTGCTCAGGAGAATTGGAGAGCTTCAGTAATTTGGATGTTAAAGTTTTCCACTAGTTCCGAGTTTGATCGTGACCGTTTCAAAAGCCATCACATAAGAAAAATGTTTAACAGTAATTTTAAGAGGGCCCGGTTATTTGGGTTGGATGTCCTTGCCCAGTTGCTGGTGTGCAGCTGTACTCAAACCATTTCTGCTATCCGCATCTTTGTTTAGTGTCCAGCTGCAATGTAGACGGGAAGTCTATGCTACCTTCTCCCTGATGCAACTCGTTTAATCCACATTTATATTCATGAAGCCTGCACTAATGGGGGGGGGGGACACACGACATAAGTTCCTAGTTCTGTACTCCGTTTCTTTTCATGAGGGCTATGACCTGCTTTCCCTCCCCTTTATTAGGACTTCTGTAGTTTCTAAAAGAAGCAGATTGGCTTTGAAGTTCGTGGCTTTTAATATGGTGCGTTTAAGTAATGTAAACGCAGGCAGAATTTGTTTTCCTAGAGAGTAAGAACAAGCATTGGCATAGCCAATGGGTCTCGCCTTTGGGACCTTATAAGTGTTTAGCCAGAGCTATTGGCTTTGCCAATGTCTTTAAGCTATGTTGTAGAACCATGTGGCTGCGATGCAGCATGGTTAAAAGTTATAATAAAAGTGTTATAAGTATTTTTGTTACCTTAGATATAACCTAGAAGATATTATGTACAACTGAATGACCCTATTAAACGAGCATTGGCATAGCCAATGGGTCTCGCTTTTGGGACCTTATAAGTGTTTAGCCAGAGCTATTGGCTTTACCAATGTTTTTAAACTATGTTGTAGAGCATTGTGGCTGCTGTACACTACGTTGAAAAGTTATACTAAAGTGTTAGAAAAGCAGTCACAGAGCACGACGAAAAGTAGAGCGGAGTGAGAGAACAAGAGTCACAGGAAGTTAAAGAGAGTAAAAGAGACCTAAAAAGATGCCAACTTAAAATGGAAACTTGGAAATGGATTTGCTCCGATTTGCAGATGGATAAGATGACAACATAATGTGCTGGAAATGGAGAGATGCTTCTTCAGTTGTATTCTTTCTACAGCATTTGCTAATCTTTTATTTGGTGCTGTTATAAAAGAAACCTAGCCTTCTCCCAAGTCAGGTGTCTCACTGTCTGTCTCCAGTTTTTCTCACATTGCATTATAACCATTCATTGCGATGCACCCCCTGCGTCAGGAATTACATGTAAATATTGGATAAGGCACCTTTCAGAGTAGCGCAGTAAATGTTACTTATGATACACTTTTTTTGTTTTTTTGTTTTGTTCAGAATGCTGAACACCAAAAAGAAAAAAGACAGAAAACAAAGCAGGAAAATAAATAGTAATTAACGGAGCACTCTTATTTCATGCTCACCCATCGGTGGTGTGAGGAGCTTTTGACAGGTTAAACACTTACAGCCCTGTAGTTTTGCTTTTACTTCGGATTCCACCTCCAAATGGCAGCATTTTTAGCTATCTTTCTGTGTATCAATGCATCTGCAATTGCGCTCCCCAAGCCAGTGCTAAAGCAAGCGATCCCTGTTTTTCAAGAGTTTCTATAGTAACAAGATCTCCTCTCATGAAATGTAGGTCTCTATAGAAAGCCTTCAGTGCCGGGCTTCACTTCCCGACGCACGTGACAGGGCACGCAGAGGCCATCATACACCACCACAAAGAGCAGGATCCTGGCGCGGCACACCTGGCTTTAAAGCCTTCCCATTAAAGCTCAGCACGTGGACTGGAAAGGGCAACTCGCACCGTGGCTCTAATATTTGCCCCAGCTAAAGCAAAACACCAACAGTAAGGCATAACAAAGAAAAATACACGCCTACCTTATGGGAACCTTCTCTGAGACCGGACAAGCACGAGGTGGAATGGGAGCATTTATGGGGAGGAGCAGAGATGAACGTCCCAAAATATGTCTTAAATGACGTTTAATAAACACCTGGGCAAAACAACTGACCAGGGATGAGGCCACCTTATAATGTAAGTACATGCGTAAATAGGGGGTGCGAGCTCCGCTGAACCAAAGAAAGGTTGCAGCTATTGTTAAAGATATAGTGCCTACAAGAAACGGCAAAACAGAAAAACAACAAGCGCGCGCGCGCGCCTAGCGCTGAAAGTTTAAAAAAACAAGCTTAAATCAAAGCAAGACGTGTGGTAGCGAGACGCGCTCTGTGTTGGGGGAGGGGGAGGAGCGTTGAAGCGTGCGCTTGGGAGAGCAAGTGAGAGGAAAGCCAGATGGCGCCTGATCGAACGATGCGAGGAATGCGCGTTACTGTGTGCGTAACCGCACGCTCTAGGCCACACAAAGCTGTGGTCGGCTTTTTAAAGCCCACTCACTAAATGTCTCGCCAGAGCAGCGCATGCGCTGGCTCAGGCGAGACCTAAAAACAAGCATTGGCATAGCCAATAGGTCTCGATTTTGGGACCTTATAAGTATTTAGTTATGCAGCATAATATCCTTGCTGCAACAACATTAACTGTTGCATGGTTAAACACTTATAAGGCCCCAAAGGCGAGACCTATTGGCTATACCAATGCTTGCTTTTTTTTTTATTTTAAAGGACGAGCAGTGCTATCAGGCTCCGGCTGCCACTTGGAGGTAGAGAGAGAGGTGTGTAGAGAGAGAGAGAGGTGTGTAGAGAGAGAGAGAGGTGTGTAGAGAGAGAGAGAGGTGTGTAGAGAGAGAGAGAGGTGTGTAGAGAGAGAGAGAGGTGTGTAGAGAGAGAGAGAGGTGTGTAAAGAGAGAGGTGTGTAGAGAGAGAGGTGTGTAGAGAGAGGTGTGTAGAGAGAGAGAGGTGTGTAGAGAGAGAGAGGTGTGTAGAGAGAGAGAGGTGTGTAGAGAGAGAGAGGTGTGTAGAGAGAGAGAGAGGTGTGTAGAGAGAGAGAGAGTGTGTAGAGAGAGAGAGGTGTGTAGAGAGAGGTGTGTAGAGAGAGAGAGAGGTGTGTAGAGAGAGAGAGAGTGTGTAGAGAGAGGTAGAGAGAGGTGTGTAGAGAGAGGTGTAGAGAGAGAGAGGTGTGTAGAGAGAGAGAGTGTAGAGAGAGGTGTGTAGAGAGAGAGAGGTGTGTAGAGAGAGAGAGGTGTGTAGAGAGAGAGAGGTGTGTAGAGAGAGAGGTGTGTAGAGAGAGAGAGGTGTGTAGAGAGAGAGAGGTGTGTAGAGAGAGAGAGTGTGTAGAGAGAGAGGTGTGTAGAGAGAGAGGTGTGTAGAGAGAGAGGTGTGTAGAGAGGTGTGTAGAGAGAGAGGTGTGTAGAGAGAGAGTGTGTAGAGAGAGAGGTGTGTAGAGAGAGAGGTGTGAGAGAGAGAGGTGTGTAGAGAGAGAGGTGTGTAGAGAGAGAGGTGTGTAGAGAGAGAGGTGTGTAGAGAGAGAGGTGTGTAGAGAGAGAGAGGTGTGTAGAGAGAGAGAGTGTGTAGAGAGAGAGAGTGTGTAGAGAGAGAGGTGTGTAGAGAGAGAGGTGTGTAGAGAGAGAGAGGTGTGTAGAGAGAGAGAGGTGTAGAGAGAGAGGTGTGTAGAGAGAGAGGTGTGTAGAGAGAGAGAGGTGTGTAGAGAGAGAGAGGTGTGTAGAGAGAGAGGTGTGTAGAGAGAGAGAGGTGTGTAGAGAGAGAGAGGTGTGTAGAGAGAGAGGTGTGTAGAGAGAGGTGTGTGAGAGAGAGGTGTGTAGAGAGAGGTGTGTAGAGAGAGAGGTGTGTAGAGAGAGAGGTGTGTAGAGAGAGAGGTGTGTAGAGAGAGAGGTGTGTAGAGAGAGAGGTGTGTAGAGAGAGGTGTGTAGAGAGAGAGGTGTGTAGAGAGAGAGGTGTGTAGAGAGGGGTGTGTAGAGAGAGAGAGGGGTGTGTAGAGAGAGAGGTGTGTAGAGAGAGAGGTGTGTAGAGAGAGAGGTGTGTAGAGAGAGAGGTGTGTAGAGAGAGAGAGGTGTGTAGAGAGAGAGAGGTGTAGAGAGAGAGAGGTGTGTAGAGAGAGAGAGGTGTGTAGAGAGAGAGAGGTGTGTAGAGAGAGAGAGGTGTGTAGAGAGAGAGAGAGGTGTGTAGAGAGAGAGAGAGGTGTGTAGAGAGAGAGAGAGGTGTGTAGAGAGAGAGAGGTGTGTAGAGAGAGAGAGGTGTGTAGAGAGAGAGAGAGGTGTGTAGAGAGAGAGAGGTGTGTAGAGAGAGAGAGGTGTGTAGAGAGAGAGAGGTGTGTAGAGAGAGAGAGGTGTGTAGAGAGAGAGAGGTGTGTAGAGAGAGAGAGAGGTGTGTAGAGAGAGAGAGAGGTGTGTAGAGAGAGAGAGAGGTGTGTAGAGAGAGAGAGAGGTGTGTAGAGAGAGAGAGAGGTGTGTAGAGAGAGAGAGAGGTGTGTAGAGAGAGAGAGAGGTGTGTGTAGAGAGAGAGAGAGGTGTGTGTAGAGAGAGAGGTGTGTAGAGAGAGAGGTGTGTAGAGAGGTGTGTAGAGAGAGAGGTGTGTAGAGAGAGAGGTGTGTAGAGAGAGAGGTGTGTAGAGAGAGAGAGGTGTGTAGAGAGAGAGAGGTGTGTAGAGAGAGAGAGGTGTGTAGAGAGAGAGAGTGTGTAGAGAGAGAGAGGTGTGTAGAGAGAGAGAGGTGTGTAGAGAGAGAGAGGTGTGTAGAGAGAGAGAGGTGTGTAGAGAGAGAGAGGTGTGTAGAGAGAGAGAGGTGTGTAGAGAGAGAGAGGTGTGTAGAGAGAGAGAGGTGTGTAGAGAGAGAGAGGTGTGTAGAGAGAGAGAGGTGTGTAGAGAGAGAGAGGTGTGTAGAGAGAGAGGTGTGTAGAGAGAGAGAGGTGTGTAGAGAGAGAGAGGTGTGTAGAGAGAGAGAGGTGTGTAGAGAGAGAGAGAGGTGTGTAGAGAGAGGTGTGTAGAGAGAGGTGTGTAGAGAGAGGTGTGTAGAGAGAGGTGTGTAGAGAGAGAGGTGTGTAGAGAGAGAGGTGTGTAGAGAGAGGTGTGTAGAGAGAGAGGTGTGTAGAGAGAGAGGTGTGTAGAGAGAGAGGTGTGTAGAGAGAGAGGTGTGTAGAGAGAGAGAGGTGTGTAGAGAGAGAGGTGTGTAGAGAGAGAGGTGTGTAGAGAGAGAGAGGTGTGTAGAGAGAGAGAGGTGTGTAGAGAGAGAGAGGTGTGTAGAGAGAGAGAGAGGTGTGTAGAGAGAGAGAGGTGTGTAGAGAGAGAGAGAGGTGTAGAGAGAGAGAGGTGTGTAGAGAGAGAGGTGTGTAGAGAGAGAGGTGTGTGTAGAGAGAGAGGTGTGTGTAGAGAGAGAGGTGTGTGTAGAGAGAGGTGTGTGTAGAGAGAGGTGTGTGTAGAGAGAGAGGTGTGTGTAGAGAGAGAGGTGTGTGTAGAGAGAGAGGTGTGTGTAGAGAGAGAGGTGTGTGTAGAGAGAGAGAGGTGTGTGTAGAGAGAGAGAGGTGTGTGTAGAGAGAGAGAGGTGTGTGTAGAGAGAGAGAGGTGTGTGTAGAGAGAGAGAGGTGTGTGTAGAGAGAGAGAGGTGTGTGTAGAGAGAGAGAGGTGTGTGTAGAGAGAGAGAGGTGTGTGTAGAGAGAGAGAGGTGTGTGTAGAGAGAGAGGTGTGTGTAGAGAGAGAGGTGTGTGTAGAGAGAGGTGTGTGTAGAGAGAGAGGTGTGTGTAGAGAGAGAGGGGTAGAGTGAGGTAGTGAGGTAGAGAGAGGCAGCACTGGAGAGGGAAGACACAATAAAGCCGATTCAATGATGTGCAATGATGGGAACAATTAAACAAGGCACACATAGGACAAGCACAGATGACATGTAACATACTGCTGTAGAGTGATGTGCAACAGACACACTGAACAAAGCTACAGGGACATGGAAACAGGGGAATAATAAAGCACTAATATGTAAGCATACGCAAAGGGTATGCATGGAAAATGCTACTATAGTTGTACATACCCTATATACAATTGAATCACTACAGCATAAACATGTACAGAGAGAATGCACTAAAGACAAAGCTACAAGGGCATGCACACAAGACGAATGAAACAATGCTCAGAGTAATGCAGCAAGGCACAAATTGAACACTAGTATATGGGCGTGCTTACTAAGCAAGCATGGAAGACCATGGTATAGTAGCATTTGTACATATGGGGCAGCTATAGAAGCATGTTTTCAAGGCACAGATGAGCGTGATATAGAATTCACATTTACAGACTACATAATTATGGTCTAGTAAGGGAGTGGTGTTGAAAAGTATGAATGGGACAGGAGTGCAGATTAACGAGTTACTTCCGGGACACATCTAAAACAAACCACACAGAAGGTGCCCAGATATTACTATTACAGTGGAGGACATGCAGAGGACACACAAATATAATCCACTGATTGGCTAGACACAACAAATGTGTCTCGTATATAGACTTCATTCAAACGGGAGAAAAACACACGTCACGGACAGAAGACTTGACAACATACTCCTGTGCACGCAGTCACCGCAAGGAGAAACACCTGCAGTTATTTCACACTGTGTATGACAGTTTCCAAAGGGGAGAAGAAAAGGACTTATTTTATACACAGTTAAAACCACCAGCCAATCGCAAAAGAGTGAAGAGGTGAGAGACATAAGTTCAGCCTTGAAACAATCGCAGAAGGCGAAGGGGAGAAAGCTGTGAACTAGCGTTACAGTATTAAACATGCACTATGATGCCACCAGATGGTTCTCAATTGAACACTAAGGAAAGCCATGCCAGCAAGCAGTGAGCTAATGGTGCAAGCTCCAATATCTAGTCATAAGAGAGCAAGCAGAGCAAAACTCGATAGTAGGCAATGTGTGAGCAGAACATCAGACATCTACTGGCAGTGAACAAGCAAAGCCGGTGCAGGAAATGGGCCAAGAACTAGGACAGTAAGCAGGCATTGTTTGAGCAGAAGGAAGCCAGCCTTGGAAAGCAGGAGCCATAAGCAGGGAGTGAGCAATGCGAGCCAGGAGTGGCTGCAGGAAGCAGAGTAAAATCTGGCTTCATACCAGTAGCAAGAAGAGCAAACCACGGCCCCCTAGAAAGGCTCACTGCACTGCAAAGAGCAAGCAGAACCGGAGAGAGCCATAAGCAGCGAGATAGTAAGGAAAGAGCCAGCGGCAAGCTGTTCAAGGGAGTAAGCAAGCGTAGCGGTGGTCAATCAGTCAGCGCGAAAGTGAAAGCAGCGACGAGTGGTGTGCGATGTGCGCGCACCATGACGAGAGAGGAAAGCCAGATGGCGCCTCTGCTCGCCACTGTGCGCGTAACCGCACGCAGCTGTTCAAGGGAGTAAGCAAGTGTAGCGGTGGTCAATGAGTCAGCACGAAAGTGAAAGCAGCTGCAGCGGCGAGTGGTGTGCGATATGCGCGCACCATGACGAGAGAGGAAAGCCAGATGGCGCCTCTGCTAGTCACTGTGCGCGTAACCGCACGCTCTATGCCACCCAAAAAGCTGTGGTCGGCTTTTTAAAGCCCACTCACTAAATGTCTCGCCAGAGCAGCGCATGCGCTGGCTCAGGTGAGACCTAAAAAAAGAATTAACATAAGAAATGTCTTCTAGTCTTTTTGTCCTTGCAATGCTGGCAACTTCTTTCTGCCTGTTCTAATGGTTGTTTGTTAACTTTTTTTTGTTTTGTTATGAGGCGGTTAATATAAATAACGGGAGGGTGGGGGTTGGGAAATAGTACCTGAATTTCAACATGATCAGCGGGCGGACACTAGGGGAGAATCAACAGATGCCAGATTCCGAGGACAGACTGAGGTGGTGGTGATGCTGAGGTAGTACTTAGTCATGCTGAGGTGGTGGTGCTGTGCTGGTGCTCCTGTGGTGCTGAGATGATGCTACGCTAATGCTGAGGTGGAGACACATAGCTACCCATTTAGTGAATGGCCTGTACAAAGTGAAACCAGAAAAACGGTGATTAATCCCGACTTCCCACTTAACCAAATTGTTTGATCTTAGGCAAATATTTTATTTCTCCAGTCTTCTTTTTACTTCATTATCACACATAAAAGTACCTTGAAATATGTGACTTAAGAATACGAGCTATACAGAATCGTATTGAGTTTGATTTAATAGACTATAATGTTGTGCCTAAATGAATCTGGGCCGCATACAGAGTGCACATGAAAACTGACTTGCCTCTTAGGTCACTAATGGCTCTGTTTCCAGGGCGCAGGCGGGAAAAGAATGGTTCTAAATTTAGGTTTAAAAAATATCACTTTTAATAAGCACCTCTCAGTGCAGTAATAAAACGTGACTTAGAAAAATAGCTTCCGCATGTTAAAGAAATGCACTTGTTTGACTTTTAAAGAGACTTTGCCATATTTTACATGATATTTATGCATAATTTTCAGGGCTCCGCTCTGTGTATCTGCGTTTGTAAAACCCTCACTTGACAGAAACGAACAAAAGCTCAACATTCATTTAATCCTGCGGGAAGAGCGAGTGCCTGGAGGCATAGCGTGTAGGGGCGGCAGCCATGGGAGTGACAAAATAAGGAGAAGCCTGGATGGTGATGGGAAGAGGGGCGAGAGAGACGGAGAAGGAAATAAACATAGGCAAAGCCAATAGGTTTCACTTATGTTCCAATCTATTGGTGGCATCAATTATTTTAGACATGTTGCACTGCACCGCAACGTGGGCTGCTGTGCTACATGGCTTAAAGACAACAAGCATTTGCAATGCAATAGGTCTCGCAGTTGTGAGAGTTTGAGCTATTGGCATTGTAAATCACAAAGCCTTTTATTTATATGTTTTGAAAACCTGCAAGTGGTACATAAACACCCACTTTGTACTTATAGTCCTTGCTTACGAGAAACAAGGCTGGCAGTAACTATGCCTCTTTTGCTGCCAGCCTTGCTTCTTCTAAGCAAGGACTAGAAGTACAAAGTGCGTATTTACGCACTGCTTGCAGGTTTTTTAAAACACATAAATAAAAAAGGCATTGTCCTTTACAATGCCAGTAGCTCAAACTCTCACAAACGCGAGACCTATTGCATTGCAAATGCTTTTTTTTAGTGTACACACACATAGTACCCAATTGCCTCGAATAGTGCTGTGTATTTGTCTGTATGCTGTAGTCCTAACTATAATCTGAGCACCTATCTCGCACATCTTTCTCCATCATTCTGCTTGGCGTTGCATCCTAAGACAAGCGCACCTCTCAGGTCACTCACACAAATGATACCTAAACACTTCTCACATAGGATCACAACAATTACAACACTCTGTCATCCATGCCCCCCGTGCTGCGTGCTACCTGTCAGAATGTGTGCTTTTGTGCCCCAAATAGACTTATAAAGATCTATATAAATGCTACAACACAATATTCATTGAATTACAGCTTACGCTGATTCAATCATAGCAGCCTCAACGTCCTGCCCAATTTCCATCCCACACAGTAGTGACCGAAAACACACTGAGCATGCCAGGCAAAAAGGGCGAATGTGTGTCTGGCAGAGTTGGACCATTCTTAGTAAACGTATTCAATAGCTCCTTATATTCAAACTCGGCTTCCTGGTATTTAGAGGACAAACTGTCCTGTCAAAGCATAAGCATCATGTGCACAATACAGATGAAAAGCAGCCACACATCACTGTGGGTAATTCCTCATAGCAAGCTCCCACACAGCAACCACAAGGAATTGTAATTCTATTTTTAAACCACATTCACTTGTCAGGAATGTGTAGTATTTCACCGAGGCTGGCTCATGCAGCTCATAAAAAACATTGTTTGACTTGGCAACAACAAGCACCCCAAATTGGTGAGATAAAGGCTGTACAAAGACACTTAACACTAGACCGTCAAACCTTAGAAAGATGAAAGGGTCCCAAAACATACTAAACAGGAAGGAATTATGCAAACGCAGTAAACAACTGCATTAGCAGCAAGACACAGCCAGAGCATGCCGCAAAATAAAGCAATAAAACGAAACGCGCCCGAAAGTAAAGAATGGGCAATGCTTAGCATGAGTAAGCGGTGATACTCAAAATGGTGAGCGATTCTCCTGCGCACTGTAGTGGACTAGCAGTGGTAGACAAACGTTCATACCAACAAGGAATGTGGAATGATGAGTTAATTAAGAAAGACCAAATCCAAATAGGAGAGTCAAAGTATGCACATGTTAAATACTCTTTTTTGAAATCTGAAGAGACTTTTTCATAATTTACATGGTTTGTTGTGTGATTTACATAACCCATTTTCAGGCATCAGCTCGTACACAGGTTCTAAGATTTGTGCCAGACCGTTATCTCTGCTCTCCGTTCATTTCTTTGCTCGCTCACCTCTACAACATAGGTCGTCTCTTCACTGTAGTGCAAGATCCTCAACATGAAGCCTCGGAGCAGCTGAACTCTTGAATAGAGAGATTTCCCAGAACTGTTCTATTAAGCAGCGCATGCTTGCGCGTAGAGAGGCGTCACTGCAACTTTTAACCTCTTTTATGGTTGTTTGTATATTTCAGTTACGTTGTAGAAAATAAAGGGTCTAAATGAATACATTAAAATAAATTGTATTTTCGGGCTTTATCAAGAGCTAAATTGCTGCAGGGAATTGCAAATAAAAGAAGTTTCCAATCCCGACTTTAGAAGCCGCATTAGAAAGATGTTTCCGGAATAAAATGACCAAGACAATGTGAAGGAAATAAACCCAACTATTTGCGGACCCGCGTTTCTGCCCTCGTAAATGGTTGTATTTTCAAATATTTAAAACTGCGAAACGGAAACCAGGTTCCCTCCACGGTCCGCTCTTTTTAAAGCCCTGCTCGCAGCGACAGTTTCATCCAGGAACGAGAGTTCCGGTTCAACTAGGGGTTTTCAAGCCTACTTCAGACTCTGCCTTTTGGGGTTCAGGGGTTTGCAAAGCCACACTCACCCCGTCCTGTTTTTGCATTTTTGCTGTATACATCATCAGTTCGTAGTCGCGCCGCTTGTAAGCGTTCGGAATGAAATGCATCACAAACGGGGGGCCAGAAGACCCACGCATTATGTCCACTTTCGTCAGCTGCTTCGTGTGAAGTAACTGTTCTGACAGGCAGAGAGAGAGAGACAGACGTCTCGCCCCAGTGCACCCCGATGTTTGTGACACCCCAAGGGAATGAAAAGCCCTATCTCCATTACCTATTGAACAAGCATTGGCCGCGCGACGCGGGAAACTTGTAATAAGAGAAGCTGACGAGGAGGGAGTGGGAGAAGGGAGGGGGTAGGGGAGGGGATTCGCGCTGTAAGGCTTAATGAGCCTTGACAGAAACCCACATGACGGCGCGCGTGCACGCTCGCGTGAACGCAAGCTTGAGGCCATCAAAAGCCTCTGGTAGCACTTTGAAAACCCCCTTACTAAATGTCTCGCAGAGCAGCGCATGCGCTGGCTCAGGCGAGACCTAAAAAGCGCTATGACACTGTCAATGCTGGCCCGCGTCATAGCGTTTTTTTTTTTTTTACTTTAAGCTTTTTTTTTTTTAATTTGTAAGAGATTTTGCCATCAGAGGAATACCAACATATGTTTCCTATACACTGTCGCTCGTTGTGTAAGAGTTCTCAGTCACTGCAGTGCTCGGCGAAGCATCAGATTCTGTGCCTGCTTGCATGCCTCTGAGAGAATGTGGTGGTGTGAGTCAGGTGCGTTGTCATGAAATGTATTGTGCGTGAAGAGCACGGGCTTAGGCCCGCACCTCTCGAGTTTATGCTTGGGTGGACAGGCACAGCACTGTTGTACTCCGGGTACCAGCGCTGATGTGTACATGAGATTAATTATTGGCAGTGCTGAGGTATAAGTACATGGAAACAAAACCAGTTTTACATTAATTAACAAGTGCCTGAGGGCGCGTAGCTAACGGTACAAGCCATATTAACAGAACTATACAGAACATGGTGTACTCTATGTACAGGACAGCCTACTCTCATGCTGTTAGTACATGTGCGCCTGCATATATGAGGGCACGGAAGAGTACCCTGCTGCACTCTCAGCCCGTATCACATCATAAAGTGCACAATCTATGCACAATGCGCAATTTTCTTGAATGTACATTTTAATGTAATTGTGTTTTAAAATGAATGCCAAATAAAGAATATACAACATAATTGTGTGTAGCACTTTGTAACACACTCCATCCAAAATAAGCGCTCTAAATTGCAGGAGTGATGTTACTTTTACTGATGTGTTGCACGCATTTACCAGCCTCGGAAGGGTTAATCATTGAAGTCTGAATTAGTTTTGCCAAAATTCAAACTTTTAATCTCAATCTACCATGCATCAAAGGTGAGCATTCAACTCTCCACGTCTTCCTACCAGCATTAGCCTAAGTTCTTTATGAATGGCCAGTATGTGTATCGCAAATATTACAAGTCCTCTCCATTCTCTAGCCATCTCAATTTATTTCGGCAGTATATTCCCACCACAACCTCCGCTGTAGCTAGTGTTTCGAATAATGAAAGGGTTTTCAGCGATGTTCAAATGTCTTTTGCGGGGTAGTAACACTGCTGAAAGCAGTATAGCCCTTCTACTGCCCTGGTGTTGTATAAATAAAAGTGGTACGCCTTGTTCCTGAGCTGCATGGCCCTCATTTTCAAACATATTGTAGCGGGTTAGGCTGGGTTCCCTGCACCACCAAGCCCCATCTGTTTTGCTTCCCACATCCCCTGCTGTCCATTTGGTTTTCACCTGCCCCACGTATCTTTTTATTGAGGGTTTCCTTTCCTCACGCCACACTTGCATGCATCTTTATAAAGTTAACGAAGGATCGACCATATAGAAGACTGTGGCTGGGATGTGTACTTCCAGCCCTGGGTTCCTAGTGGTGCACTGCTGTCACAGTGAATAAATGCCACACATCGTGAACTGGGCTGCTAACGGCTTGGTGGTGTGGGGGACGACGACACCAGGGCACAAGTCTGAAAACAAGAAAGCTCAAAAGATATTCGAATACACTAACATCCGCACTCCATCCCCACCGATTGCTCTTCTCACCCTCAAAGAAGGGACTCCTGGAGTTGGAGGCTCTCTGCTCCCACTGGGCGGCTGCAGCCCTGGGGGTGCCTGGGAGAGGCAGCGGTCACCATGCACTCAGAAAGAGGCCTGTTTAATGCTCCTGCTCGAGACTCCGACATCGCAGGTAGTTTCAGGCGGGAGACCGCTAAAATAAAGCGACCGCTAAAATAAAGCAATTTTTGGCTAAAGCAGGATTCTTCAAAGTCTGTCTGGAAGGGCTGGATCCATGCCAGATTTTTAAGATAACTACATTTATCTAAATGGGGATATGCTAAAAATCTGGCATGGATTCGTCCTCCAAGACCGACTTTGGAGAACCCTGGCTTAAAGTATTGGGAGTCTCCAGCCTGAATTCGGGTCTATTGGCACAGATGCGTATAAATCGTAGTGTATGAACTAAATAAAACCAACAATGCAATTCAGAAAATCGTATTTGCAGGTATGCATTCCCTCTTCGCCACGTGCCCTGCTTTTATTTCATATAATATCTCTTTCCCCAACACAGAATAAATTCCTCCTTATTTTAGCGAAACAACATAATTTTAGGAAGTTCAAATGTGAATCCATTTTGTGGCACATTAAATAAGTTTCCAACTCATGAACACATCCAATCCTTTATTTCATATAAAAAAACATTTCAACACTGTCCCTGGTTGGGCTCGAACCACCAACCTTTTGGTTAAGATCCGAATGTGCTAACCAATTGCACCACCGAAACAGTTATGTCATGTTTCTCCTGGAACGTGGACAACAATGCGGAGAGGCTTATTGTGGCCACAATTCATTGAAGGGGCATTGTGAACACAAGTCATGTTAGAAATATGAAGCATGCAAGCCTCATGCTTGACTTCCCGATCAAAAGGTACATCGACCGTTCCTACTGTGGAAGATATTTTTGTTACTGTCTTTGAAGAAACATAGCACAACTGCACCAGTACGTTGGTTAGTCGTGCTCATGGACCGTTTGGGTTCTTAATGCTGTCACGGTCTAGGGGTGAGGAGGCCACAGGAGAGGAATGAAAGGATGGGTATACCTTGTGGACAGCAGACCTGCCAACTAAATTAACATGCACTAGAGTTCGTAAAAACAAGCCCACAATAAGCTCAGCCCAGGAAAAGAAACCAGAAACAAGCCCATCCCCAAAACGACGTTATTATAGCATTAAAGGCAATCTTTCATTAAAACAAAACATGTTTACTTTCCAAGTTAGTGGCCTGAGATGATGTGGCATAACATACAGAGCTGCTGATTTGGGGGCTGGGTAACCAGGTTCGAGTAGAGCAGTGCCTACAACAAAAAATGCCGAATGTAACAATAAAATTAAATAATGGACTTGAAATACAGACGGAAGACGGCAATGGTAAACTCCCTTTAAATACTAAACAAGATGGTCGCAAAGCGAATGCGATCGTAATATTAAATTAAACCATGGCAGACTTGAAATAGGGATGGAAGCTGGCAATGGTTGAACTCCCTTATACAATTTTAAAAGCGCCACGGACAAAAGATTATAATTGTGAATGGAGTTTATAATGCAAATGGATAAAGCATTGGACTGTGATAAATTACCAATTTTGCATTCAAACTCGTAACTAATGCTTGAAATCTGTTTGTGGTGCATTCTGGGCAATTGAGGACCCCGGGACTACGATCAGCGTGAGCCCATCAGTAACTGCTGCAGTGCTTCTCTATGATGACCTGGCAGTTCGGGCTGGACTGTTCCCATTGGGCGCAGGGTCAAGACTGATTTGCATATGGCTGGGTTCAAACTGAAATGGCATGGGGAGCAAAAAAAAAAATGATGGATTTAATCCCAGATCTCTGTACTGGGGTGAATGTATGACATTGTTCTGCATTCTGTCCAATTGTTCTTTTTGCATTTGTCACCCCGAGTGGGACGGGTATGCCCAGACGTGGGTCCCACGCTCTCCATGCCACTGGAGTCAAGCCATCCTGGCTGATGAGGGGTGAAACCCCGAAACCGGTCCCAGGATGCTCGTTTCCAGTCCAAGGAGGACCTGGCCTGGCAGTTCAGGCTGGACTGTTTACATTGGACGCAGGGTCAAGACTGATTTGCATATGGCTGGGTTCAAACTGGAATGGCATGGGCAGCAAAAAGAAATGATGGATTTAGGCCCAGATCTCTGTACTGGGGTGAATGTATGACATTGTTCTGCATTCTCTCCATCAATTGTTCTTTTTGCATTTGTCTCTATGATTAAGACATTTTGTCAAAGTGTCAAAGAATGAACTAATTGTTGCAGCCCTGTGACGAATCAAGCACGTTGAAATTCTAGCTGTGCTTCAGAGAGATATATATATATATTTTGGTAAGCTATCGGGAGCAATTGATTGGATCCATTTATTATTTTTTGTTCCATCTGGGGCCTTTACCTTGTTTCCGGAGTGCGAATGGGGCAATGAGAGATGCCCCCATTTAGGCTCATTTAATCTTTTGAACCATCAAGGGACCCTATTCCCTAAACCTGAAGAGCTTAGCTTCTGACTGCTTGTATTATCAACACTTTTGTTTTCGAATTGTCACCAAATGGTAGCTGAGGGCAGAATCCAGAGTAAATGTGCTGACCATGTCCCCGTTTTCATTGCCGCTCTACTCTGCCACATGGTTTTACTTTACGGGGTGGAAAGGTCAGTAGAACTACGAAGGGAGCAGAGAGAGGAGTAAGTTCATTTTGTTCTTCCTCTGTGTGTTTGACTAATAACAAAACCCAAACCAGTTTTATAAGCAATATGGGTAAACGGAAGGCGGGAGGGGGGTGTGAAACCATTGACTGAGCAAATTGCCAAACGTACTACCATAGACACCTTTTTAGCACGTGCCGTGGGGGCCCTAAACAAAGAAATTGATTTGGCAGAACGGCGTATGTCCCTTACCAAAACAGGCCAAACTGGAGAGACACAACTGGCAATATTCACCGAGGGGACACCTAGTACAGGCAGCATCTATGACATCCAGAGCGCAGGATGCTCAAGTGAAGTTCTCTGCTAAACACTGACATTAACTGTACCAGATCAGGGCCCCACTCCTGCTATCTCAGGATCATTAACTTTACAAGCTGCAAAAACTTCTAACACTGCCTGTAAGCCTGCAACCAAACGTAAAAGGTTCTGCCAGAGGACGGATGGCCTAACCACGAAGTGATATTGCCAAGACGGATGGAACATATGATTTACTCTCACTGTCTCTACATTTAAAACTCTGGATTAAGCCTAGTTATTTGCACTGTTCACCTTCAAAAAAAATTGTTCCCCTCTTTGAGACTGGAGCATGCAGGCCTGTCCTCTCAAGCATCACTCCAGGTGGATTTAGAGTAATTATTATCTCTTCATCCTCAGGAATTCTGTCCCTCTCTGGTACTGGAGCCTCCGGGCCTGTCCTCTCCACCACAACTCTAGGTGTATTTAGGGTGCCCCTCCCCTAGTCCTGATGAAGACCCGCCTGTAAGGAGCAGAACTTTTCCTACAACAATTTTGGGTCGAAACGTCGACAATCTTCTGTGTTTTGTACTGAATGCGGGCAACAGTGATGTTTTCACCGTGTCCTCTTTGTTTGCCATTCGGTCTTTGTAAATAATTTAGCCTTGGTTAAGGCTGGACAGGCTTTTTTTATGTTGTTGATTGCACGCACTATTCACTGCCCTCCTTCCATCACTCACTTTCACTTTTGCACCTTGATGCACTGAACCCTCTTTCGCCCCCCTCCTCTGGGGTACCTACACACTAAACTGTTTTGACCAATGTATTGTGCTCAGAACGTGATACATTATATGTTAGTAAGATTAAAAATACTCTGAATATGCTTAAATACTGTCTGTAATTAATTTATCAGGTGATGTTGATATTTGATACAATAGTTGTGCTTCCACTGGGCCCATCCCCCTTATTGTACCATAGTTCACCCAGGTCCCAGTGACTGTTTGGGTTTACCCCATTATTGTATAAACGTAAAAGGAAGACACAAGATGATATAACTGTGGATTCAAGAAACCCAGAGGAAATGATCCTGTTGGGGGGGGGAGGAGGCGACGACAAGGAATTGGCTCGAACAATATGGAGAATCACATATGGGCTCCTTTTTGGGATAACCTAACAACCGTTATCAACAGTTTATTAAGCCCACTTAGAGAAAGATTGGCCAAGGTGGAGGAGGGTCTGAAAAAGGTTGTTGATCTGAGCCAAATGCAATTGGACGAGGGGGCCCGAATAACAACCTCTGGTACGAGTAGTAACATAGGCTGTATATCCCCTCATGTCGAAACTCGAAACCACTAGAGACAAGAGGGGTTGACGAACAGGAATATACAGGCGCCTTTAAGTAAATCTACCAGGAATCATGCCCCACACAAAAACCAAACTATTATAAATAAAGAAACCCACAACACCGATGTGTCCGTACAAGATCTAGTCACTGTTAACTTGCCACCTGCTAGCTGCCCATATGTGGCAGTACTAGTTAATGTCCCCCCATTGAAGCCAGGAGTCATGGAAACGACGGAATGTTTGAAGAACAAGGTGGTTCATTGGTTAAACTCTAGACACTTATTCACCCCAAGTAGAGCGCAGGAAATTCTGTTTACAAGAAGAGTGGGGTGGATTGGACCATTGGAAAAAGATCGGTTTGGTGATTGCGTAATAATTAACTTTAGTAGCCAGAGAACTAGTAGTATCCATAAAATGACAGGTGTATCAACTATAGATAGACAGGCAATAGGCATACTCCCATTAGGATTCTTTTACCGTCATTTGAGGGGATTGGAGCAATGTCAAAAGGGCTTATCAAACCCCCAGAGACAGAGGGATACCACAAGTTTACTCCCACTATATGTCCGGGATTTTGCTGCACCCAATAGATATGAGATGCTGAGTAGACTAAACGATAATGACTGATTTAATTTTGATCAAGTTCATGACGAGGATCCTAAGAGTTGTCAGAGAGGGCCCCCTAAAATGTCTCATACAGCTAGTAGGCTGAGCAGCGCTCAAGGGACTGCCCATATACAAGAGAGGCACCCTCTATGGGTGGGTTAGTTGAAGCTATGGTAACCGAGGTAGTGGAGGCATGTGAGGTACCCGACAAAGACCTTCCTAGAGTCCATATTATACCCACAAGTACAATAGATCTTGAGCCGGCAGGACAACCCCCCTAGGGAAGGGTTTGAGTTTGTAACCTGGAATGTGAATTTGCTAATAAATAAGGTTGGGAATATTGACTGGGTTAACACTATATCTAGCTATGACATTATGTCTACAGGAAACCTGGTGTATAAACCCTGTACACATAGATGGATATTCCTCATATTTTTAAGCAGCCATCGGGTCACAAGCAGGACGAGCAAAAGGGGGTTTACAGACACTTATTTCTAACAAAATTCATCGGGGTCAAAAAGGCTACATCAGTGGGACCCCACGTACAGATATTATGGCTAAGCAAAAAGGGAGGGGAAAACCTGATGCTAGTACATTTTTATAATAATGTCTGACTCAACACTTACCAACGTGGTTACAGTCCTTGACCGGGCCCTTGAAATATTTTTTAGCTCCAATTAGCATCGACTATGTTTTGTTATGGGCAGGAGATTTTAATATTCAGGAATGTGATATACCCAATAACCAGGTATGAGTAAATGTGCTGACATAACCAAGATGTAATCATACTTAACCATTGTAAAGGGCCACAGGAAAGACTTCAGAGGTCTAAAAAGAAAAAAAAAAGGACTTGACGACAAATAAACTAAATCTACAGGCACCTGAGGAAATAAAACACTCATGAAGTAGGATATCTAAAGGAATTCAAACTGCAAAATCGATATAAAAGGAACTTAACTGTTTCATCTAGACCCTCTGTGTAACATGCCCTTTCTCCCTCCGAGATGTCTCCTGCCCTGCCCTCCTGCCACTAATTAAAAAGAAAAGCATGACGCTGCCAGCTCCTTAACCCCTTCGCTGCTAGGCCTTTCCCCCCCCCTGTGCTAAGCCTTTTTTTGGCTATTTGGGGTAGTGCGCGCTTAGGCCCCTGTAACTTTTTGACCACATAAGGTATCCATGCCAAATTTGCGTCCTTTTTTCTAACATCTTGGGGATTGTAAAGGTACCCAGGGTTTGTGGATTCCCCTGGAGGGGACCCAGAAATTAGTCAAAATACAGCTAAATTTTGTTTTTTTTGGGAAAAATGCGAAAAAGGGCTACAGATGAAAGCGTCTTGATTTTTCCCTGCAAATGGCATCAAAAAGGGGTTGTGGTGCTGAAATCACCATCTTCCCAGCTTTCAGGGACAAGCAGACTTTTGTCAGAAAACCAACTTTTTTACACAGTTTTGGCATTTTTCTGGGACATAGCCTATTTTTGCTATTTTTTGTGCTTTCAACCTCCTTCCAGTTAATGGTAGAAATGGGTATGAAACCAATAATGGATCCTGGAAAGCCATACATTTCTGAAAAGTAGACAAAATTCTGAATTCAGCAAGGGGTCATTTGTGTAGATCCTTAAAGTTTTCCTTATAGAAACTAACAGTTAAATAAAGGAAAAATTGAAAATTAGTTGAAAAAAACAGCCATTTGTGTCAACGTTTTCACCTGTAACTTCTTCTAATTATGACAGCTATTTGAAGGCAATATACCGTTATATCCGCTGGACCTTTCTGGTTGTGGGGATATATAGGACTTGTAGGTTCACCAAGAACCCGACGAACCCAGAGCCAATAATTGAGCAGCATCTTGCAATGGTTTTTTATTATGTACCGGGTATATAGCAATTATTTTGGGAAAATGTATACATGGAAAAATTGTTATGAAAGACACCTATGTATTTCTGACATGGGAACAAAATGTAGATTTTAGAAACAGTAGATATTTGCACATTTCCGAAATTGGGAGTACCCATACTAGCATGAGAATTATAGGTCATTTTTCAAAATGACTTATTTTTTACACATTGTCTTTCATTTGAAAGGCAGAAATGCATCGAAAGTCATTAGGTAATAACAGTTGCTCTACAATTGTGTTACCCTAAGTCTCCCGATAAAAATGGTACCTCACTTGTGTGGGTAGCCCTTGTGCCCACAACAGGAAATGGCTCAAAATGCAACGTGGACGTACCACATTTTCACAATGAAAAATTACCCTTTTTTTGCAAAGTGCCTAGGTGTAGTTTTTGAACCCTAGCTCTGCCGGCACCTAGGGAAACCTAGCAAACCTATACATTTTTGAAAACTAGACACCCAGGGGAATCCAGGATGGGGTGACTTGACTTCCTCCCACCAGGTTCTGTTACCCAGAATCCCTTGCAAACCTAAAAAATTGTCAAAAAAACCACATTTTCCCCACATTTCTGTGGTGGAAAGTTTTGGAATCTGCGTGGATCCACAAATTTCCACCCACCCCGCGTTCCCCAAAGTCTTCTGAGAAAAATGGTACCTCACTTGTGTGGGTCGGCCTAGTGCCCGCGACAGGAAACGGCGCAAAACGCAACGTGGTCACACCTCAATTTCGCAGTGAAAAATGACCCTTTTTTGGCAAAGTGCCTAGCTGTAGTTTTTGAACCCTAGCTCTGCCGGCACCTAGGGAAACCTAGCAAACCTATACATTTTTGAAAACTAGACACCCAGGGGAATCCAGGATGGGGTGACTTGACTGCCTCCCACCAGGTTCTGTTACCCAGAATCCCTTGCAAACATAAAAAATTGTCAAAAAAACCACATTTTCCCCACATTTCTGTGGTGGAAAGTTCTGGAATCTGCGTGGATCCACAAATTTCCACCCACCCCGCGTTCCCCAAAGTCTTCTGAGAAAAATGGTACCTCACTTGTGTGGGTCGGCCTAGTGCCCGCGACAGGAAACGGCGCAAAACGCAACGTGGTCACACCTCAATTTCGCAGTGAAAAATGACCCTTTTTTGGCAAAGTGCCTAGCTGTAGTTTGTGAACCCTAGCTCTGCCGGCACCTAGGGAAACCTACCAAACCCACACATTTCTGAAAAGTAGACACCCGGGGCTTCCAGGGAGGTATGGCTTGCGTGGATCCCCCAACGTTTCCTTACCCAGAATCCCCTGCAAACCTCAATTTTAGCTGAAAAAATCACTTTTTTCACACATTTTTGTGTGGGAAAGTGTGGCATCACTGGCCTCACACAAATTTCCTACCACCCAGCGTTCCCCCAGGTCTCCCGATAAAAATGGTGCCTCACTTGTGTGGGAGGCCCAAGTACCCGCGACAGGTAAGGGCCCACAGCGTAGTGAGGCGACCTCAAAATGGCCTTTCACAAAACGACCTGGTTTTGCAAGGGGGTCACCTGGGTTTTGGCCCCGTGCTCGGTGGCCATCTAGGGAAACCTACCAAACCCACACATTTCTGAAAAGTAGACACCCGGGGTTTCCAGGGAGGTATGGCTTGCGTGGATCCCCCAACGTTTCCTTACCAGAATCCCCTGCAAACCTCAATTTTAGCTGAAAAAATCACTTTTTCACACATTTTTGTGTGGGAAAGTGTGGCATCACTGGCCTCACACAAATTTCCTACCACCCAGCGTTCCCCCAGGTCTCCCGATTAAAAATGGTGCCTCACTTGTGTGGAAGGCCCAAGTACCCGCGACAGGCAAGGGCCCAAAACATTTTTTGATAGGCAATGTTGATGTTGCCTCAAAACATTTTGTGTCCTTGCATGTCGCGGGTACTTGGGCCTCCCACACAAGTGAGGCACCATTTTTATCGGGAGACCTGGGGAACGCTGGGTGGTAGGAAATTGTGTGAGCCAGTGATGCCACACTTTCCCACACAAAAATGTGTGAAAAAGTGATTTTTTTCAGCTAAAATTGAGGTTTGCAGGGGATTCTGGGATGAAAACGTTTGGGGGATCCACGCAAGCCATACCTCCCTGGAAGCCCCGGGTGTCTACTTTTCAGAAATGTGTGGGTTTGGTAGGTTTCCCAGATGGCCGCCGAGCACGGGCAAAACCCAGGTGACCCCTTGCAAAACCAGGTGGTTTTGTGAAAGGCCATTTTGAGGTCGCCTCAATACGTTGTGGGCCCTGCCTGTCGCGGGTACTGGGCCTCCCACACAAGTGAGGCACCATTTTTATCGGGAGACCTGGGGAAGGCTGGGTGGTAGGAAATTTGTGTGAGGCCAGTGATGCCACACTTTCCCACACAAAAATGTGTGAAAAAGTGATTTTTTCAGCTAAAATTGAGGTTTGCAGGGGATTCTGGTAAGGAAACGTTGGGGATCCACGCAAGCCATACCTCCCTGGAAGCCCCCGGGTGTCTACTTTTCAGAAATGTGTGTGTTTGTAGGTTTCCCTATGTGGCCGCCGAGCCCCGGGCCAAAACCCAGGTGACCCCCCTTGCAAAACCAGGTCATTTTGAGATAATGTGTTTATTTCTGCAGCGTGAAAATTTTGGCACAATATTGCAAGGAAAATGTGACAGACATTTTGAGGTTTGCAGGACATTGTGGGTACCATAACTTGTTGGGATCCACAAGAGAGATATCACCATGTACTCCCATGGGTGTTTCGTTTACGACAATATCTACAGTTGGTAGGTTATTCTTAGACGGAATGTACACCTTGGCAGACAGACTAAAAAGACAAAGATTACTGCACAGCCATCTATTCCTCAAGCACACACACATGCTGGTTGGATTTGGCACGAGGGCAAGTGATGGTTCAGTATATACAATTTTATTAACAAGAGATTTCACAAAAATGAAATGCACTGTCAATAATTGAAAGGACAAAAAACGGAACCAGTGACTCGCAGCTCGTGAGCTGTAAAGCCACGTCAAGGCCCCAACCGCTTTACAGGCCATTCACACACCTTTCACACGTGATACACACAAGACCATTCACACCCCCAGGCACGAAACAAACACATTACAACATTCACAAAAAGGGACAAGGTACACCCTGCTTGAGAAAGACAAAAAAAAATATTACTGCACAGCCATCTAATCCTCAAGCACACACACACATACTGGTTGGATTTGGCACGAGGGTGAGTGATGGTTCACTATATACAATTGTATTAACAAGTGATTTCACAAAAATGAAATGCACTGTTAATAATTGAAAGGACGAGAAACTGAACCATTGACTCACAGCTCGTGAGCTGTAAAGCCACCAACCTCTTTACAGGCCATTCATACACCTTTCATACGTGTGACAAATACAAAACCATTCACACCACCAGCCGCGGGCCCATCACATTACAACACTCACACCAGCAGACAGTGCCATTCAAGGGCCCATCACTTTCACACGCCCATATTCCTAACACAGCAACCACACAAGCTGATGGATTGCGTGGAGTGTCGCTCGGCTAGCAGTGTGTGTAGTGACCAGCAGCAAGTCACTACTCACACACTGCCAGCCGAGCGCCAGTCCACGCACACCGCCAGCCAAGCGCCACTCCACGCACACCGCCAGCCAAGCGCCACTCCACGCACACCGCCAGCCAAGCGCCACTCCACGCACACCGCCAGCCAAGCACCACTCCACGCACACCGCCAACCTAGCGCCACTCCACGCACACCGCCAGCCAAGCGCCACTCCACGCACACCGCCAGCCAAGCGCCACTCCACGCACACCGCCAGCCAAGCGCCACTCCACGCACACCGCCAGTCAAGCGCCACTCCACGCACACCGCCAGCCTAGCGCCACTCCACGCACACCGCCAGCCTAGCGCCACTCCACGCACACCGCCAGCCAAGCGCCACTCCACTCACACCGCCAGCCAAGAGCCACTCCCCGCACACCGCCAGCCAAGCGCCACTCCACGCACACCGCCAGCCAAGCACCAGCCTACACACACCACCATCACATTTAGGATTTTTTTATACAAAAAAGAAAAACACAAACAAATTGCAAATAGATACAAATCTACTAACACAAAATCAGAAACTAAATACATTGCACTAATGCCAACCTTGAAACAGAACAACAATTCTTAAACATTACAGACCAGGCAGTTCACTTTACCACTCATGGTTGCTCCCAATAATTCTTTTGCTTGTGGTACGCTCTATAACAAGCAGGCACACACAGCCCAGGGTTAGAAGGACACTCAGGGCAGTACATACGAGTCTCCTTCCGCGTACCTCTTCGCCAACAGACTCTACATCTCCTAGTGGGAAAGTCTTTTGAGGGTGTAGGAGGAATGTGATCAGGAAAGTGGCGATCTTTCAATCGAGCCACATCCTCCACCACTCCAACTCTAGGAACACTTGCCTGTTCCACAACAACAAGGCTGCCTATGACAGACTCCTGAAACTGAACAAAAGTCAACTTTGACGCAGGAGAACACTCCTTGAACACAACAAAAGCATTGAAAGTTGCTAAATTGAAGAGATGGATGGCCAACTTCTTATACCAAATGTAAGACTTACGAATAGCAGTGTAAGGTTCCAACCTCTGATCTACTCTATCAACACCACCCATGTGCTTATTGTAGTCTAAAATGCACACAGGTTTGCGCACTTCAGCAATCTGACCCCAAACAGCCACAGGTGAAGTACTCTCATCATGGATGGTAGTCCGCATGTACACATCCCTCCTGTCCACAAATTTCACAGCTAGCAGTTCCTCACTACGCAAGGCACTGCACTGTCCCCTCTGAAGTTTTTGCAAACAAGCTCTTTTGGATAACCTTTACGGTTAGAGCGGATTGTGCCACAAGCAAAAGTGTCCACTTTGAACAATTCCTTAAACAATTGCACAGCAGTGTAGAAGTTATCAAGGTACAAATGGTGGCCTCTGTTAAACAGTCCTCTAGCAAGATCCCACACAATTTTCTCAAACTCCAAAAGTGGACGGACAACCAGGGGGGTCAATAGTGGAATCCCTACCGGTGTACACACGCAAATTAAAAACATATCCTGTCCTACTCTCAGACAACATATACAGCTTAATTCCATAGCGTGCCCTCTTGCTAGGAATGTACTGCCTAAAAACCAAACGGCCCTTGAACAGGACCAAAGACTCATCAATAGATATTTCTTTCCCTGGAGTATAGATCTCTGAAAATCGATCTACAAAGTGATCAAGAACAGGCCGAATCTTAAAAAGACGGTCACATTCAGGGTGATCTCGTGGCAACGCCAAACCATTATCAACAAAATGCAGCATCCGAAGCAAAAGTAAATACCGATCACGAGTCATAACTGCAGGAAATATGGCCGTTGCCATCAAGGGACTGGTAGACCAATATGAACTCATGGACGGCTTCCTTATCAAACCCATCAAAAAAGTCAAACCCAAAAACTTCTTCATCTCTTCCAGATTTGTGGGACTCCACCGGGTAGCTCTAGAATGGGGCCTAAGTCTGGCACTGTTGTCCCTCAAAAACTGTTCAGCATACAAATTAGTCTGCTCAACAATCTCACCCAAAAATACATCATCCATAAACAACTGAAAATACTGTATAGGCAAATAATGTTCACAATCCACTCTACACCCTGCATAACCACTAAAGGCAGGCAACACCGGCTGCACCATGTTTGGATCAACCCAGAGTCCAGCACTTCCAGTAGGAAGCCTAGCAGCCCCAGGCTGCAATCCAGATGCCTCTTGCACCATCGGCACAGTAGTATCCTCCTCTAAATCAGGCACTTCATCTGCACTGAGAGTACCTTCATCATCCGATGATTCCATGTGGAGAGAAAACTCACTGCCTGAATCTTCCCCTCCCTCCTCTCCCTCAGACGCACTGTCAGTCTCATAATCCTGCTCAGAGGAAGATTCAAGAAGCAAACCAACCACCTGCTGAGCAGTAATTCTACGGCTAGCCATAATGCTTACTAATAAAGGTTACTTGTCAAACAAGTCAACAACAACAAACCCTTTGTAAAAAAAAAAAGAAATAAACAAAATGTAGCTTTATCACAAAGACCTATATACTCCAACACTATACCACTCACGTGACAGAAGCAGCTAGACTCACCACCACCTACTCTGCACAGACACAGTAAGGATCAACAATATCCCACTAAAAAAGAAAGAAAAATTACACATAAGACAATGCAAAACATCGCAAAGAATTTCATGCTCTGAACACTAACAAATATGCTGCCATTATGACACCACTTACAAAAAAATTCATTCATGCATGACAATAATACTCATTTGGAGTACACACAACAAAAATATTTTTCTTACCAAATAAATGCAATTACGCAAAACTGCAGAACAACCACTGCCGAAACCGCAAACAGGAATCAAAAGCTTTACACTAGAATAAAAAGGAGAAAAAAACATTACAATCACATATGCAAATAATGCACCAGTCCACACACAATCCACCAGCCAAGCTAAGGGGTAGGTGGGCCAAAGAGTATAAATAAAATATTCACCCCCGTAAAAGGGGAGCAACCCTTGCCCTTTTGGCCACTCCCCAACACAAAAATTAAAAAACCCTGGTGTCTAGTGGCTTCTGCCCTCCTTGGGGGCAGATGGGCCTAAAAACATACTGCTATTCTGCCACCCAAGGGGTCAATCTCCACAAATAAATGCCTGGTGGACTAGTGGGAAGATACCTTTATCTTCCGCACACGATCTCTCACTACTCAACTCTACTCTCAACTCTATTCACAACTGGATGTTAGCTCACCAACTCATTCTGAATCCCGCCAAAACTGAATTCCTCCTCCTCTCTACCACCTCCTCCTGTTCAATCTTGGATGGATCAGCTGAACCTACTCAACAACAAACCCATCATTGTCGACAGCGCTAAATACCTTGGTGTCATTCTTGACAAAAGACTCAACCTAATCTCCCACATCAACTCTATTGCTAAGAACGCACGTTACAAGTTGCGCCTTCTATGGGGGATCCGTCGGTTCTTCCCGGAGAAAGACTTAAAAACCTTAGTACAATCTCTGGTTCTCTCAAGACTGGATTATTGCAATTCTCTTCTGAAGGGCCTACCCAAATCCCACCTCTCCCCTCTCAAATCCATCCTCCATTCAGCAGCTCGCTTCATTTCAGGGTCTAAACGAAGCGACCACGTCACTCCTATCCTGTCCTCTCTTCGATGGCTTCCGATCGAGGCAAGATCTATTTACAAAACTGCCTGCATCACACACAAAGCCTTACACACGTCCTCCCCTCGTTACCTGGCGAATAAATTGAAATTGTCCGGTGGCTCGCAATGCGGAAAAGCTTCTGCTTGCGCACCCCCCCTCTTCAAAAGGGAAAGATCGATGGCGCAATCCGGTGAGAATCGCTTCCCCATTGCTCCGTGCCACCTCCTCTACCCGGATCTTCAAAGCTGACCTCAAATCTCTTCTCTTCCAAACACACTATACTTTCACTCTCAGCCCCCTCTAGTTCGCTCTTCATTGGGTTCTGAGTGCCACTTATTGCAGTATACCTCTATATCATGCACATGTGTGTGTGCCCGGAAGCTGTTTCAGCCCGGGCTGCCACACACGGGGGGGTGGTGTATGCACTGCCAGCAACCTTCCAGGCCAGTGCACAATACTTGCCCGATTCAAGGCCCCAGGGGGGGCAGAGCACCAAAAGCATATGGCCCCCAAAAGGGGAGCGACCCTTGCCCAAGGGGCCGCTCCCCAAAACAGTATTTAGACAGGAATGCACATAAGAGGCATCGATGCCTCTTTTGTTTCACACGGGGGGGGTGGTGTATGCACTGCCATTCTCCCTATTGTGAAGCGCTCTGACACCTCGGGTAAAGTCTGCACTATATAAAAACGCATTACATATTACAATGCCCCCAAAGGGGAGTGACCCTTGCCCAAGGGGCCACTCCCCACCGTTTCTCCCTGGTGGTCTAGTGGGCTACAATAGGAAGAACTGCCCCCCCCCCCCCAGGGGGGCAGAGCACCAAATACATATGGCCCCCAAAAGAGGAGTGACCCTTGCCCAAGGGGCCACTCCCCACCGTTTCTCACTGGTGGTCTAGTGGGCTACAATAGGAAAAACTGCCCCCCCCCCCCCAGGGGGGCAGAGCACCAAATACATATGGCCCCCAAAGGGGGAGCGACCCTTGCCCAAGGGGCCGCTCCCCGAAACAGTATTTATACATTTAAAAAAAAAAAAAAAGAAATTCCCTGGTGTCTAGTGGGCATTCCTGCTGCACGATCGCATGATCGTGCAGCAGGAATGCACAAAAGAGGCATCGAGGGAAAGGAAAGGGTTTTCCTTTCCCTCGATGCCTCTTTTCTTTCAAATTCCCCCTCCCCGAGCCAAAACTTACCTTATTCCCCGACGCGCTGGAAGCAAATGGCTTCCAGCGCGTCGGGAAAACAAGGGGAAACCCCCAATGACGCGCTGACGTCATTGAAGGGGGGGGCGGGGGGAGGCAGGGGAAGCCCTTCCCCTGCCTTCCCCGAAAAAAAACCCAACGATCGGATCCCCACTGGGGGAGCGCCAGCGCTTCCCCCGTGGGTGGGTCTTATGATGAGCTGGACTCGTCATGAGCACACGAGCACTGTGTGCCATGACGAGTCCAGCTCGTCATGAGCACCGAAGGGGTTAAAAACGAAACAAAAACAAGTTTGGCTATGCTGCACTGCTGTGTAACATTAATTAAGACCTGTTGGCCTTGCCAATGCTTTTTTATTTGTTTAAGCTCTACAGTAGCTCTCGAGCTACTGGTTTGAGACCCCTGCTCTAGATCATGGGTACTCTCGAGCATTTTCCCAGGGGCCGAAAAGTTTGGTCTGATCTAGGGCTGCACTGTTGCCAGCAGGGTGGTGGGGTGCTGCTTTTACTCTCTGGGTCCTAAACTGGTAGGATAACACACTGGGCTAATGCACTTGTTCCTACTATCTGTGTCTTAAAGTTCACATTTTTTCTACTCTGCCTTCAATTTGTGGGAAAAAGGGTGATACACTGTAGGGAATCTGCATTTCTGCATGATGTCTGTTGACTTAACCTCTGCTAAGCAGTAAAATGCCTGTTCTTCCCCTTTACGCATGACTAAATTAGCTTATTCCTAATTGACACATTTAACTTGCCCATAAGTCCCTGCTATATGATCTAGAAAATGCACCTACGGCCTGAAATTTAGATGTCACTTGTGGACTTCAGTATTTATTGTGCGAGTCAGAGTTTGCCTGTAAAACATGGCTTCTGGCCTACCTTTGTAAACCGACTCCTGCATTGTAAAACCTGCAATGCTACCTGTAAAAATAACCATTTTTGCCAGGCAAAGACCTTACCTTTAAATATAAAAAAAAGTCACCCCTAGGTAGGCCCTGTACCCCAAAGGAGAGTGTGCATGGTATTTTGAAATTGAGGCACATAGAAAATTACTATTACCATGTCCCTTTGTATGCTCCAACTGCTACCTCGCTTATTTAGTTAAAATACGCATAACCCCAGGTCTTTATAGATCTCATGTGTGCTCCTGAATATGCGCTGTATGAGCCAGGCCTTAGTTGCTGCCACTGTTTACAACGCGGAGAGCTAGCAGTAAAGAACAGATGCAGAGAAGTGCCAGGCCCATTCATGCACACCTATACACCAATACAAGCATATATGCACACCCCTCATTCCTTTACATACACAAAATCATTACCCTCTGGGCAGCGGCAGTGGAGGTGAGGCTGACAGAAGATTGTGAGGTGGCGAGTCCAGAGTGAGTTGTAGAGAGAGAGTGAGAGAGACAATGGTGAGGCAAAGAGAGGTTAAGGTAAAGCAGAGAGACAGGTAATAGGAAGGAGGCGGAGGCAGGAGGGAGAATAGTGAGAAAAAAGGAGGATGGTGAGGGGGATAGAAGAAGGCGGCCAGGAGGGTGAGCAAGAGGTGAAAGAAGGGCGAGGAACGGAGAGAAAGGCGAGGAAGAAAGACGGGCGAGGAAGAGAGTGAAAGGTGAGGTGGAAATGGAAGGGTGAAGTGCAGTGAAAGTAAGTTGATGCATAGTGAGAGGATGGGGAGGTCAGGAGGGAGTGAAAGTTGGATAAAGCGGAAAGAGAGGAGGGTGAGGTGAGAGAAATAGGAGTCCACCCATACTCTTGCTCGTCACCCACAGGACAGTACAGCTGTTAATAAAATATTTCACTTGATAATTAACCATGACGTTGTTGTCCTACGTTTTTCTCAATGTTGACATATTCCTGAAAAATAATACTTTAATCATCATCATTCATTTATTTCTACTCCCCATTGTCTTCTATAGGTTGTATTCACAGTTCTGACACTATCTTGTTGTTTTGCCCCTAAATGGGCCTCCCAATCTGGCTACTTTGCCGTTTGAGTGAAGTACAGGTAATATCCCATCAGGTTTGTGTAAACTTCCTAGTCTCTTCCTAACTCTCCTCGCCTGTGGTCACCCATCTTCACAATGCTACTATCTCAGATAACATCCATGGGCATCCACTGCCTCCTTTCTTCTAGTTCTCCCTTAGTCCATATTACCCTCTCAGACAGTAGAGTCTGACATGCTTGGACAACCCTAATCTCGCCAAGCATCTGACTGAATAGCTCTCAACACTGCAATATTCCAATCTGTTGAATCAGGCCTATTTTAGGTCTTGCCTTGGTGCAGAATTATTGTCTACAATTGGATACTGAGTGAGCTTTGAATTAGCTTCTTCCTCATGTTAGAATGTCTTTGTCTGTCTCCGTTTTCTACTCCTTCCTTGACAGAGTATCTTTCAGCTATGTTTAAATGTAGGCGCCATGCGTATGTTTCCGTGTCACAGATGAATCTCGGGAAGTGGTGCCAAGAGCGTGGGTTTCCAACCAAGGGTATTTCCCATGACCATTTACTTCCAGAGATGCTTAACTACAGGTTTCTTTAACAAATCGAAGCCTTTGAATTTGACTCCCTTATGCAATACAGAGCTGACTTCAGCCAGAAACAATATAGGATACCAATCTGCCCCCCTTAAACAGTCCATTTATACAAACTAAACAAGTAATGGAGAAAATGCAAATTATATCGGCAGATGCATGTGCCACCTTACCTTGGAGTGTATTCACCGATTTCTAGGGTGGAGTAATATGTGAGTGCGACTAATGTTGAGGTTGGATAAGATATATCCAGAAGAAAATTATTCGATTTACTAATGTGCATGTGGGAAGCGCACTGAATAAGATGTGCATGTTGAATTGATTGAACTAAAAAATTATGTCGTTCACCACACCAGGAGCAGAACCAGTACCTGTTAAACCTGGTCAGTCGGGTTTTACCATTTTATCTTTTTCACTATCACCTTATTACTTCACACTTGTAAGACTGGGATAGTGATAGGTAGACTAAGAAGGTCTCTTAAATCCTGAAGAATGCCACTGGAGCGTTAGGCTAGGAATATCTGCATAGAAACATGTTGACCAGTAGAAAAGTGCTGAGGAAGTTATCATAACTGACCACACATTCATCACACCAGTTTTTAGGTCTCGCCTAATCAGCGCGCAACACTGCTTAGGAGTGACCTCTTGGAATCGGTCTGCACTTTTTGGAAAACTCGTGCATGTACTGCACCGTTTCCAATGAGCGCTCATGCATGTACAGCATCCACCTTGCGGGAGTGAGCAGCTTCGCCATCTGGTTCCAATTATCGCGCCCGCGCCGCGCTTGTTAATTGGAAACAGATGGCGCTGCAAGGTAGATGCCGTACATGCACGAGTGCTTTCACTTTCTTGCCGGCTCTTTGCTTCGTCCTGCTAATGGCTCCTCCCTCCTGTCGCCTCCCCTGTTCTCACTCCTGTGCTTACATCTGGCCTACTGTCACCCCTCACAACACGCTGTGCCTTCTCCCCCCTCCCCCTAACCCGGGCTCTGCTTTCCGCCGAGGTCAAATAAATAAATAAGTGTATCATTTAGTAAATAGCTGTGCACCTAATGCCATGTCGGCACAGACCGTATCAATATTGTACTAACCGGGAAATAGAAACACTCTTTAAAGGTGGAGAGCATTGTCTGGAACAACCGCCCGTCTCCCCCACCCCCCCCCCCTACACTTACTCAGACACCAGACCCAGTTCCACGCCTCTGCCAAGTGCCCGACCTACCCCTGCCTACGAGATGAATACACTAAAGGCAGTACACAGAAGAGACAGCGTGTGCTTCCCCCAGCCTGGACCAATCCAAATGCTTTTAATTGAATATGCAGCTTTTCGCTCACGTATCATTCGCAATTTTATTGTTTCAGCGCACTTCAGCCCTCACGGAACACGCTTCCGTGCGATGACGTTTCTGGCCGTTCTGTGGCCCAAACGATAACTTCAGATGTTTTCTTGTAGGATATTGTGCCGTTTACCAGCTGCAACTATCCCTTCTACGTTCATTAAATTATGCCGTTTTTTTAAACCGAAATTATGAAAACTAAACGGAGGCACCTGCACAGAGTCGCTGCGCGTAGGGCGGGGCTCGTCTATTTTGGTAGTTCCTGAAATATTTTACCCGACAGGGCGAAGTTCCAAATTGGAATGCCAGCGTTCTTTGTTAGTGAAGGAGAGATCCAAACAGCCCACAACAGTAGGGGAAGATGAAAATGTCAGCCTGCTCTCCTATGGGGTAACTCTTTAATAAAAAGCATTTCAAGTGTACCCCCCCCCCAAAAAAAAAAACACACACACATAATACTTAGCAAGCATTGGCATAGCCAATAGGTCTCGCCTTTGGGACATTATAAGTGTTTAGCCATGCAACAGTTGATGTTGCACCAAGGATATTGTGCTGCATAATTAAATACTTATAAGGTCCCAAAGGCGAGACCTATTGGCTATGCCAATGCTTGTTAATCTTGTACGCGTGAAGTGCAATACCTATACAATTGGAAGATATTTTCACCAGATGCAATTTTAGTCAAAATAGCAACTATACCAGGACAAACTACCTTAACCTTGCTCTGAACAAGAAACACCACGGAGTTCTGGATGAGCCCGCTAAGCAACTTGTTTGCTGGTGAGGAGTGACCCCAATGATGAATCATGCCACCTAATGTGGTTGATGGGTCTGCTTCCTTTTAAGTAAAACCTGTAGTTCAAAAAGGTCTGACAATCCAGCTGCTAGTGGAAAGTAAAATTTATTTATAGACGCTGTCCAGTGACAGATGTAGGCCCTTTAAAATTTAGGAGGGAGAACTGTACTGTTCCATTGAACAAAACAACCTCCCGCTCCCCTGTCATGTAAGGATGTTTAAATGTTTGCCATGTTGTGTTCCCTCTGTGATCCTCCCAGCATGTGGATTTCAACAACACACATGAAAATAGAAACTTTCGTTTGATTACGACTGCCAGTCAGAAAGACTTGGCGAAGCCAATTGTTGAGTTCAATCGAGCTGAGACATATTGAACTTGCAAATGCTTGTTTTAACTTGGAATGGTTTAGCGTTAAGGGACTAAAACATATGCCCTGGTAATTTAATACTTACTAATTTGGGGTATTTTTATTCTCATAGCAAAGGACGGTCTAGGAGAAGAGTTAACACTGTAACTCAGCACTATGTAATATTTCTATATTTGTTTCACACTTGATAATGTGTAGATTAAATGCTACAATGATAATCTTTATGGGTATGAAAAAATTGTATTGTGTGTTTATGGTTTCTTTTCGATGATCACTCTGTAATGTTATATTTGCTTTGTGTCTTTCAGCCTCAAGGAATCGGTTCTCCCAGCGTCTATCATGCCGTGATAGTAATATTTTTGGAGTTTTTCGCTTGGGGGCTTTTAACGGCACCAACGTTGGTGGTAAGGGTTTCTTTTTTTCCCCTCCAATATCTGCAGTAATTTGTGTGTGAGATAAACATGAAACAGTTTACCTATTTCATCTGCGTGTTTCGTCAACTGTATTTGTCTTCTGGTAAAAGAGTATTTATAAGGGTATTTTTTTCCCAGTTTCGACAGTGGTGTATTAAATTGCGCGGTATACACAATATACTACTTTTCCACCCTAAAGGGTAGATAATAAGTGGCAATAAAAGCTAGAAAAGTTGAACTGGAAGCGCTTTACGCACATGATGATTGTGACATGGCTACAAAGCTAGAAAATTGATTTAAAATGATCTTGCAAGGTCATCAGGTTCACCAGTGTCACTGAAAATAAATGAGTGGGTGTATTTGTTGTTTGTGTTTTCCTGCACAACACTGCTTGGTAACACTTTTAAATGGTATAACATGTTCGTAGATGAACGCAGATGGTCATAGGCTTGCGACTAGCCTGTGATTCATTTCTTCCACTAAGCTGTGCTTAAACAGACAACAGTGAGAAAACAGAGCGAACAATCTCTGTAAACCATTTCTTACAGCAAATCAATCCTACTTTCCTCCACCACTCAAACCGGATATGGAGATCTGTAAAATAGAACCTCTTCCTCTTTTCATGTTTCCGGTCATAAATTAGAGAAGTCTTAGTTATTTGCATTCTTTTATCATTTGGTGTGGTTATATATTCCCAACCTATAGAACCGCAAAGACTAACTCTGTTATTTGAAACTAAAACCCACTGTGTGTGTCTTTGGCAAGATGGAGCCTGACGAGTTTCAAGGTTTACCCCACCTTCTGTCTTAGTGTGAAAATGAACAAGAAATCAAATTTTAGAATAGGAGTGAATACAATTTAGAAGGACACCGAGAAGGGGGTAATTAGAATCAAAAGTAGAGGATAAGGTGGGACAGACAAATATAAGAAGTTATATAAGTCGTATATGGCCGTCTTGGGTGTTGTGTTAGGGTGGTGTGACAGTGTGATTGATCTTTTGCTTCTTCTGAGCGAAGTGTTTCTGATGGGGGTTCAGAGATTTTGGCAGAGGATTCAATACGGAGATGGAATAAATCTGTCAAAACAGGACCATTGTCAGTACTGGGAAGACCTTAAAATGCAGAAAGTAGGAGGAGTATTCTAGGATGTGCCACTATCCATATGAGCTGCAGGGGGCTGTCTTTGGGGAAGTTTGCAAAACCTCACGTTAGGAAGCGGCTGTTAAGAGCCTAGGAAAGACAATTGAATAGGTCTTGGTTGAGTAGGCCACTATTGAAGGATTTCGTCTATCGGCGCTTTCTTTTATCACTCCTGTATTACAGGCTCATCAGATCTCATTTCCATATGGTTGTGTTAACCATGTGAGCTATTAAAGTAATTTTATGTCCTGGTGCTCTGTCCTTCAAAACCTGTTTGATACAAGTGCCACCTCCTGGTCGAACTGGAAAATTGCTTCTACTGCTTTTTAAATGTTCTTTCTATGTTTGTGAATGTACCATTTACGCGAAATGTTGGTCATAAATTGGCATGCTCCCATGCCCTCGCCAGTGCTCACTACAGCTTTTTACCACTATGGATTTGAACCGAATTTCCTCACATTCATCAACCTCATATGTTTGGCCAGGTCCAGACCCTTGCATATTATGCTCTTTTCTCACCCACCTTCCTCATGCTTCAACTCAAGTAACTTACGCAACAACTCTCTGATTTTATACTGTTAGTTGTGTCACCAGGCGTTTGCAACAACTTACCCTCATAACCTTTCTGCTATTTGGAGACAGTCGTTTTTGTTTCAAATGTTTATTTGTAGCTGGAAAATGAAGCACATATCTGCATGTTTTATCAGCTAAATGAGAACTCTTTTACTGTGTTGATGAAACACAGGGTATTTGCTTTCAAAAAAATAAAACGGCTTAATGCAAAAGCCATTGCACACATTGGATGTACTTTGCTAGCTGTCAACTACTTTGATAAACCTCAGGATGCTAGCCTCCGTAGCAGGCTAGCATTTTTATATGGCCTTTCTTGCTGAGAATACATGCATTAAAATACATTGATCCTTGCTCGGAGTACCCCATTATATTGTCACCCTGTGGCACTAGGAATAGTTTTAATCGGAGCTCATAACAAAATGTTGGCTTATAGATTCCAACTTCAAGTGTTTGATGGAATGGAAAGGAATCGAATCAACATCAAGAAACCTGACAAAACCGTTATAATTCCGCTTTCAGATTACAAGCCTCTTTCAAAACAACAGTTGCATGGAAATAAGGATTTTTGTGGAAACCTTTAGTTATTTTTAGATTGTGTATGCCTGTAAACCATATGTAACCAACCAGAGACAGTTCTAAAATGAAATTACTGAACAAAAAATATCTCCTACATAATCTCATTTGTAATAATCTGGACAGCAAGAATCCGGTGCAAAAGAGCCCTTAGTTTTGGTTTGTTTTAGCCTGCATAGATACAGTGCCATTGCCCACCTCCATTGCACCATCTTGCATCATGTTCACAATTGTTATGGTTCAAATCTTTTATTGTAGTTTTAAATGTTTTAAAGAAAAACACAACAAACCTTGCCAACCGGCTTTCTAGCGCAAATCAGGGGCTTCGCAGAGTCCATCATTGGTTAATGTACAAGCCAGCAGTTTATTATAAAAAGAACTTATCCCCCTCCCGCCCCCACCCACCCTCCATTCACCAATGTATCTGCTTTAGAGTGTATAGTGATTTCATTCAGGTTTATTGTTGCTCAGGGGATTCAGGCTTGAGTGTCTCGGGTGGACGTAGCAGGCGCAGGTATCTGGGGCAGGTAAGTTCCCGGAATTCCTGCGAAAGCAAAGTCAGAAAGTGACGCCATATCTTATGAAATGTAGTGCCTTGCCCGGCCAGTGTGAGTGTTATTTTTTCCATTCCTAGAATGTGCCAAAGTCGTCTTAGCCAACCGGTGTGCGTAGGGAGTTGTGGGGTGCCCCAGTGCGCAAGAATATTCTGCATGGCTGTTCCCAGCGCCACTCCTATCAGACGTCCTCTCTTAGATTTTAATGGGTAAGACAGCGGGTCAGGGACCCCCAACAGAACGTGTGCGGGAAATCTCAATAATTGGGTGTCTAGGTGCCTGTCTATCTCATCTATCACCTGGGTCCAGTATTGTTGAAGCTGGGGACATTCCCACAGTATGTGGACCAGAGTGCACTGTGTGCCGCTGTTTCTCCAGCATTCTGCGCTCATTGAAGGTTTGATCTTATGTACTCTCGCTGGTGTATAATACCAGTACATCGTTACCTTTGTGAGTGTGTCAGTTAGGGCTATGTTATTGGCCGTGTGATGGGCTCTGTGACATATTCCCTCCCATTCCTTATTACTTAGAGCTCTCCCCAAGTCCTTTTCCCATCTACTTCGCCCTGCATTGTACATGTTTATTCCGCGCATTTAGCATCTTGTACAGTTCAGAAATCAGTTTCTTTTCCGAGTTCTTAGACAGCAACCAGCGTTCATAATGAGTAAGGTGCCGTTGCAACTTTATTTTGGGGCTGTAATATCCAATGTCTGAGCTGCAGATATTGCAGGCGCTCTGTCTCTGGAATACCAAAATCGGCCTTGATCTGCTGAAAAGACAGCAACCCCTCAACATCGAAGAAGTGACCAATGGCCCAACATCCCGTGCGGTGCCACTCGGAGAATTGGGTCCCCCCCATGCCCGGCTCAAAGTCTTGCTTGTCAAACAGGTGGGTCAGAGGGGAAGGGAACGACGTTAGGTTGTGCTTAACTCTAGTTTGGTCCCACACCGCCATTGTTGTCTGGGTTATGGAGGAGAGGTACAGGCTTCTTGGCCTGTGCACTTTCCTCAAAAAGGGAATCCTCATCAATGATGTTCCCGCTACTGCCCTATCCTGGAATAGCCAGTGCTTTTCGGACTCTGAGTGATTCCATTCTACTAAGTATCTTAGTTGCGCTGCTTGAAAATACAGTTGGAGATTCGGTATTCCCAACCCACCCTCACTAGGTGGTAGAAAGCTAAGAGTCTTATTCATCCTTGGCTTCCTGCCCTGCCAAATGAAGTGTGAAATCGCTGCCTGTAATTTCTGGATTATGCCTGGGGGTGGCTGGAGGGGAAGTGTTTGAAACAAGTATAATATCTTAGGAAGGATCACCATTTTAATAGATGCCACTCTACCTAACCGTGAGATCTGGTGGTGTTTCCATCTGTGTGTGTCAGCGCGGATTTGTCTGTATAGATTATTGTAGTTGACCGTGACCGTGGCTTGTGTAGTTCGTGCTATCTGGACTCCCAGGTAGGTGATAGTGACGTGAGACCACTGGACCGGGTACTGTGTCTTGAGCTGTTCCACCATGTGCGGCGGAAGGGAGAGGTTCAGAGCCACAGATTTCCCTACATTTACTTTAAACCCAGAGGCCCTGCCAAAGGAATCCAACTTTGCTTGTCCCCGCCAAATGGTACCCCAAGAATTTGTGGGTGTGTTCTTACCTTCTGCGCCAGTGGCTCCATATATAATGCGAATAACAAGGGTGATGAGGGATAACCCTGTCTCGTACCTTGAGCTATTCGGAGCAGGGCGGATGTGTGGCCATTGACTCTAACTGTTGCTGTGGGTAGACGATAGCAGTTTAGTATCTGTGTCCTAAAGCGCTCCCCCAGGCCGAAATGGGACAAGAATTGTTCCAGGTAGGGCCAATGAACCCTGTCAAAAGCTTTTTCAGCGTCTATAGTCAATAGCATTCAGTTACCCGGGAATCTAGAAGCCTTGTCTAAAATGTGCAAGACCCTTTTGGTATTGTCACTGGTTTGTCTCTGGGGGATGAAACCCGCCTGATCTGGGTCAATCAGGAATGGTATGTATTTGCTGAGTCTCTGGGCCAATATTCCTGTAAATAATTTAAAGTCGGTGTTCAGTAATGAAATGGGCCGGTATGAGCTACAGTGTGTGGTGTCCTTCCCGGGCTTAGCAATGACTATAATGGCGGCCTCTAACATCGATGCTGGAATCGCTCCTTGTTTGGAAAAGGTATTAAAAAGTCGGGTCAATAGAGGTGCTACTTCTGGACAGTAAGTTTTATAGAACGCTGCTGTAAAGCCATCTGGGCCTGGGGATTTGGCCAGTTTCAGACGTGCTATCGCAGCAATCACCTCTTCGATGCGGATCTCCCCTCTAATGTTGAGGTTTGGTCGTTCGTCAACTTTGATGTTTGCACTTCACTAAGGTATCTAAGGCTCTCTGAGTTGTCTAATGTTTGACCCGAGTATAGGTGTTCATAGAACTCTCGGAGCGTCTCGGCCATTTCAGTGTCTGTTGTTACCGGGTTACCCTTCCGATCCTTTATTATTTGGATGCCCTGCCTTTGCCATTGCTGGCGCAGTTTGTGTGCTAAGTGATGCCCGCATTTGTGTCCCCCCCACATAGAAGGAATGGCGTAAGCGGGGGGGGGGGCGGCGTATTCTGCTTTGTCTAAGTCTAGCGCAGCCAGCTGCGCGTGCTATGAGGTTAAGTTTGCGCCATATCCTGGGGGCCCCTGTCCTCGTGTATGTGCTCTAGTTCCCGGATCTGTAGTGCAAGACTGTCCCTCTTCTCCCTCCGGATCTTATTGTCCGCGGCGTATATTGCTATGAGCTCACCCCTAACTACTGCTTTGAGAGCTTCCCATAGAGTGGATGTGCTAATCTCTGGGATGTCATTGTGTACCAGGTAGTCCCCTAGAGTTTGCCTAGTGCGCTCCACGACGTCTGCGCGGTGTAGTAATGTGTCCCTCAGGCGCCACTGCATGTAAGGGCGGACCTGGGGAAACTGTTCTTGAAATCTTTCTCCTCGTAGATATGAGCTAGGTTGAGTAGCGTTGGTGCACCAAGAAACCCTGCCACTTGCATTAATGCTTTAGGAATTGCTTACCTTTACTCATGTATGTGTGCCTACCATCCTCACTCCCCTCCATGCCTTGGTAGAAAGGGCATTTGCTCCAGATTTTGTGGTACTGTTCAGTACTAAGGGAACTTTGAGTCAGTCACCGCCTGCAGCTGTTCTGTTTACTGACCCATATTCACCCTTGTGCTTACACTTGTGCATGTTCACATGCTTTTATCTTTGCTTAAGGATCTCTTGCCAGAGTTATTTTGTGTGCTTTTTGTCTGCTTGTCTTATTTTGAAAATACTGGTAAGGTCTTTTCCTTCAGCATAGTTTTGGAGCCCTTCCAAAGAATCCTATTGCTTTGCACCGGATCTGCATTTGTTTTAAAATAATTATTCTGTTATGATTTCGGGATAATGAGAGATTGGTTTCAGATAATTGTGCTACAATTGGCCTCCTCACTCCCAGGGGCTTAACCCCCATGTCCCTGTCATTTTCATCACAAAAGTTGAGCGAAGAGGGAAACCCAGCAGAGGTAGTCTGCAAAAAAAGAGCAAGTATATTGGTCTTTGGGATGGTGAAATAATGAATTGTCATAAGGTTTCTGCACATACAGAGCTATGCACAGGATAATAGGACCTCGGAATATAGTGGTGAGCCAACCATAAACCTTAGCACCCAAAACCCCAACCCAACTAGCCTTAGCGTCCCATTAGCACTAATGTACCAATGATTAGACAACCCAGAACACGGTATCTCTCTCTCTCAGGACTCGCAGAGGCAAGAACACACTTTCGTCACACTCGTACCTGTCCACAACATGCGTAAGAAGAGACACTGTATAGTTCAAAATGTTTATTTCAACTTACGTGCTCTTAGATACAGTACACGTGTCAGTACTTATAGCATAATACATATGAATAATATCAGCATAGTTACTACTCCATAGAATACGAACGGGGAAAGCATCTCATAAAGCAGTGGATATATGTCTAACTAACATTACCACCCTCCCCGTGCTGGAAGCCAGTTTATTATGAGAATAGAAGACCTTTGGGCTTTGACTAGCGAACCCCCATACCTCAGTCTCTTGATGCAAAACTACATCAGCAAACAATCACAGCTCTTCTCTCTGGAAAGGTCGTCTCCAAGTGCTATCTCAGAGCAGGCGATCGCATTATTAAAAGCACACACTAATTTCTCAATGGCAGCTGTACATATGTTATGTCTAGGTGCGAGGGACGGGCCAAATCAGTAGGAACCAGGGATTTGTTATTCGACCTTGTAACTGTTGTTCAGACTGAGCCCAAAAGGGAATAGGAGAAAAGGTGAGAAACAGAAAATGCAGACAGTTGTAAAATAACTTGGCAGTAGCAGAGGGCGACAGAACAACATCCAAGAGTAACGTGCGCAAAAGTCATCATGGCAGCCAGGCCTGTGTTAACGTAGCCAGACAGACCAGGAGGCCATGAGCCACAAGACACCCTCCCCTGGACAGTCCATCGACCAAGACGAAAATGAAGACAGAGTTCCAAACACCTGAGCAGAATTGAGGCTGCCCACCGACAGTGAACGGCAAGTCAATCAATCCAAAAACGTGGAAGAGCAGAAATATGCTATACCGTCCAAAAGGACATCATTGGAATCGTCAGAAAACGTAGACGCCATCCAGTCCAACAGGCCAAAGCTGCAGGAATGTTCCTCAGAGGATGGAGCATCCAAAAGCAATGCGGGACAGCTTGCGTGATATTCAATATAACTTTGTTGTAGGAGATTCTGAGCAGCCGCCCAGATATCCCATTGTGCCAAAATCCCCAGTGCAGCCGCACGCATCATAAAGCCAGCAGCGGAACAGTCCCGTTCATGGGCCTCTAAGGGACCCACCAACCGAACAAAATCCGGGACCGACAATGACGAATTGGAGAGGCAATAATCCATGGTCCATGTAAACGGACAGCGGATGCAAGACATCACAGGTTGCACGCAAGTGAAATACGCAAAGCGAAAAGAAAGGGTGTAGGACACACTGATAGTTGCCAAGGGCAGAACATCGAAGCCAACCAGAAGTCGCTCACGGAGCAGCTGGAGGCGTTCGGGATCGAGAAGGGCCCAGTGGTGTGCAGCCATTGCGCAGAAAGCAGACCAACAGCAAGACACCCGCCGCCAAAGCGAGGATTAATGGGAAACCACCAAAGACGCTAGAAAAAATAGAATGTATGAACGCCGGTATCACACCGAAAATAGTTTGAAAGGTGGACACGAGGCCAGACCCCACAACCTTAAAAAAGTGCACCAGACCCTCAGTGTCTGATGCGTTAAAAATACGATGAATTAACTCCCCAAAATGTTGGGGGAGGTCAGTGTTCAAAAGGGCCTGTATTTCACTGTGGGTACTCGCCACCTGGAGAATGAATGTCTCCCGGGCGGATGTGAGCATAACCTCCTCATTCAATAATAGGGCCTTTATTCTGCTCAACTTATTGAAATCTGCCTCCATGGTAGGAATGGAAGGCCAAATAGAGTTATCAACGATGTCGAGAGGGGGAGGAAAAAGCACATTCTTGCAGCAGACAACTCTGTGTGAGACCGTAACAATATACGGAATGCCAGCCTGTAGGCCACAACAGTCTTCGTTATTTAAAAGCAAATAGCTACCGTTAGTAAGCAAAGTAAAAGTAGGAGAAATAGCAGGAGCAGGAATACCCTTCAGCACACATGCAAGATTTGGAACTGAAACGCTACAAGCCCCGTGCAATTTAATATGTTTACAAATAAGCGAATGACCCACAGTGGAATCACAAGACTCCCCCGTGAGAAATACCTCCTTGCCGTCTCTAAGGCATTTATACATGAAAGGCAAGGACCAAAGTTCATGCAGGAAAGCACTACCCAAAGGCTGGAAACGGCCCACAGGATAATGTTTCATGCACAAACTAAATTCAAACAGGGAAAAAGGTAAAGCTATAACCCCATGAACTAGCCACACCGCAGAATCTAGTTCCGCTACAGAGAATGGTATAGGATCCACTTTTTCGATATGTAACAAAGTGTAAGATGCATCTTTCATGGACATGAACTGCTGTTTGTCAGTCAAATTAAAAGGCAGAAAGAGGGCAGTGGTGTTTAACAAATTCCAAGGAACTTTACCCAACTTAAGGGTTTGCAAAGTCCAGGCAAACTGCATCACTGAACGCAACTGATTCTGACCATGATACAACATAGAGACATCATCTTGTACAATATCAACAACAGAGGATACAATATTCTCCAATGTGTAAATGCGGGAAGACAGGGTATTTATACTATTGTCAACAACAGCAAGCACCTTTTCCAAATTTGCTTGGTCTATCTCCCTAAGACGGGAAGCAGCTTCCATCTGTGACAGCTTCCAGAGTTCATTATACGCTTCATAAATGAATCTCTTCGGTCGGGGACCACGAGGTCCCAAGATAAAGTCAGATAAATCAATAGTGCCTGATAGGAGGGATAAATGGTTCTTAACAGAGTCTAAGGACGAATGTTGTAACCATTGTTTACATAATTTACCAACCGAATACGTGGTTACAGTACGAGTTTCAGTAAATCTTGGATCAGGCTTGTCCTGTATGTAGCCAGGAACTGTGCCATGAAAACGCAGTTGGCATGCATTAGATGATATGGGCCATGCCAACCAGGGTGACTGTATCAGTGCAGAAACGTTAAAGGAATTGTTTTGAAACTGAGCCTGTAACGCCATAAGGGACATATTAAAACGCAAACTATCATTTGGAAAACTCGACAAGGATGGGATGGTTGGCGCCTTTAGTTGTTTAACGGTAGCCAACCCCCAACACGTGGTCTGATGTATGGAAGCATTTAGAAATAGAATTTGGGCTGGGATAAGGCAAGCGCGGTGCAAGGCCTCAGTGCCTTGCACCTGCCATGGCTTCGAACCCCAGATTGATTTTAAATCCACTGTGTCTTTCCAATACTCATAACCACCCACCGCCAAGGCGCTCAAAAAGGAACCCGAATATAGTAATTTAGTGTGGGTTAACAATATCTTTTGAGTCAATGGAGTTTTTAATTTAAAATAATAGGACCCAGGGTTCGATCGATTAAAATCAGTAAAATAGGTGAATTTATTTCGAAGAGTCTGGGAACTACCTGGTACGGGGTTTGGGCAGTGTTCCCATTGGGTATAAGTAACAGGGCTGCGTAGTGCACTTGGTTTGTGGAGAAAATGATTGCCCCAATGCTGGTAGCAATACAAATCGGCATAATTCGCAGAATTCATATACAAGTCTTCAGCATTAAAGGAGGCATAATATTTTAAATCAGCAAACAATGCTTCAACTGCATGCACATCCCAATCATCAGAATGAATATTACTTTTGACTACATCACCCATCGAGACTCGAAGGACATTTGGTACATTAATAATTTCCGTCGGGCCATGGATTTGAAAGTTTACTGCATCCCATACGATGCCATCAGCAACTGGAAACGCTGAAATGTTCACAAATGTGTGGTCACGCTTCATGATGTGCGAAGAGGAATTTGGAGCCAAAGTCCCAGCCACACTGTTCACAGCAGAGCGTTCAGGTAAATAGTGACCATTGATTAGTAGAAAAACACTGTGACAAAGCCAATGGACATGAACAAAAAGATCAAGAAAAGTACCATCCAAATATATGTCCAAGGTGGAATCAAAAATTGTCTCTAAACCAGGATACAAAAAGACTAAACTTGGACGGGACCTTTGATGAGTTGGAATCCGAGTCAAAGGAATAACGTGTCGGGCTCAGTGGCGTTGTTGGTTGGTGTGCCACCGACTCTGTGGCGGGATAAGTATATTCGTCCTCATCTATGCAGGGTGATGCAGGGGGTCCAAATATATTTTCAGGCAAATCAACCATCTCCATGGTAACATCAGTGATAGCTCGTGCAGGCGTGCCTCGAACGCTCGTCCGATAAATGGCAGGACAAGAGACCGCTGGTGTGACACTATTCAGGATCGGCCAAATGTTGTAGCTTGACATTTTCCACTGAGATGTATCTGTTTTCCTTGCGACCGGGAAGCGGTGGTAGGATGACTGTACGTGTTCCCTTCAAGCCCAGGACTGGAACCGGTGCACGAAAAGAGGGGCCGAATTCTTTTTTGTTCTCCACCTTCTCTCGTACCAGGTCGCCAATCTTCGGAAGCCAGCCGGCAACCGGAATCTGCAAAGCAGGGTCTGTGGCTGAAGGCAAATGTGCAATTGCTAGTTTGTCTCGGGCTTCTTGTAAGTCCTGTAACATAGTAGAATGATTATCTACATCAAACTTGGCGGATTGCGCCGCCATGTCTAGACCATCAAGGTCAGGCACAAACATTCGTATGCCAAAGAGCATTTCGTAAGGGGTCCGCCCACCCAGAGGCCTTCTAGGGAGATTATTAAGTGCACGCTGAACGGTATACAAGTGGGCCAGCCAGTTCCTGCCAGTACCTATAACTCTAGCTGTCAAGGATTGCTTTAAGTCACGGTTCATTCGTTCAACGATAGAGTTGCCCTCAGGCCTATACGGAGACGAAAATTTCACCCGCACCCCTAAGGAGCCCATTGCGTCCTTGTAAGCCTTAGAGGCAAACGCCGGACCTTGGTCAGAATGGAAGGTGCCGCATGCAAAAATTCCCACAAAGACACGCAAATCCCTAATGACATTTCGAGTGTCAGAACTCCGTTGTGGCCAGACCCAGATGAACCGGGTGCACGAGTCCACTGCCACTAAGATATATTTATAGGCAGTGTCTGAAGAAAATGGACCGCAGTGATCCAAGTAAACACACCCAAAGGGTCTGTTTGAAATTGCAAGCGAGGTCTGCGGTGGTCTCGTGACTGTTGAAGGCTTGATCTGTTGACAAACGTCACAGGAAAGCACATAAGTACGTGTATCTTTATATAAACCACGCCACCAGTAACGCTGCTGCAAAATGGAAATTGTCGCAGACACACCAGCGTGTGCTGAAGCCATGCCTTCATGTGCCGCTGCCATCAAGGAAGGTCTGCGGTCCGCGTTGGGGATCAGCCGAACCCCAACGTCAGGTATTGTTACATAAGGAGCCTGATCGGGACCTATCTGGTAAGAATATTTAGAAGGGAAACCTCTAGGGTAATTCATTCCTTCTTTTGTTGCAGCAATAGCTGCCAAGATATCAGTGTCTATTTTAGACATGGATCTAGTAACTGCTGCTACTGAACACGTGAGTACTGCTGATCTGGCAGCTTCATCTGCCAGACTGTTACCAACAGCGTGTGCGCCCACTCGCTGATGGCCTAGGGTGTGAACCACCTGTGTGAGTGGCAGACGTCTTTGTAATTCTGCCACTCTAACCCAAAGCATTTTATGCTTGATTGTGTTGCCTTTAGCGTCCCTGTAGTCATTTTGCGACCAAAAGAACAGATTGTCATTGTATGATTGAACACAGTAGTAAGAATCGCACACGATTAAAGTGGTCACATCAGGATTTACGAACTCAAGCGCAAGCACTAAGGCACGCAACTCGGCCAATTGTGCGGTACTGTCCCCGAGTGTCTGTGTATGCACCACAGTGGATTTGAACTTTCCGTTCACAAACGTACCTGCAACAATAGCACATGCGGCTGAATAAGCATGCTTGGACCCCGTGGCCGGTTGTGCCGAACCATCGGTGTAGATCACACAGTCGTAATCCTCAAGCGGCAATAAGGACAAAGGAGGAGGATGAATGAATTCATACTGTAAAAACTCCTGAGTCTGTAGAGAAGAGTCAAATATGAAGGTGACATCCGGAGACGTCAAAGATGTTGCCCATTGAATCCAACGGGGGTGCAATGCTTTAGAGTTCGGTACACTTGCTTTGGTCACTGCCTCTAGAGCAGGATATGGTGTTACCCCCAAAATGCGTTTTCCTTGTGCCAGTGCGCGCTCCTTCAGGATCGCCATTTGCACTGCTGTTAGCACTTTCTCCACTGATGAAAACCGCATTTCTGCGGAGGTGTATAGATGTGACTTGTATGCGATGGGTACTGTATCACCTTCATTAAAGGTTAAGTACGTGAAACCCACTGCCCCTGGTATGATTCTAATCACCAAGTTTGTGTGGTTATCACGCGTCAAAAGGTATTTAGACTCAAGAAGGTCTGTCTGCAAAGACTGCAGAATGGAGGTATGCTCCGGAAGCCAGCAAGACTTCGAAAAAGTAGGTTGTATCAAGGCATACAGTGGCTTGATACGCTGGGCGTATTCGGGAATATATGTACGCCCGAAGTTCAGAAAACCCAGCAAAGACTGAAGCTTCTTCAGATTAGTAGGAGGGCACAGAAGTGCACATTTCTCCAGAAAATGGGGGGCTAAGCCCTTACCTTCATTGTTGAGCTCATAGCCCAAGAACAAAACGGTAAATTCAGCAATATGAGATTTGGCAAAGTTAATTTTGTATCCCTGAACCGCGAATTCAAGAATAATGCGGTCTACTCGGGTCAGATGCGGAAACAATTCGTCGTCCGTCAGATAAATGTCATCCACGTACGAACAGGCGTCTGGATCTATGCCGTCTAACAAAGAGACAACACGAGCGGCGAACACGCCCGGACTATTTTTGTAGCCCATAGGAAGACGCCTGAATTTGAACATTTTACCACCGGAAGTAAAAGCACACCATTGGCCACTTTCCAGGGCTAAGTTGTGCGTGTAGAATCCATTTGAAAGGTCAAGGTCGTTTTATATTTTTTACGAACAAGACTGTCTACCAGCGCCGAACTATGGGTGTTTTGCACCGCGAAGGTCCGGCAATGTGAGTTCAAATGCCGGTAATCCAATACTAAGCGGTACGATCCATCGGGTTTAGAAACCGCAAAAAGGGGATTGTTCATAGGTGATACACAGGGTTCAATTACTCCCTGATATTCCAACTGAGTCAGAATTTCGGAAACGGGGCCTTTGGCTTCACGTTTTATGGGATATTGGGGTTGTGGCTGCGGTAACGACCGCAAAGGTATTTCATGGGGGGGAGATTCTTCATCCCAACCCACGTGATTGCGGAATAACGCTGGAGCCAGGGACACAGCCCACTCTGCTGCAAGAGCCTCCGCTTTGTCCTTTGGGACATGTCGAGAAAAGCTCGGAAGGATTACCTCCTCCCCTTTACGCGCAGCAAGAACGAATGGGGGTGGCCAATCCGCCTCCGCCTCTGCCAATAAAATGTCATATGAAGAGGTCAGATTTTCCCAAAAAATCCCTTTAATTACACGCTGTATATCACCTTCAATTTGAAGGACAATATTAAATAGTCTGTCAGGGGTGCCACTCTGGTGTCTGCTGTTTCAACAGTAATGAATGTTTCAGTTGCTGTCGCCTCCATATGAGGACGTAGCGCCTCCCGCACTATGGTAACTTCCGCGGCGCTGTCTAGGAGGGTTACTGCCCACGTCCAATTCAGGAGTCTCGTTCTCACCGTCTGTGGCATATTTCGCTGTTACAGCGGCAACCTTCTTCTTCTGAAATTGTGGTCGAAAACGTTGAGCGTCTTCCTCTTTTCCTCTGACTTGTTGTCGAGGCTGGTCTCGTCCCTGTGGGGCCTCACGGGCCCTTCCTCTATCCTGGCGGTCTCCTCCACCTGCCTGTGACGAAGTCGGTGCCTGTAAAGAACGAGGAGAACGCGTATCAGGGATTTGAAACCTATCCGGTGACTTAATTCTCGCTCTATCGCGTAAATCATAAGTGCGTTCAGAAGAAACTGAAACCGGGGATGCGCCTCGCGACCCCGGCTTTTTCTGTTGCTTACCCTGTTGTTTCAGCCTCCAGCTCTTTTTAGTGAAGACTGGTTTCTCATCCTTCTCAGATTGAGATTTGGTTTGTTGCTGTTTTGGTTGTGTTGGTGTTTGCTGTTTTGCAAAAGGCTTGTTACCCAGGCTGTTTCTACCAATAGTTTTGTAAGCCTGGGTAATAATTTTCGGTAATTCGCGAGGCTTGTCCAATTCTGGGACCAAAGCGTTAGCTACTTGAAAGTTCACTGCATCGCCCTTGACATTCGCAAGGATCAGTTCAGCTACTACTTCAAACACTCCCACCAGTCTCATCCCTAATTCCACGGCCGCCTCAGGGCCATGTTCATCCTGTACTTTTTAATTACAGAGGGGAGAACTGTCATGGAAGGAGTACCAAAACATTTAGAATATACCGCTGCGAATACCTTACCCCAGTTGTCACATGCTGTCAACTCGGGAATTAAGTCTTTTGGCAAACTAATCGTTAGAATGCGGTGTTTATCCACTGGGGTTGTGTGGAAAAACTGCCTCCAACTGGTCAAATTTTTCTGCAAGCCAATAAGGAAAATCGTCCTTTTGTTGTGGACGTTTGCCCATCACTGAGTTCACCATTACAGGACTTATGGTAACTCCGGCTGCACCAGCTGGATGGCCTGCAACTCCAGGAGGGGCTCCCTGGATATTGCCTGTAACATATTGCACTAAGGCTCGATGCACTCGTACCAAAGCCGAATACATGTTGCGCAGTTCCGCGACTGGTATTGTCATATATCGCGGATGTGGGGTGTACCCGGCCAAAACAGGCCAAGTGGCCCCATCAATAGATAAGGGGCCTAAACGAACCGTGGTAGTCGGTTGAGGGAGGGCGCCATCAAACCAAACACGGTGTTGCCACGCCGTGAGCGGTACCTCAAGACAAGAATAAGGTATATAGTTATTAGGAACTGCGGTGGCTGTATATTCATGGAACAAATTGTCAGTCCCATCCACTGCAGGAAAAGTTATCCATGAGTAGAACACCTCAAAGTGGTAAGCCGGATCGGCTTGTACCACAAAGATTAGTTCGACTCCAGTATCTGGCACTCCATACACCCGTAAGTGTGTCCGGAGTGCTCCGCGGCTATGCGCCGCAATTTGAACAGCCATTTATGGCTAGAATACGTCGACAATGTAACAGGAGGCAGCACAATTAGGGTTTTAATCAAGAAAACCTTTTTTAACAACTTCAAGCTTGAAAGAACCTACAAAAACCTCAATATAGGAGGTATCGCCGTCACACACGCTTCCGGAAGCGTCCGTGAGGGGGTTGTGGACAAGCACAAGTACTACTCGAGCGTCTCGCAAATAAGCTGCCCCACGTTGGTCGCGCCATGTCATAAGGTTTCTGCACATACAGAGCTATGCACAGGATAATAGGACCTCGGAATATAGTGGTGAGCCAACCATAAACCTTAGCACCCAAAACCCCAACCCAACTAGCCTTAGCGTCCCATTAGCACTAATGTACCAATGATTAGACAACCCAGAACACGGTATCTCTCTCTCTCTCAGGACTCGCAGAGGCAAGAACACTCTTTCGTCACACTCGTACCTGTCCACAACATGCGTAAGAAGAGACACTGTATAGTTCAAAATGTTTATTTCAACTTACGTGCTCTTAGATACAGTACACGTGTCAGTACTAATAGCATAATACATATGAATAATATAATCAGCATAGTTACTACTCCATAGAATACGAACGGGGAAAGCATCTCATAAAGCAGTGGATATATGTCTAACTAACATTACCACCCTCCCCGTGCTGGAAGCCAGTTTATTATGAGAATAGAAGACCTTTGGGCTTTGACTAGCGAACCCCCATACCTCAGTCTCTTGATGCAAAACTACATCAGCAAACAATCACAGCTCTTCTCTCTGGAAAGGTTGTCTCCAAGTGCTATCTCAGAGCAGGCGATCGCATTATTAAAGGCACACACTAATTTCTCAATGGCAGCTGTACATATGTTATGTCTAGGTGCGAGGGACGGGCCAAATCAGTAGGAACCAGGGATTTGTTATTCGACCTTGTAACTGTTGTTCAGACTGAGCCCAAAAGGGAATAGGAGAAAAGGTGAGAAACAGAAAATGCAGACAGTTGTAAAATAACTTGGCAGTAGCAGAGGGCGACAGAACAACATCCAAGAGTAACGTGCGCAAAAGTCATCATGGCAGCCAGGCCTGTGTTAACGTAGCCAGACAGACCAGGAGGCCATGAGCCACAAGACAGAATCGGAAAGGCACGAGAGCCATCAAGAGGAATAATGGCTCTTAAAGTTACTTTCAGGTCCTGTTCTCGTCATTTGCCTGATCGCAAGTTCTACTGTGCAAATACTTCCATTGATTTTTGTCCATATGTGTTGTCCATCATTGTTTAGAACAGTCAGGTTGTGTGTTCATGACTGCATTGAAATCCCTTTGAAAACCGCTGGTCTTACTAGAGGTCATCAGTGAACCTCCACAATGAGACTTTGGAGGAATTTAAGGAATTTTGTTGCTGTGGAAGACTTGAGATGCTAAACATTTTATAGCATTAATCTGTTCTAGAGTTATATACTGCGTATTATGCTGCCTATCTAGTGCTTAGGCATTACTTTCAGAAAAGAATAAAAATCTGGGTGTTGACTGGAGGAGTAGTCCAAGTCACTTATCGTGACATTTCACTCAAAACTCATAACGTGCCACACTTTGGACACCAATTTTGGAGTGCTACTGGGAAGAAAAAAAAATAGAAATGCATTGTTCACTGACCTGAATAGAGCATTTCCCCATTTGTTCTGGACCGCATAACCTTTTGGTACAGATTGTATTGAAAAGAGTCCAGAATTATGGAAATGACTTTAGTGACTGTTCACGCTGTTTTTAGTTGAATTCTACTCAAAACTTGTAGTTTTTCTTGTTCAGTATCCTGATGATTCCGTGTCCGGCTTTTCCGAGTTGTCATTCGAAATACAGAGCGAGTGATGCTGGCTTGCAGTTTCTTTCCACTACCATACGCAATCCAGCTACTAATTCCATGGCCCAACAATTGGGCAAGTAGGAAGGCTGTACAAAATCACTAAAGGTTTGCGGCAGTAGATTATGGACATGAAATCCAGGCTCTCCCACTGGGTGTGCACTGAAAAACAAATCGTGTCCCACTTTGAAGTTTCCTGAAGCCCACCCTCAGTCTGAATATTTGTGTGGGCACAATGTTGCATTAAAAGTGGTTGAATAAGTAAAGCAGGTTTCAGCACTCTTAACCGCAATGCATAAGACCTCATTGTACCTTCAGGTCAGAAAGAGAAGTTCATCAGAGCTTGAGACTGTTGCAGATGCTGTGCTGGGCAGTGTATCTCGTGTCCAAATGACGATAAACCATTCTGTGAAAATTATTGCTCAAGTGGAGGTGGTGAAGAGAAGCAGCAGGTGACAGAAGGAGGGTGTGGGTGTGGGAAAGCAGCAAGAAGAGTGTGGGGATGGAAGCAACTCTGAGGGTGGGGCTGGGGATTAGAAGCAAAGGGCAATGGAGAAGAAGGGCATGTGTTGAAGAGAAGCAACAGCAGGGCGGAGAGATGGAAACGGCAAGGAGAGCTGGGATAGGGAGGATAAGCAAATGGTCGAAAGAGCAAAACAGAGTGCAGGGCAGGAGACAGCTGGAAAGCACAATCTGATAGAGATAGCTAGCTGCAAATTCCTTACTTTTGAATTTCCCAGGCGTCGGACGCGATCTGGCGACATCAGCCCCATTTTCATCCCGATGACCCAGAGCCGGTACGGCGTTGCTCGACGTAGATTCCAGAGCCAACAGGGCCTCCAGGTCCTAGATCATTTTCTGAGCCTTATTCTGAAGGGCTCAAAGTGGGAGAAGATTAAGAGGGGTGCTGGACCTTTTAGAAGACCAGCCAGAAGAGGAAATGGACTGATAGGAGTAATTGGGTGAAGCCAGTGGACTAGATACTTCTCCAGATACTGGGATGCTTTTTCCCCCTACTGTGACTACGGCGGAGGGAGCGTCTTATGCTATGGTGGTGTGACGGGCAGGTGAGGTCCTTGGCCTTCAACCTCCTTTGGTGGCGGTCAAGGCTATCTTGGCGGAGGTGCTACAGGCGGGAGTTTCTTCCTCGGAACCCTTACTCCTGTTTAATGAAGCCCTCACGGACGTCCTACAGGGATCCTGGTCCAAGCCCATCACAGGAGCTCCTGTGAATAGGACAGTTGCCCGCCGCCACCGCCCTGATCTAAGTGACCCAAATGTTCTCCACCCTACCCCAGAGAGCTTGGTAGCCCAGACATCTACATCCCAAGGCGTGTTCCTTTCTGCTCCCCCGGTTAGGGAATCCAAGAAAAAAAATTCATCTGCAGTCTTGCATTGCGGTAAGTAAACACTGCATCTTTATTGGGCTGTTATTCTCACACTTTATGGGAAATGGTTGCGCAAGTGCTGCCACAGGGCCCGAAGGAGTCCCGGCCGTCCTCTCCCAAGCAGTGTCAGATGGGCGAGATGCAGCAAAGGTCGCCATCCAGTGTGATCTCGACACGACTGACTCGCTGGGCAGAGCAATTTCATAGACGATGGCTGTCAGACGCCACCCCTGGCTAAGAACATCTGGCTTTTCGCAGGATGTCTAGTCCTCTCTCATGGACATGCCGTTTGATGGCACCCATCTCTTCGGAGACCAGGCAGACACAGCACTGGATCAGTTTAAGGACTCGTGGGCTATGACCAAGTCCTTGGACCTTTCAGTGGCTGCACGTCCCCAGTCTGTCTTTCGCCCCTTTTGTAGCTATGGAAAAGGCTTTCAGCTTCATCAGCCATACCCCAGCCGCCAAGCCGCGCATGTTCAGCAACCCAGCCATGGGCACGGTTCGTTCTGACCACGTGGGTCGGGTGGCCAGAGGTCTGGTCAGTTCACCCCCGGCAGCTTCAGCCTTCAAACCCTCCTAGTCTCGCCCTTCCAGACCATGTTGGTCCAGATGATGGCAGGATCAGCCATCACCTCCACCACTGGCAGACCATCACATTGGACAGGTGGGTCCTCCAGATAGTCCGAAGGTGCTACTCTCTCTCCTTTAGGACCACCCCTCACTCCATCCTACGACCGGCTGACGGAGGATCATTTGATTTTACTCCAGGAGGAAGTCATGGCTCTCTTGGCCAAGGAAGCCATAGAGAGGATTCTGGAGCCAGCAGTAGGCTGTGGTTGCTATTCCCACTAATTTCTGGTCCTAAAATAGGACAAGGACATTCGTCCTGTCCTAGACCTACGAGCCCTCAACTACTTCCTCAAAAAGAAAAAAATTCAAGATGCTCACTCTGGCTCAGTTCCTGTCTCCCTGGACCCAGGAGACTGGATGGTAGCATTGAACTTGCAGGACGGCTATTTCCACATTCCTGTCCTGCCTGCCCATCGGCGCTACCTGCGGTTTACGGTAGGTCACGAGCATTCTCAGTTCACTCTGCTCCCTTTTGGCCTAACCAGCACGCCTCAGGTTTTCACCAAGGTGATGGCGGTGGTCGCAGCTCATCTACGCAGATAAGGGGTACCAGTCTTCCCCTATCTCGAAGACCGGCTGCTGAAGGCGGATTTGCCCCAGGCTGTCGTCTCCCACCTCCAGGCTGTGGCAAACTTCTTGCATTTGCTGGGGTTCACTATCAATGTGCCGAAGTATTACCTGACTCCCTCTCCGATGCTCCCCTTCATCGGAGCCTTTCTGGATACAGTGCAGTTTTGGGTTTATCCTCCCAAAAATGGCAAGTCCAGGATATTCAGGCTATGATACCGATGTTTCAGCCTCTATCCCGGATTTCAGAGAAGATGACTCTGAGGCTGCTGGGTCTCCTGCATCCTGCTAGTGACAAATGCCAGGTGGCATATGCAGGCTCAGCAGTGGGACCTTAAGTTCCAGTAGGCGCAGCATCAGGGGAATCTCTCCGACATGGTCCAGATCTCGAAGGGAACTTCGCGAGACCTGCAGTGGTGGCTGACAAACCGTGATTGAGTCCGAGGCAGACCACTCTCCCTTACCCAACCAGATCTCACAGTAGTGACAGATGCGTCACTCCTGGGATGGGGCGTCCATCTGGGAGAGGTGGAGATCAGAGAACTCTGGTCTCCGGCGGAATCCGGACTCCACATCAACATGCTGGAGCTCTGTGCGATCCGACTTTCATTGAAAGCCTTTCTGCCCTCCACCAAGGGAAGGCTAGTGCAAATGTTCACGGACAACACCACTGCCATGTGGTACTGTAACAAACAGGACGGAGTAGGGTCATGGACTGTTTGTCAAGGGGCTCTTTGTCTCTGGACATGGCTTAAACAGCAGTGCATATCCCTGGTGGTTCAACACCTGGCTGGTTCCCTGAACGCCAGGGCGGACAAACTCAGCCGTCGATGCCTAGCGGATCACAAAAGGCGTCTCCATCTGGAGGTGGCAGAGGGTCATCTTCAACAGTGGAGAGAGTCTTGGTTAGATCTATTCGCCTCTGCAGAGAATGCTCAAGGTCAGCAGTTTTACGCTGGAGTTTCCAAGGCATCTCTCACTCAGACTCTTTTCATCTCAAGTGGAGCTCAGGCCTCCTGTACACCTTTCCGCCCATACCACTCCTGCCCAGAGTTCTCAAGAAGATCGGGAATGACCGGGCCAAAGTCATCGTTGTGGCTCAGGACTGGGCACGGAGAGTCTGGTAGCCCAAGCTTCTCAGCATGAGCATCGATCCTTCAATCAGGGTGCCCTTTCGGGAGGATCTTCTGTCGCAGCAGCAGGGGAGGGTTCGCCACCCGAACATGTCAACTCTGCGACGCCTTGCAGGAGATTGAGCGGCGGCAGTTGATAGCTTTCGACTTTCCTCCCAAAGTCTACAATGTTATTCTGGCAGCCAGGTGTCTCTCCACTAAGACTGTATACGCATTTGTAAAATATTGTACAGAAAAATATATTGACTCTCTTTCTGCTTTCCTTTCTGAGATTTTGCTTTTCGTTTTGTCCCTTGCTCTGGGCACCTTGAAAGGGTATCTTCGGCTTTGCCTGCCTTCCTGAAGCAGCCAGACCAACCCTCCCTATTTAAATCGCCTTTTGTACAGAAATTCCTTAAAGGCCTTGTACATATGTTTCCTCCTGCCCCTTTCATTATGACTCAGTGGGACCTTAATTTCTGACTTTCCTAATGTGTGCTCCTTTCGAGCCTCTGCATAATTGCCCCCTCCGCCGGCTCAACATCAAAACATCCTCCTTAGTGGCAATTACATCTATCAGGCGGGTGAGAGAGGTGCAGGCTCTATTGTCTAAACCTCCTTTCTCACGATATTTCCTGACAAATTGGTGCTTCGCACTAGGTTCTCTTTACTTCCGAAAGTGGTGACATTATTTCATGTGGTGCAGTCCGTCACCTTGCACACTTTCTACGCTCCTCCGAATCCCTCCAAAGATAAGAAGCGACTCCACTGCCTGAACCCTAAAAGAGCACGGTCATTCTACCTTGACCGCACAAAAGAATTCCGGCTGGATGACCAACTCTTCGTAGGGTACGTTGGAGTGAAGAAAGGTCTTGCGGTGCAGAAGAGGACCATTCCTGGTGGGTCGTCCTCTGCATCAAACTTTGCTATGCTCTGGCCAAGAAGGAAGCAGCCTCCTGAAGGCTTAAGGGCTCATTCCACCCGAGCTAAGGCTGCTACCCCTGCTTTGCAACGTGGAGTCCCAGTCCTGGACATCTGTCAGGAAACAACTTGGGCATCCATGCACATGTTTACCAAACATTACTGCCAGGATAGTCAAGTCCGCAGGGTATGCCATTTTGGCTCCTCAGTCCTGCAAGACTTCCTAGTGTAAATTTGCCCGCAGTCCTTCCGGGGATGGCATTGTTATGTTATAACAATTTATTACGCGCACTACTACCCGGAGGTGTCTAGGCGCTCACGGTCTCCAAAAAAAAAACTGTCAGAAAAGCTAGTTTCTAAAAAGCCATGTTTTGAGCAGTTTCCTGAACTCAAACAAGGAGGAGGACTTCCTGAGAGGGAGCGGAAGGGCATTCCACTCCTTAATAGTGTTGTAACTGAAACTCCTTGGCCCCCCCCCCCCCCAATTAGTCCTTTTAATTCTGGGGGTGAGCATCAGGAAGGCATTGACTGAACGAAGCGTTCTGTTGGGAGAGTACCAGCTATAAAGATCCTTCAGAAATCGTGGTCCTTCTCCATGCAGGGCCTTAAAGTCCGTGCAAAGTGCCTTAAATTTGATCCGCTGGCCGACTGGTAGCCAGTGTAGTTCCCGAATGCCTGCACTAATAGACTGATATTTAGGGGCATCCAGGACCAGTCTAGCCGTGGCGTTCTGTACTGCCTGCAACCTTCTGAGTAAATTGGATTGTAGATTGATGTACAGTCCATTACAGTAATCCAATTTGGATAACACAAGGGAGGTCATCACAGTTTTTCTAGTGTTTATTCAGAGGTAAGGAATCTGTGGCTAGATGCCACTATCAGATTGGCAAGTTAATTACCTTTGGTATCGCCTTATCTGGTTGAGACATGATCTAGCTGCAGATTCTTTACAGACCCACCCATCCTCCCCGCACTGCAGACAAGTTTGTAGTGTCAGGTCTGTTCCCTTTCAGAGCCCTAGTTTCTTAAAAACACACCAATGTCTACTCTTCATGGCTCCACGTTTCTGGCGTGGATAGTAATGAAAAGTAACTGACTTCAGCGCGCCGAAGTGGCGCCTATATAGGTGACGCGGACGTCACTTCTGGCACGGAAGACGCCGACGACATCCCGCGGAGCTGACTGATGCCACCCACCGGCGCTCAGGGGTATTGCTCGAAGAATAATCTTCCAGATCCAGTCTGATGCCTGGGAAATTCAAAGGTATGGAATCTGCGGCTAGATCATGTCTCTACCAGATAAGGCGTTACTGAAGGTAAGTAACTTGTCCTTCACTCACGTGGAGTGCTTAACCAAATAGAACAAAGTAGTGCTTAAAAAGCTAGCATTGGAAGCCAGCCAATCAAAAGAGATGGTGAAGAGTCTCTGCTCAACGGGAGGCACTAACACAAGATTGAAAAGTTGGAACATGAATAACCACCAAATAAGACTGACAGCAAAGCTAGCCAGTGGTAAGCAATAGACAGGCTCCAAGCACCGGTATGTTCTTGGTAAGCCCTCAATAGGTCTTTTGTGGCCAGATAGTTCCGCTGTCTGATAGTCTCAACCTAAAAATGTAACTGTTTGGTGACAGAGAATTGGGCACTAATCTTTTGATACTGCATTGGGTTCCTCTCACATTTCTGTGAAACCTACCCAAAATATACTTTAGGAGGAGCTTAGCTTCACTGAATATGAGCCTGCATCCCTATAACTCCAGTCTACACATGGCCGCGGGAACACTTAGTCCCAAACCCACCTCAAATACCATTTCAGAAGCACATTGAGCAGATGCAGGACACTGCATATGATACTGTGGAGCAGTAAGAGAAAATATGGAACCAGTATCAGTCTCACTCTCCATCCAAGAACTTTTACTCCTACCCCATTAGACATCACCCCCATAGGAGGTTTCCACTTGTGTATGATATAGATTTCAAAGAAGAGAAAGAGGCCTCCTGCTTCTTAGTTGAGATACTCCTACCAAGATACTTCTACAGAGGATGTACAGTTTGTTGCCTGTACTCCAGAGTCTTTAAAAAAATATGGATAAAGACATTTTCCTGTGCACCTACCTATTTGAGTTAAGTGACATGCAGGATAGAGGGAACATTAATACTAATGAATTCCATATAAATTCGGTCTCCAGGCCTACGAGGCACTGCTGTACCATAACTACTGCATAGAAGTGCACAGAACATTTCTTTAACTAGAGGTTTACCACTGTCTCTCCCATGCTGTCCTGCTGGTGAAAAAAGCAAGAAGACGGCTGTAGCAGAGAAGAAGGTAAGATTTGTGGACAGCCAGGGTGTGGCATTTTACAAATTTCACGGTTTTAATCAACACCTATGGTCACCAGCAGTGGCAGAATATTGATTGATTACCTTTTGCAGTATATAGTTAGGAACTCAAGAAATGGGCATTTATCATTGTGCAGGGGAGCACATTGGTGGCAAACACTTGCATTGTATCATCTCTCAGTGCAGCAGACTCAGCTGGTAGGCAACTGACCGGTCTTAAAGAGACCTGCATCGCTGCAGGCTTCTGAACAAAGGTGCAAGATGTCCTTGAGTGCAGAAAAAAGACAATGAAACAGCGAAGTCTGTGGAATCCTTTCATCAAAGGACACACTTTCTTATAAGTGGGCCACCAAGGTGCAGAATGTTGCACAGCAAATGTTTGCTGTACAAACGTATTGACAACATTACCAGCATACCCTGCCTACTTGAAGGGCAGAGTAACAGTGTGGCAACTGACAACTCCGCAGAGAGCTTATCTTGTGCGATGTCAATGAAAAAGCCACACACCTACAGGTGTCTGCTCCTCAAAGTAATGAACAGTGTCATTGTTTAACTAACAGACCATCTCAGCTAGGGAACTTGGAGAGACTGATATTATTCCATTAGTGATAGAAGACCATAACCGTACACAAATAAGACTGTATCCTGTTGGATAGGACTAGTGTATAGATGCTCTACTGAAACCAAAAAACACAAACCAATACGTGAAATATCAGGTAAGATCACATGCCTCTCTCCTTGGAGGTCAAGGATCTACTACGGGAATAGGCATTCTAAGAATTACCTTTCCAAAACGTGTGCTGCTCCATGTAGTTCCTTCTACCAAAGACAGTGCAGCCACTACCCTCTGCTCCGTTCCTCATCCTCGCCCTTACATATGAAGAGACGTCACGTTCAAGACTGCCACTTCAATAGTTTGAATGATATATATATATTTTAATTCCTGGGTAAGGTCATAATATGGGCTCATCACCAAACGTGGGCCCTAGTCACCTTTGTGGTGCAGGCCTCTGAGTAGACGTTCAACTCCGTCTGTGACAAAATGTCTGTTGGAGGAGGCAGAACATGTACACCAGCTAGTCACATTTCTGTAACTATGCCTGAACAACTGGCTGGTGAAACGAGCCTTCTTTTCAGCCATGTCAAAATGCTAAACTGAAAAATCCATTTTAAATGGTAGACTTGAGTCACCTTACAGAAATGAGTACATTACATAGCCAAATAAAATATATATATATATATAGAGATATTTTAGACACAGCCGTTACAACTGTAGTGTGGCATTAGGTATAATCAGACACAAACAGTGATGGGAGGAGTGCTTGCAAATAGTCTAACCCAGTGGTCCTTAACCTGTGGTCGGGGGATCCCTGAGGGTCTGCAACACCTACTCATGGGGTCTGCGACTGCTTGGAAGATTAAATATTATTAAGAGATTATTAAAGTGTATGTAAATAAGGAAGAAAAATGTAAAATTGAAAAAAAATTAAACTGTTAAGTAAATGTGAAGGAATTTGCAATTGGAGGCTAAAAATGAAGGGGCCGATTCACAAAGGTAAACTTAGACGCCGGAGTCTAGGGTTTAGACACGCCGGAGTCTAGGGTTTAGACACGCCGGAGTCTAGGGTTTAGACACGCCAGAGTCTAGGGTTTAGACACGCCAGAGTCTAGGGTTTAGACACGCCAGAGTCTAGGGTTTAGACACGCCGGAGTCTAAGTTTACCTTTATGAATCGGGCCGAGTTGGGTCCCTCAGATTTGTGGGAGCAGTGTAAATGCATCAAAAATAATGTAGTATGGATGATGTGTAGCCTCAGTTAAATCTAGAAAAGCCTCAACCTCCCCATTAAAATGAAAAATTCAGATTTTTTTAAATATATATATTTTTAAATTAACATATTTCTTTTGTATTTGATAAATGCTTTGTTTCTGTATTTTTGTGTATTGTTTTGAGGTTCAAATCATCGAAATGGCTAAAGCTGAGATCACCAGCTTCCAGTATTGACTTAGTGGGGGTCCCCGGATTTCAACTAATGATTGAGTAGGGGGTCCACCAAAGTCAAAAGGTTAAGAACCACTGGCAGTCGCTTTGGTTAGCATTCCAACTCATCGTTTTTTGTCCACCATGCCACTTCAGATTAGCCCATCCATATGCAAATCAGGTTTGGTCCTGCTCCAATAGGAACAGTCCTGCTCGAGCTACCAAAGCAGATCCTTTCTAAACGGGTTAGCAAGTAATTTTTTAGATGTGCTCAAAATTTATATTTTTGGACACCTGACAAACTGTTAATTTAATCTTGGCATGTGGAAACAAAAACACTTGGCAATTTAACTCTGATTTCAACTGTTCATTTTGAGTGTTAGAATATTAACTTGCAAACCCTTTTTTCCAGGTTACAGTGAAACCATGCCATCATTCCTTTGTGGTTGAGGTCTTGGATTTCATTTTTTTTAATTAGCCTTATGATAACCTTTTGCACGGGCTAGCGTGTGTGCAGTGTCCTTCTTACTATCTACAAGCACTATGGTAGTGATCAAACAACAAAACAACTTATTATGATTTTATTGCATGTTATATGCTATAATCATGTGGTTCTGCTGAATATTTCGGTTTCTTTGGAGAGAAGCTGGTAAAGAGCAATCAAAATGCAATACTTTTTTGTCTTGGGGAATTATCCCCTCTGCTTGTGTAGCTGTAGCCCCTTGACTGACTGACTCTTCTTTCTTCTCTCCTAGGTCTTGCATGAAACCTTCCCAAAACACACATTTCTAATGAATGGCTTGATCCAAGGCGTAAAGGTAAGCTGTTGGTCACTTGCCTCTGATGTTTGCAGATGAAGGAAAGAACTTGTAAAATGAAGTATATGGTCTCATTGATAAGAAATAGATTTGCCTCACCTTAGTTACAGTTGAGACTTATAACCTAGTAATGATTCAGCATAAACACACATGAATACTTCTGACTGTTTCCTGTCGAATTTTTGATTTAAAAAGATGTTTTTGCCCCCAAAAATATTAGTGGTAAAAAGTAATTATATTTAGGAAAAATGTGACTTTGGCACGGCATTTGGCTCAACTGCAGTTTTGGAACAAAAGTTAATTTGATAGGGACTGAACAGTGTACAAAGTACACATATTGCATAGTGTGTCTGAAACCCATGGGTTGATTAGGTAAGTGCACTCATCATGCAACCCTAGATGTCTGAACTGGTATTTTTAGATGCCTGCCAGCATTTTTATGACCAAGTAACACAGTAGCCATGGCGACCTCCACAATGGACACTTGAATTCTGAACAAGCCTCTGATGACAGTGTGCCGAAGGTGTATCATGCGTGCATAACATCCCTTGTCAGAGAAGAAACACAGCAAACCAGAGACGTATGTGAGAAAAGCAGAACCTGGAAGTGGAGTAGGGACTTTAAATGTAGGCTTTAGTTCCCCATTGTGTAGGTCAAGGGTGTAGGAAGGTAGGATCTGACTGCATGGTTACGCCCACTTTTTGCCTGGTGTTTTGCTGGTTTTTGACTAGTTTGACTGGGATCCTGCTAATCAGGACCCCAGTCTAGCTGCTTTCTCCCTAAAATTGTAATGAATGTACTTTGGTACACTCCAGATTGGATACTGGGGTACCCTTATAAGTCCCTAGTATATGGTACCCATGTACCCAGGGCATAGGTACCCCAGAGGCCTCCCACGGGCTGAAGCATGTATTATGCCACCCATGAGAGGCCATGCAAAAAGGAACTCCAGGTCTGCTACAGCAGCCTGTGTAAGGTGGTGCTAGCACCACTTACTTTAGATACAGGTTCACTATATCTATAGGTCACTATACTTAAAACTTATAAGTCACCCCTATAGCAGACCTTATCAATCTTGAAGGCAGGGTGCTGGGTTTTTAGTGAGAGGGTGCCTCTGCAGCCTTCGGCGACCATTCTCCCGGGTTGTCTGAGACTCAGCCGGACATATAGGTAGAGGTGGATTATAACCTCGCGGTAAATGCTATCTCAAACGGTTGCATAGAAACATATCGTGTTTGGTATTAAACACCTTGGAATCATACCTCCACACCGGTAACAGGTGTGGGAGGTATGATTCCACCCTACTGAAGCGAGCTTCCTGGGGTCACTCGTCTATCCGGTGCCAGCCTTCTCGACCCGGTCAGCACAAAATGGATGCTGCCGACCAGACACTCTTCTGACCTCCTGCTGCCGAGCCAAGCTCGAGCAGAGGAAGGCAGCACACTAGGCATCCTGTCACAGGGAGGTGTGACCACCTCCCAGACAGGATTTAGTGTATTGGGGCTGGGTGGGTGCACTCTGAGAGTGTCTGAAAGTCTGCACCCGGGGCACATTTGGTGTCCCTGTGCATAGTCCAGCTCAAACCAGTTCTGGGAGCCATTGGCTCCTGCTCTGGCGCGAAACTGGTCAAAGGACATGGGTGTAACCACCCCTCTGTCCTGACCATCCCCTAGGAGGGTCCCCCAAATCTGTCCAACCCTCTTCCGTGGGTACATAAGGGCTTACCTGGCTGTAAGACTTTAGATTTTACATGTACAAGATTCTACAAGAAGAAACCACTGACCTTAGACCGTCTGGACACTCTGGACTTCGCTGGACCTTGACTGGGCTCGACTTCGTCCCCCTTTCCGTCCGAAGCTTAGTTTGTGCCTGTGCTCCATACAGGCTCCGTGCAGGACCTGTGGTGCACTAAAGACAACTGAAGAATCTCCCTTGGAGTGAAGGAGTCACTGCCCCTGCATTCGCAGGCACCTAACAGGTCTGCTGCTCCTGAGCTCCTGCGGACTCCGAAGATTTCAGCAACACAGGAGGTGGGTTTCCAAAGGTCTCTGAGGTCGATCTGCCCTCTCACCGAGTTTGAGGCCAGTATCCCTCGTGGGGACTGCATAACCCGAACCCCTGTGCACTGCGTCCATTTGCAAGTGCATATGTTTGTTGGTGATTCCCGAGCTTGTGCTTTGGACTCTGTGTAGTCCTGACCCTGAGCAGTATTTGCACCAAAGAACTCCGGCCTCCTCGCACAGAGTGCTCCGTGGGCTGGTACTTTGCAATCTTGCTTGAGGTCCCCTTGCGACTCCTAGTCATACGGCCTGTGGGTCCTCCTGAGGGCCATCTTGATTTCTGTTGGGCTTTCCTGGTTGCTCCAGGCGTGCCCTGACTCTCCATCGCTTGGGGAGTCGGCTGGACCTTGCTGGTCCACACCGTAACCTGCTTGACCTTCCTGCGTGGGTTGCTTTTGCCAAGGCTTGTTGGTGCTCCAGCTGGACACCGACCCCTCAGCACTCGACATCCTTCGTGGGACAGCTCACCTCCAGCTCCTGGTCGTCCTCGACGTCTCCTGGTCCTCGTGGCTGCAGAGTCAAGCATCCCTTCTTCGCACCTGAAGCAACCTACATCGGTGGGCATTCGTCTACCGATCCCCTGGTCACTCTGAAGTGACCCAGACTCGGTCTCCTCTGCTTTCAGGTTTCTTCTTTCCCGAATCCAGGCTTGGATTCCACCGGACCCTTTTCACCTTCACGGCAGCAGTACTTCTTTGCAGCTCTCCATTGAGAACGACAGTTTCCGACGCCACTTCAGACCTATGCACCCGGCTCCTCTGGGATAGGTAACTCGGGTACTTTGGTATCCACGTGTGGGGTGGCTCTTCAAACTCTTAAGTTCCAAGGGGTTCGCTCGAAGTCCTCCTAGAAGGTTCCTTAAACTTTAAAAGTGTAACCGCGACTTCCCCATAGAATTGTACAGAGCCCTCGGTCATGTTCCCACACTGCACCTGGCCTCCGTGGGGTCCCGGTCTACTCACCTTTGGTGGTTCCTTGTGGTCCCAGCGATTCTACGTGCTCCAGACCTTGTCTTGATCTCAGTCGTGACTGTTATACCACTATTTTAGTATATGGTTTGGTCTCCCCTTGGAGCCCACTGTGTATTGTGCTACTTACAACTGTTCCTTTGATCTTGTATTGTGTGCTTTGTGTTCTATCCTCGTGTAGAGGATAGTAGAGTGTTATATTAATAAATACATATTTTTATATAACTGCTGTGTCCATTTAGTCATTCAGGAGGTGATATTCTGGTAAAACAAGCTGCTTTACATTCCTTCAAGATTAAGCCTGAAGGCTGCTCTCCACAGCTACCACTAGGATAGCTTTCTAAAGGTTATCTTTGGCCTCATACATCATAAGGGTCGTTTGGACTGGTGCAAGGTGCCCACTTTAATTAGTGGACAGCATATACCAGGCCAACTTCTCGCAAAGGGTGTCAACGGAAAATCATACAAATTAACTTTTTTTGTAAATTGCATAATGTTGTGTTACCTCAGAATCTCAGACGATTGCTACAAAAGTTTTTTTACAACTCATACTACTTTTGTTTCAGTATGCCACTGGCTTTCTAATCAAAAAGAAGAGATTAAATTTGCTCACTATAAATTAAAACTCTTCACTGCACCAATCCCCCCACACCCCAAAAACATGTAGACGCATGTGGCCTGATATACAAAGGTATTTTGGGGTTGCAAAGCCTTCGATTTGTAACATCAGTCTTTACTGACCCTATGTATGTATGTATGTGTATATATATATATATATTTATATACCTCAATTTACAAATTCCCCTTTGAGTAGGAAAAGTAGTTTCCTACTTGTTAAATGGCTTTTGCAACATTTTACATTTTAAAACTAAAAGGGTGTGAAAGGGGGTACCCCTCCTATCTGTTATTTGATAGGAATGTGTCAAAGGTTTGTGACTACAATTTTGGTTGCAAACCATTGATCAAATACAGACACCTCAAAGGGAGTGTTAGTTGATATGCAAGAGAAAGCATCGTATTTTATGTTTTTTTAAGCAGCTTCAGTCACTTGAATGGTCCCAGGTTGCTTTAAAACAAAAAACCTTTTTGGGAATGGAAATGGAGGGGGTGGGGGCGTAGGCTGCTGTACCTTGCAGGCTTCCATCCATGCATTTCATGCCAATCACAGAGAGGCAGCAAATTGTGATATGCCTAATTAATCATTTTGCAGGTTGACTCCCAACTCCCGACACGCTAAATAAATTTAAAATTTGCAATGTGTCCTATCAGTACAACAGTAGCATCACGTCGGTGTGAAAATTGCACATTCCTCATTTGTAAGTGGGAATAGTACATCAGACCAATGGTCTATAAAGCATTTCACTCACAAACACGTCTGTCACTACAGTACTGAAGTGGTTAATGGAATTTTTCTTAAACAAATATGATGGGGTTTGGTAGAAAGAAAACTCCCTAAATCGTATGTCAAGAACATTGCAAAAATATGAACAAGACCAGCTTTATTCACCTATTAAAACGAAACAGCTTATCTCTTGTTCAGACATCTACACAAGGTCAGTTGATGTGCTTTTGGGGTTAGATGGTGGTAACATCCAACTAGTTGAATTACTGGTCCAACTTTATTAAACACATTTGTTCCTATGATTTCAAGAGTGAAAACATTATCATATTTTTCTGGTTTTCATGCAAGGGCATCTTCACTTAAGCCATAGCGTAATCAAAATAATTTGCAATGTATTCAACCTGTCTTCCTTAAACAGCAGGCCTTTAGATAACCATATAACCTTTCCTGGTAGGCTTCAGGTAGGAAATTACATGAGATACTTACATGATCTTCTGTGTCTTTCAGGGCTTGCTATCGTTCCTCAGTGCTCCTCTCATAGGTGCCCTTTCAGATGTTTGGGGGCGAAAATCCTTCTTGCTGCTAACTGTCTTTTTTACTTGCGCTCCAATTCCATTAATGAAGATCAGTCCATGGTGAGTACGAAATTAGAATTGATATTTATTTTTTATTTGATACACATCATGTAGATGCAAAAAGTAGGTTATAGCAGCAGTTTTTCTCACTTGGCGACCCTCAACATTTTGAACAGGTGCAGGACCAAAGCAAGGGTTGCAGAGCATCTGATGCGCACATTCAAAACCTTTTAAAATAGGTTGACAGCTGTGTGCCTATGTAGATTATATTTACTTAAGCTTTTGCTGGCATGCTCCAAATAACAATGACCTTCTAGGTTCAGGATACTCAGTACGTGAAAAACCAAGCAATCAACACAAACCGCAATCTGTGATAGCAGCAGGAACATCAGTATTCGGATGTGGAATATGACATGAGAGAATGGTGTCAGAACTCCCATCTTCACACACATCCACCTATGGATTGCTCTTACTGACTTAAGCACCCACTCCAGATATCTGTCTCTAAGCTACATGTCACTCATCCCTAACATTACATGTTCTGCAAGCGTTGAAAGCTTGTACTAGTATGGCCTCCTGAATTTGGTCTACAGGGAATAGTCTATTGCACTCGCTGCCTTCTTGGTTCCTGCTCTGAACCCTGATTCTAACTTCAGCCAGGCCTTGTTTTCTTTTTGAGATCCTCCTAGGGTCTTAGTCATAGGGACCTAAGACTTTAGGTGTAGTAGTTTTCTTCACCCGCTGAATGCAGGGGCGCAACACCCATTGGGCTAAAAGGGCTTCAGCCTCCCTGTCAGTGGCCGTAAGAGGGGCAGAATGGGTTGCAGCAGACAGACCAAGGGTCGCTCTCAACCTGCTTGAAGTTGGAGAGCCATTTATAGTTTTACTGGTCTCGGTTGAGTTTATTTATTTTTGTAGTTGCTTCTTGTGATTTCGCTTTCATAATAATAAACGGTCACCTGGCTTGCATAAGGCGTCTTAGGGGTAGGTTTAAAATAGCAGTGACACCACATGTCAAATAAACAGCAGATGTAGCCATCCAGGGACTGACCTGTGTATCGTGCCTTGCATGCTCCCATTACAACTTAAGTAGAAAATGGAAGCTACTATCGATATGAAATTATGGGAAGGCGAGCGATGATATTCTGAAAAGAGGTTTGCTTTCCAAAGACAACTAAAAGTGCATGTCGCATTAGAAAAGAAATCTTAACAGTAGTCTTAATGGGTTTTTTTGTAATGAAAGGGCAATTATAATACGTGGCACTATTTTGACTTGAACTGTACAAAATATATTTTACATTCTGGGTTGTATTTTGTACATGTAGTATGTTACTAGTGGGTTAGGAGTGGATGCAATTGCATTTTTTTCAAAATGCAAGTAATGTTTACATATAGTTGGCCCTGTATCTTGAGTAAAAATTGGATGTGATGGCATGCCTTGTGTACAAGATCCACACAGGAATCCAGTAGGAGATTGGTTTGAAGAAAAATGTACCTCTACTGTGGTTATGTTGTCCCTGTAAGACATTTTATGGTCAGACTAGTGTCCTGTGGGCAAAATTTAAGAAAAAGTTTGTACTCATGAAATGGTAAGCAATTTTGCAAAATTTGCTTAAGCACAAAATTTGTGATTTTCACAGGAGTTCGTCTATAACAGAAATTTCGCCAAGGCCTAATGTGGGTAAATGGTCCACTATTCTGACTTTTGCAGAAATCTGTGCCTACCATATAGGGCACAATTATTAATTTCAGTAGGGGCTACACAGCCTTTCATGCTTCTTAAATTTATCAAATGTGTATCAACGAATGGACTGCTGCCATCTGTTAGAACAAGTGCTACATAAAGCACAGGTCACCTTAATTGTGGAATCAAGAAACATGTTTCTGTGGAACTTGAGGTTGCAACAGGAATAAAGTATACCACATAGCAATCATTAGCAAAGCAAATAGGTCTTGCGTTGGCCACCATCCTTTTGACTTTATCAATGTTTTTTTGTTTTGTCATTCTTTTGGTAGCTTTTTTTTGGGAAAGCTGCTGGACAATCGTCAATATATAAAAAGCAAAAATTGGTAAACGGCTAATATTTTTGAGTCTCAAATGCACACATTGCTGTAGCAATCCCTGGCACTGAATGGAACTACTGTGAAAGAGGACAATGCCGATGCTCACAGTGAAGTTAGCCAATGGCTAAAATGGGTGGACCCATTGCCCAATGCTCCTAATGAGCGGAAAAAATGAGAATGAAACAATAGACCAATAGATGTAGAGATGTCTGAAAGCCCCTATAAGTAAGTGTATTATATATACATTTTAGTAAAATCAAAAGGTGTTGGCTAACGCTGGACCTTGGGGAAAAAAACAAAGAAGAAAAAAAAGAATGTTTCATATGCATTGAAATATTGAAAATTAGGGCTTCCGAGGGCACTATTATTAGGTATATTCAAAATAATTAGCCTAGGAAATGGTGATGATTGAAAGAAAAGAGGTTGAGAGACTGGGAACAGAGGAGAAAGGAAAAGCAGGAAGTGAGACAGAAAAGGGTGACAACAAAGAGTTAAATATGCATAGAAAAGATAGAAAGAGGGAGAGAAATATGAAAAAATGAGGAAAGTGATGGGATGTAAAGAAATGAGGACCGCGAGGGAAAGAAATTAGAGGAGGCATACATAAAAGAGCGGACAAGACAATGAGAGATCACAGAATATGTTGGAGATAGGAGAAAATGAGGGTAAAAACAAAATTGTAAGTGAAACAAAACGAGGATACAGGAACAAAGGGATGGAAATATGAAGAACATACAGAAAGTGCAAGTGGGAGAAAAGGAGAGGAAAAAGTCAGAAGGAAGGGGCAGAGAAAAGAAAAAAATATAGAGCTGCAGACAAGAATGTTGGGGAGAAAGAGAAGAATGATGAGAATGGCAGCCATAGGAAGAGGGACGAAATAGTGAAGAGAAATTGAAAGAGGAAGAGAAGAAGAGGTGTAAGGGAGAAGCAATAGTAAAAACAAAGTAAATAAAGTGGAGGGAGAAAATGAAGGAAAACATTGATACAGAAACAGTTTTAGCAAGACAGACTGGATAGAGAAGGCACGCAATAGTGAGAGAAAGGAGGCACAAAGAAGAAAAGGGACTCAGAACAGAGAGAGGATCACGTGAAGAGTTAGATAATTAAGAGGGAGAGCTAGAGAAGGGAGAAAGAGAAGAAAGAGAGAATGTTAATGAGAAATAGCCTGTCCAGCTGATGAAAATGGGACCGCCTTTTTGCCAAGAGGCACTGCAAACAATACTCATTTGGAGCTATAATGGATCAGTATTTATTACATGAAAAAAGTAAATATCTTAAAGCTCTGTCAGTTTTATACTAGCGAGGTATGCCAAAAGTACTGTAAAATCAATAATTTTGTACCAACTATGAAACCGTTTGCTTGGGGAAGATCCTCTAATCGCTTCTGTGTGTTCCTTAAAATCTTACACTATGATTATTAAATCAGTATTGCTTGCCAAATTTGCTTTAAAGGGACAATCTTGCACTCTAGTTTGGGTAATTTTCTTGGATGGTAAACATTACCTCACTTGTAAATTCTAAGGTCTGTGATTTTTTTTTTTGCGCATATTATCACTCACACAACACCAGGGTCACACTTTTGGCTAAGCATTGCCACCTTAGCACGACATCCACATTGGAACCAGTATACCTTGCCCCACAACAAAGGAACACATTAGACACACTCCCGGAAGTCATCACACCCAGCAAGGCACCAAAGCCCAAGAGTTGGCTCCTCAACAGCATGTTCTCTCATCAACACTCATTAGCATAATTCTCAATAAGGCTAGCAATGGATAACTTTGTCCCTCTGCAGAAGAAAACAAATGACAGGGTCTACAACTATACTCAGGAGGCAGGCTAAATGAAGTCGGATGAGGGGAGGAGGAAGGGCTTTGTGGGTGTAGGGTGAGCTGCTCTGCCTATCCCACAGTCACATAATCCTATTCTTCCCTCAGCTCTTCTTTTTCGATCCCTCCCCATCTCTTACCCCTCTCCACCCTTTTACTGTCTACTTTCCTTCGTATCTTCTGCCAAATAGCCCTTCGTCACACTCTCCCCTTAGAACTTTATTTCCCCTAATCTATTGGTCCTCATCTCTTCCCCTACCTATCCATGACCTTTCGTCACTTCCCAAAAGAAACCTAGTGTGACCCAGAGAGATCGAAATAGACCGAGAAACCAAGACTCCGAGACAGAGAAGGGTGAGAAAAAGAGATGGAGAGGAACGAGGGAGATGGGAGTGTAAAAGGGGAAGTTGTGCTGATGGAGAGGGGAGGAAACAGGAGAGCCAGACAAGAGGGACCAGATGGAGGGAATGAAAATGGAACATTGTGAATCAAGTGGTCATCCCTCGACACTCTGGTTTCTCACTGGACAGAAAAAATATTTTTGATTAAGTGAATGGCCAACACGGAAGGAAGGAAAATAATATAATGAGATGCAGGAGAGGGCAGGTCAAAATGCGACAGTGAAGGAGCTAGACATATTTGGTGACTGAGGGGAATCGGGGCTTGACAGAGAGGCACATTGAGCTTTTCAAGATATTCTAGGGCAGACTCTAGCAAGCCACTTGGGCAATAAATTGTTGATATGCCGCACACAATGAGCCTCCTAACTGACAAATTCAGTTGAGGGACAGCTAACTTGGTTTCTGGAAGGACAGATACCATGAGGTTTAGGGAAGTCAAATTTTTTACAAGGACTAACAGTGGTTAGAGGGAAAGGATTAGATTAGCAGGCAGTGCTTGCAATGGATAATGATGACAAATGCATTGAGTTACTGTTTTGGAGTACTTGCTTCCTTACTCTACCTCTGAAATTCACATGTCTTTACGACCCACTCTTTTCCTCACACTGATTGCTCCCATTTTTCCCCGAAACCTTTTTTGGTTTTGTGTCTGATTTTCCCCACCATTCCTTCTGCAAAGTTTGTTATGCTACTTGTGAGCATTTCTCCAAGAGGTCCTATTTCACGATCCCTTTGCCTCACAAAATAATTCGACAGAAAACACTCACAATGCCGTCTGTAAAACAATATGTAAAAATTTCACAACAGGTGTAGCTGGTAGCCAAATTATACTTTATGCACTGGAGCCACTTATTTTCATAAAGAGTACTATTATTTATTATTCTGCCTTAACCATTGTTCATGGCTATGTTGTAAATTTGGGTACACGTTCTGTGCTGGAACAGCACCATGGAAGTTCACGCTTTGTGCTTGGTTTCTGTGCTTTATTCATGTTTTTTCATCCAATATCTTTTCAAATGTGGGTAAAAGTTAAAGCTGGAGGGACAAATCATATCAAAACCATGAGTAGTGGATGGAAGGTGTAACTCTGAGTTATCAGCTGGTGCCATAGAGCACGTATTCCACTTTCTATCTGTTCTGTTGCATGCATTTGGGGAATCCTTCCCACAGAACAGCAAGAAAGATTTCTCCTTCACCAACACCCCATCCTGAAAATAGTGTAAAGGTATTAGATGCATGTAAGTGCAGTATGAAATGAAAATGAATAAAACAATTTTGGCTTAAGCTGTGCTACCGGTCACCACTTTTCTAAAACTCCTTTGGGGGAAAGATGCTCAGATATTCTGCCATTATTTTTAAATTCCTATCCAACTGGCCTTGTGTGTTTTTAGAATAAAAATAAAAAAATCCCTGATAATGCGAGACACTAGAAATGAAAATTCCATATCCTGCCAGGTCTACTGGCCCCAATGTGCTCTAAAATGCAACGTTTTCCATATAGCTTGCTACATTTCCTTAATTGACAGCCCAGCAACTCCTGTAAATGTTATCAAGTACTGCTTTGCTTCCTACTGGCCCGGTGTGCTTTAAAATACAGTTCACCACATCTTGTCCAGGTAAATGCCCACCCAACTTTTACACATTGTCCCAGAACAGTGAAAGTACAGGGGCGTAGCTTCGTGGGGGGGGGGGATTAAGGGGGGAGTGGTGAATACCCCCACCCCCCAAATAAATACATTCTTGGCTTCAGAGTTGGGTCTGAGGGGCCGGAGTTAGGTCTTCTATGCCTTTGTCGGTTCTTCTATGCCTTTGTCGGTTTTTCTCGTTGGACTAAAAGGTTTCAACTTGTAATTATTAAAGGAACTCGTGGGATCTGTGTATCACAAAGCTTGATCATCCCTCCACCCTTCAGCATACTGTTGTTTAGATGAGAAATTTGCGATTCACACCCTCGAATCTCAATCTCACTGACTAAGCTATGCCCCTGTGAAAGAAGGCCCCAGAAGTATTTTTCATTTAAGTTTTGAAGATGGCCCCGCCCCACTGTTCGATGTTTTAGCCCGCCCCTCCCTCCTTTGAAGAGACGTAACATTTCAATAGTTTGGAACTGCTGTTGCGGTCAAAAACCTTTGAAATCGGGAGGGGGCAAGCCCTTTAATGTCCCTTCCTATTTGCGATTAGGAATGAGTTACCATAAAATCCATTTGGTATTCGGAAAGGCTTTTCTTACTTACAAAAAGGTTTTAGGCAATAAAAAATCATTTTGCAGTCACAAGCCCTCTAATTTTGCGAATCGCAGGGTTTGCAAATGCAAAATACTTTGCTAATTATTTCACAGGTTCTGTATGGATGTCCTGACAACAGGCATCCCACAAAAATTGCATATTTGACCAGGCTACCTCTCATGTTTGACTTAAAGTGACACCTGTTATAGTGGTCATCATTTAGAAAAAGTTCTTAATTTTTGCGTTTGCTTACAAGGCAAAACATTTTCACGAATCTACTGTGTTTTTTTTTTTTTTTTTTACAAGACCGTATCATAAAAGTAAAACCCACTGTTTGATTCTACATTTAAAAAAAAGCTTAGACGATCATCAGCCCCTTTCAACACTGGGAAAGTTGAACATCTTGGTTTTAACACTGTATGGACCTTTGTGTTTAATTCACCATTCTCAAGAGTGCTTAAGGGTCAGAAAAGAGCTTGTATAATGATTATTGTAAAAATGACCTTTGAGGGGAGTGGGAGAACTGCCGACAGGGTCAGCCCGTTCCTCTGAAAAACCAGTAGGCTGGTCAGAATCAGTCACCTATCTGGTGTGACCCCAGCAAATCTATAGTGCTGTGACAGAATCATTCATATGCCGGATATGCCTCTTTCTACGCCGGTAAGGCTGACGAAGAGCCACTCACACGAAACGCACCTCTCTTAGCCAAGTAGTTCTGGAGCAGAGTTAATTCACATGTTAAGCACACATTTCGTTTTTCGGGTCTGTAGGGTGGTGTACCGTCAGTTACATGCGATATGCACCTTTCAGAGGCTGATAGGATTGAGGCAGAGTACGTCAGATGCCATGCACAGCTCTGAAAGATCAGTAGGGCTGTGGAGTCGGTTGCATGCCAGAAGCCTCTTGGAAAGGTCAGTAGTGCTGAGGCAAAGGGTTGACAAGCCATCAAGTCCAGGACAGAGTCAGTCAAATGTCAGGCAGAGATGTCTGGTGCACAGTAAGTCGTTTTTAAGGTTGGCTGACTGTTTTATGAAATGCCAGAAACCCCTGAAAAATGGCCTGACATCCCTAAATGCCGCTTCTCCTCTGTTACTATCTTAAAAAGCATTGACAAAGCCAGCAGGGATGGGACTATGTATAATTCATGCAAATGTAGGTAAACATACACACATGCAGGCGGAGAAAGACAGTTACAGACTTCCATGTATACACACCGACAACACATACAGGCACCCAGTCATGCAGTACCACATTTGTTATTTGTGTGTGTTAGCAAGGGTTAGCATGCACTGTTGCTTCCTGTGCTGTATTAATCTGCATGCAAAGAACTTGCATTGTGTGCTTTTCCCTTGCACCTTTCGCTCCTCCGCTCATCCTGAAATTCATTCTCCACCCAATCACCCTCTGTTCCACCTTGAAACCAGTGCTGATCCCACACTATTGCCTCCTGCAGCATCTCCCATACATTAGACGTTCTGTTTTTTTGTATAGTTAAAAGGGGTACAAGCTTCACTAGCCATGCTGCAAGCACAACTTTGGCAGTAGTGTTGCACTTTTGATTTAGCCCATGGCAGGGGCCAGCAGCATATGTTCCCTCATTTGTGGAACAGGCGCATGTGCAGAAGAAGCGTATGTGGAAAATAAGCATCAGCTGCTGCTACATCTTCTGAGCATGATTCAAGTTTGCAAACTTATTTTTAGTATCTACCTTCGTATGACAAATGCATTATACACATAGATTTGTACATGAGCACTGTAGTAAAATATTCATGCAGGTGCCTGTTATATACACCTATTTTAACTACATGCAAACATTATTTTTGCTTCTTTGGTATATATTTATTTCCTGTTAAATTGCAAACCACAATAAAAACATTTAAGCACATATGCCATTCTTCAATTTCAACCATATCCTCAAGAATCACTCGACCAATACTTGTTAAAGAATGAGCATTTTGGTTGGTTTTACTTGCTGCAGCACTGCTAAGTCATAAAATATCAACTTGTTTCAAAATATTGTGAGCCGATGTCTCCTAGGGGGCTTGTAGGACAGATCAGTGGAGGGAGTGGTTCTATAACCCGTTTGGTGTGCTGTCCTCATGCCTCTGCCAGCTTGTTGTATTTTTAAATTATTAATGGAGTGATCCAACCACACTGTTCCTACAGGACCCATGTTTTGCCATCACTAATGAATTCCCAAAACCTTTTCGATGTTAACCTGCTTATTTTTTCTATTTAAAGGTGGTACTTTGCAGTTATCTCTGTTTCTGGAGTTTTTGCAGTGACGTTCTCTGTGGTTTTTGCATATGTAGCAGATATAACTCAAGAACATGAAAGAAGCATGGCCTATGGTTTGGTATGTTACCCTTAATCACTGTTCTTTTAAATTTGTAACTATTTAGTACCTGGTAGGTTCTAAAGCACATGTGTATTGACCTATTTATAATCGTCTGTTTTGAGAAGTATTATTGTAAATGATGTATGCACTAGAGTTAAGTGGAATGTGAGTGAGCCACTGAAGAGCAAATTAATATTATTGATAACCGTGGTAACCTGTAGCAGTTTGTCATCTGTAGCATCCAATTTTGTATGTATGACACAAAATTAGAGAAACAAGTTAATCTCTTGCTAGAGACCTGTCCATTTTTAAATGTAAGACTTTAAACTGTTTTCATTTTGTTTTAGGTTTCTGCCACGTTTGCAGCAAGTTTGGTTACTAGTCCCGCGATTGGAGCATATCTTGGTCATGTCTATGGCGACAACTTTGTGGTGGTCCTTGCAACTGCTATAGCTTTGTTGGATATCTGTTTTATACTTGTAGCTGTCCCAGAATCTCTGCCAGAGAAGATGCGACCTGCATCTTGGGGTGCTCCAATTTCATGGGAGCAGGCGGACCCATTTGCTGTAAGTAAATATTTGAAGGGGCCTCTCACGTTTTCTTGTCTTTTACTCAGACACTTCCACACTGGGGAAGTTCAACCTCTAATTGGCATGAGAATGTAAGAGTATTTCTTCTTGCAAAGCGAAATTCCTACTTCTGTATTACATTCAATTACAACTCTGGAGCTTTTTCTTTTGTTCACAACAAATGTTTTTATTTGTTTCCCTTCTTAGTTTGATAATACTTTGAGTTGTTAGGTCTCGCCTACGCAGCGCACAAGCACTGCTTAGGAGGGGACCTCTTGGAATCGCTCTGTACTTTCTTGGAAACTCGTGCATGTTTTGTACTGTTTCCAATGAGTACTCGTGCATGCAGAGCGTTTGCCTTGCGGGAGCGAGCAGCGGCGCCATCTTGTTGCAATTATCGCGCCTTGCTGCTCGCTCCCGCAAGGCAAACGCTCTGCATGCACGAGTACTCGTTAACTTGCGGGCCGCGCTTGTGTTTCAGCGCTTGTTTTGTTAATGCCATTGCCGATACTGTCTCCTCCAGCAAGTCGGCTCTACTACAGTAATGCACACCCGTCGTCCTCGTGGTGTAGAACTAAACAAACTGGGGTACTTTCGACCTCCAATTCTCCAGTCTTAAGTCACAACCCTAGGTCTTGGTCTGGGGAAAAAGGTGGCCCCTCGTGGAGTGGATGTGTTTTAAAGAAAATACGTTAAATCCTATGAGGTTCGGCATTATTCAGATAAGTTACTGGTGACTTACACAAACCGAATATGAAGTCTATGGACCCTACGGTGACACTGCAGCAGTATAGAAAACACCAAAAATGCATTGACATTCAGGCAAACTGCGTGCAGTACAATCTGTCGTTACATTACTTTTTCATGCTCGGTCGTATTTCTCAATCCGACAAAATACCACCGCAATTGGACTGAAGAGCTCCCGATGAAAAACAATGCGTTCTAGAAATGATACAGAACACTCGCACAAGAACTTTGAAGCACACCTGCATTGAATATACCTTCTGAGGGGAATGCATACCTGCAATTCACAGAATGACTGCACAATTTAATAGACGAGAATGAGCACGATTACAATCTATCTAACGGAAGTAAAGGGACTTCTCAGCAGGATTTAAATACTTTATTAGAAGGGTAACTGGTAGTACTGAGAGCCATGCAGGAAATGCGAGATAGTAAGTAATTCCACTTTTTAAATATTCACGTGTCCAATCTCGACAAGCCTTGCTGGCTGCTTTCGGTGATTGATATACCAGTCGTGGCTAGGTCCCCTCCCTACGTGATATGAGGCGACGTTCTCATTTAGTATTTAGGGACATTTGTCAAGTGTTTCCGGCCGATTCGCACTCTGCAGAGACATTTAATTAATGTTTTATTTAAATCCACAGACCATACATGTGCAATAAATATCACTACATGCAAATTCTATTACTATTAAAATCGTGTTCAATGCTATGAATTACCATTCCTACAAATAATTATCGGTTTATCTTCTATTACAGTAAAAGGTCCTTATGAGCCCGTTCCCACTTTAAGGCGCTCTATGTTCTACTCTCCTATAATTTAATGGCCAAATCTAGGTATTCTATAATGTGCACAGCAGTTTTTAGTGTGGTGCTTCTGAAGCAGAATAAAATTGCTTCAGATATTGTTCTGGACACCGGAAGAATACATTTTTAATCAACAATGAACTACATATATTGTCTCCTTGCTTTGCTTACAAATGGGTTATATCCGAGTTAAAGTTAGGAATGTGACCCATGTACCTGAGGCTTCCATAACGCAGACGTTCATAGAGGAGAAGGGAGAGAGGAGTGTGCACTGGTGCATAGCCCATTATTATTCAGCCCTATTCGAATTTTCTAAAATAAAAGGCTATTTTTCTTTTGCCTGTTAAACCATATTTTCGTTGTCTGGACTTCCCAACACATTTAATTTCATTATTTTTTTTATCCATTACAATGATATTGTAAGCACTCCTTCTAAAACATTAGTTTAACATTTTACTGTTTATTACTAGACAGGAGGCTCAATCATGAGAAATCTTCTTTAATGATTACTCTAGCAGCAAAGAATAGCAAATGTATCACATCCAATAGAGAAGGAAACAAGCATTGGCATAGCCAATAGGTCTCGCCTTTGGGACCTTATAAGTATTTAGTTATGCAGCACAATATCCTTGGTGCAACAACATCAACTGTTGCATGGCTTAACACTTATAAGGTCCCAAAGGCGAGACCTATTGGCTATGCCAATGCTTGTTTTTAATTGCAAGTGTTTCTTTTGTTCCATCCAATTCGGTTTGAATATGTAGATGGATAGATAGGTGCTTGAAATACTTTAGGTGGGTGATTGTTGCAATTAGTCTTTTTAGAAAGGAGGGTTTGCAGTGATTAATGAAATGATAGACAAATGTGATGGTGTTAGCCTTTTTTCATTGTTGATTTGTATTGCTACAGCAGTATTGCTTTATGAAACGTTTACCTTATGAGCAGTGAACATTTATTTTGTGCTATTGCCTTCCATCCCTTTGCTACATTGATGGTGGCTTTTATTTTAAAAACCAATTCTATCCACCCCATTACAACTTTGATTGAGGCTTATTGAGGCTTCTATTTTTTCCGATGTAGGCCTATAAGGGAGCCATAGTGATTTCTGTATTAAATACCAATAATTTTCCATGAACACATTTTTCCTTTAGATTTGAGAATACTGGCAGGCAAAACCAGCTTAGCATCGGAATGGATGGTTGCCAGGAATGTCCAGCCTTGTAAATTAAACAATCTTACTTTCCTTGAATACACCACTCAAGGGGCTCGTAGTGTAGAACTTTCTACATTGGTGTGAAGTGCGCATGCTTCCTCATAACTACTATAAAGCCGTACAATGGGAAGCCCATTTTAATGCTAGTTGAGTGCACCGTGGCAATCCTGTGCAGCCTTAGCTGCTATCAACATTCAACAGCACATATAATATGGCAACTTTAAGAACGTTATCTGATGGGGAGGGTAGGTTTTGCATAATAGAGTACATAATTCGATACTAGTCAAGTTTACTCTTCCACAGTATGGCTGTGAGCTGGTAACTTGAGATCTATTACAAATGTAAGCTCTCAGACTGAATTTACCAGCGCAGTCTACTATTATCACAGAAAAGTATAAACATCTAAAATTGAATAATAGAACTATCTCCTCACTGGGTAAAAAGAAGTAACTCTGCTTTTCATGATTGAATTTCGTAGAGGATGATACCATCTACATTTCTTCTCACCAGGGGGAGTGGACCGTGGCGATCTACCAAGTGACTCCTTAAGCTACAAGTGGGTTCAGAATACTGATAAGTTGAGGCAACCACACCTTGACACCACGTCTCGCATTAAACCCATAAACGGATTAAACATCACCGGAGTCCAAATGGACCTTTGGTCGTTCGGCAAATCACAGGCATTGACAATAGGGGAGGCATGTGGCCATACTGAGAATGGCCATAAAAGAATATGGGAAACAATTTAGGATCCTCCTCTCAGTCCCGATGCTTTTCAATAAGACGGAAATTCGATTGAAGGTAGTATCCTCTACTATGCCATGTGAGAAACCACAGAGAGGTGCAGGGGCACAAGTAATTTGGTGCTCATTTCATCAGTTGATTGAAGGGTTTCTTCAATAGGTCCCATTTTGTGCTTGATGGAAACACTATCCGAGATAAGAACAAATTAACAATGGCAGATGATATTGCAGTGCTCCTGACATGAAGGTTTAATACGTTTTTCGGGATGTAACCATTTCAGCAAATAGGTGTTACAACCCTATCTGGGAATAGAACTTGCACAACATTTACGAATGTGACTGCAAATTGGCATAGCGAGAAGGGGCTAATGGAGCAGTAAAGGCTGAGTCTTGATAACCTTCTAACCTCCTAATGGACTCCGTGAGAAATCAGTAAATAAGGTGAATGTAGGTCCATTAAAGATGTAGAAGAAACTCGCAAAAGGTATGTGGTTAATGTCAGACATTTGGTCCTTTACAGCCTTACCATGGGAATCAATTTCAAACTTTTAGGGGATTCTCTGAGAATTTTGAGAATTCTCTTGTGAAAATTACAACAGTTCAACTTCAGTGCCCTGTCACTTTTCATGAGAACCAGAAGAAGAGTGAAAGGGGCATTACCTTTCAGAAGGAAGCTTAAAATTGAACCTCTTCCCTAATATTGTGGTTGTTGGAACCTCAAAAGACTAGACTATTTACTATTGTAACGGCAACACCGGCTTTCCAAATCTCGCCATCTAATATTTATATGTTTTAATGAGGTTAAGCAATAAACTGCTTAGTACTATTTATTGCTCACTAGCACTGAGGAGACAACCTCTCAACATTGATGAACCTCGTGCTAGTTGAGTTTATGTTGGTGCAACCATTGTTGATGCTTTCTTAAAAGCTGCTGTGGCACTGCCTTCTGCCCTTCCTCTTTCTCCAGCAATTTCTGGAAACCTGAATATAAATTAGCTTCCGGTAGCTGATTGTTAGAGGATACTTCCTTTGGCTGTAAGGATTACATTCTTTATTTCAGCAGCTACAAGTGCTGTGCATTTGGCCTCCTACTGTGCGTTGCAAGAGATCAGAGGACAGCCTAAGAAAAATATACTCTTCAGTTACCCAGCTTTTGAGAAAGAAAAGTCTGCTGCTGTTTTCTGCAGCTATGCCAGAGGACAATAGTAATATTTAACCTATACATTTCCGTAGATGTCATTATCTTTTAAACACTTTGCCTTTTACAAGAAGGCAAACATTCTAAAAAAAAAAAGTAAACTTTGAGAGCTGCAACTGGAGTCCAAGTGATTTGCCATTGGAGCCCATTAGTGTGGTTTGATGCCACCATATGCATGACGTTCCTTTAAGATCCTGTCTTAAGACATGGGCAGCAAACTTTCTGTGCAGTAGTTTGATACAGAACCAGAAGAACTAAACCAAGAGTGATAATACTTTTTTTTTTTAAATGATTTCCGGTCTGAATTTCTGCAAGCCACCTGTGGCTTGAGAGATAATGTCATGCTTTTTCAAGGGATTGGCAAAAGGGATCCAAGCACGGCACTGGAAAACGCAAGATATTGTTAACCAACTTGTGTAGTTTTAAAAGAAACAAGATTTGCTGTGCACATTATATCAAATCGCATTTATTTTTATACCTTCATTTAATATCAACCTGTTAGAAGTCCTGACATCAACTAATTTCGAGTATATTGGAAACGTGCTGAGCAATGACATTTCAAGTGTCATTCATTTGCCACAAGAGTCAGTGAGTCTTTTCAACTGACCTTTATTATACCACGTACGAGTCTAATGCAGTTCTCAGAACAGGCCATAAGAGTGCTGCTGCTTTCCATCCTTGGAAGTCAGTGTCCCAGCGTTGATCCGGTTTATGATGGGACTGAAGTTAACATACTTGTTTATTTGTACGTCTTTGGCAAATCATTTTTGTCATATTGTTACTAAGGAGTCTACATCCTGGGGGTTGTGCTTCTCGAGGTTCTTTCAGAGCAAGCCAAGGAGCCTATAATGTTAGGCATCTTGGCTCATTATACGAGAACAAAATAAACTGTTGCTTCTAACCACATGATTGTTATTTCAATGATTTTTTAATGTGGGATTCTCTGCTTAGTTTTATGAAGTACTACTCTGTGGACTATTGCAGGTGCTAATGCAAGGTGTAGCAGAGCAGCCTAGTGCCATTAATTGCTGTAGAAATTCTGACCCTGCATGCTTGCTAGTTGGGGGCTGCCATGAAAGTAGATACAAAAAGCATTAAACAATGTGGTAGATGGTGATAAATAAGTTACAAGTGACTTTGAGTCACTGACTCTTTTGTTGTACACGGATTGCCACTCTGTCCAACAAGATCCCCAGATAGCTTTCGAAATACGTTACTTGATCCATGGCTGTTGTGGTTTAGAACTCACTGTTGGAAAGATTCAATCTGGACCAGGGCAGTATTGCAGTAAATGCTAAAACAAGGGGATGAATGGTACAGTTAAGTGTGGTGTATATAGTGTCGTGATTTCATAGTTTACCCTCTGATGTTTCACCCTAATACTCTCAAAGTTTCCAAAAGTGCTAATCTGCATGTACCACAGGGTTTGGAGCTTTTTGTAAGAAACATATTTGTCGTCTTTAATACTACTCTTGCCTCATCCCTTGTGCGCCACCATGCACCTCTATTCCCTCAGTTATGTACTTTGTTTGGTAATCTGTTTTGGAGATGTGGCATTGAAGTATATCATGCTGAAGGAGAACATTATTGTATGCCTCACTGACATGATTTTCCTTGTGGCGTTCCAGATGACCTGCCAAACAAGCCTCATTGTCTTGGCTAAGCAAGGATTTGCTGTACAACTTACCTGTATTCTGAAAAAGGTCCATTTAGAGATGTACTAAAGTCGATCAACTCTTGTTCTCCAGCAATTAGGAAATGTGAATTATTTTAAACCAAACAATAATAGAATTCTATATGCCCTAAAAATGTCTTGTGGACATTTCAGATAAGAAATTGGTGATGTTTGGTCCACATTCTGCATTGTGATTTTTGAACTTTCTGTATTTCTTTTTCAGTCTTTAAAGAAAGTTGGCCAAGATCCTATTGTGCTTCTTATTTGCATAACGGTTTTCCTCTCCTACCTTCCTGAGGCGGGCCAGTATTCCAGCTTCTTCCTGTATCTCAGACAGGTAACCTTCTGTGTTACTGCTTCTGTATGTATTTAATCAATGAAAAATTATCAGTTAGTAGAGTTCTCCAGTGCGTTGGTATTTGCACTATATCTGGAGTGTCCATCAAGAGGTTCGGATCCATGCCAGAGTTTCAGGATATAGTAATAACATACATTTACATACTGTGAATTTAAATAGAACTCAGGCATTTACTTATTTTACAAAGGAGGTTTATAACTAAAAGGGTTATAGTCATGGGTTCTTATACAAAAAGGTTTGAAGGAACTGAAGCAAAAATAGTTGGTTTAGGCAGAAAAGGCCACATTCTAAATTTCCTCTGGAATGTCACATGATGACTTTATAAATATAGCAAACTCTGTAAGGGTTTGGAAATGTATCCACCTGCACTCCAGAGACATGGCTTCCCATAATGTCTTTCCCAAAGATGTGAGAACTTTGAAGGTTTTCAAAGGCTAACCATAATACATTAGGTACATAACATTTTAAATGTGTAGCTAAGTAGGCTGACTGAGGGCTCAACAAACCCTTATATAACAAAGTTGCACTCAATTTGAATTGTCGCTTGGGTAACATGTGCTGCGGTTTATCTCGGTTGTCAGCAATTCATGATGCTGCATTTTTAAGATGTTGCTGACTGTTCATCTGGATTTGCACAGCCAAAGTAGGAGCTATCGCAGTAGTGCAGTCTAGTGGAGATAACAGTACCTGGCACTATGCTGCACTAAGTTGGGGGCAAAATTGGCAGCACCTACCTCAGAATGCTGAAATTGTATTGGCAAGCCTTGACACCTTCATTGACCTGGGTTCACATGGGCAGATTTTCATCTGTTTGATTTGAAAGATCTTTGATTACCTGGGAAGGAGATTGGACTGGACAAATTTCATCAGGCCAAACAAACTCCCAAGTCCATAGGTGAAAAGAAATTCTGCTGCATCCACCACTAATGTCTTAGAAGACAGGTCTCCATGATGGTTGCTTAAGGTGAGTTGGAAGCATCAGTTTAAAAAAGAAAATGCTCATCTTTCTCATATGTAAAAAATCAAATGCCTTCATGCTTCAGTCTGGTTAGCAGGCAGGTTTAGACATTGATGAGAGCCCTGAGGGGCATCACACATTAAACACTGTTCAAATGGCATGAAGACGGCAGACTGAGTTAAGAGTTTGCACACTTTGGCACCATCTCGTTCACTCCTAGTCAGCCCATAAGAATGACTGTCTACATTACCCACAGTGCTAAATGCTACCAAAGATTGAGACGTATGATGGCAAGGTTACAAGTGTCATCTGATATCTGGCAATGTACTTGAAATAGATATTGCACAACTCATAATATCCTTTGATCCGATCTAAAACCCTCTTAGTCTGAAAGAATATGCACCGTGAGTGAGAAAATCCATGAACTGCATAATTACTCTCCAACCGCTTGGCAGCTAAGGCAGACTGTAGATAGGGCAGTAGTTGATTAGTTCTTTAGTGTACGTTACCAATCCAATTATTTAGCTTAGTAGAAATCTGTATTTGCTTAATTGTAGGTGCCATAGAATACAACCCATGTGTGGAGCTGCCTCCATTCGGTCAGTAACAAAGGATATTAGAACTTCCGATATCAAGTGCTTATAGTTCCCAAGTACCATTAAAACTTAAAGCAAGCAAGGACTTCCATTTGGGCAGATTTCCGCCATCTGTATTTTCCAAGTATTGGCATACATTGAGAACTCTGAATAGTCTTGAATTTCTACTTGCCAATCAGTATGTCTCTCCTCTCAAGAGTGACTGCTTTTCATGTTGGAGAGCAAGTCTATTTAGCAGGCGGAAATTGTTCAGGACTTTCTTGGACATAGACCGGAAATTAATCTGCAACCTTTCAGCAAAACGTATGTCAACCCAATGGAGGGGTTTTCTGAAATCCTTAGTTTTTGGAGGGCAAGATAGGACCGTGGGAAGGCAAGTCAGAATAGTCATAAAAAGATTTCAACTACTGTGATGTACTACTAGGTGTTCACCTTAATAGTTAGAACTTACAGTAGATTGGCTCGTTCTGCTAATTAGGCAGTACCCAGGTGGATCCTGTTGCTTGAATTCTCAGCCCATGTGATTGTGCGGGTGACTACTCAACCCATGTTTTCTGTTGGACCACTCATATGGACACACAGTATTTTTAGTAGTATGAGTTGATCCTATCTCTGGCATTTATCCTAGATTGGACACCTCTGCATAATAAATTAATGGTTTAATGACTCTATAGCCTATGGAAGAGCAGAGTAAAGATGTCTGTGGCTGTTAAATTGGCAAACATATAGAGCAACTGGTGTTGCAAATCAGCAAAATGCTACTACCCAATTTTTAGCGAAGAAGTTATCTTCTCCTGGTTAATTATTAGATTCCCATATGATATAACCAATTGCATTTACACTTCACGCGTGCAAGAGATGTAGTTTTGACCAGTGTTTTAATTAACTAGTTATCAGAAGGCCAAGCATTCTACAAAGGTGCAGATTCAAGCAGTGCTTCCCAAGCAATGACAAAGTAAATATTATTAGTTTTTAAAGCAGTAAATAACTGCTGCCAGCTGGCATGTCACCTTTATCTTTAAATCCTACTACATACAAGGGCTCTTAATCTCTCCTTTCTCTCCACTTATACTTCTGTTTTTCAGCATTTCTGATCACTCCTGTTATTTTTTCCTCCCATTCTCACTCTCCTCTTCTTTTGCACTCATTCTATTTCTTTTCCATCTCTTACCCTCCTTTACTTCTTTCTTCTTCTTTTCTCCTCTCTCCTCCTACCACTCTCTCCTCTGTCTCTTCCTCTAGGTTCCTCTTCACCTTGGTTCCTCCTCTTCTGTCTTTCTTTTCCCTCATTCTATGTTTCTCTTTCTCGCCTTTGTTTTCTCTCTCTCTTACCATGGCATCTCTCTACTCTCTCTTTTCTCTCTGTCTCCCTCCTCTGTGTATTACTTCCTTCAGAACTAAAGCAGAATTAGTGGTTTTCAGTAGATTTAACAATAGTTTATCATAAACCTATCTGTATGGTCTAGGTTTGACTTGTGTTGTATACAGCCTCCAGTCTTTTCCCTTCTGTGTGATTTTCAATCCATCTGTGTAAGAAAGAGCTACATGTATTAGACAGGCAAAAGTTTCTCACAACCATCTAACCACACATCTGTGTGGCATGTTTTCCTGTAATCTGACCTGCAGGCTTGAGGACGAGGTTTGCATGTGTATGTATATTTGTGTTACCTTTTCAGCATTTCTAAATCATTGTGTCTGTTTATAGGATTGTAACAATATTGAAATAATATTTTTGCAACATAATGTGCTTTCTTTCTTCTTTTAGATTATGGGCTTTTCGCCTGAAAGCGTTGCAGCATTTATAGCAGTTCTGGGGATTCTGTCAATCATTGCACAGGTATGTAAATGTGACTAGATGCAGTCCAAAACCCAAGGTCTAAACGAGGTGTTTCTTCCTCTTGTTGTTAAACTTGGTGTTTAATTTTATCTTGGGACAAGAAATAGTATACTTTATAATTGTAAAATATAGCACTGTATTGTTAAACTACTTGCCATTATCTTATTTTGAAATCTGCTCCATTACCCAATTTAACTTAGCACTGGATTTGTAGTGTCTGGCCTTCCTTTCTCTTTACTTTTTCGTGCAATATAAAGACCGTATTACTGTACTGCAAAAAGAAAAATTGAACCTCCCCTGTAGTTAGTCAACCGTTTCCCAGGATCTGCACTTGCCTCATTCCTTAGTTAAGCACTATAGAAAAACACATTTTTACCACTGAATATTTTGATTTGATGGACCTTCATAGCTGATGTTTGCAACCTTTAGGCAGTTAGTCTGCTGAACGGTATCTTATTGCATGTGCCTTTCCCTACATGTTTTAGCAATTTTATTTGAATGAATTGACGTGTGACATTTCTGTAAGTCCGAATTTGATCTATTTTTGCCACTTCAGTACTAATTTTGCCATTATGCAGGTCAGCTGTAATCGTATCTTGTAACAGCAGGGTCCAGCTTCATAGCTATTAGGCTTTTTGGTTTAAACTGAAAATGCCATATTACCTACTAAAGTAGACATGGCATTCTCGGCAATGACGCTAAACATCCTGTGATTCGGGGCAAATCACTTAATCTCCCCGTGCCTAACAAAAATGAATGTGTCCTCATGTAATGGAACCTGTGCTATGTAAATCGCTCTGATACCCGATTCGGGTCAAGTCCGCGCTATATAAAACTCTGTAAAAAAAAATCAGTTTAACCTGTAACCCTCCTTATTCTCTCTAAGCATCTGACCAATCCAAGTTGGCCCTTCCATCTGCTAACTGTGACGAGGGCTGCTGTTAGCAGGGGCAGTGTCATGGGGCTGGCTGCTGTTGGCCATGGGCGTCTTATTTCATGACCTCAACAGATTGGCATTTAAAGGTACTCCCCCCCCCCCCCCCTTGCTTCTTTTTGTCAGGGGAGGGATATGAACCCAGAGCAGGGTGGAGTAGCTGCTGAAGGGAGCAGTGGGTGGGGTACTTTCCTAACTCCGTATCAGACAGCATACAGATCAATGCAGAAATGGGCCCACACTGCAAGAACCTCAAGCTAAACCACCTCCTTGTCTCCTGCAACCCCAACCTGTACCCTACACTCCGCTGCCACACCAGGCGATTTTCAGCTTCACAGTAAGCTGTTTACTTCCACAGCGAAGCACACTGCAGGTGATCAGACAGTTCACTAATCTTCACACCAGCGCTCAAGTTACTGGCCTTGGTGGAGCCAGAAGAAGTTATTTACCTTCGATAACGCTCTTTCTGGTAGAGACTCTATCTAGCCGCAGATTCCTCACCTTTTGAATATTCCCTAGGCGACAGACTGGATCCGAAAACTTTTCAGCTGTACCTTTGTGTGCCCGTAGGTAGCACAGTGTGACACCGCACCGATGCCGTTCATCTATGGAAATTTCATGCAGAGCTTATATTGCGGCCACTCCCACACGCTGACGTCCGTTGCTTTCGAGGGTGTCTGAGCCCCCAGACACCAAACGGAAATTGGTGTGACCAGTGTGAAGATTCCTAGACTTGGGATCTTACTAATGGATAGAGTTCAGCCACAGAACGGGGAGGGTTGGTGAGGGATCTGTGACTAGATAGAGTCTCTACCATAAAGAGCGTTACGAATAGTAAGTAACTTGTTCTTCTGAGACTTCAAGCTACAGATTCCTCACTTTTAAAAAAATACCAAAGCAGTACTGATTCGGAGGTGGGTCTGTGACTGGACTCCAACCAGACAGTTTTGAAGGACAGATCACTCTGAGGGACCCCACAAGAACTGATAGTCCACCTGGTGTTCTTTGGTACCATGTATGTAAAATCTCAGTGCTCTCTTGGGGTCCAAGCTATGGAACATAGAATGTCGGCAGGGTGGTGTTCTGACTGACGTGGCACAGCGTCACAACTTTAGGCCAGAAAAATGCTTGCAGCCGCAATAGCAGCTTGCCGGGGAAAAAGGCCACTCAGGCCGCGCCGATGTAATGGTGACGAGGAACACTGTCTTGAGGGTGAGAAGCCATAAGGAGCACCTGTGAAGCGGTTTGAAGGGAGTACACATGAGAAATGTAATGACCAAGTTAAGGTCCCCCTGTGGCATGACAAACTGAGAGGGAGGAAACAAATGTAACCCTTTTCAAAAATGTATAACAACTGGAGACTTAAACAATGAATGCTGATCAGGGAACCGCAAACAAGCAGAAATAGCTACAAGGGCCAAAACAAATAAAATGTCAGATAGCTTCCCCTGGAGGGGGTATATCTGCCAAGTACTGCACCAAGCCACAAATTTGTCCCAATGACCGGCGTATACAGATTTTTTTCGAGAGGTGCCTGGCTGCAATCAATCAATCGGGGGTTGGTAAGGCACAGCTACTCACCCGCGAGGGTCTCAAGACACTGGGGGGGGGGGGTAGAGGGGGGCGGCTCTGTTGAGTGCTGGGGTCAAATGAAGAGGTCTTGAGGTCCTTCCTGAACTGGATCAGTGCGAGGACTTGCTGAAGGTGGAGGTTGTTCCAGGCCTTGGCTGCGAGGTAGCAGAAGGACTTTGCAAAGATGACATTACCAACTCTGGAGGATATTCTTGAGGGCAGGAGTGACATTGGTGGAAAGGCTTACAAGAGTCCAGAGTTCCAGTTGAGGCGGAACGCATCTGAAAGGGAGAGTCTCCTTGGACACTCCAGCGCACAGAAGTGCTGACATTGTTCATCGGTGGTGGCGAAGAGGTTGAGCCAAGGTTCTCTCCATTTGCATAAGATTTCTTACCCCACCTCTGGATGTTATGTTATGTTAGATTATATTTATAGAGCGCCAAATCACCAAAGGTCTCTAAGCACTTGCAACTTAGATCAAAAAGTCCGGGATCCCTTATTCCAGCTAGGCTCAGCACACGATAGGATGGAATTATCCAAACGCCTCACTTAACAAAATGGTCTTGAGTTTCCTCCTAAACGGGAGTAGGGTGGCTTCCCTATGCAAACTATCCGGTAGCTTGTTCCAGGTCTGGGGAATTACCGCTGAGATGGCCTGCCCCCCCAAGGTAGCTCTGTTAAAGCGTGGGCAGGACAGCAAGCAAGACTCAGATGACCGGAGACAACGTCCGGGCACATATGGCTTCAAACGGTCTTTGATGTAGTTGGGCGCCTCTCCATACTGTGCTTTATGTGCAATGCACAGGCCCTTGAACCTGACCCTCTGCTTGATAGGGAGCCAGTGTAGCTGCCGTAGCAGGGGGGTGGCATGTGGTCTTCTTGGCAATTTAAAAATCAGCCTTGCCGCATCATTTAGAACCACCTGAAGTTTCCCCAGAAGTTTATCAGGAAGCCCTGTGTAAACTGCGTTGCCGTAGTCCAAGCGTGACAAGATTAGTGCAGTCACGACGGTACGAAATGACAACAGGGTCCCAAGCTTCCGGAGTTGCCGCATCAGGCCGATACAGCTCCCCACCACGGCAGACACCTAACTGTTTAGGGTTAACTTAGTGTCCAGCTTAATACCCAAGCTCTTCACGGCTGGCACCGGTGTCGGGGTGGTGCCAAGCTCTTGGGGCCAAAATAGACTGGACCAGGGCGAGGCCCCTGTAGTAAGAGCAAGCACCTCTGTCTTATCAGGGTTTACCTTAAGTGAATTCGAGATCATCCAGTTCATAGTGAACCGGAGGATATTCTGAACATTGAGCTATGCCTGGGGGTAATTATCAACTCGTACAATTAACTGGGTGTCATCGGCGTAGTTAAACACCTGACAATCCAATTTTGCCAATGCCTCTACCAGCGGCTGAAGGTAGATATTGAATAGCAGGGGGGACAACGCAGAGCCCTGCGGAACACCCCATCGCGCCCTGCCTGGACGTGCATTCTCCTAATTGGACCTTTTGAGACCGATCATCCAGGAAAGAGGTAATCCATTGAAGGACCGTCCCGGTGACTCCCAGCCGCCGGACACGGGCCAGCAGCTGCACATGGTTCACCGTGTCAAATGCGGCTGAAAGATCTAATAGAATCAATGCTGAGGGATTCTTATCAGCTGCGAGCCGCAATTCATCCAGCACTGAGAGCATCACCAACTCAGTGCTGTTGTGGGCCCTGAACCCAGCTTGCCGTGTATGTAGCAGCTGATGTTCTTCCAGGAAGGACGAGAGAACTCTAAGCACGTATTGCTCGAGAACTTTAGCCAGAAAAGGAAGTCTGGAAATGGGTCGGAAGTTTTTCAAATTATTTTTCAGCAATGGAATCACCATGGCTTCCTTGAATTTGTGTGGTACCTTCCCTGTTGCCAAGGAAAGATTTAGTAAGGGCAACACCTCTGGCCCTACCACCGGGATGATCATTTTAAACACCCTAGGAGGGCAGGGATCTTCTGGTCACCCAGATTTTACTTTGGCCACGATGTGGGCTAGATCATTTGAGTCGAATGCAGGAAAGACTGAAAGAGAGGCGTCCTGAAAATCAGGCGGGTCCCCCACTGATGGAGGGCAGGGATTTATGCGAGTATTGCCTATTTCTGTAATGATGTCTTTCACCTTAGCTAGAAAGAAGTCCTGTACCTTTTCACAGTCAGCCTGATTAGCGACCGTCCTTTGTTCTTTCATTCGACTCAACTCCCTGAGTACATTAAAGGTCTCTTTCTGAGTGTCTGTAGCCTCCCTAATCCTCGCTTCATAATACGCGGATTTAGTTCTGATGACTGATGCTTTGTAGAGGGCTAATTTTACTTTATACGTCTCCTGGGATTCTGGGTCGTAAGATTTCCGCCAATGACCTTCGCATTGACGGAGAACCTGTTTTTCCCCTCTTAGTTCTTGCGTGTACCATGGGGCCCCCTTCATACTGTTCGTTATCCTTTCCCTTCGGGCAGGAGCTACCATGTCAATGGCTGTCCTCAGCCGGCCTGAACATTTCTCGTACTCCAAGTCCGGATCGCCGGACTGTGATCCCGAATGTACTGTCTCATTTAATGCTTCCCTCAGCTTGGCGTCTTCTATCTTGCGCCAATTCCGTACCACCCTCCACCCTGGAGGTAGGTGTTTAGGGCAGCTGTCCACAGGGAATTCGAAGCTGATCAGGTAATGGTCTGACCAGCTACAAGGTCTGCATTCTGTTTGTAGCCTAGCTGATGACGTAGTCCAGATAAGGTCCAGGGTATGACCCTTCTCGTGGGTGGGGGACTCCACAATTTGTTGCAGTCCCAACATGGTCCTAGCTTCACCAAACCTGCTAGACACACAATCTCTAGGTGTAAAATCCCAATGGTAGTTGAAGTCCCCTAGTACCAGAATCTGTTGGTATCTTGAGCATAAATCACTGACCACTTTGTAGAACAGATCATTAAATTGCCACTCGACAGCTGAGTTTGTCGGCCCTGACTTTCAATGAGCCTGACAAGTGGTTAAACACCAGGAAAATTCCTAGGTGTTCCATGACTCCACCCCACCCTGTTTCTTGCAGTAGAACATGGTGGTGGTGTTGTCTGTGAGCACCTGGACTAGCCTCCCCTTGTTGGAGGAAGGAAGGGTTTCAATGCTGAGCGGATGGCCCTCTGCTTCAGAAGGTTGAGATAGAGCCAGGACTCCGCCGGACATCCAAGGCCTCGGATCTACACCTCTCCCGGATGGCTAGCCCACAATCCAGAAGCATGAATCAATCACCACTGCCAGCTCTGGGTGAGGAAGGGAGCGGGGTCTGCCAATGACCCAGTTGTGGTCCAGTAGCCACCACTGCAATTCTTTTGCAGTCTCCTCCGAAATCTGAATGTGATCGGAAAGGTTCCTTTGATGTTGGACCCACTGAGACTTTAGATCCCACTGCAGAGCCCACATGTGGCACCTGGCGTGCTCGACCAGCAGGATGCAGGAGGCCATCAGTGAGGTCAACCTCTGAGTCAACCTTACTGAAATTCAGGACCGAGGTCGAAAGATCAGGATCATAGCTTGAATGTCCTGGACTCCCTTCCCTGGGGAAAAGGTATGAAATGGAACCATGTCAGAATGTCTCAGATGAAGGGGAGCATCTGAGAAGGAGTCGGTGTGACTTTTTGCATGTTGATAGTGAACTCAAAGATGACGGAAGGTTCACCATAGTCTAGAGGTGGTTGATGACTTCCTGGGGTGAGCCTGCTTTCATCAGCCAGTCGTGGAGGTAGGTTAGCAATCCTGTTCTCTGAAGGTGATCTGCTACCACTGCCATCACTTATGTGAACATCCGAGGAACGCTGGTGAGAGGAAAGGGGAGCACAGCGAACTGAAAATGCTCCTGTTCACCACAAACCGCAGGTAGCGACTTTAGGCCTGTAGGACGGGCATTTTGAATTGGGTGTCCTGCAGGTCCAACACCATCATCCAGTCTCCGAGGTCGAGGGCAGACAAGACCTGGGCCAGGGTGAGCATTTGAATTTCTCCTTCCGGAGGAACGCATTAAGAGTGCACAGATCTCAAATAAGATGAAGGCCTATGTCCTTGGAACCAGTAAGTAGCTGGAATAACAACCAGGTCCTATTTTTAGTACAGGCACTCTTTTGGTAGCCCATTTTGGCAAAAGGGCTTTCACTTCCTGCTGCAAAATGGAGAGATGGTCCTCCGTCTGCCGCTGAGAGAACGATGGAAGGTAAAAACGTCGAGAGAATGAAGGATATCCTCACCTAACGATTTGCATGACCCACCTGTCTAACATTATGGCCTGCCACCTCGGCAAGAATCCTTGCATCCTGCGTCCCACTGTGTGGCTGTGTTCCATTAAGGCAACGCTAATCTGTTTTGGCTGGTGGAGCTGCAGCAGGAGGGTAGTGAACAGGGCAGCCCAGTCATCTTCACCATGAGGAGCTGGGTATCATGGCCTCGACTGCAAAACTGATCGGCGCCTTGTGGGGCTTGGATTGAATGATTGTGTGGGGTACCCCTGCCGAAACCGTGAAAGGAGTGGTAGGGCTGATGTGGCTGCAAGGTGGTTAAGCAAAGCCCAGGGAGTGTGCCGTGGCCCTGCTCTGCTTAAACTGCTCGAGGGCAGAGTCTGCCTTGTCTCAGACAGGTAAGTCCCATTGAATGGCATGTCCATGAGGGACGACTGGGCATCGCCCAAAAAAACTGTGGACTGCAGCCAAGCGTGGAGTTGAATAGCTACACTTGTGCTAATGGCCCGCCCAATGAAATCAGTGGTATCCAAGCCACAACGGCTTGTGAACTTCACAACCGATCTGCATTGTCTGGGCGAGAAAAGGTCAGGGATCATAAGGAACACCTGGGAGAACTTGAGCCACTGACTCCCAATGGGCATGACAGTAGTGCCCCAGCAGGCAGCTGCCATTTAGTGACCGAAGCTCCAGACTGGTGAGCTAAAAGACTTGTTTCCCAAATGTCTCCAGCCGTTTTGACTCTATTGGGTAGTTGGGAACTTTTGGGTTTAGTCTTGCTCTCAGATGCCTGCACCACCACTCTTTCAATGGGAAGGGTGCTGATCTAGAAATGCTACGTCACCCAGGGCTGGGAGGTGGCATTGTTCAATCTGGCGGTTGACGGGGGTAAACCAGGTTTGGCCCATGCCCCCAACAAAGTATCTTTAAGGGCCTCATTAAAAGGTAAGAGGGACTTTTTCCGCTGCTGAATGACATCCATAAAAGCTTTACTTTTGACCTCCACGGTGGGGAGCTGAAGGTCAAGGACCTTTAGCTGCTCTGTTCATAAACATGGCGTAAGAAGCACTGTCCTCAGTGGCCGGCCCAGGGAGTGAGAGGAGTCCTGCCTCAAGGAAAGTATCGAGGACACTACCCTCCTGCAGCCCATCATACCAATTCTACTCATGATATAGTTGGCCAGTCTGGTCACTGTCCTACTCTGTGCCGAACAAGGATGCATGGTGTGCGTTTGTCATTGTGAAATTAGATCAAGTGGAGGAATTTGATCAAGTGGAGGACGCATGGCCTCAATGGTGGCGGAGCGCAGCCTCAGTCGAGGTCGGACAGGTGCAGACTATGCATCACAAAGGACAATTGAAGCCTCATTTTCCTCATGAGGAAGGAGTTGGAATACAGCCTTCCTCAAGACCAGTCAGTTATTAATGCTACACAAAGCTTGCCATCATCACCTATGACTTGGGCAACTACTTCTGATCCCATACCTCCCTTTTCCTGGGCAAGTGCATCTAGATGTCAGTTGCATAAGTCAAATAAAACTAGCACCCTCATTCAGGACTATCTCCTTGTGTTTCTCGACACTTCTGCAGCAATTGAAAGGACCAGCTATCAAGCCTTCTTGAAAAGCTTCCCATCACAAAATGGCTTTGATAACCTAGTCCTGCAGTGGTTCACATCCCACATGACCGACAGTTGGTGGTACCTGAAGATCAGAACATATTTCCATCTTGTCTCTGGGCATCTTTATCTAGTACATAACCTTTTAGGAGTACTTCTGTCTTGCAAGAAATTAATGATCCATCAGTACGTACTGCTTGAAAAGTCTCATTTGGTAGTGACTGAGACCTCTTGAACCCTGGATGTCAAAAGACCAGAGCTAACCCCCCTGGAAAATTTAGTTTTTACTAAACCCCATGCCAGCTCAGGCAAGGTCCAGAGGAAGAGCAACTCTTGGCAACAAACTTTGACTGATTTGCACCTTAACTATCAAACAGTAACACATTTCTCGGGTTCCATATCAGTCTCGCCCTTTGCTTTTAAACACACATCACTATGAAAGCTCTGAGACCTTATCTACAACTTTTCATTCTGCATAACCACACAGGGACCTTTTCTAATTTCAGATTTTTCAAGCAGCCATTTCGCCATTGTTTATTCAATCGACCAGGGGGTTTAAAGCGCGCTACTCACCCGTGAGGGTCTCAAGGCGCTGGGGGGGCAGCTCCGGTCAGCCGAAGATCCAGGCTCTTCCTGAAGGTGTGCAGAGTAGGGGAGCGTCTGATGTTGACTGGGAGTTCGTTCCAGGCTTTGACCGCGATGTAGGAGAAGGCTCTACCACCCGCTCTAGTTCTGCAGATGCGTGGGGTTTCTGCTAGGGCGAGGTCGGCGGAGCGGAGGTTTCTATCGGGTACGTGGAAGGAGAGTCTATCATTGAGATATTTGGGTCTGATGTTGTGGAGGGATTTGTAAGCGTGGGTGAGTAGCTTGAAAGTTACTCTCTTCTCGACCAGGGGCGTAACATAGGCCCCAGCAACCCCCGCAGTGCGGGGGGCCCCCGAGGTCCAGGGGGCCTCCTCAGCACAATGCAGACTGGCTCGACATATTAACGTGCAGTCTGTGTCACGGTACGCATCGGCTGCACACAGTCTCCGAGGCAGAGGATCATTTGAATTATGATAATGACCTGCCGCCCATGCACTGCAAAGGCTGGCTCTGTGCACGGGTGCCAGGCCATTATCAAAACAGGCCCTCGGCCTCGGAAACAGAGGCTGGGTTCACGCAGCCGCAATGCAGCACGTTCACATTTGGTGCGCCAACAGCGCACCATCACGCAGTGGCCTGCAGAGTGGGGCAGGGAGGATCATGTGCGCACTCTAAACTCTACGTGCGATGGCACCAGCCGTCTGCGCCTGTCTCCATAGACTCTACAGAAGCAGCCTGCAAGCAATCGGTAAGTTATTAAAATGCAGATTAAGCTGTTTATCACTTTACGAACTGGATTCAGTAAATAAATGGAAACAAAAACAGTAGTCAAAAACTGTTCAGCTGGAATTCAAACCTGGACAGTGTCTCTGCAGGGCATTGTGAAAATGCTGTTTACTCATGATCACACTGGTTTCCAAAACTATGCATTCTCCGTCTTCCTTTCAACCACTTCTCAATGCAGGAGTATTTATTTATTTTTATAAACTCTGTGCTCCTATCTTTTAAATTAAGTCTGCACCAAAGAAATAAAGTTACAGTGGTGCAATGCTAGATTAAACTACGCATGTGAAAATAATAGGTACAATTCAGCATAAAACACTCGTCCTTGATGCAAGAGTGTAGTGCATGTGAAATTCATCTACTTCAGAAGGTCAGCTAATTTATAGCCCTCATTTTCTTGAAGAAATAGACGCCAAGCACCGCACCAATGATTAAGGACCAGAGACATCTTAAGCATTTTGGGGACCCCTGTTCGGAACAGCTTTGATTTTATGATTGTTTCAGCTCTTTCATGCCCTCTTTGGTCCAAATTCTAAATGTATTTACATCTAATATTCAGGGATAGTGATGGTATGTTTTCAATACTATTACACAGCAGCAGCTCACTAATATTACTGCAAATAATCTTGTTACGCCCGCCCATTTCTCATCTGTGAGGTCCTAGTGTGATCTAAAAGAAACTATTTTTTATGGATTTTGCATGAAACATTCTATGCAAAATGTAATAGACTCTCATACATTACCCACGTTAAAACTATATGAAAGGAAAGCACAAGTTACTAACTTGTGTAACGATATATCTGTAAGAGACAGTAGTTAGTGACAGATTCCTTACCTTAGAATATCCCCAGGCGTCAGGCTGGATCCGGAAAGTTTTTGCGTAGCAGTACCCTTGCGCGTCGGTAGGCGGCGTCGTGCGGCTCCGCGTCCGTCGTCGGCGTCGTGATCGCCGGGATGACGTCGCGGGCAGTACTTAGGCGCCGCCCCTGCGCGCTGACGTCAGTTCTGTACACGACTTTCCGCGCCAGGAACGCAGAGCCATGCAAGAAGCTGACATAGGTGTCTGAAAAATACTAGGGCCCTGAAAGGGATGTCCTTAACCCTAGAAATCAGTTCGCAGAACGGGAGGATGGGTGGGCGGTAGGAATCTGTCACTAACTACTGTCTCTTACAGATATATCGTTACACAAGTTAGTAACTTGTGCATCTGAAAGAGACACGTTAGTGACAGATTCCTTACCTTAGAATAGATACCCCAGCAATACCAACCCCGGTGGTGGGTCTGCGAACAAAGATCAGACAAGGAAGTCCTGGAGGACAGAACGGCCAAAGAAGCCGTCCCTCCGGACCTGACTGTCAAGGCAGTAATGCTTTGTAAACGTGTGCAGCGAGGCCCACGTAGCTGCCTGACAGATAACCGGCAGCGGAACACCGCGGCCCAAGGCCGTGGTAGCAGCCGTTGCCCTGGTGGAATGGGCACGCAGCCCAACAGGAGGCTCCTTCTTAGCCAAAGAATAGCAGGTCTTGATGCACAAGGTAACCCAGCGGGAGATGGTCCTCTTGTGCACCGCCCGACCTTTTTGGCGCCCACGTAGCCAACAAAGAGCTGGTCATCCACCCGGAAGTGTTTTGTGCGGTCGATATAGAATGAGAGCGCACGTTTTGGGTCCAGACGGTGGAGCCTCTCTTCCTCTCTGGAAGGATGCGGAGGCGGAAAGAAGGTGGGCAAAGTGATGGTCTGCCCAATGTGGAAAGCAGTAACCACCTTTGGCAAGAAGGACGGACGCGTCCGAAGAACAACCTTGTCTGGATGAACAGACAGAAAGGGAGGTTTACAAGATAGAGCCTGGAGCTCACTCACCCGCCGTGCGGAGGTGATGGCCACCAGAAAGGCTGTCTTCAGAGTCAGAAGACGAAGAGGACAGTTATGCAGAGGCTCAAAGGGAGCGCACATTAAAAAGGTAAGAACCAAGTTCAAGTCCCACTGAGGCATCACAAACGGAACAGGAGGGAAGAGGTGAGTAATGCTCTTTAAGAACCTGTTAACAACAGGGGACTTGAAAAGGAGGGCTGATCAGGGAGCCTGAGGAAGGCCGAGATAGCACAAAGATAACCCTTGATGGTACCCAGGGCAGAACCCTGTTGGGCCAGAGAGAGAAGGAACAGAAGGACCTCAGAAAGAGGGGCAGAAAGGGGATTCACAGCCTTTCCTGTGCACCATGCCACAAATTTGTTCCACCTGCAGGCGTATACCACCTTAGTGGAGGGACGCCTGGCTGCCAGAATCACATCACAAACTTCGGGAGGCAAGTCGAAAGGAATCAACTGCCGCCGCTCAATCTCCACGCAAGCAGGTGTAGACTGGACAGGTTCGGGTGGAGGACCGTCCCCTGCTGCTGCGACAGAAGATCCTCCCGAAGAGGCAGACGGATCGGGGATCTACGCTCATATTGAGTAGCTCGGGATACCAAACTCTTCGAGCCCAGTCCGGAGCCACAAGAATGACTTGGGCCCGGTCGTGCCGAATCTTCGTCAACACTCTGGGTAGAAGTGGTATAGGCGGAAAGGCGTACAACAGACCGCAACTCCACTCGCGACGAAAAGCGTCGCCGAGCGAGTGCCGCCTTGGAAATTCCAACGCGCAGAACTGATGACATTGCGCGTTCTCTTCGGTGGCGAATAGATCTAACCAAGGCTCTCCCCATTGTAGAAAGAGTCCTTGCGCCACTTCCGAGTGAAGACGCCATTCGTGATCCATCATGCACCTGCGGCTGAGTTCGTCCGCCCTGGCGTTCAGGGAACCTGCCAGGTGTTGAACCATCAGGAACATGCCCTGATGTTCCAGCCATGTCCAGAGGCGCAGAGCCTCCTGACAAAGGGTCCAAGACCCCACCCCGCCCTGTTTGTTGCAGTACCACATGGCGGTGGTGTTGTCTGTGAACACCTGCACTACCGTCCCTTTGACAGAGGGAAGGAATGCCTTGAGTGCAAGTCGGATCGCCCAGAGCTCCAGAAGGTTGATATGGAGCCGGGACTCCGCCGGAGACCAGAGGCCTCTGATCTCCGCCTCTCCCATGTGACCGCCCCATCCCAGAAGGGACGCGTCCGTCACAACTGTATGCTCTGGCTGGGGAAGGGAGAGGGATCTGCCCATGACCCATTGCCGGTTCGAGAGCCACCACTGCAACTGTTTTGCAGTCCCCTCCGAGATCTGGACGTGATCGGACAGGTTGCCCTGGTGCTGCGCCCACTGGAACTTCAGGTCCCACTGCAGAGCCCGCATATGCCATGTGGCATGATTGACCAGCAGGATGCAGGAGGCCATGAGGCCCAGCAGCCTCAGGGTCATCCGTACCGAAACCCAGGATAAAGGCCGAAAGATCGGAATCATAGCCTGAATATCCCGGACTCGCCGTTCGGGAGGATAGGCCCGAAACTGCGTCGTGTCCAGAACTGCTCCGATGAAAAGGAGCTGTGGAGAAGGAATCAGATGCGACTTCGGCACATTGATGGAGAACCCCAGCGAGTGCAGGAGTTCGGCCGTAGTCTGGAGGTGGGAGACGACTGCCTGGGACGAGCCCGCCTTCAGCAGCCAGTCGTCGAGGTAGGGGAAGACTGAAACCCCTGCCCGGCGCAGATGAGCTGCGACCACCGCCATCACTTTCGTGAACACCCGAGGGGCACTGGTAAGGCCAAAGGGGAGCACGGTGAACTGAAAATGCTCGGGGCCTACCGTGAACCGAAGGTAACGCCGGTGGGCCGGCAGGACGGGGATGTGGAAATACGCGTCCTGCAAGTCCAACGCTACCAACCAGTCTCCAGGGTCGAGGGCAGTCAAGACCTGAGCTAGGGTGAGCATCTTGAACTTCTCCTTCCGGAGGAAGCGATTGACGTTCCGGAGGTCCAAGATAGGACGCATGTCCTCCTTGTCCTTTTGGGCACCAGAAAGTAGTGGGAGTAGCAACCACGCCCTACTTCTGGGGTCGGAACATGCTCGATGGCCCTCTTGGTCAAGAGGGCCGTGACTTCCTTCTGTAGAAGCACCAAGTGATCCCCTGACATGCGGTGGAATTGAGGTGGCATGGCTGGGGGGTGGTCTCGAAGGGGAGGGAGTAGCCCCTTCGGACAATGTCCAAGACCCACCTGTCCGAGGTGATGGTGCGCCAGTGGGGAAGGTGATGGCGGACCCTGCCCCTACTGGCGTGCCGTGCACCTGAAAGGAGGGACTAGGAGGGCTTGGAGGCCGCGGACGGGTTGGAGGTGGTGGCCTGACCCGCACGCTGGTTGCCCGATCCGCCACGGCGGAATCCACGTCCTCGGCCACGCGAAGACGCCTGCTGCGCGGGCCGGTGGCTGGGCTGCTGACGTGAAGGGGCGCCCCTACCGTGGCCACGATAGGGGCGAAAAGCAGAAGTTAGCGGAGGGCGTGTAGCAGAAAGGCCCAGGGACTTGGCAGTAGCCCGTGAGTCCTTAAAGCGCTCCAACGCATGGTCTGCTTTGGACCCAAAAAGACCGACTCCATCAAAGGGCATGTCCATGAGAGTATTCTGGACATCCCCTGAAAAACCAGTGGTTCTCAGCCAGGCGTGGCGTCGGAGCGCCACCGTCGTTGCAATAGACCTGCCCAGCGAGTCGGCGGTGTCAAGGCCACAACGTATAGTGTATTTAGCCGCATCCCTTCCTTCCGCAATGGCACGGGAAAGCAGTGTCTGGACCTCCTCAGGACACTGGGGCAAAACATCCGCCACCGAATCCCACAGGGAGTGGGTATATCGGCCCAAAAGACAAGCGGTGTTAACGGACCGCAAGCCAGCACTGGAGGAAGAAAAACCTTTCTTCCCAAACTGATCCAGGCGTTTGGATTCCCTATCCGGAGGAGCGGTAGGGAAGGCGGTTTGGGAAGCGGAGGCTTGGACAACCAAGCTCTCAGGAGTGGGGTGGACAGAGAGAAACAGGGGGTCGCCCGGAGCTGGGCGATGGCGTCGTGACACATTCCGATCCACAGGAGCCCCTGTGTTGGGCTTGGACCAGGCGCCCAAAAGAACGTCAGTGAGGGCGTCGTTAAACGGCAGCACAGTCTCCGCAGAGGAGGCTGCCGGCTGAAGCACCTCTGTCAAGATGTTAGGCTTGACCGTCAAAGTAGGGAGTTGGAGACGTAAGGCCCCAGCTGCCCTACGCAACACCGTACCAAAATTGGCTCCCTCCTCCGTAGCCACGGGAGGAGACAGCATGCCAGTGTCAGGGGAAGTATCCAGACCACTGGCCTCCCCTAGACTCTGTCCAGTCCTCATCGTACTGACAGTGTCGTGTCAGAGGGTCATCAGACCCCTCCCAGTCCAACTGGTCCTCCTCTGGTTCAAAATAAGGAGGAGGAGGGACAGTTGGGACCCAAGGTCCCATCGGAGCCGGCGTCGAGCGACGTCTGTCCGGATCCATGTCCGGAGCCGGAAGGAACTGGGGGACGACGCCGCCCGGAGCCCAGGGCGGCGTCGAGAACGGCACCGGAGACATCGGCGCCGGCGGAGGTGTCGTTAGGTCGACCGGCGTTGATGGGGGTTGTGGAGCCGGGATCGAGGCCGGGGCCGAAGCCGGGACCGAGGCTGGAGGCACGGGCGACGCCGGGGCCGGGAGCCGTCGGCGACGCCGGAGCAACCCCATCAGGGCCCGCGGGGCCCGAAGGCGCACCGGAGGGGCCTGGAGGCCCGAAGAGGCGGGCCATGGCCGTCAGGAATTCCTGCACTTTGGCCGGATCCGCCCCGAACCCGGGAAGGGCGGGTATGGCGGGGGCGACTCCACAGGCATGTCCGGGGCCGCGGGGACGGTGCCGGGAGGGGCCTCAGCCGAGTCGCGAGACCGGCGAGGCGAAGTCCTAGAGCGATGATGCTTCTTGGACTTCTTGTGTTTCGACTTACCGGACGAAGAAGACTTCGACGCCGACGACCGGTGTGGACTCCGCGATCGACCCCTGGACCTCTCACGCGACCGGGGCCTCCGTGGAGCCGAATGCCGGGCCTCGAGGAGCTTTCCAGACCGCTCTCGCAAAGCTTTCGGGTTGAGGGCCTGGCATTCGGGACAAGACTCCGTGTCGTGGCCTCGGCCGAGGCAGAAGAGACACTCCCAATGCGGGTCGGTGACTGACATCATCCGCGCACAGGCGCCGCATCGCTTGAAGCCGGGCATCCCTACGACACCTTGAAAGATGAAAAAACAGTGAAAAAATTCACCAAAAAGTATGGTCAAAAAATGACCAGGGCACTGCTCTTCCCGGATCTGCGCTTGCTGGCGCGGAAAAAGAAGAACTGACGTCAGCGCGCAGGGGCGGCGCCTAAGTACTGCCCGCGACGTCATCCCGGCGATCACGACGCCGACGACGGACGCGGAGCCGCACGACGCCGCCTACCGACGCGCAAGGGTACTGCTACGCAAAAACTTTCCGGATCCAGCCTGACGCCTGGGGATATTCTAAGGTAAGGAATCTGTCACTAACGTGTCTCTTTCAGATACTGCATTTAAAATCCGTTTTTGAATTATTCATGGTCGTCAGGGCTAGACTCTCTGTAGAACAGAGCCAGCTGTATCGGGGGGGGGTGGGGGGGGCCTGAAAGCCTGAGGCCCTGGGCAAGATTCCACATGCTTTAAAATGTCTCTGTTAAGGACAGGTAAACCAGAGTGATCACCACAAATGCTCCTGTCATGGCTGACTCTGGTTATTCTGGCACGACTCATAGAAGATCCATGATTTCACACATGGTAGATACCAATGTAGCCTTGGAACCAGATGCATGTTGGGCGTCTCCTGTTTCCTTTGATTTAAACCCATTCCTTTTCTCTGCACCATTTTTGGTGACACCTTGAATTGGCTTCCCCTGAGTGGCTACCCGATGACCCATGACTGCAGCATGTTCTACTTTTTTAACCATAGTGAGAAATACCACTTTAGCATTCAAAAGAGATTGCAAAATATTTTAATCTTGAAGAGAAATTAGTGCTCACCTACTGTGGATTTTTCTTAGCAGGTAGAAACTCAAAATACACAATAAAGTAAGAAGAGATGATATAGAACACCGAAGTGTTACCTCAATTGCTCTCCTTCAGGCTTGAAGAGAAAAGTAACAAGCTATTTGCCTACACTAGTATGGTTTCAGAGAGAGGTTTTCAAAACTTACAATCATGATCTTGATCATGGCAAGAAATGCCTTAATAATTGCATTCAAATGACTTGTTTTAGAATTTTATATATATATATATATATCTCGAAAATACCCCCAACTGGAGAAGACAAGGAGCGGCACACCAGGAGTCTCCTGGTGTGCCGCTCCTTGTCTTCTCCAGTTGGGGGTATTTTCGAGGATTCTCTTCATAAATTACGGCTGCTGTCGCCGCATAGCTGGCACCGACACCGTAGGACTGGGAACCGCTAAGTACAGCTGTTTGCTGGAGTATGTGTGTATATGTATGTACATATATATGTGGCTGAAAAGTCCTTTGCATGTTTAAAGACGTGTACCCCTGCCCTGAGGGCTCTACTGTACTGTTGGCTGGATCCCTAATGCTGATTCTTTTGTCATAGGTGAGCACAGATGAATGAATTAATGAATATTAGCCTTATAAAGCGCGAACTTTGCCCGAAGGCATCAAGGCGCTACAGACAGGGCCATCAGACGGAGGTCTACATGGAGCTCATACTGAAGGACTGGTAAAGAGCCAGATCTTTAAAGCCTTGCGAAAAAGAGAGTGGGACACTTGACCAGAAATTGAATAGGGGAGGGAATTCCAGAGCCTAGCAGTGGCAACGGAGAAGGCTCTGCAGATCATCGGATGTGCCATGACATAAGTCCGTCTCACGGAATGCGATCTTGTTGGACCAGGAGGGGCACCCAAAGTGCTACCGTGATAGTGGTGGTAGGTTACTGCCTTAACCAGGAGTTAAGCAAGGGAGGTGGTGGCAGCATACTGTGAGTGAACAGGTCCTTTTTACCCTGTGTCACTGGAGTGAGGCCTACAGACTCACTCATTTTTTTAAAAGCTCAGATGCTGTGTGCTAGACTCACCCTTGGCCTACTTCAGGTAGATGTGCAGTGCTGCGCAGGAGTAGTGACTCTGCGCTAGATGTCTGTGTGCCTGGGAGGGGTACAGTACAGGGATTTTTGTACGCAGCTGCTTTCTGTACTTGTTATTTAAAAAGTCACTGTGACATAGTTGCACCTTCACGCACAAACACAACGGCCATAGTTTGATTAAACTGGTTTGATATTTGTATGCTGCTGTGCTTATTATTGGGTGGACATTCACTTTGAAATATTTGCGTCTTCATGGCCAAACCAAAGGGGCAATTGTTTGACCAGCCTGGCTTCCTTTCTGCATACTGCTGGACTTGTTTTCATCATGCACTTTGAATGTGTTTTCACCTTGATTCAAGAAGAAAGGATTGTTTTACCAAACACTCTTGATTTGTGTATATTGCTGGTTTGCTGATTGTTTTATTATGCACTTTGAAAGTATTTGCTCTTTTTCCTTTGCTTCACCAGCTACAGATAGTATAGATTCTCTCATTAGGTCCTTGCTGACATGGCTTGTTTTATCCTACATGAGGTGTTATTTATGGTTTGTTTGCACTTGTCTATAATATGTGCACCTTAAATCTTGTTTACACTACAGAGATGATAAATACAGACAAATATCTGCCTCAATGTTCTGAAGCATTCAAGCAGTTTCCATCCTCAGCCTCGTTTACTTGCCTGTTTTTTTCCTGCTTACTAATAGTCATGATGGTAGGAATTGAAATTGCTTCCTCCAGTTCATTTTAAATACTATAGAGTGGTTATTATCATACACAACCCCTGGCAGACGCAAGTGTGTGGCATGCAGATAATTCACACCAGTTTATTTCTCTTGGAGCTGGCAGGATGTTGAGTTATATCTTGTGTACTACTTGTGTATATTGTCAGTTGAGTCTGTCGAATTGCAGGTTTGGGATTGTCTTGCAAAGTTTCAAGTTATTTTCCATCAATGTCAATTCCAATTCAGACCCTGTGTAGTTGTTCTTTGTTCCTCAGTGATAGGCAGTTCCTGAGACAACAGGCCAGCTCCTTGGCATTGTTCTGATTGCTGTCTCAGAAAAATAATCTGCTCTTGACACTAATATTACAAATGGCGTAGCTTCTATGTTAAGAGTGTTTCTCACTTTCTTATTCGAACTTTGAGCTAGGCAATATAGAGGCATTTCATTAAATGTTGGAAGTTTCAATTAAAAGTATACCAGATTTTTGGGCAGTGGGGCAAAGTGGTAGGTCGTGGGCCCCCTCCATGTACAATGCAGGGGGACCCCTCAGATTTTGTTATGCCACTGGACTGTACTCGACGGAGAGCCAGTGGAGGTCTCGCAGGTGTTGGGTGATGTGCTCATGTCGGGGGATGCCGAGGACGAGTCTGGCCGCTGTGTTCTGGATGGTTTGTAGTTTGCGTAGCAGGGATTTGTTGATTCCAGCGTAGAGGGCGTTTCCGTAGTCCAGTCTGCTTGTTATGAGTGCGTGGGTGGGGTTTATTGCTCCTGTTCCAAATGGACAGAGGACACACCGTCTATGGTGGTGTCCGATCAGCCACCAGGCATCCCTGAGACCATTTTGCACACGGCTGCATAGCTCTTTATGGGACTTAAATAAATTGGACATAATCACAAGTCCCTTTCAGGAACACCATTGACTCTGCCTGCCCACCTGCATCATATTTAAGGTTTGCTGCATCTCCAAGTGAATTAATGCCATCAGACCTAGTAGTCATGATCAAGATCTCTGATGGTTAATACGACCCACACAATGATGTCACCAGATTTGAAATGGAAATGCAAGAAGCTTTGCACACACGTTCTGAAAATCCATCAACTCCACTCCTGTCGCCCAGCATTCTAAAAAAAGTATTAGCCTGGATGACCCATTCGATTTTTACAATTTAGCGAATGAAGTTCAGGCTTTAATAAACTGCATTTTTTATGATTTGCTGTGGTTCCAGAGATTTGTTTTTTTTAATTAATCTAATCATGTTGGCTAGCAGCTTGATATAAGCCAGACGTGTGTATATTTCATTTTGTTGCCTTTTACATGATCTGTGGTTATTGTTCATCAAAAGCAGTGGCTCAGCTTCGACCACTGTGATCCTTAACTTGTTCAGGGTGGAAACATGATCCCAAAAGCTTTGCATATTGATCTCTACTACAAAAATCCAGATATTCTGAAACTGCTACATGTTGTGATAAAATAGTCAAACTGGAAACTTTAAAGGCTGTCCCCAGACTTGAAAGAGGACCGCTGGCTGAAGTGGGTCAACTAATGTCAAAAGTAGCAAGAGTTGGGGGGGAAAAAAGAAATAAAAATACATGTTCGAGACATGTGTGCTGCAGATACACATGCTTTGCATACTCCTGCCATCTAGTGTTGGGTCTGGATGTTTGCAAGTTGTTTTTCTTCGAAGAAGTCTTTCCTAGTCACAAGGTGTCACAAACTTCGAAGAAAATCTCACTGAAGGACCTAGGCCTTTCCAGTGATGAAGAAGACCAAGGAGTCCCGGCAGAATCGACGAACAAAGGCTCAGACTTCGAGTTTCTAGAGGGTGACTGAAAATCCACCCAGAAAGAAATCGGGTGAGGCTGACAAGAAGACAGAGAAGGTAACACACCATAAACATCCGTCGGAACCAAAGGGCCACGACGCCGAAAAAAAAGGTGGTCGAGAGCCAGCCGCGATCGAAAGAACCCCACCGAACCCTACCAAGGGAGTCCGTAGAGGGAAAATCGCAGAAGGCGCCAAAAACAAGGGTCGAACACGAGGCCCCAAAGGGAAGCGCAATGCTGTCGAAAGAACAGCCAAGCGCAAGCAAGAAACGAAGATCTCCGGCCTCCGACGCCGAGAGAGTCCCCAAGGTCGAGAAGAAGAGGCAACGTCTCGAAGCCGAAATGGCAACGCTTCTCCAAAATAAGGATTTCGACACCTCGCTGAAAGACTTCCAAATCCCGAAGATCTCAGCCGCCGAAAAAGAAAACGACTACGCCAAAGGGGCGGAAGACGCCGAAGGGAACGAAGAGGAGTTTTTCGAGTCCCCACCAACCCCACAACCTCGCAAGGAAGACAGCGAGGAATACACAGACGCTCCTGAAGAGGAGGATGAATCTGAAAATTTCGAGGACACATGGAATGACCTCGACACCGAACGTCCCGAAGAGGAAATCTGCTGCTATCCCTCGAAGGCATCACCACCAGATGATATAGCCTTCTACAGCGGACTGGTTAAAAGGGCAGCAGACACTTTCGGAGTCCCCCTCAAAGTGGAAAAAGGAGACACGTTTCCTTCTGGAAACATTAGCCCCAGCCAATAAGGGAACTCAATACTTGCCAATGCTGCCAAGCATCCTACATCAAGGCAAGGAGGCCTTTAAGGAACCAGCCTCAAGCAAAGGAGTTACACCCAGGGTTGCAAAGAAGTACAAAGCCTCCTCCAAGGACCCAACATATATTCAGGGAAACACTATACCGGACTCCATCATCGTTACCACAGCCAGGAGAAGAGCAAATGCCATCTCCAACAGTGGACCACCACCAGAAAAGGAAAGCAAATGGATGGACCTGGTGGGCAGGAAGATGGAGAAGGAGGCAGCCACGCAGTGGCGCATCGCGAACTCTAATGCCCTACTAAACAGATACGGACACCAGCAATGGGATGAGATCGAAGAACTCATCAACAAACTCCCCAAGGAGGACAAGAGAGGTAAATCTATTGTCCAGGAAGGCAGAAACATCGCTAACACATGCCTTAAATCTGCAGCAGACACTGCCAGCAGGCAAATGTGCACAGGTACAACCTTTGAGAAGACATGCCTGGCTAAGAATTTCTGGTTTTAAACAAGAGGTTCAAACATCCATCATTAACAGGCCTTTCACACGGGAGGCACTGTTTGGAAATGAGGTGGACGAATCACTCCAACAAATAGCAAGCATTGGCATAGCCGATAGGTCTCGCCTTTGCGACCTTATAAGTGTTTAGCCATGCAACAGTTGATGTTGTTGCACCAAGGATATTGTGCTGCATAACTAAATACTAATAAGGTCCCAAAGGCGAGACCTATTGGCTATGCCAATGCTTGGTGCAGGTGTCTGTCTTCACAGTGGTCCCACAGCATTGAAGGAAATGACATCCTTCATTTTATCAATTTCTTATTCACTATTCATTTCCACTTAAATTGTGTGGTTTCATTCACAATGATGGATGCAATTTTCTGTCATTTTATTTCATTTTTAATGCTTGTCAGAGGATCCAAACCTTCTCTGGAGCTACCAAGTTGGAACGCTGTACAACATTTCAAATCGTAAAATACCTGTGCCAGCAATGGAGCAGCCCTAGGAGCAGACCAAGTGTCCAGACAGCCACAATGTTCAAAGATATCAACAGAGATTGTAGGAAAACTCAGACATAAGCATAGAACTGACCACAAAACTCCATCTACCACAATGCTATAGGCCTTACCAAAGGCACTCACCTGTGCTACGTTCTGTGCGGTCCTGAATGCCATCACAATTAGTGCTTATACTTACATCAAACTTTAAACACCTTACATCTTTGCTTGCCTATGCTGCTTCTGTGCAGACTCTGAAGAGTTCAAGAGTCCAGAAAAAGAATCCAGAGCCTTGATGCCCATCTTCTACTGGGAATTAACAAATTCAACCACATCATCCAAACCTCCCCTGCTCTCCATTGACTGCCTGTTGCTCATCAAGTAACGCAAAAGTTGGACTGCAGTGTTTATAGTGACTAACATAAGCAGAGATCTCCTTTGCTAAAGCAAAGCTACTCATAACTTCATTTGTGAGACTCTGATACAGCCCTTTCAAACTTCTGCAGAGACTGTATGTAGTACAAACAAAACTTGCCCTGGGGTCTGGGCCTTTGACGTCAAGCCTCTGGAGCGCTGTCTCATGACAAGCTAGAAAATTAACACTTTATGACCATCTGTAAGTCTGTCAAGACTTGGTTGTTCATACAGTTACTTGTCACTGTTTTTTGTCCAAAGGCCAAAATATTCCTCGGCACAGAAGAACACCTGCGCTGCGGTGTATGTTGCATGCTAAAAGTGTACAGAAAAGTATGCTAAATACTCTGCATAAAATCCATGTGTTTTATGCTTGAGCCTTGTCTCGCGCTACAAACCCACATAACTAATATCACAGGATAACAAGCTATGGCAAAGTCAATTGGTCTGGACTAGGCAAACAGACATGATGGTTACACATTTTAATTTATTTTTATTGCAAGCATATCAGCACCCAGATGTGTCAGCCATATGCTTGCAATAAAAAAGCTACATTTAAACAATAATTAACTGTCGCGTATAATTAATAGAACTGTATGGGTGCTTCATAGCATGTAGGAGTACTTAGATGAGGCATAAAAAACTTTTCAAGTTTTAATGCACATCACAGGAAAATATGATCCTTTTAAGGCAAAAAAAAAAAGGAACTACTGTTTTTAAATTACTGAAACATGAACACACATAAGAATGAGGGAAAACACGAAAATAATAAGATTTTAAAAGAAAAAAAAAACACAAAGTAAATTAATGTCCCACTAGTCCTCACACTGAATCACACTTCTTTTTTGGGTCATGTGTGTATGATCAAACAAAATGCTCTCAGTCACAGTGCCAAACAACCAACACATGAAGTGCGCTGACCCCCTGCTCCATTCAATATGCTGTGGTGGGTGAAAGCAATATGTCAATGGCAGCTGAACAGAAGCAAACTCGAGGCTAGCCAGTTCTCTCCATAGCAAAAGTTGGAACTCCTAATGCCTCCCTTTAACTTCCGGTCAACAGCTCATTGATTAGTGTGACCTTTGAAACTCCACTCAAGCCCCACTGCACGCCGTTCTGTACGGGGCTGCTTCATGGGTGAAGCCAGGTCGTGTAATCGATCTGCAAGGGCATCCTTAACTAGTTAAACCTCCAAGCACACGTTCAATTCAGACTGAGCAGTACAACTGTAAAAGGTATGCCTCGGGAAAGGGGGGGGGGGGGTGGTTAAGGGATAGAGAAGTAACACGTACTTTACGTGAACCTCCACCAATGATGGAAAAGCGCAGATAAAGCCTCATCAGGGGGTCTGTAACTCAAAGCATGGTGCTCCATGTGATGTTTTATCTGCTATACAGGTGTGTGCTATTTACCGGGGTTGTGTTTGAGCAAATACCTCTTGTATTTACACGGTAAATGAAATGGCAACTCCCCGTGTGCATATTTGGCTTCACTAATCCCGGGAAAAGTGGGCGGTGGAAGCTCGAGAAACGAGGGCAGTATCTCCTGCTCGAGGGTTGTGCTAGGGCTTGTGGGGCGAGTATCGTGCACCTAGTGCAGCCTGAATGATGACGAGCTCACACTTCCAAAAATCAAGTGAATTAGATCCTGGCAGTGTGCTTATTCCATCAAAAGCCGACTCGAAGAGCTCTGGGGCGTGTAGGAAGGACGAAATAAGAGCAGAGCGGAGGAGAGACAACTTTAGATGTGGATTGCTAGCAAAGCCCTGCTACTGCTCGAAGATTGCTTCAAAGCGCTTAGAACGCAAACAAAAGGCAAACAAAGGGTGAGAATGGAAGAGTTATGCTGTGACACAAAAATTTGAACTCTACGCTTTCGGTACAATTCCCACACCTACTGATCACAATGTTGGAAAGTTAACCGGTGATTTCACCGGAGCAGGGATGTCTGCGAAATACTGTTGTACTGCAACTAACCCAGACAAGCGCGGCTGCGAAAGTTAAAGCGACAAGCAGCGTGCGCGCGCAGTCTTCACTTTTCAAGCACTGCACTCGTGCTTGTGGCGCGCCGCTGCTCGCTCCCGCAAGGTGGATGCCTCCACAAGCACGAGTGCAGTGCTTGAAAAAGTGAAGAGCGACGGCTAAAGGCCCTCCTATGCAGCCATTGCGCGCTGCGTAGGCGAGACCTAAAAAAGGATAACGAGACTGCAAGAGCAATGGGAGCTCTACAGCAAAGAGGAACCTTCAAAAGAGGTGCTTTTAACAGCAGAAAACCCACAGTAAGAGGAGCATTTGCACAAAGGCAGCAAATGTCACACCAACAACAAGGCCAGGTAAGTGGCTAGCAAACAAGCCAGCAAACAGGACCTCAACAGGAAGAGGAAATGGCTCTAATTGACTCAGTCACAGACAAGGACCCACATACAACACCAGTGGGAGGACGTATTGAACAGTATCAGTGGAGAAAAATCACCTCAGACAAATAGATTTTAAATTTGGTAAAATAAGGGTATTGCATAGAACTAACCAAAACACCACCTGTAAACCGACCAAGAAAAAATAAGTTCTTCAGATCAGAACTCAAACATGTAAATGCAGAAATCAAAGACCGTCTTCAAAAACAAGCAATCCAATTGGTTCCAAAGGAAGAACTCTTGAAAGGAAATTACTCACCGTATTTCCTAGTTTCAAAACAACATTTGTCACTAAGACCAATCCTGGACCTAAGGTTCATAAACACATTCATTTTAACACAACACTTCAAAATGACTACTCTACAAGAAATAATCCCACAACTCCAACAATAGACCTCAAGGATGCCTATTTGCACATACCAATGAACAAAAAACACAGAAATTATCTCCAGTTTCTGCACAACAGAACACACTACCAGTTCAAGGTACTGCCATTCGGGATAAAATCAGCACCACGTGTTTTTACAAAGTGCCTAGCCGCAGCCCACCTGAGAAGGGAGGGAATGCACGTCTATCCTTACCTGGACGACAGGCTCATAAAGGCTAGCACAAAGCAAAGATGTCTCAGCCACGTTGAAACAGCAATCCACACACTCCAGGAGCTTGGATTCTCCATAAATCACAAAAAATCCTCAACAATACCAGAAAAAAGAAAAAGATTTTCCTAGGTGCAAGACTAAATTCAAGGAAGGCACGGGCATACCAGACGCCCAACAGGATACAAGCTATCAAACTGAAAACCACCCTCTACCAGAGGGGGCAATCTCTGACAGTGAGGAGAGTCATGAAACTCATGGGCATGATGGCATCATGCCTCCCACTCATCCCTCATGCCGGTCTACACATGTGCCCATTCCAACAATAACTCACCAACAACTGGTCACAAGCCACAGGGAGTTGGGAGGATCTAGTGGTGGTTACGCACAAGCTGCAGGCAGAAACGCAATGGTGGGCATCCAACAACATAGCACAGGGGAGACCTTTCAAATACCCAACTCCTTCTGTGACTATAACAGACGCATCCCTCAATGGATGGGGAGCACACTTCAAGAAACTGAAAGTGAGCGGCCTATGGAACAAACAAGATTCCATAAAACAAATAAATTACTTGGAAATGAAAACAGTATTCCTAGCATTGAAGGCATTCCAGAAACATTCAAAACACAACTGTCCAGATTCAAACGGACACTACCACCACAATGTTCTACCTCAACAAACAGGGAGGTACAAAATCATTTCCACTAAGCAAATTAGCACAAGAGATCTGGCATTGGGCAATACCTCAAGGTATCAATCTACAAACAATACACCTACCAGGAGTATACAACACAACAGCAGACCTGCTAAGCAGATAGAACAGCTGCTCCCAGGAGTGGGAACTAAAGGACAAGACTGTACAATACATCTTCCAAACATGGGGAACACCAGTGATAGATCTGTTTGCAACAGTGCAGAACAAGACATGCTGATCCTTTACCTCGAGGTTTCCTCACAAACTGTCAAAGGGAATACCCTGTTACTAAATTGGTCAGGGACATTTGCATACGCTTTTCCCCCAATACCCCTAATCCAAAGAGTAATAGAAAAAGCGAAGCAACCAGGAACAAACCTAAGTCTCATTGCTCCACAATGGCCGAGACAGACCTGGTACTCCACATTGCTCGAAATGTCCAAGGGACAAATCATAAGGATAAGAGCAGACAAGGACATGTTGACAATAAAACAAGGCCAAATCTTTCATCCGGAACCAACAACGCTACACTTAGCAGCTTGGCACCTGAATACGTAGAATTTGGTCACCTCAACTTGCCTCAACGAACAATGGAATCAGTGGAATCAATCACAGGATCTATTAACCGATCTAGTGTTGGTAGACGGCCGTACATATCGCTCTCTGCAGTGGTAGAACCCACAAAACTTATTAGCAGGTCGGCCTTTCATCGACCCTGTTCCTCAGATTGTGCTCACAGCAGACGCAGCTCTAACAGGTTGGGGAGCTCATCTCAAAGATTACACAATACAAGGCATGTGGAGCACCAAGCACAAAACTCTCCAACTATCTAGAGCTCTTAGATGTCTTCCTATCACTAAAAGCTTTTCAAACTCATCTCGTAGCCAAAACTGTCCTAGTCCAGACGGACAACATGACAGCAATGTATTATGTGCAGAAGCAAGGGGGGGGACACACTCTCTCCAACTGTCAACACTCGCTCAAGCCATTTGGAATTGGGCGATCCATCACAAGATTTATCTCCTGGCAGAACATCTCCCAGAAGTAAACAATCAAATTGCTGATCTCATGAGCAGAAGAAGGCAACAAATTCACGAGTGGGAACTTCACCCCCAAGTTCTCCTTCCGTACTTCCAACAGTGGGGATTTCCACAAATAGACCTATTCGCCACAGCCAAAAACACAAAATGCCCAAAGTTAGGCTCCAGGTACCCACACCCGCGATCAAAGGGCAATGCCCTATGGATGAACTGGTCAGGGATATTTGCCTACGCTTTCCCGCCTCTCCCGCTCATTCCATGGGTGATCTGGAAGCTCAGGCAAACATCCCTCACACTAATTCTGGTAGCTCCCAAATGGGCTCGTCAACCATGGTACACCACCCTGTTGGAGCTGTCACTAGTTCCACATCAAAAACTACACCTGAACTTCAGTATCCTCACACAGAACCATGGAGAAATCAAACATCCAATCCCAAAGAACTGAATTTAGCGATCTGGCTCCTGAAGTCATAGTTTGGTTACTTAAATTTACCACCAGACTGTATGAATATTCTAAAAGAAGCAAGAAAGCCTACCACCAGAGCTTGCTATGCTGCAAAATGGAAAAGATTTGCTGTATATTGCAACAACAACAAAATCAATCCTTTAGATGTTTCTATACAAAACGTTATTTGTTACATTTACAACGAACAGGACTGGCTTACACGTCTATTCGTTTGCACCTTGCAGCTGTGTACTTACAAAATAGGCAACATCTGTCACTATTCAGAGTTCCAGTAATCAAGGCCTTCATGGAAGGTTTAAAAATGGTAATACCACCAAGGATTGATCCTGCCCCAGTGTGGAATCTCAACATTGTCCTCACAAGGCTCATGGGTCCACCTTTTGAACCATTATACAAATGCCCTTTACAGTTTCTCTCATGGAAAGTTGCTTTCCTCACTGCTATCACATCACTGAGGAGAGTTGGTGAGCTACAGGCATTAACGCTAGAAGAACCTTTCTTTCAGCTACACAAAGACAGGATAGTTCTCCGTACCAACCCCAAATTCCTTCCCAAAGTAGTTTCTGCTTTTCATATAAACCAATCAGTTGAGTTGCCAGTTTTCTTTCCTCAACCTGATTCCGCAGCAGAACGCGCTCTTCACACGCTTGACGTTAAAAGAGCTTTATTGTACTACATAGATAGAACAAAGGACTTCCACAAAACAACTGTTTGTAGCATTTGCTCCACCTCATAAAGGCAATCCTATCTCTAAATTAGGTATTACGAGATGGATTGTTAAATGCATTCAAACATGCTATGCTAAAGCCAAAAGGACTTTGACTATACCCCCTAGAGCGCATTCCACTCGCAAAATAGGGGCTGCTGTGGCCTTTTTAGGTAACATCCCTCTAGCTGACATATGTAAAGCAGCTACATGGTCTACACCACACACATTTACCAAACACTATTGTGTAGATGTGTTGGCATGACAGCAGGCTAATGTAGGCCAAGCAGTACTTAAAACACTGTTCCAAACAACAGCTACATCTACAGGTTAGCCACCGCTTTGGGAGTATACTGCTTTATAGTCTATGCAAAGCATGTGTATCTACAGCATACATGCCTCGAACGGATAATGTTACTTACCCAGTAAGCATCCGTTCTTGGCATGTAGACCTGTAGATTCACGTGCACCCACCCGCCTCCCCGGGTACCTGTAGTTGTTGCAGCTCTTTACTATACATTTATACGCATGGACATCTCTATACTACACTTACTCCATTCTCACCCTCTTGCGGGAAAACAATCTAACAATTGAGTCGATGACCATGTGCACTATCACTGAAAGGAGGAGTCACCTTACCTTGTGACTAGGAAAGACTTCTTTGAAGAAAAACAACTTGCAAACATCCGGACCCAACACTAGATGGCAGGAGTATGCAAAGCATGTGAATCTACAGCTCTACATGCCAAGAACAGATGCTTGCTGGGTAAGTAACATTATCCTTCCTCTGTCAGCCACTACATTGCTGTAGCAGTGTCCAGGTCAGATAGTGAGGTTTCCACTTCCATTCCTTTGCCATTTGTGCCACAGTTCATATTTCTGAACCATTCTTTATACTCAAAGGGAAAAACTGGACATTTACTAAGATCTTGGTGGTTTTATGATGGAAAAAGTAAGAGGTTGCTTAATTTGGCATCATATTCCCTTCCTTGAAGGATATTTGGTACTGTAAAGATTTTGAAGCTAGAGATTGTCTCTTTGAGGTAGGGCAAGACCCTAGTTGTGGCAAGGAAAGTTCTAATCAGCCATGTGTTTGGGGAAGAGGGCCAGCCACCAGTCTTTGTTCTAGCTCTTGTCTTAAACGTACAGCCTTAACTCTGGCATGAGTTAGAAACCACCTGAGAGCTCTCCAGGTAAACAAAGCATCCAGGGCTCAGCTGGAGACCTAGGTCGGATCTTTCGGTGTTGTAGTATGTAGAGACAATGCAGTGGGCCTAATGTTTGTTTTCTCGTATGTTTGTGTAAATAAATTGGCAAAGCAATTTAATGATGTCTGTTGCTTTAAATCTTGCTTCCCAATTGTGTTTTAACAGACGGTAGTCTTGAGTTTGTTGATGAGATCCATTGGAAATAAAAATACTATCTTGTTGGGTCTGGGATTTCAAATATTACAGCTTGCCTGGTATGGCTTCGGCTCTGAACCTTGGTAAGTGTATTCAACCAATTACGATTAGCTTGTGTGTTTGTAAACTTCTGCATGCCCAGAAATGTCTTGTCGGGGTGTTTGAATCAGAAGAAGCAGTGGCTATATCCTACACGTTTAGACTGAAATGCTTGCAGTCGGAATGATAAAACAAGCCACAGATTGTATATTTTCTTGAAACATGTTATGGTCAGTACTGATAGATACACATGACTTGTCCATGAGCACCTGTGCAACAAAGTTGCCCTGACTTTGAGCTCACAGTGGATTGTCTTGAACTCAAAGGGTGACATCTGTGACAGTGTGACTGTAATAGTTCTGCTGTGTAAACCCGAGCAGGTCAGGCTCACTATCGCTCTGAAGCAAAAGGCAAAACTGAACAACTGGAGACCCCACCACCTTCCAAGTGGTGCTGTTATGAAAGTAATAGTCCGAAATTTGAAAGGGACCACGTTGAAAACCAACTTGGACGCAACCTGTAATTGTTATTATATTTCTGATGGATACTTCTAACATGAATTCTTCACCTTCGAATACTCCTCAGGTGCCAGACTGGATCCAGAAAAATTAACTCCAAGTAGTGCTCCCACTCGGGCCCAATTCCACACCACCCCGGAAGTGACAGAGAAGAGCTGCATATAAGCGCCAACTTGCGTGCTGACGCCAGTTACTTTCTTTCTGTGCCTTCTGATGCAGATTTGGAGCTCCACTCCCAACTTTGTAGGTTTATCTGACCATTTCTAAACTGTTTCACCAGTATACTACTGAAGCCATGCCCAACTGCAGGAAGCAGGTGCCAGTTGCTGCTCGGCAGGAGGTGTCTTGGGTGTCTGGGCTCGGTCCACAACTCAGTCATGCGAGAAGTGCACCCTCATGTGATCAGGCAATCCAAGAACAGGAGGTGAATTTGTATGACACCAAATACAAATAGTAGTCACAACGTTCGTCTATGTCCCACACATGTTCCAAGTTTTGCTTTTAGTTCTGGTCCGGAGGCCGTTCCAGTGACACCTCAAATTCACACTCCTAATCCTCTGGTAAGTCCAAAGGCAAGCAAAATAAAGAAAAGTATGACTCAACCCCATACTTCCTCTCTGATCCCAAATAGAAGGCGCAAGGACATCATGATGTTTGTTGTACCCCTTCAAGGTCTCTGGCCACAGTACTGATTCCTCAGCTAGTCCTGTAGTGCTTCAAATTTCTGTGGCCACCGGCAATCCCCGAAGCAGACCGATGCCTTCAAAGAGGCTATGCTGCAAATTTTTAGTGTGCTTCCGGATCCTCTTGCTGCGCCTTCAGGCCCCACAGAACCACGTGGGCCCACAGTCTGGTTACTGCCAGTGGGTCTATTCCTGGTTCCATCTGATAACCGGGGTCCCATTACTGGATCCATACAGACTACTACTTCCACCCTGAGTTCCACACCAGTCCCTGCTACACTGGTGTCAATGCTGCCAATGTCCCATCGTGAACCAACTCCAGCCCGACTGATGTCGCCAGCAGAGGCTTCATTACATTTTTGGGTTGGACTCTGATCATATGCAAGAGCAAGGGGGCACCCCAAGATGTTTGAGGGGGATGGCCTGCTCACTGCATACTATATTTATAATACCTTATACATTGATTTACAGCATTCCAGAGGACTTGACAACCTTGCCTTAGTATGGTTCTTAACTTCATGCAGAATTGCAGCAAAAAACAAAACAAATGTCTTTACAGATATCTTGTAGCTTCTTCTGAGCCCTTGCTTCCCTTTAACAATGCTGTCACTGATTCTTTGATGGCTACTTGGTCAAAGCTTTGTTCTTGTCCGCCTGTGAATAGGCAGGTGACCAGACACCACCGACCGGCACCTGGTAACCTGTATTTTCTCACGAGGCATCCCACCCCAGTAAGCCTTATCGTGCGGCCTCGACTAGTAGGCTGAATCTCAAGTCATTTCCAACCCCTTCTCCAAACAGAGAAATCAATAAGATGGAGGCTTTTTGCAAGAGCATGCTTTCTTCCTCCATGCTAGCCTTACTGTTGTGAATGCTGTTTTTTTGCTGGGTTATTACACACATGCCCTGTGGGACATGGCTAGGGGGTATCTTGGGTCTCTTTGGCTCAGACAATTCATGATAGTCAAGACACTGCCAGATCTGTTATCCGTGCAAGTCTGTATACCAGGGAAGGTCAGTAGGTAAGTGTTGCACTTTCTCGACATTCATGGATGTGTTCCACAATATTCTCTGGCCATGTACAAGCCTCTCTCATGCACAGGCCTTTGATGCATCTCACCTTTTCGGTAAGAAGGCAGACTCTGTATTACAGTGCTTTAAGGATAGTAGAGATATGGCGCACTCTTAGAAGCAGTTGGTCCCTTTTAAACCGTTCCCGTAACAATTCAGAAAGTTTTGAGGTTATGTCAGAGGGCTGGCGCATAGACAGTGTAGTAGACATCCCAGTCCATTTGAGGCCTTGGGCCTGGCAGTCAGCTTGCGGGTCAGCAGCGGCATCAGTCTTCAGTTCCTCTTCCTCCTCTCACAGTGGCTTCTAAACCCTATAGCAAATGCCCAAACGGGGTTGGGGCTGGTTTTGACATTTTCTCCCAAGTTGGGTTTCCATCACGCCTGACAGATTGGTCTTACAATTAGTAAAAAATGGTTATGGCCTACCTTTTCTTTTTGCTCGCCCTCTATTAATCCCGCGCTACAGTGGGTTTCCACATGCACCAGTTCATTCTGTTACTGGGGCTTCAGGCGTGGTTTGGAACTCTGGCCTCATAATGCCTTCCTGTGGAAGGACAAATTCAAAATACCCATGCTGGTCCAGATCCTGTCTGCTGTGGACCTGGATGACAGGATGGTGTCCTTGGACCTGCTGGATTCTTATTTTCATATACCTTTCCTGCAGACCCACAGACATGTGGTTAAAGATGGGTCAGGAGCATCTTCAGTTTGCTGTGTTCTTTCAGCCTCTCCAGCACCCATCTGGTGTTCGTTAAAGTGATGTCAGTGGTCGTAGCCCATTGAGGTCTGGGGTATCTGTATTCCTGTACCTCGATCACTGGCTATTGAAGGCAGGCTCGATACAGTCAGTCATGGACCACCTTTGGACGATGGTGAACCTCTTGACATAGTTTGGGTTCACTGTCAATGACCGAAAGTCCCCCCTGACTCCATTGCAAAGGCTTCTGTTTATTGGAGCAATTCTGGACACAGTGGAGTTCAGGGCTTTCCCTCTGCTACAATGAGTCTAGGATATTCGGACTGTAATCCTAATGTTTCAGGTTGATCCTGGATCACACCGAGAGCAGCTCAGAGGCTTCTTGGTCTCTTCGCTTCCTGCATCCTCCATTGTCTACAATGCCAGGTGCCATATGCGGGCTCTGCAATGGAATTTGAACTTCCAGTGTGCCCAGAATCAAGGTAATCTGACTGATGTAATTCGGATATCTGACTGATCCAGCCCTCCAGTGGTAGCTGCTTGAACACAGTTGGTCCAGAGGCAGGCTTTTCTCCCTTCTAGAGCTGACAGTGGTGACAGATAGCATCCCTGCTGGGCTGGGACAGTCATCGCCAGTGAAGGGCCAGCTCTACATCAGTCTGCTTAATTTTTTTTGTCATCCTCGATTGCCCAGTGTGAAACGTTTTGAATAGTGGTGATTCCCCAAGAACACTCGTTAAGAGACCTGTTTTGGCTAGTATGGAAAACAGGACTTCTGTATGCCTTCCCACCAGTGCTTCACCTGCTTCGAGTTCTGGGAAAGATGAAGAACGACCAGGCTCATATCATCCTAGTGGCTCCGGTTTAGGTGAGGAGAGCGTGGTACCCCTACCTTCTGGGCATGAGCATCGGTTTTCCTATCAGCCTATCACTTTGCAAAGACCTTTTGTCTCCGCTACAGGGCATGGTCTTCCACCCGAATCTGCACATTCTACATCTTCATGTATGGAGATTGAATGGCTCCAGCTGACTGCATTTGATCTGCCACCTGAAGAGTTGGATGGCATCCTTGCCACCAGATACCCTTCAACGAAATTCATTTATGCTGGGACAGGTTTGTAGTTGTAGTCTGGTGTGGCGTTTGCAAGACTGACACTCACAAGCAAAGCTGTTCGATGTCTTTTTGTTTGTTTTATCTTTGGCCTAGCAAGGTCTTGCAGTGGGGACTGTTAAAGGCTTTGCAGCATGAATCCATTTCTGGATTCACATGCTGTGCATTGATCCACCATAATTATTTTTTTCCCTCCTTTTGGGCATCGTCGACCACTATTTGGTGGTATACCTGACCCTGTGACGTCAGACGAGGACCCGGGTGATCCTGTGCGCAGTCACCATCTTCAGATTTTTTTTTCTTCTGCCGTTGGTTCTAAAAGCAACAGAGGAACTCCGAAAGTTTTTACGAGAATTCCAGTTTTTTTTAAAGAAAATCTAACGATTCGTCAAAGGCCGCGAAAAAGACAGCCAATTGGTCAGAGAATGAGGGCAGGTAGGGGACATGGAAAATACCCCCTTTAAATTCTGCCCCAGCTGCCACCACAACTTTGCACAAAGAGATCCCCACAAGGTCTGCAACCTCTGTCTCCTGAAGGACCATCTAGATGAATATTGCGAGGCCTGCGCTGTGTTCGTACCAAAGACCCTTCAGGTACGCCGAAGACAGAGACTGGAACACTACACCACCATGTCCAGCACTCAGAGGACGCAGGTTCCACTGATATCGCCCTGTCTAGCTACGACGACAACGTCGAGAAAGCAGACAGCTCATGGTGAAGGATCGGACGTCAAAACATACGCGACTGAGGCAGAGAAGAAACAGGCGGCGAAGAAACTGGCGAAGGACGTAGAAATGAAAAGACAAAGTAATAAAGCAGCTGAAAGGCCCTGAACCTAAACACTCTGACAATTAGTCCCGCAAGGTAACCTCAGCGCTGAAACAATCATCGACCGAAGGTCGGCCGAAAACAGGAGCTGCACGGATCTTGAGCGAGGCATACTGATGCAGGCAAGACTCTGTCGAAGCCCTCGACTGTTCCATCCGCTCGAGAGGAAGCAACAGAAAAGGCCAAGGCTTTGGAGACAGAACCGTCGACACCGAAAAAGACCTTCACCAACGCTCAAAGCAAAAGAGAAGACGCTCGAGGCCGAGAGAAAGGAAAGAAGGCTCAAGGCTGAAATGGCAGCACTCCTGCAAAGAAAGGAGTCCCGCCCAAGCAGTTGACATCCTTCGACACTGAGGACGACCAGTCTACCTTGGAGGCTCCAGCAACACCAGAGCCCCATGAAGAACAACATGAGATCTACGAACTCTGGGAGGCCAAAGATGCAACCGGGTTCGACGAAGAGTTATTGCACGCTCTCGAAGCAGAATCTCCCGAAGGAGTGGACAACTTCCCTTCGATGCCATCACCACTAGACAATCTCTTCATGTACAACAACCTCATCCAAAGGGCGGCTTAAACATATGAAGTCCAGCTGGAAGAAGAGAAGGGAGACTCTTGTTTTATCCTCTAGACCCTAATGCCAGCCAACAAAAAGAACCTATACCTTCCAATGCTACCCAGAATATTGGATCAAGGGAAGAAGGCATTTCAGGAACCTGCCACTGCAAAGGTGGTACCTCCCAGAGTAGAAATACATACAGGGAAACGCTCCTGCTGACTCGATCATTGTAACAACCACAAGAAAGCAGAACAACACCCACGCCTCCACAGGCCCACCGCCTGAAAAGGAGAGCTGGAGGCTTGGCATGGTGGGGGGTAAGGTGGACAGGGAGGCTGCAACCCAGTGGCGGATTGTCAACTCCAGCGCACTGTTAAACAGGTGTGGCCACAAACTATGGGATGAGATGGAGTCCCTCATGCAGCACCTACGAGAGGAGTACAAAAAGAGGGCCAAGGTAGTTATGCTAGAAGGGTGAAACACAGCCAGAACACATGCCTGAGATCAGCCTTGGACTCTGCCAGCGGGCAGATGTGCACGGGTACAACACTAAGGAGACATGCTTGGCTCAGTGTGTCAGGGTTCAAGTCAGAGGTGCAAGCCTCCATAATCAATATGCCCTTTACAGGGGATGATGCCCTGTTCGGCCAGGCGGTCGATGAGTCTTTACTACAACTAAAAAAGGACAGCGAAATGGTGAAAGCAATGGGGGCTCTACAATACAGAGGCTCATTTAGAAAGGGAGGAAACCCAGTCTGAAGGCCCACAGGCAGAGTGCCTTTCACATCGGGGTAGCCACAGCAGCAACCACAAGACAGCTCAGCTCACACCAAGCCACACAACAGACCACGTACCAACAGTGGCAACATCCCGCTAGGCAGCCCTTTTGTGTGCGAGGAAGGGGAAGAGGACAAACTCCACGAGGGGGAGAAGCAACAGGCAAGTTACTTGCCCAACAACCCCTTCCCCCACATAACACCAGTGGGAGGCAGAATAGGAAATTACCTACAGGAGTGGGGGAAAAATCAGCTCAGACAAATTGATTTTGAACGTAATACGTCACGGCGACTGCAGAGAACTAATCAAGGAACCACCTAAAATTTCCCAAAACCAAAAAGATTTCAAGGGGAAGAGATCATACAACTAAAGTAAGAGGTGTAAACTCTTACAAAAGAAAGCCTTCGAAAAGGTACCAACAAGGGAAACAAACCAGGGAAACTATTTTCCTTATTTCCTAGTCCTAAAATAGGATTTAACTCTGACCCCAATCCTAGACCTCAGATTCTTAAATTCATTCGTACTCAACACTTCAGGATGACAACACTCCAAAGAGTTATACTACTTCTAAGGAAAGGGGATTATATGGCAACCTTGGATCTAAAGGATGCCCATCTACACATCCCAATGAATCAAAGACTCAAAAAGTACCTCTAATATGTATTAGGCAGGGTGCACTGCCAGTTTTCAGTGCTGCCATTTGACATAAAAGCAGCACCACGGGTCTTCACAAAGTGTCTTGCAGCAGTTACAGCATACCTAAGAAGGGGTGTCCATGTATACCCATACTTAGACAACTGGCTAGTAAAGGCGAAATGCAAAAAGGACATTCAAATAATAATCTCCACATTAGAACTTCTGGGTTTCTCAATAAACCACAAAACGTTGTCACCACAACCAGAACACGAAAAGGTGATTCTGGGAGCGACACTAATCTCAAGGACAGCCGGAGCATACCCTGTCCCAAAGAGGGCAAAGGCGATCACAGAGCAAGTTCACGTATACCAGAAGCGGCAGTCTGACAGTGATGACAGTCATTAAACTAATGGGCATGATGGCATCATGCATACCACTCATAACACATGCAAGACTGCACATGTGACCTTTCGAAGAATGAATCTGCAATAAATGGTCTCAAGCCACCGGGAGATGGGAGGATCTAGTGGTTGTCACAGCAAAGGTACAAAAGGAAGCACCATGGGGGAAATCCAAAAACGTGACAGTAGGGAGACCATTTAAGACACCAACTCCAACGGTGACCATCACAGCAGAATCATCCCACAAGGGTTGAGGAGCACAAATAGGCAACCTGAAGGTACAGGGATAATGGAACAACAACATGCGCTGAAAGACATCAGCTACCTGGTGATAAACAGTTCATCTAGCCCTGAAGACATTCCAAACATGCATCATAATTCAAACTGTACTAATGCAAACAGACAACACAGCAACAATGTTTTATCTCTGAAACAGGGAGGAACGAACAAAATCATTCACCCTGAGCAAACTAGCCCAAGAGATATGGAAATGGGCAATACTAAGGAAAATCACACTACAAGCAGTCCATCTACCAGGAAAAGAAAACGGAGAGGCGGACAGACTAAGCAGACAAAAAAGCAGCTCCCACAAATGGGAACTAAAACAACAGACACTGGAGAAAGTATTCAGAGTCGGGGGGGGGGGGAGGGGCGGCGGTGGAGACCAAAAATAGACCAGTTCACAACAGCAAAAAACACAAAATGCCAAAACTTCGCCTCCACATTTCAACACCACCAATCGGAGGGGAATGCCCAGGCAGTCCACTGGTCTAGGAGATTTGCTTATGCCTTTCCTCCAATTCCCATAATACCCAAGGTAATGGAGAAAGCCAGACAACCAGGGACGCACCTCCTCCTCATAGCACCACAAAGGGCCAGACAAACGTGGCACTCGGACCTACTAGAAATTATAACAATCGAAGCAGAACAGGATCTACTAACGGTGCAGGAGGGGAGAGTGTACCATACCACCCGGAGCCAGAAACACTCAGACTAGTGGTCTGGTTCCTGAATATTTAGAATTTGGACACCTCCAACTTCTGCCCAGAACAATGGAAATCCTAACGTAAGCAAGAAAGGCTACTATACGAAAATGCTATGCAGCAAAATGGAAAAAAAAGCATTCACTGGTGGATAAATAACAAATGTATGGAGACGAGGACAAAACAGGAAACTGTGTTAACGTATCTAACTCATCTGCTCGATACCCCCCTAACCTATTCATCCTTAAAGGTACACCTGGCAGCCATAGTAGCCTACACCAGGGGCACTTCATGTAACAGCTTCTTCACATCCCCAGTAGTGAAGAGATTCCTAGAAGGAGCTAAAATAATTGCTCTACCCAGTTCAGTTCAAGCACCTTTGTGAAACTTAAATACCCTGCTAATGCAGTTAATGACAAAGCCCTTTGAATCTATGCACAAAACAGATCTAAAATCACTAACGCTCAAGACAGCGTTTCTAATCTCAATCACATTGCAACGCAGAGTAAGAGAACTACAGGCACTAACAATACAGGAACCATACCTGCAAATACACAGGGATAAGGTGGTTTGCAGAACTAACCCACAGTTTCTGCCAAAGATGTTATCCCACTTTCATGTTAACCAAACGATACAGTTACCAGCCTTCTTGAAAGAACCTTTAACACAGAGAGCCCTACACCCGTTGGATGTAAAGAGGGCTTTAATGTACTATCTTGAAGAAACTAAGTTTCGTAAAGGAAACCAGTTGTTTGTCTCCTTCGCCATGGCAACCATGGGCTCCCCAGTGACCAAGGGGACAATCTCAAGATGGAATACAGACTTGCTATTCTAGGGCAGGGATGACACAGCCCGCACACCCATTAGCCCACTCAACACGGAAAGGGCGTTTAGCTTTTACATTGATCGTACCAAGCACCATCGAGTGGATGGTCAACTTTTTGTCAGGTATTCCGGAGCAAAGAATGGGAAGGCTATGCAGAAGAGGACCATTACGAGGTGGATAGACCTCTGCATTAATGTCTTCTAAGAACTGGCCAGGAAACAGCCTCCAGAAGGTCTTAAGCTCATTCCATCAGAGCTAGGGCTGCTACCACTGCTTTGGCAAGCGAAGTGCCTGTTCCTTATATCTGCTAGGCCGTGAAGTGAGCGTCACTGCATAAGTTCTCGAAGCACTACTGCCTTGTCAGCGAGGTCCGGCAGGAAGGGCGCTTACCCCATTGGGCCCTGCAAGATATTTTGGTCTGAGTCCACTAAACAGACCCTCTACCTGGAGACATACAGCTTTATCTATTCTAAGATGAAGAATCTGTGGTAAGAAGCATTTGTCAGAAGAACAAGTTATTTATCATCGTTACTACTCTTCTGGTGGATTCTCCATCTAACCCCAGATTCCTCACCTCCCTCCCACATCTCTGATCTGTGAAGTGGTCTTTTTTTATATCTCAAAAAAGGTCCCAAGTTAGAATTCAGCACACTGGTACCAATAATTGCTCAGGCTCCATTTGTGGGGATACGAACATGGAAAAGGCTAGAAATTAATGTTGGCTCGCAGGGGGATGGTGCTTGTATGATGCTCTGCTCCCTCACTTCCAGGTTGTTCTGTAGTCACATGGCACCACCTAGGGGCGTGCAGAAGCATCTGCTGGATCCAGTCTGTTACCTGGGAGTATTCTAAGGTGAGTAATCTGCGCTTAGAATATCTACTAGAAAGAACGTTCCTGAAGGTAAATAGCTTGTTAAGTTGTTTAAAGGCTAGAATATGGTGTTCTTGGTACATTTCTCGGCTGGCTATAAAAAAAAGTATACTTGTAATCTAAATACAATAGAATGTATTTGTTCTACATTAATGAGATCAGGCGGTTCTTTTAGTTTAATTGTTCCTCCAAGATTTCAAACCGGAGGTAATTTTTGCTGGTCTCCTGTGTGGTTTGGCACTCAGTGACCAAATAGCTGAACATTATGATTGGCTTTCTCATCTTAATGCCTGGAGTTCATACGCATGGGGAGTCAAAGGACACTGAGTAGTGCTATTTAGTATCCCGTTTATTAAGGCCAATTACTTTCAAGAGCAGTTTAAAAAGGTTGCTGCCACCTGATCTGTTGTTGCCAGATGTAAATGCAAATAAACTCTATAGGCCATTTTGTTGCTTTTGGGGTAGGTTTGAAAAACAGAGTTTCAATTCGTTAAATTATAAATATTTATTTTGGAAGTTGATTCTTAAAATCTGTACTGGCCTTTATATTTCACATGCATGAACAAGATATGTGATCAGAAAGTGCTGTGTACGAGTGAGTTCACTGTTGCCTGGGTTTCAGTACTGTATGAAGTTCTTCCTCCTCCCCTGCAGTTCATGTTTTATAAATTTGTTTCCTTAAGCACTATACATGGAGTAAAAAGCTAGCAATGTTTTAGCACCCTTAACTATTAAAACGCCCCATTCTCCAATTTGTGCCACAAATGGATGCAGAATAGGTTCTAATGAATACTTCTACCTGTATATTCATCACTTGTGAATATTCAGGCGCCAGACTGGATCCGTAAACTGACATAGCTCTCCTGTGCTGTTGGGGGCTCTGACTGTGTCGGCGCTGGAAGAGGAGTTGTGGTGAAGTTACTGGAGGCATATAGTTTCCACCTCTCGTCCTGACCTCTGTTCTATTTTTTCCACATCTTTCAACACGAGTCCAGAGTTTCTCCTCAGTTTCTAAGGTGATATTTCAGCTCCAATACTTTTTTTTAGTAGTACGTTTGAGACATGTCTATACCGACATTGGATGCAATTTTCCCCTAGTGGGGTTTCAGAATCCCACTTTCTTTTTCACGTTTTTTGTTGTTGTTTTAGCATTCATGACGGATATACCCATTCCAGGTTGCCCTTTCTGGCTACTTCCAGTTTTGTGCGGTACCCCAAGAGGGGTTAGATTTGAGTTTCCTATTCCTTATCCTGCACTACCATATCTTTTTATATTTAATAGAAAACCCACATATAGTATATTTGCTTCAGTTGGAGGCCTCTTTAATTGGGTGAGACTATCTTAAGGGGACCTTCAGCTAATTCACAACAAGCCAATTCAATTTGCATTAAGTGATGTGAAACCCCCTCTGGACCTGTAATACTGTGCATAGATAAAATAAAAATATCTTCAACTTAGCTATAGCTCTTAGTTTTTGGGCAAAACATCACTTGAACCTGGGTTTCTATTTTCATTGGAAGAACTCATTCATCCATACTTTCATGACCAGTACTAACAATATAGGGAGAGATTGGTGATTGTTGGACAGGTACTAAGTGTGGGTTAGCTTTTAGAACAAAAGTCTACCATTTCAATAATGGTACTTACATTTGACTTTGAAACTTTTAATTCAGTTGCGATTTCTTGACAGTCAGTACATATGTGTTTCTTCCACAAAGGCACACTGGGATTCTTTTAGAGGTTGTCTATGGTTCACTTCAGGTACTTGGACTGATCTTGCTACCTCTGGGATCTTTTCTTCCAGGGGCAAGTCCACTAGCATTGTTGTAAAAACCTGAGAGGGCCAGTCTCTGAACTTTCCACCTGTATACCACTGGGATGTTGTAAAGACAATATTTTAATCAATGTATTTGCTTTCCTCTCTGATAGATCTGCATAGCTTTTTTTAATGGCACATGTAAAATAAATCTTCATTAACTCTTTTGGATCCACAGACTTTGTTCACCCATTAGTTCCTGCATGTGGGTGATTAGGCTTACCTGCTTTATATGGCCTAGAGTGGATTCACCCTGAATTACTAGGTCATTTATCTCACTCCGATTGTCTCAGAAAGAATGACTGGGCTCTGAAGTGGATGAGCAGTGTATGCACATCTATGGCGGATGATCGTTGCCCACCCCGCCGCCAGCAGCCTCAAAACTTCAAAAAATACAACGATGATAAAACAGGTTTATTATCGATTTTTCTTTTCTTTCCTGGGCTGAATTGGTGACAGGCTGCAGGAGGAGTGGTGCGCACTGCTGTCAGTGCGTATGTCGGTTTGGCCAGCCATCTTAGGATGGCCAAACTGACATGCGCACTGAGATGTCTCCAACACGAGCTGCGTTGCCAGGTTGGAGACAGCAGGCACAGGCTCCCAATCTGTCTTGGAGCGCAAATCGAGGGCACTCTGGATGAGAGCAGCTTCTGGATTGGCCGCAGTGGAGTCTGGGTAGCCTGTGCTGAGGTGGACTGGAGCCAGAGAGGAGCGGAGATGCGGCGGTGAGCAGGGAAGTTCTTTTGTTTTGTTTTTTGTTTGTATTTTTGTCTTTCATCCCCCCCATCCCCGCCACGACGCCAGCCGCTACTGGGTTTACAGGTGCCTTTCCGTTTCCTAGTATGCTCGTTTTTATGAAACCTTACAAAGGGGTAACAGCAAAAGATAGATTATAAAGACCAGACTTTAGAAATGCTGGACATCAAATAAAATGTCAAATCAACTCTCCGATTTTGAGAACCAAGACAACTGGATGGGGGGTCCTCTAGTTTGGTGACTTTTCCCTCTGAAGATAACTGCCACAGAAGCCTCTCCCTCACAGGTTGAATTTGAGGTGAGGAATCATCAGTGGGTAGTGGATGGGCAGAAAGAGTATTTTGTGTAGGGGTGCTGGTCTGGTGTTGTAGGATGCCAGGGCCTGGTATGCCCCTAATGGATATGAACCGCGGTCAATGTCAAACTCAGATGTATCGAAAGACTTTCAGTCCCTCTAGTTTGTTCACTGTCCATCCCTAGGAGAACTACCACAGAAGCATCATTCTTACAGGGGGAATTTGAGGTGATTAAATGGTGAAGCACAGGCGAACAGCAGCAGGAATGAAGGTCTCTGGAAAGGATTCTGGAATGGCGCAGGAGCAGCAGGTGTCGCATGTTGGGTTACAATGATGTCCTGGAGAAGATAGTAAAAATCTTAATGCATCTCTATGTTGAGAAACCTGACCATAGACCAGTGTAGTACAGCAAGTTTTGCCAAATGTCAGTCATGTCACTGATTATTGTTTTGAATTTACTTGGTCTCTGGTGGTGTTGCAACCATTTCTTCATCAAGGAAATCTGTTATTATTCATAAAAGGCAAAATATCTCTGCATGTGTGAGATCCCAGCACACATTTCAAATAATTTTTTATGTTTTCTGTTTAAATCAAGAAATGTTGGTCCAGTGCAAATCATATCCATAAAAGTAACTGCTGCTTTAAGAATCTTGGAAACTGTGCTATCCCGTCATGCCCTGCAGGATGTCAGGCAGTTAATTAATTCATTTAATTTTGTTCCGTGAGGAAGAGCCTGAATGTAATCCTACTTTATTCAAAGTTGTATTGGCAAATAACACCAGTTTGTGGTGTTTTGGGAGGGAGGGGTAGTTTCACTTGATGTATACAAATTTCTTTCTTGCTACATCCATATATTTTTTGGAGGGGGGGGTTAATTTTCCTTGCTTTTCCTGCTGTTTGGTAGGGGGTGGGTGGGAAATACCACAATTGTACCTGCTTTCCTTTCCAGGAGTTTGCTTCTGCTAATTCTGGAGGTGAGTGGGAAGGGGTAGCAAATCGAGGTACCTGGCTTTCTCGATCCTGACTGACGTCGAGGCAGCCAATGTTAAGGCACTTGACTCTGAAACAGTCTACATAGAGGCATACCTGTTCCTCTTTGCTGAGGGACTCTGAGATTTTCAGGGTTAACATTGAGACACCTGCCGATGTCAAAGGGCAATTTCACATTGGGGGGGAAAGGGGCAAGCTGGCTTCTTATCACCCAGGTTTCTAATTTCTTTGCGAAAACTGGGTCCCTTCGTACTTGCAAGACCTGAAAGAGGATCATTGGGTTGTCTCCGATAGTGACTGCTACATCTATCTCTGCGGACGATGAGCAGGCTCATCCTAATACCAAGATCTCCGCTGAGGATTCCTTCTCATCAGCCTCCTCAGAAGTTAAGCAGCGACCTGACTCTACCAGCCAGCTGTGATAAAAAGGGGTCCAGGTGAATTGGGTTGCGAGTCTAGAGCTAGTTCTCTATCTGGACGTTAACGCAAGAGAGGTATAGAACATAAGGATTTTAAGATAAAGCAAGAGTTCTTGGTTGGTCAAATTAATTTAGCCCAAAGAGCTTTTTGAAACGGTAACTAGTTTGGCACATCCACAACCAGCAAGTATTCAAAGGAGCCAGGCATTATGTGAGGAAATTGCCAAGTTTTTCCTGGCAAAGGTGGAGACCATTTTTGCATCTTTTAAGGATCCAATTGCTGACGGGATAGTGGGTCTAACAGAGGGTCACAAGTTGGCTTTAGGATCACAGCCTACCATGGATAAGTTTGCACCAATATCCATTACTGATACCCATAAGCTTCTCACGTCAGCTAAATCAGGTTCCCCTTATGACCCATGCCCAGTGGCGGTGGTAAAATTGGCCCCAGAACCGATTGCCATGTCACTCACCTCCATATTTAATGCAATGTTTGCTGAAGGGCATTTCCCTAAATCATGGAAAACTGCGTCAATTCTGCCACTTCTAAAGAAGCCGAGTTTGGACTCTAATGATCCCAATAGTTTCCGACCTATTTCACGCCTCCGACTTCCATCTAAAATGGTTGAGAGAAGAATGAATGCACAATTGAGTGCTTATTTACGTGATGCCAAAGTTCTGGATCCTACTCAATTCGGGTTCAGAGAGGGGCATAGCATGGAAACGGCACTCCTAAAATCTATTGAAGAGCTCAGGGTAGCGTTGGACCAGGGAGGAAAGGCCGCTATGATCATGCTCGACCTTTCCGCGGCCTTCGATACGGTCCATCATGGATTACTGATGGAACGTTTGCAGGCCTGCGGAGTACCAGATAAAGCATGGACCCTCCTGAAATCTTTCCTCTCGGATAGACTATATATAGTCTCACTAGATGAATTCCATTCTAGACCATTCTCGTTGCCCTGTGGAGTTCCGCAGGGGTCATCTTTGAGCCCTACGCTTTTTAACGTATGTGTCTTCATTGGCTCCCCTTATAGAGTCCTTTGGCTTCTGCCTTACCTCCTATGCGGATGACACGCAAATTGTGATGTCACTGCGGCCGGGGCAGGAAAAGGCAACCGGAAAGAGGTTCCTTGATTGTATGGAGGCAGTTGGACGATGGATGTCTCAAAACTGTCTAAAGCTCAATTCGAGCAAAACTGAGGTCATCTTGTTTGGGAATGATGCCAACTTTTGAACCCCAAGTTGGTGGCCAAACACTATGGGGCGCCTCCCGATTCCTACGAGGAAAGTTTAAAATTTGGGAGTGCTAATAGATGAACGGCTTGACCTGGGCAATCAGGTCAATGCAGTAGTCTCAGCCACAACATATATTCTCAGAACAATCAAGAACATTTTGCCTTTTCTGCCGAAAGATAGCCAGCTTACAGTGGTTACAGCATTAACTATGTCGAGGCTGGACTATTGTAATAGCTTATACCTGAATATGCAGGAGCGCTTTCTTCATAAACTACAAATGTTGCAGAATGCGGCCGCTAGACTGCTTACCGGTACCCCGAAATTTGCTCCGATCTCGAGTGAAATCAAAAGACTACACTGGTTGCCCGTTAGGAAACGGGTGCAGTTCAAATCCTCTGTTTAGTCTTTAGAGCCCTACAAGGTACAGGTCCTGATCATCTGCAACAACAATTCCAGTGGTACGTGCCTAAAGATCACTTCGCTCCTTAGGAGCAAAACTAGTGATAGTACCACCTACAAAAAAAGCTAGGTGGGGAGGCAGAAGTTTTACTGCTGGTGCGGCAAAGGCTTGGAATAACCTCCCCATCCATCTGAGGAATTCTAATGATTTACTGGTCTTCAGGAAGGCCTTAAAAACATGGCCGTTTGATCTATAACTGGGTGCAAAGTATGAAGTATGTAGTATTAGGAGGACGGTAGCTAGCGCCAGGACACCCTAGGGTAACCGTTGCGCTTTACAAATTTCCTAACATAACATGCAGACACAGATGTCATGCTGACTCCAGATATATTTCTCCTAGTCCAGGAAAAGTGAGATTGCATAGGTGTTTGTCTCAGGACTCTGACTTGGGTGGGTCACCTTCCCATTGGCAGGACCTCTCTTCAGTTTGATTATTTATGTTTAATATGTTTCATCTAGGATCTCTACAGTAGACAATCTGTTGGCTTTCCATGAGCTCTTGAACAGTTGTAAGAAAGTTTCATTTGCAGACCACCCCACCTGATTTCAGTATCTCAATCGTTTTTGTGGCAATCGAAATTAAACCTCATGCTTGCCCCTTAGGGGTGTGGAGTTTTATATAATCTCTAGTTGCCAAAGGGAACGTATGCTTCAGAAATCTAATTGTACTGTAAAAATAAAATCCAGTTTGTCCCTTTTGTTGCCATGAAACGAGGTAATAAATCATGGCAGAATTATCATTATATAAGACCTCTGATAGTTTCTCTTTTTTTTAAGGCTCAAATTATATCAGGGCTTGGGTTATAGCAAGGCTCTGATTTTATTTTGCCACCATTGTGCAAATCTGCACACAGATGCTAGAAGTATACAGGGTGCAGTAGATCCACGCTTGGAATGGTCTGAGTCTGTGTGCACCCACAAACTAACTTGTTTAAGGTTATGCATAAACTCCTCTCCAACATATTTCACACTGGAAAAGGTTGGAAATTTACTCTTTACAAGGGCACAAGTAAAATGTTTTCCAGTTGGGATGAAAAGGAGGTGTACTGAAAGTGAATTTTCAAGCTCCCATCAATTTTCACATGAGTAAATGAAATGTGTATCTAGATTTACTGATGTGTCAACAGAGTTAAGAGAGGTTTGCTAGGAGTATGGCTGTCAGGCCTACTTTTGTAAAATATTGTAAATTCCTGAAAGTCAAAATCTGCACCAGTACAAGGACATGTATCTGGAGAGCAGCACTTTTGTGACTTTTTTTAAAAAAAATTTATGAATCGGGCTCCTAATTTGTCATGTTAGCCATGATGGTTTTGCGCTGATTCTCTATTGTTAGTATTGTATAAATCACTTTTTACTGAATGATACAGTAGAGAAAAAATTATATTAAAGTGTACAATAGCATAGCAAAACATTTTTTCAAGTTGCAATTTTTTGTGTAATATTTTTTATTTTGGATTCTCTATACTTAACTAAAGGGCATGCCCGAGAATGTACAGGTACCTGGGGTAGACAATACATATGAAACAGCAATGGCCTCTGTGCAAGACAATCATAAGAAAAATCTTAAAGACAATCAGTGTTACAATCATAAAAGTAAATAAGACTGGAATCAAAAACAGGTATGCTTCAAGCTGTCAGCATAATGTAGTAATTTAATGACTAAGCATAGTTCAGGTGTACTGGAAAGCAACACAGACATTTTATTGTTGTCAAACTGCATGGTGCTCACACGTGTGGTGCACCCAGTGAGTAAAAGTGTATAAAGTGTGCAGAGAATGGCTCCAATAAGGCCTCAAAAATATATTTTTAGGGAGCTCCGTGTGTGTTACGCTTCACATGATTATAAATTTGTAAAACAGTGGCTTGTGGGGCATAAAGTTGAACACATTTCAACCCTATCTTGATGGAGGGTCCTCATCAGGACTGAAGTGATAGTCCTGGAGGCAGGCAGCAGAAAAGGATAAAGGAATGATTATTAAAATTGTGGTTTGCAAGATGTAAAGAATTACAGCCAGTATTCCAACCAGGACACTTACAGTGGAGGCCTGAGTTTTTGTGTGCAGGAAGAAAGTGGTCAGTGGGAGAAATTAATTATGCGAAGTGAGTCTCGCACATGAGGGTGACACACTGTGGTATCAAAATCAAAGGAGTCACTTAGAAAGTTGCTGTTGAGGACCTACTGGCAAGTATATGATGAATAATATGCAGAATACTGTATGGGTATTACAGTGAAAATTCACTGTGGCACACGGTTAATAAGCTATAGTATTCTCAATTCCTACAACTCACCAGTTTATAGAGTAGTGGGCAGGTTCAAGGAGCTTCCACAGTATCCAGTCTCTCTAAAATGATTTCACTCATGATGAAGATTTGCCTGTGGCAAGAAAAAAACTGGGAGCACATGTATAACCTCACTTGAGGTAGAGCCACATCTTACCACAGACCCCTGAAAATATATCCCAGGGCCATCCAGAAATTCTATTCAAGGCATGTGTGTCTGAAGATACACATGCTTAGCATAATTCTGCCATCTAGTGTTGGGCTCTGAAGTGTGCTAGTTGTTTTCCTTCAAAGAAAGTCTTTTGAGCCATGAGGTAGAGTGACTCCTCCTCTTGCTGGTAATGCGTAGGGTAATCAACTTCACTGTTCGATTGTTTTCTTCCGCTGTCTTTTTCGTACTGTGCTCCTCTGCTCCGGTTAGACACAATCGTCTCTTCTTCTTTTCCATACTATAGTCTGTATTGTTTTTGATCGTGGTTTGCCTCAGTCTCTGAAGTCTGTTCATCGACATCAACTTCCTCGGGGTGACTCTAGTCGGGTGCAGCCTCCATGGGCCTTCGCACCTTTGGGGCGCGCTTCATAACTATGACGTTCCCTCCATGCCTTGTTCACTCGATGATGGATCGGATGCCTTTCTGATTCTGTCCTCGCTGCCACACCAAGTTTCATTGCACCAATCTCCACCAGGTGTTTAACTTGTTTCTCTCCCCTGATCAGGAGGTAGCTACATGGGAGGCCTGCCAAATCTTTTGGTCGAAGAAGATGCTGCGTGAACATCTAGCTCGACACCTAGGATGTCCATTGTAGTGTCGAGGATACACCAGAGCTCTTAGGACCTGAGGACCCTCTAGAGGAGGCACAGGCCCAGGCGTCGGCTGCTGACAAGGTCACCTTCTGACATGAGGACAGCTCCGAATCTGACCTGAAGCTGCAGGATCTCACACCAGGTCAGATTAGTGAGTACTGTGCCCCCTCCACCCCAACCACAGCAGTCCACCACAAAGGGTCGCCTACCTATCCCAGACTGGCCAAAGACCATCGTTTGGCCACCACTGCCTTCGAGCCATGGTCGGCACCAACTGGTTGCATCGGACTTGCCTGGCCGGAGCGCCAAAAAAGCACCATAGGCCGCATGCTCCCGACTCCTCCTCCTCCATCGAAGTTGAGCCAACTTTCGGAGCCGAGATTCTTGGTGTCAGAACACCACTCTACCTCAGTGACAAATTCCAGCTTCGGACCTGAAACACACTGCACTGAAAATGCCAGCACCAAAAGCTTTGACGTCAGAGCGGAGATCCCACACCTTCGGCAAGCATACCAAGCCTGTGGAACTGGTGTTACAACGGCTGCAAGAGGAGATAGACCCCAGACAAAAAAAACCTTATGATTCACCCGGACACTGGTTGTATCATTACGAGACCTCCTCAATCTGGTGCACAGCAAGCTAGGAGACAAAACATTTGAGGAACCTTTGGAAGTTCTAATACAACCAAAGCAGAGAAAGAAGGCTGACAAGGCCATAAGACCAGTGTACATTAGCCCACCACCAGTGCCTGCTGCACACCACACGCAGTCCCCACCGCCTTCACCTATAGAGCCCACACCATACTCTCCAGAGGGTTCCATACAATATTTCATAGGAGTTGGGTGCTAATACTCAGCACAGTACTTGCTGATGCTGAAAGGCATGCTGCACCACAAGCCAGACACATTCAAAGAACCTGTTAGGTCGTGGGTCATCACACCCAGTGTCGACAAAAAATACAAAGCGTCACCTAGCAGACCCCATATACATAAAAGGACAACTCCCTCGTTACTCATTGGTAGTTGCCACGGTATGCAAAAGGGCAAACTCTCAAACATCCGGTGATGCATCCCCACCGGATAGAGAGCACAAAGCTAGATGCCGCCGGTAAGAGGGTAGCTGTCCAGTCTGCTGGTCTCCTATCCCGGTACGATAGGGCCCACTGGGATGAGCTCCTCCAACATCTTCCATAGGAGCACAAGAAGCGGGCATGCCAAATTGCCTCAGAAGGCAAACTAATTTAAAATACTCCAATTCGCTGCACCCTCGATACTGCTGACACAGCAGCTAGAGGCCTAATTTCAAGTGTCCTCGTTTGGAGACATACCTGGCTTAAGGTATCGGGTTTTAAGCCTGAAGTACAGCAAAATCTTTTGGCGCACCTATTTGGCCCTCAGGTCTACACCCTCTTAGAAAAGACAAAAAAAGATAGTGAAAAGGCCAAGGCCATGGCAGACACTGTCGCAACGTGGTTCCTTTCATTGCCCCTTTTATCGGGCCCCCGATGAGACCTCTCTTTTCCACCAGGATCGCCAGACACAGACCACCTCGCCCAGGGGATACAAAGATCCTATAGGGGCAATAATTTCAAAGGTAGAGGCAAGGGCGGCTTCACCAAGCCCTCTGCCACCACCACTAAACCCTGACTTACCAACCATCCCCCCCAACCCACAAAACACCTGACTGGGCTCGAATACAACACTTCTTTCCCGCCTGGCGGAATATCACCTCCAACAAGTGGGTGTTGTACATTATCCAACATGGTTATTGTCTGGCGCTCACTTGCACACCTTCAGACATTCCACCTTGCAAACCCACTCTTCACAACATCAACAGATGCTCAAGGAAGAAGTTCAGGCACTCCTCAATGAAGGAGCCATAGAACCAGTGCTGATACACCAGCAAAGCACAGGAGTCTGTTCATTCTCCTTTCTTAGTCCCAAAAAGGATGGGTTCCTGAGACCAGTCATAGACCTCAGACCCCTAAACGAATATGTTCTCTCAGGAAAAAAAAATCATGGTTACTCTTCAAGATGTCATTCTGTTACTGCAACAAGGCGACTTCATGGCCGCACTCGACCTAAAGCATGCCTATTTTGAAATTTCTTTTCAACCGGAGCATCGCCGATACCTCAGGTTTGTACTAAACAGGCAGCAGGTCCAATTCAAAGTGCTTACCCTTGGGGTCACAAGTGCCCCCTGGTCTTCACTAAATGTCTTGCAGTAGTTGCTGCTCACCTGCACAGGTAAACCGTACATGTCTTTCCATATGTAGACGACTGGCTTATCAAAAGTGCAACTCGTCAAAAGTGCTTCCAACACACTCAGGCCACCATAAACCTACTTCATCATCTAGGCTTTACCATCAATGCAGTTAAATCCCACCTCCAATCCCTTCAAATGCAACCCTACCTGGGAACCATCTTCCACTCACCCAGGGATAGCTTACCCCAATGCCAGCAGTATTCAACTCTTCCAGCCTCTCATACCCCTTTTCCAGACTTATCAGCAGGTCACAGTCAGGGCAGTCGCACATCTCCTTGGTATGATGGCTTCATGTATAGCCATAGTGCCTCATGTCAGACTGTACATGTGTCCGTTGCAGAAGTACTTAGCACACCAATGGACTCAAGTGGAGGGTCAATTGGAAGACCTAGTGTTGGTTGGCCATCACTCTTGCCACTCTCTGCAGTAGTGGAATACAAATAGTCTCTTAAAAGCACGACCTTTCCTAGACCCACTTCTGCAGAGAACCATAACAAACATATCCCTCATGGGATGGGGAGCGTATTCACAAGATCTAACTGTCCAGGCACGCTGGACACCCAGCCAGAGACATCTCCGTATCAATCACTTGGAGTTGCTAGCTGTTCATCTAGCACTCAAAGCCTTCCTTCCTCACCTAATTGGAGAGATAGTCCTGATCAGATCAGGCAACAAGACAGCTATGTATTATCTCCAAAAGCAGGGGGTGGGGGCACCAGGTCACCTCACCTCAATTTGGAGTTGGGCTCGCCGGTACAACATTCACCTATTAGCAAAGTACCTCCCGGGGTGGACAACGACTTTGCTGATCTTCTCAGCAGGAGGCGCCAACAAGTCCACTAGTGAGAACTCCAATCTGAAGACCTTCTTCCATACTTCCGACATTGGGGTCAACCACAAGTAGACCTGTTCGCCACAGCAGAAGGTGCAAAATGTCCAAAGTTCACCTCATGGTTCCCACAGTCTAGGTGGAGCACACTATGGATGAGTCGGTCCATTATATTTGCTTACGCTTTTCCTCCTCTCCCATTGCTTCTGTTTGTAGTTCACAAACTTTGGTAGACCTCTCTCACCCTCATCCTAGTGGCTCCCACATTAGCACTGCAACCATGGTTCACCTCACTCTCAGTAGTTCCCCCACGAGATACTGCCGAACAGGCAGGACCTTCTCGCGCAGAGCCATTTAGAAGTCAGACACCTCAACCTTGTGATTTGGCTCCTGAAGTCAAAGAGTTTGGCTATTAGAAGTTATCAAAACCTTGTATGGACAGTCTAAAAGAAGCACATATGCCCACTACTTGTGCCTGTTATGCTGATGAATGAAAAACATTTGTTCAGTACGGTCATTCTAAACACATTAATCCTTTAGCACCTAAGTTTGAAGAGATTGTCTGTTACTTATTTCATTTATATTCCTCTGGTCTAGCCGTCACATCTATAAGACTACACCTAGCGGTCTATTTACAAAACGGACAACACACTTCCCTATTCAAGATTCCTGTCCTCAAAGCCTTCCTGGAGGCTCTTAAAGGAGTCATTCCTCCTAGGGTGCCACCAGTTTCCACTTGGAATCTCAATATTGTATTAACAAGATTAATGGGTCCTCTATTTGAGCTCCTCCACTCCTGCCCCCTCCTGTTTCTATCCTGGAAAGTAACATTCCTAGGTGAGATTGCTTCACCCAGATGTATCAGTGAGCTTCAGGCATTAACTTTCTTCCAACTAGATAGAGATTGGGTGGTTCTACGTACTAATCCTAAATTACTTCCAAAGGTGGTGTCTCAGTTCCACCATAATCTTTTGAATTGCCAGCATTTTTTCTTCAACCTGACTCAGTTGTGGAAAAAGCTCTACATACCTTAGATCAGAGGTCTTCAAACTTTTTGATGCCAAGACACCCGCCCTTCCCCCCCCCCCCCCCCACCACCCCACCCCTTCTGTCAAAATTTATTTAGGCGTAAGGACCCCCTCCTGACACAAATTTCTGAAACCTGGTACTCTTCATTCTCGACAACCATAAACGTCCCCAATTCCCACAGCAAATAATTTTTATGGTGGGGAAACAATATTAAACGGTGTTTAGCAAACCAAAGGTTTGTGAGTAACTGTGGTTTGGTATCAGAGGCTTACTACACAGTTCAAATAAAAGGAATTACCCAAAAATTCACAATGGTACTTTTTCACAAATCAAACCTATTTTGGCAAAACTTATTTGGATGATAACACCTTTCTGAACTAATGTGATGGGTGTGCTTGTTTTTCTCCAGGGAGACGGTCAATCTGTGATTGCGCCTCATAAATACCAGTTTAACACCCAAATATAGCAATGAGCAACAAAACGAACAGTCCAGCTTTGCAAAGGGCTGAAAACAGACGCTTCTATTTTAGCAAAAACTGACTCTGGTTATATTAGTTTTCTGCTGCTGTTGACTTCAGTCATGTTTGGGGGACGGCTGGAGGGCCTTGAGAGTGTGAGCTTTGACGGGTCAAAGGTGTGGCTAAAAACAAAATATTCTGTATGTTTTTTAGGTCCGTCACCATCAGGTAGCTACATATAAATTAAGGGTCCGCTTAAATTAAAAATAAATTAAAAAGTGCTACTCAGTGGGCAATGCAATATAGTACATTATTAAACCTCTAGTAGTTAATCCACCTTAAACGGTCTGTGTGTAACTAGAGAGCCACAGAATTAAATCTTGGTTGGTGAGGTGGAGAATAGTGATTTGTGTATTTTTAGTGCTACTAGGTCACAGCCTGTGACGGAAAGCACTGTGAATATGTAAGTCATTATTATACTAGCATTACACACACACTATAAGACAAACTGCTACAAAATGTGCAAACCGTTTTACGATAAAATGGTGCTTTCAAAATACAGATTTTAGTAATACCCAGACCATACGCAATGCAATTTTTGTACATAACTGTCCCTTCAACACCTCCTCAGGGATAGTAAGCGCTATGTAAATAAAATTACAATTAAAAGAATGCACTTCAGAGCTCAGTTGTCCATTCAGAAACACCTTTTTTAGTAAGGTCTTTCAGTACATTGATACTTTCTGTGAAAATTAATTTGAATATGAAACTGAAGTACCCCAAAATTTTAGCTTGTCAGCTCCCATAAAATGCATCAGGGCTACTGATCTGCTGATAAAAGTCAGCTACAGGAAAGTCAGAATAGGAATTTGGAATGTACCTGCCCAGGTAAGTGACAGTTTACAGCAGCAATCTGTAATGCATATTACCAGGTGTTTGGGCACTTCTCTGGGTATAAAACACTCCTATTCTTCCTACACTTTTCACCACAATTTCTTTTTCAGCCTGCCTACCCTACCTCGGCTTTCCCTTTTTTTTTTTGCTTCTTACTGGCCTTCAACACCTCCTCCGGGATAGTAAGCACTATGTAAATATATTTACAATTTTAAACTCCCGGCAATTCTGGTGGGTCTAGATGCTGAAAAAGCCTTCGACAGGGTGAATTGGTCGTTCCTCTTCCTTACCATGCAGAAGTTCGGTTTGGGGATAGATTTCTTAATATGGTCAGGGCCAACTATAAACTCCCTCACTCCCGGGTACAGGTCAACAGATACCCATCACTCCCCTTTGCCCTTAGCAGAGGCACGCGACAGGGATGCCTGCTCTCCCCTCTTTTATTTGCTCTTAGTATTGAACCTCTGGCTGTTCAATTCCGAACCAACGAGGCGATTAAGGGAATACGCTCTGGGGGTACAGAACACAAGGCATCACTCTTTCCGGGTGATATTCTGCTAACGCTCACGGAGCCATGCTCCTCACTTCAGGCTGTACAGGTGGAATTGGGGAAATTCGAAGCAGTGGCGGGTTTTAAAGTTAACTTATCAAAATCCTCCATACTAAATCTCACTCTTCCAGGGGGCGAGGCAACGAGACTAAGAGGCCAGACCTCTCTACAATGGGCTAATCGTTCCCTTTTATATTTGGGCATTCAACTCACCCCCAGGATCGAAGACCTGTACAAGGCCAACTACCCCTCATTGGTGACGCAACTTCCAACAAGACCTTAAGAGATGGAGGCCCTTACACATCTCCTGGCTTGGCTGGATAAACGCTGTCAAAATGACAGTATTACCAAAACTCCTCTACCTATTTCAGGCGCTCCCGGTTGACCTAGACTGTGATCTTTTGCCTAGACTACGCTCGCTCATTACTAAATTTATCTGGCAGGGGGGAGAGCACGCCTTCCCTATTCATGTGCTACGACGCTCAAAGAAAGAAGGGGGGTGGCCCTACCAGACTTCGCACTCTATTATCAAGCGGCTCAGTTACGAGTGGTTGTAGAATGGTCCATGAGGGAGTCTGACAAACATTGGTTCCACATGGACAGGGCGATAGTGGGCAGAACAATCTGGGATGTCCTGTGGAAACGGAAAAAAGACAGACCAGCAAATGCATATCTTAGCACCCCAACACGAACCACACTCAAAGTCTGGGACGAGATCACGAAAATGGAGGGCTGGACCTCTTTCCCTTCCCCATATACCCCGATTCACTTCAACCCTGATTTCCCTCCAGCGCTGCAAGAAGGGCACTTTGACCGATGGAGAGAAGGGGGCTGCCTAATGATATCAGACATGTTTCACAATTTTGATGTGCTTACATTTGAGAACTGTAAAAGAGAATTCCAGGTCCCAGAAAGTGAGCACTACTATTATCTCCAACTCAAACATTGGGTATCCCTCCCACAAATAAGAGATGCCACCACTAGGGAACATACACCGATAGAGAAGCTGGTACGGAGGGCAGGCACCATGAAAGGAGCAATCTCCTCACTATACGCCATGCTATTAGCAACGATACACGCCCCACGGGCACGATACATGCCTTTCTGGGAACAAGTGATAGGAAGAGATATTACTGAGGAGGAGTGGAAACATATATGGGGAGATCTTACTTGGCACAACCACTCAGTGGCTTTGAAGGAGGCACATTATAAGACACTCCTTGACTGGTATTCTATCCCACTAAACTCAAACAGATCTTTCCAGACACCTCAGATCTCTGCTGGCGAGGTTGTGGCCTACAGGGGGACTTTCGTCGCATATGGTGGGACTGCCCCGGTATCCGCGCTTTTTGGGAGGAAATACTTTCACACATCAAAGGCATGCTGGGGTACCCCATTCCGACAACTATAGAGGGAGCTCTGCTGGGCATTAGGGACCCTGACCTAGAACACCAGTCAAAAGCAGACAAGGCAATATGTGGGCATGCTTGGGGGCGGCAAAACTCACAATAGCAGCAGCCTGGAAGAAAAAAGACACGCCAGCGATATCGCTGTGGCACTCCCGACTATGGAGAATTCTCACCATGGAAATGCTGGCCGATATTTTCAGGGGCGAGTATAAGAATTTCGAGTATAAATGGGGCCCACTGGTAACCTTTCTGTCCCGTGGCCTGCCCTCGGCGGTATGCCCACCTTCAATACGAGCCATGCACCTCTTTCAGTTCTAATTAGGGTGGGAGGGAGTCTCTATGTAGCTCCAGTTGAAACAGTAGTGTCCCATTGAGGAACAGTTGATAAGCTCTCACTGCCTTACCTCTAAGACACGTCCGAGGACCCGACAAGTGATTTCAGAGATACCACCACCACCAGGGAAGGGGAGGAGGGAGGGAGGGAGGGCTAGGGGGGATTTGTTTAATGTTATAGTTTAGGAGGTCACCCTTATTGTTTGTAATAAAACAGGCATTCTTTGGAGCATGGGTGGGGAGCGACGGGACTTCTCTTTTTTATTTTTTTATTTAAGAAAGTAGAAAAATTAATGCAAAAATAAAGAGCCATTTCAAACAAGCCCCTCCACCCCCCCACCTCCGAGGATAAAATATCAGAATTGGCTCGTGGTGACAAGTGACCTAATACAAATATGCAATTTCTAATGTTGCGAGAATCGATAAAATAGTGAATAAAAAGAAAGAGAAAAAGATAAAAGTTACATTGTACAAATAGATACTCTTGTAGCAATGACTGTGCCTTGTAGTTTATACAATTAACCCCTGTATGGCACAAACCGTGTTAATAAAATGGTGACTCTGTTGCAAGTACCATAAGATTCACCTGAAATAAACTTTCCTGGACTTGGGAATCGCCTATAATTCTAAATTCATGGGATTAATAGATCCTCCCGGGAATGGAAAGCATGGATTATTACTTACAATTTCAGAGACCCCGTTGTGTGTATCTATCCAAGCCAAACAGTTAAAGGTTCCCAGATAGCAAGACCCTTCTTTTTTCCCCGGCTTCCCTTTCTGGAAAATATGGCCTTTTCCATATGGCAAGTAGAAATCAATCGAGCTAGCCAATGAGAAAATAATGGAGGATTTGGGTCTATCCAAGATGAGGCTATACAAAGACGTAATATGGTCATAGCCACAAAAATAAGTTCACCTCCATTCGTTCTACTGATCTTGTCTTGCATACCTAATAAAACAATCGTGGGAGTTAGCTGGATTTCCTGAGGAAAAAACTTTAATAAAGAAGTCTTGTATCTGGCCCAGCAGAAGTGTAAGTTGGGGACAAGTAGCAAACATATGTATTGAGTCTGCACTAAACTCTGAGCATCTAGGACAGAGCGTTCCTGCCCCCGTTCCCCATTTAGCGACTCTGCTAGGCGTGATGTATAAAAAAAATGCGGTCTTATAAAATTGTGCTTGAAACTTAGCAGATAGTAAATCGCTCCTAGCGGATTGCACGGCCTGGTTAAAGATGTTCCCAGAAATATTCAATTTCGCTTGCCATTTATTGGCAATAACGAGCATATCATCAGGCATTAAACTAATTAATATAGCATAAATGTATCCAATCCTGGGTAGGGTGGTGTTTCTTAGTTTGTCGACAAGATCTACCTTGGAAAAGCCAGCAGTCCCCCCGGTTTTACGGGTCAGGAAGTCTCTTATAGACATATATTTAAAAAACTCCTGTTCCCCCAGATGATATTCAGTTTTAAGTTCACAGAATGATTTGATACCATCAGTAGTTATCAGGTCTCCCATTTTTAGGATTCCTGCTAGATACCATTCATGAAGGTAAGAAGCCCCAAAAATTGCTGGTAGATTGAATTATTATTCTCCTTTTAATAATAACCCTAGACTGCCCAGCCCTAGAGTTTTACGGATGTTGGAAAAAACTTTATAGGTGCTCATTAAGGTCTTAAATCTTACCCGTTTATAATATCCGAAAGAGAGCTGCCGCCAGAGACATCCGCGGGTCTCTTCCCCCAAAAGCAATTGATATGGAGACGGGAGGCCTGTATTTGGAATATTTGAGTGTTCTTGAAGCAGCTCCGCGCTATATTGCATGACCGAGGCCCAATAATAAAATCTTAAATTAGGAAGCGCCCAACCGCCCCTCTCACAAGGGAGGGAGAGCAGTTTGAAAGCTCTCCTTGGTTGAGAATAAGCCCAGATAAATTGGTAAAAAATCTGGTCGAATCTCTGCAGCATTACTTTGCCAATCTCTAAAGGGATAGCCCTAAAGAAGTATAGCAGTTTAGGGAAATAGGCCATTTTAATAACATTGCATCTCCCCACTATGGTAAGATGTAGGTTATTTAACCGTTTAAGCACCGTTTAGTCTGTCGCCAGCGGGATCAGGTTTCCCCCTACTATCAGGTCGGTGTTAGCAGCTAAAGTGACCCCCAGGTATTTCGCGGTCTGAACCACCCGACCATCTACCCAGTCAATTTGGTTGTTAATGATAATCTGGGTTTTGCTTTGATTGAGGGCATACCCCGAGATTTTCCCAAACTTTTTGGCCTCTTGCTCTAGAGCATTAATAGCGCTTAAAGGATCAGGGGTCACAACCGCCAGGTCGTCGGCATAAGCCATGATTTTAGTATCTAGCCCAAGTCTGCTCACCGGTCGAATAGATTGATTTTTTTCTATTGCCTTTATAAAAGGATCTATATAAAGAGCGAAGAGCAGAGGTGAACACAGACAGCCTTGACGGGTCCCCCGTGAGATTTTAATCTGCTCCGTCAAGATCCCATTAATTGATATATTAGCTGTGGGATTGCTATAGAGAGCTTGTATGGCTTGAATTGCCTTAGGCCCAAAGCACATTTTTCTCATGACAACCCAGAGAAATGACCAGGAGACCCGATCAAACGCTTTTTCAGCGTCAAGTAAGATTAATGTGATCGGGTCTCCTGAAACCTGAGCTGCATCAAGCAGGGTGATGGCCCTGCGGATATGTTCCGTCGTGCCTTTTTTAGGGATAAACCCGTGTTGCCACTGTGATACCAGGGACTCTATTCTTAGAGATAGTCTCGTTGCGAATATTTTTGCACATATTTTAGAATCACAGTTGATTAAGGTCATCGGTCGCTACGATCCCATTTCAAGTGGACGTTTATCTTTTTTGGGGAATATTATTATCTTGGCATTGGACCAGGAATCTGGTGGGAGTGCACCGTTAAAGATAGAAGCTACCAGTAGAATAAAAAGGGTATTTATCTGAGGGGCGAATATTTTGTAAAACTCAACCGGGATATGATCGGCACCGGCCGCTTTCCCATCCGGAAGGCTTGCCAGGGCTTTAGCTATCTCGTCCCATCCGGGAGATTCCTCAAGTTGGTCATGGTCTTCTACACTAAGCGCTGCTAGATTCATTTGGTCCAGATATTCTAAAGTTTCATCCTCACTCGGTTTTAAGGGCCCTGCGTTGTCTTCAGAGTAGAGATTCTGGTAAAACTCACAGAATGCCTTACAAATCTTGATTACATCCTTCGTGATCTCACCAGAGCTGATTTGGATTGATAGAATTTCACTGGCAGACACCTGTTGCCTGATTCTGAGGGCAAGTTGATGGCCAATGTTATCGCCACATTCGTATATTTTTTCTCTAGCAGAAGCCCATTTCATGGCGGTTTTCTCAGCAAATATGGACCCTATTTCTGCCTTACTGGATATTACTTCTAATTGTGCAGCTTCAATTTCGACACCCGATTTGACTGCCAAGATTAATTTTTCCTCTGCCTTCTTCATCTTATCTTGAGCCCTCACAAGCTGTTTTTTCACTTTTTTGTTCTTCCTTATAGAGTACCGCAGGGTTTCCCCACGGATACCCGCCTTCATTGCGTCCCACACGGTTCTCACTGCTGCAGACCCTATATTAATTTCCAAAAACTCTTTGATCCACCCCTGCATATGTAGTAGATATCCTTCATCATAAAGTAAGGCTTTTTCGAAACTCCAGTTCGAGGTTTCCCTCCTAAGACCCAGCCCGCTAATGTTTAAAATGAGGGGATTATGATCTGACATAAAACGTGGGGCGATCTCTATAGAGCAGCTTTGGAGTAGTGAAGAGGAAACAAGAAAGTAATCTAATGAGTTGAGTGATTGGTTTTATGCTCTTTTAAATAATATATATAGGGGTAATATGAATCCCCAAGTTTAATTCTTGACGTCAAAACACTAGGGAAATCAGACCTCTTCTGTAATGTTCTTTTCTTTTAAAGACATGTGCAGAGATAGAAAAACAGCTGACACGTGTTTCGCCCAAAGGCCAGGGAGCCAGGGCTTTCTCAAGGCAGCATGATCTTGCGCGGTTTGAATAGGATATAAAATGCGAAGCTCTAATGAGCGAGACGTCCTCATCTAAGTCTGGATGTGGTCCAAGTGAATCTAATCTAGCAAGGGAGCGGTGCAGGGCCGAGTAGTATGTATAGCCCGGATGAGTTGGTTTTAGAGTGGCCCAGACGTCACTGAGCCGCACAGAGAGCCTAGAAACGGAAGTAACCACAGAGTTTGTATTAAATTGAGTAGGGCCTGATGGACTTTGGGCTTCCTACCTGTATAGGGCCAGTGATCACTTGCTTTCCAATTACTAGGTAGATTAATGTTTAGGTCCCCAGATATTACCAATGGTAGAGGCCAGTGGGCAAGTTCTCCCGAGATCCAATTAATAACCCCGGGATCATCAGTATTACTCCTGTATATAGAGCATAGAGTAAAAGCCAAGTTAGAGGGGAGATGGCATACTGCAATAACCCACCTACCGAGAGGATCGGATTTCACCCTGCTTGAGATCAATGGGTGTCTATTTTGAACCCAAACACCTACCCCTCTTGTCTTTGCCCCTGTGTGGTTTCTCCAATAACCCTATATCCCAAAGAGTTCAATAAGTGCTTCTGGGATCCCTCCACATGTGTTTCCTGAAGGGTAATTACTTCAGCTCCCAATAAACGTAGACCCTGAGCTACCTTCTGTCTTTTCATGGCATCATTCAAACCGCAAACGTTAACGGACACAATTTTTAAGGAACATTGATTATTCATATTGATTAACTTTTTTGCTTTTCTCCTGAGTATACATCTTGGGCCATCATATATTTTATGTATCCCATAGCATCCTGATCTTTACTAGTTTGTGCATTTTTTCTTTTCCTATTTTCTTTTTCTTTACTTTGTTTTTTCCCCTTTTTCTGCATTTTAGTATCACCAGACAGTGCCAAACTTTCAAATATCGTGATCCCCACCACCACCTTATCGTGACCCCACCCCCCCCCATCCCTCCCTCCCCCATAAATAGAGCAATCAGGGAAACCCTGAATGATGGTTGTCAGTAAGAGCTCCTTGCCGCTAAGCCGCACCTTATGTTTAACAGGAGAGATTATAGGCCTAGACTATTGTATTATATATGTTTGAACCCAAGGGGGAGAGCACCAAGTATCAAAGTACCCTGAAGTATATATCTTATAAATAACTTCCCCATGGATCAGGTATAATAAAGAAAAGATATTCCATTAAACTGGAGCTACTTCCCTAACTTATCATACTGCACTTATACTGATAGATTTCCTCTAGCCTTTACTTGCTACCTTTTTTTTGCCTAACCTATGCCAAGTATTTCCCTGCCTTGACCTCAGACATAAAAATCCGAGTGGACCCATTCAGAATAACTTTGTCTGGCAGGATTAATTAAAAACACTTGCGCGCCTAACTGTTGAAATGGTGTGATTAATTGGCGCAGATGCCATCTGCGCTCTACCGTTGTGTGGCAAAAGTCCGGTTTGGCGAAGAACATCACACCATTAGCCCCCTTTAATGAATTCGGATGGGCTTGATCATACACAAATTGTCTGAGGAGGAAGTTCCCAAAGAACACTAAAAAAGCCCTAGGCTTTTCACCGGAAGAGCTGCTGCCACTTCGACTTTGTTTTAGATTGAAGGGGAAACGATGCGCTCGTTGGACTTCGTAGTCCCAGTTCCAATTCGCTTGAGCCGGGAAAGTTTAACGTAGGAGCTTTACGATATATATCGCCTTGGGTCGTCTCCTTCCAGAATGCCTAGTAGGCGGAGATTGTTCCTACGCTGCCGATTTTCTTGCTCCTCCATTTTCATCCTAACATCCGCCAAACATGCATCATGAGCTGACCCCTGGTTTTTTAAAGTGGTTACTTCCGTTTCTAGGCTCTCTGTGCGGCCTTCAACCATGCTGACCCGGTCGCTGATGTCAGTACATATTTTATTTAGCTTTCGCAAGCCCCCTTGTAGTTTTTTGGCTGCCCCCTTAGCGGCTCGATTATCGGAGCGAACCTCTTCTTGAAATTCTTTAATAGAAGCCAAGATTGAGGATAAGGAGGGTTCTGCCATAGTTTCTGTTGCTGATTTGGTGTTTTCCCAGATAGAAGTCTGTTCAGCTTCTTCGCATGGGGGATAGGACATTTGCGAGTCTGAGTAGTCCCATTTAAGTTGGCTTCGTCTCTTAGGGGGGGTTTCTGTTTTTCTGCTGGCGTTGCACCGTCCCTGTATTTTTAGACAGATCGATGCTAATGTTTTCGCTAGAGCTAGTTTGGTCTCCATCAGAAGTTGTCAGAGAGCCGTCTGAGACCGAATAGAAATGCTCGCCATTGATCTTTGGGGTCCAGGGGGCTCTGAGACCAGGATTAGGTTCTACTCTAAGAATGTAGTCCGTAATACCTGTTACTAGGCATTTTGACCCAGTCTCGATTTCGACCAGCTGCTTGGTGGAACTTGAGGCTAAGGAGGTTGAAAAGGCAGGTTCCGGAAGAGACATTAAACCTGAGTCTGGTGTGGGTCTGGCTGAATCTTCAGATGGAGGAGTAATAGTAAACAGGTTAATAGATAGATTTGCTGAAGCCACCAGTCCCTCTGTGCTACTTTGATCTTCCGGGTGCTCGCTGAGAGGTTGAGATGCTTCCTTTAATACAAGCGTACCGCTTTCTTGTGACCCAGCCAACGTTGGTTCAGGGTTCAGACTCCCCTGTGCAGCTGCGAGCGGGCGATCTAATTCAGGCGCTACAGGGGGTGTAGAGCTTGGAGCACCATCCAAAGCAGTGTCTAAATTAGGTAGTAATGCCTTGGGTCCAATGAGCATCTCAACGATAGTTGGTTGAGAGCCCTCTTTAGCTCTCCCAGCACCCCAGCCGCCCCCGAGTTTCCCCATGGCCCTTTTTAAAGCAACTAGCTTCTCGTTTACCTTTGAGTGAATTGTCCGGCGCCGCTGCTTCCCCAGGAGCGGTGTTGATTTGCGCAGGCTGGGCCACCTTCAACTTGTTGCTTTTCCTGGTTTTGGCGCTTCTAGACGATATCTTTAAGCTCCGTTGCCGTCTTCGTGCTGATAGCAGTAATCCCGGAGCGAGCGCAAGCACAAGAGAAACAAAGTAGCACAGTATCAAGTGGCAAAGGAGAAAGTGTAGCGCTCTTCCAAAAGCGGCGAGTTTCCAGCAAAGGAAAATAACTTTAGCGTTTCCACAGGCTTGAGAACCGAGCCAATTCACTCGCGCGCTGCTCCCTCTCAGATTCAGCATCGTAGGTCAGTCCGCATAGCCATTGGTCGAAATGCACTGCATGCACGGCTGACCGACGTGGATTCACGCTGACACCATCTTGCCCACCTGAGTCGCGACGGGACTTATCAATATGTGAAACTGGACTCGTACTAGCGGCTTGTATATGTCCGAGGTCCTGCGCACTCTACTGTGTAATTTGTGATACTTGATTGCAATGCTGAATAAAAAGATTTTTGACAAAAAAAGGAGCTTCAATGGCTTTCCTAGAAAATATACCTATAGCTGACATATGTAAAGCAGCTACATGTTCTACACCGCATACATTTACAAAACATTACTGTGTAGATGTGCTGGCCCATCAACAAGCCAATGTTGGACAAGCAGTTCTACGCACATTATTCCAAACAACTGTAACCCCCACAGGTTAGCCATCACTTATTGAGGAGGACTGCTTTACAGTCTATGCTAGCTATCTACAGCCACACATGCCTCAAATCAAAAATGTTACTTACCTAGTAAGCATCTGTTCGTGGCATGTAGTGCGGTAGATTCACATGCACCCACCCTCCTCACGGAAACCTATGTTTGTTACAGTTACATTTATGCGTTTTCACAAATTCCCTTAGCATGGACATCACACAATACAAACCTATACTTCCTATTTCATCCTTCAGCCACCTTGCAGGAAAAAAAATCTAACAATGGAGTCGATGACCATGCACATTACCAGCAAGAGGAGACTGTCACACAGTTATGTATGCTCTATAGCCTGAGAAAAGCAAGAGAGATTAGCAAGTGATTGAACCACCGAGAAACGTTCTTTAGTAGTTAGTAGTATTTGAGAGCGAGAGAATAGATTGTGCATAATATTCGTCCTTATCTGTGCAAATCAGTTGTTTGTTTTTTGTACTGCTTTTAACTCCATTTTGAGTTCAGGAGAAGAGTTTGCTCGCAAGGGTTTCTCAGCTTTCTTACACTCTAATGTAGCTAGTTTCAAACTATCGCTGTACAATGGTGGTGAAGACCGCACACGAGGACGGATCTTATATGGAAGGATAATGTCTAAAGCCTGGATAATCTTATTATGATAGGTGGTAGATGCATCCTCAACTAAGCAGTGAATTGGAGGATAGACTTCAGGGTCCTTCATCGCTGTGCCCAACATCGGGATTTCAGGGATAGTAGAGATAAAAGCTGATAGAGCCTCATGTGTTAATTTGGTACAAGGCCAAGACAAATAGATTTATTGTTAGATTGGGAGCAAAGTTGTGATCACGCTACTGGCCAAATATGAAAAATAATGAGAGAATGATCAGAGTCCGCACCTGAGAGAATCTGGTCACCAAGCTTTCTGGAGCAGAAATGAAATTGATAGTGTGGCCATCCTTGAGTAGGTTCTGAGACCAATTGTGGGAGGCCTACTGCTTCCATACAGTTCAATCGGTCCCTAGTAGAAGAATAATGTGTATTATCCAACAAAAATTGATATCACCTAGAATAAAGAATTGAGAATGGAAAAAAGTGAGAGGAGAAATAAACTCCATTAAAAGTTTAACAAAATCTGGCCAGGACAGGGATAGCAAATCACCCCAACAATAGACGACACGGAGGATAGATGTATGCTAAAAACCAAAAGGTCCAGCACAGTGCAGTATGTCCAGGTTTAAGGGCTTTATGTTCCACATCTCCCTAAAGATTACCACAAGCCCTTCACCTCTGCATAGAGGACGGGGGTGATGCATAAATTTAAAACCTACGTGGCATGCACAACCCAGATCAAATGCAGAGCCAGACGTTGTCCAGGTTTTAGTCATTAAAAATAAATCTGCATCCTTAGCTTGAATTACATCTTGTGTTCGCTTGGATTTCATGCCTCCTTTATTCGAGATGCGTTTGTTACTATAATCTATAGTGTATGAATATCCAAGGAAATATCATCATGTAGGAAAAGTTAGTTATGAACTTAGTTCTTGGTTCTCTATTATGGTTACTTCTCCTGAAAAGCAGGATAATGGAAAGGATAGTGGTACGATCCTTGCCTATTTTGTGAAAGACAAATGTACTGGCTACTGACCGTTTTTGCTATGATTGGACAGTGTATTTCTAAAGACAGTGGTCCCTAGACAAGGATTAATGAGAGCAAACAAATATAGACCCGATCAGTACTATATTTTACAGCTCTCCAGCCGGACAGGTGTTTTTAATATATAGTTGCTTAAATATACACAAAATTCAGCAAGAAACAGTGGGACACAAGCCTGTATTCAACTTAGTGGGAAGGACGTACAACATGAAACAAAAAGGCTCAGGCAGAGTAAATTGTTTGTATAAGACACATTTTGGTAGGACAAACAAATTATAGTGGAGACACCATTAAACTAACTAAACCCGTTTTTATATAGCGCAGCTACTCACCCTTACGGGTCTCAAGGCGCTGGGGTCCGTAGTGGAAATTAAGTGAGCTATTGCCCAGAGTCGCATGGTGCTGAGCTGCCGCCGGAGCCGGGGATCGAACCGTGAACCCTGTCCTCCGAAGTCAGCTGCCCTGGCCGCTGCACCACACCTCTCACACCTCTCCACCATTACACATAATAAGTATTAAATAAAGAGGTGTATATGGCGTACAACAAGTCGACGGCGTTTCGATCCTTACAAAAGATATAGGATCATCATCAGGACATTAACAATGGTATGCCTGTATACATTTTGCCTAGATCCAGGTCAGAGTGACTTGGAGGAGGTTTGTTTCAGGCGAAGACAGAGTAGAAGTCCAGGCCAACTACAAGGAGAGTAAAGGATGCAGACAGCCGCGGTCTGTGCAGTTGGATGCTGGGTCAGAGTCTACCTAATAAAGGCTGTAACAGCTTAAAGGAGGCGTTTGAAATGTTCGCGCCACGGAGCAGTCTCGAAATCAGAGTGGCCTATTGCAGTGGGCTGCTGTATATCAGGGACGGCAAGCCAGTAACCTGTGAGCCGCGGTCTCTAGTGACAAGGAATGGGGTCGAGGCCAATCTGTGAACAACCTCTGTTACAGCATGTCTTGCCTGTCGGGATCGGGGACATGAAGGCAGTGTAGCATCTGAAATCCTTGAAGGAGCAGGGCACATTTTCTTCCACGTGAAAACCAAAACTAAATTCACAACTATTGCTTGTTTTTGTTAGACGGAAAGATTTGGGGACTTTTATTTTCACAATTGAATGTAATTTTCAGTGCTGTTTTGCAAATTAAACTTCATTTGGGGGGAAAGACAACACATTGCCTCTTGTTGGGACGTTTTCTTACAAAAACGTTTTAAATATAATTTACAGTTTAAAAAAAGAAATTTAAGTTTTCAGCATCTTGCACATGAGCAGAGAATCTGCCATCTATAAATGCAATACCATGATTAAAAGAAATGTCTTTTTCCTAACCAAACCATGCAAGTTGTTTTCAATTGCTTGGTTATACTATCAATTTGCCTCACACTAGGCCCAATATCTGATTATAAGCAGCAGTATTACTTCCTATGGCTTTCTTGCCTGAGAGAATGGATAATTAAATTCCTTCAGATTTTTTCTAACCATCTGTCAAGTTCTAAAGTAAAACATACAGCACATAAGAGTCTCCAAATTTTAAATAAAATTCATATTTGCCAAAAATATTAAATGCTTTTTGGGGAATATTTATGAATTTGGGCAGTGACATTCTAATTCTTATGAAGACACCCACAATGGAGAGCTAGGATTACAAGTAAGTAGCTTTTTTCCCCCCTAAACAGTGTATGAAAATCTAGGGCCCTTAGCTAAGCCCATTTTGCAACGTAGCTGATTAGTGCATCATTAATGTTGGAGTTTAAGTAATGAGGCATTTTGCAAACCCTGCGGATGTAGTGAATGGCAAACCCTGCGGATGTAGTGAATGGAAGCCTACTAGGGACATACCAGCGTTTGTATTCCCTCCCTGTGAACACCCTTTTTTTCACAAGCTCTGTCCCCTAACCAGACAGGGGCTGCTCCTAAAAATAAACTATTTACACATGCAGGAAATGTCCTCTGGTTTGCCCCCTCCTTGAGGCTGCCAACCACCATTCACAGCACAGACAGTTTCCACAGGGACAGCTTCCTCTTTGTGAATCCCCCCTCCCCCAGAAGTATCAAGTGTTGGTATCCGTTCAGTGATTTGCAACCACAATTACAGTTGCACACCATATATAAATGTCATTCTACAGCACAAAGAGGAGGAGGGACCCCCTCTTACATGCCCCTCCTCCTCTTTGCAAGTCTGAATGGGTGGCAAAAGGCACTTGGCGCAGAGTACCTTTAGGATGTTTGAGGTCCCAGGGAGTGCAATTGCATTCACAGGTCGTATATGGGGCCACTAATCTTGTAATATTGGTGATCCTCATATTTTTAAGGCCCACTATAAATAAAAGTTGCAAAGGTGAATATTGAGTGTCTCAGCACAGTTTATTGTGGATCTTGACAGCCTTTGTTTACTTTTCTTACACAGGATGATGTGGGCTGCTGGAGCTGTTGCAGCCATGTCAAGTATCACTTTCCCTGCTATAAGTGCTTTAGTCTCTCGAACTGCTGAAGCTGATCAACAAGGTAAACCTTTTTATGACTAGGGATGGATTACATTTTTTCTGGGTGAAACTCAGAAGTAGCTAGTTTAAGACAATGGTGAAACAGATTATTTTTTGCACTTTGATAAACATTCAAATACAAGACACTGAGTGATACACATAGCAAACATATCAAGTAGAAAGAATACCTTTTGTCAGAGTTACAATATAAATGAGAATACTGGTCATTTGAACTCAGAGACTTCAAACATATGGTGTAGATATTATGCCAAGTCTGCCAACCCTGACAGCAGCCAATATTAGTGATTATCTCCAAGGCCACATACAAAAGTATTTTCAGACCCATCCAACACAGAACTCTCAATTCACATCTAACATAGCAAACTATGCCATTAATTGGCTATTTGGACACCCAAAAGCACTCACTGCCACCATTGCTGTACACACTTTCAGTGGGCATGCCTACCACCAAAGAAGATAGTGAGCAGTTAGCTGCAGCCACTAATACCCATTGTAATTCTGCACAGAACTGAATCTCTTGCATCAAACAGAACATTCACCAATAATTTGTTGAAGATGATATATTCACATAGCATAAGAATGTATCCATGCACATTACTGATACCACATCTTCCCAAGGCAAATCAGAATCTGGACCCCCAAGCTGCTGAAAGCGCTAAAACGTCATAACAATGACAGATTGTGGGATACAAAAAAGTCAAAATGTAAGGAAGGGGGAGTAAATTCAGAGAATAGTCTGCAAACTACCAATTCCGATGTCTGTGCGATATGCTAAAGAAGATCTAATGTCAACAGTTTTCTCTGTTATGGACTTGCTTCTTCGCTTCTGAAGATGTCGTGGGGATCAGTGGCAGACATTGCATACGTGCCACTTAGTGCAGGGGATATGGAATTGCTGAAAACCTTCTTGATCAGCCTGAGGACTGGGAAGGGCTCAGGGTGGGCAATCTGCAGAAAGGAGCCTCTTTTAGAAGTACATTTTACTCAGTGTTGATGTCTGCAGGCTTGGAGAGAAATGAACCAGGCCAGCAAATATCATATATCTAAATGATTTTATGAGTACACAAATTTAGGATGCTCCCATCTTCTGTAATGTGCAATACAACAGATGGTGTCCTATGAATTTCTACACACTTCACAGCTCAAAAGTAGGATTTGAGAGAGTTAATTTAAAAAAACTCTGAGAAAGTAGAGTGCTCCTTTTGTACTAGTCAGAGGTTTTGACTTGCATGCTCTGGAGGCTAAGTCCATCTCAACAAAGCAGCTTGCCTCAAACTGCCTGTCCACATGGCTCATTCGTGCCCAGTTATGAAGTATGCATTTCATCCTGCTGGCTTGTTCTAAAGCTTTGGCCTAGCTGTAGATATTGTCCAGGAGTGCTTTTTTTTTTTGTTCCAATGTGGTCTTTATATTTGAGTTTTGCTGGTGGGCTAGAACAGTGTAAGGGCAAAGAGAAGCTTATCTTAAACTCAGCAGACCTCCATTGCACTTGAGAATGAACAGAAGGTGTGAGAAAGTCTCTTATGCAAGGTTAGCCCCCCACTTTTTGTCTGGTCTTGATGTGGTTTCAAATGTAGTGCACAGAGTCCCTGCCAACCAGGTGCCCTGTGCCAGTGCTCCTTCCCTAAAAATAACTCCCAATTGGTACTACTGTCCCCTGTAAGTCCCTAGTAACTGGTACCCTTTGTACCTAGGGCCTGAGTGCTGAAGAGGGTCCCCTGGGACTCCCCTCACTGGGACCATGCCACTTACCTTGCAGCCTGCATGCCCTTGTGAGGGTGAAAACAACAGTCGGCATGGCACCCTTTCTGGGTGAAATGCCAGGTAACACTGCCTAGTAGCATAGGTAAGTTACCCCTCTAGCAGGCCTCACAGCCCTAAGGCAGGGTGCACTATACTACAGGTGAGGGCATATCTGCATGAGCAGATATACCCCTACAATATTGGGCACCATTTCCTAATATTGTAAGTGCCAGTGAAGTCCTAGAGAGAACATGGGCTGAGAACTCGACAACTCGAGTTCCACATCATCATGATGGCTTCACTGAATACAGGAGTGTTTGGTACCAAACTACTCCTTCCAGCAAACCCACACTGATGCCAGTGTGCAATTTATTGTATCCCCATGAATCCCTACCAACCCTGGTGTGGTCTCTGACCAGCTGTAGGCATCCAGCCACCACCAGACATGTTTCTGGATCCCTAGGTAGAGGGCTCCTGCTCTCTGGGAATAGAAAGAATGCACATCCTGGGCAGAGGTGTCATGCCTCCTTGAAGTACAGACGCTTCAAAGGCCTGTCACCTTTGTAATGCGACCCCCAGCCTCTGCTGCTAGCAGCAGATGGCAGCCCCTGGTTTACACCCCAACATTGGGTGGGAAAACCGGCAGAAAAATTAAAAAAGATAGGAGGTTTGCCTGCCTCTGCCAACCCCACCCCTAAGGTGGGAGGAAGCGAGGTGAAGCACACTTTTCAGTCCCTGCCATCTTGAGGTTGGGAGGACCCCTCCAGTCAAGGCTATGTCTATGCCCCCTCCCACAGGAAGGTGGCATACTAGAGGGTGTAGTCACCCCAGGTAAGGTGCACATTGGCACTACCTGCCTGCTAAAAATACCTCCTAAATTTAGTATTTAGGTGGCTCCCTCAGACCTGAACCCCAGATCTGTGATGACCTAAGAAGGAAGAAGCCATCCAGCAGCAGAAGCCCGAAGACTACAACTGCCTTGGGCCCAGCCCTACCGGCCTGTCTCCAGCTTCAACAACCCTGCGACCTGTTTTGCAACAACGACTTCAAAACCCCTGGGAGGACTATTGCCTTCAATAAAGACTCCAATCTCCCGACCTGTCCAGAAGAAATGGACTCCAAAGACTCTGGATCCAGGCGGATCCGCGTCTCCTGCCCGCTCTGCACCCGACACCCACGGCCCGAGTTTGAGTGGCACACCTGTGCAGTGAAGTCTCCACGGCGAGCCTGACCTCGTGTCCAGCGTTGGCTGACCTCTCCTGCCCTCCACGACGGCACCTGCAGTGTAAAATCCAGAGGCTCCCCACAACCACGACCAGCTCCGATGAGAAGATTCTGACATCCAAAAGCCTCTGCACCAGCCCGCCCCTGTGCTGTGGGTGGTGCAGTTTTGGTATTTACCTGACCCTTGCTGACTTTTGGCTCTGAAGACTGAAATGGTCAGTTTGATACTCACCTGTTTAACCGCGAACCTGTTTCCCACATAGGATAACATTGGACAGTGTGAAAAAGTTTAGATTTTTTTTAAAAGTAACAAATATTTTTGATTAAAAACTTACCTTTATTACGAAGACCTGGGTCTTAAAATAAAATACAAACAAAGTATAATTTTACAAAAATTAGTCTGGATCTCCTTCTTGAGTCCTGTGTCCATTATTGATCATGTGTGTGTAAAAAATGTCTTGCACTCCTCTGTTAGGCCTAAGGCTGATCTCCCACACTACCACTAATAGAGCACTTTGGGTTTTTCATTGAGTCCTGTACACTTTTGAGGAACCCCTGGACTCTGTGCACGGTATTACCACCTAGTGATATCATATACAGAGCCAGCTTCCTACACAAGGTGAGGAGTACAATGCCTTACTAAGCACATGAAAACTTGCACAGCATTTTTCAGGTTAGCTAGTATGAGCCTTTGATAAGCGTTTTTAGTATAACCTTCGGTTTTTGTTTCTAACCCAGATACCATATGTTGCACACATTTTTGTCTGTGTCTGGAAAATATAGCAGTTAATTTGTTGATGCCCCCTTTTTCAGGTGTTGGGCAGGGAATGATAACTGGTATTCGAGGGCTGTGTAATGGCTTGGGTCCAGCACTCTACGGATTTATATTCTATATTTTTCACGTGGAACTAACGGAGCCAACAATAACTGAAAATGAACCTGGAGAAAATAGAGTCGCACAACATCATTCTCAACAGGTATTCTCATTTGGTTTGAATATTTATGCAAGATTTAATTGTTGAACATGAGTTTTACACTTTTTGTTTTTAAAGATCTAATATGAAAATTGCTTTTGTATATCTTTATGTATAAATATCGAGTGCACATACTTTGCACATAATTTGGACCAGTAAATGCACACCTTGGAGTTTAAGGTGTTTAATGCTTGCTTTATTATGCTGAACACTACGGGATATGATCTCCCACTTTGTCTTCTCACCTTTCAATCACCATTGATTCTTGATGAAACAAATGAAAATAAGTCTTCTATCTATATACTCTTTCAAATGGGGGCCTTTTGGATGTGATAGACCAAAAAAAAGATTCTTCATTGATTTAGTTATAATTTCTCTGTGGGCTGGTTTGCTGTATCTAATGAACCTTCTTAGTGTTGAAACTCTGGGCACAGTCTACAAAATACACAACTAGTTTCATGTGTTTTATAGCAACAAATGTGCACGTTTCTAATTATGCTATGCTTGATAATGCTGATCTTGCAGACTTCAATCTAGTGGACTGGGCCTTAGTTTTACTTTTTGGTAAGTCATACAAGAAACAGACCAATTAGAAATAGTGGAATGGGTGCCCCTTTTCAAACCACACACTGATGTCCAGGCAGAGTGATGAACTTACCAAAGGTTTATGTGAAATATAAGGTATTGATTTCAACCAGAACAGTGGGGTGTTTTGTCCTACAGTGGCCCCAACTAAACCCTTTTTGGTCAAACGTGACGAGGGAATGGCCAGCAGAAAGACTTGGGGGTCCCTAATCGATTTGTGCATATGCTACAGAAGAAATTGTGGATGACTTATCAACTTAGTTTTACATATGGTCTGTTACCGCATATTTCATAGATTAAGGTTTAAAAAAATCTTTCTCTGCCAAAGATGATCATTTTTGGTGAAAAAGTGTAGAGGCAACTGGTGCAATTTGAAACTGGTGGGGGTGTAAATCTTTGTCTAAAGTTGGACTGTGTGAGCAAGTGTAGCAAACAAGCCTTACTTTCTCCTGGAGTGTTCATAGGGTAAGGGTCTCCCCTGAGAAAAGTTTGGGGGGAAAAAGAGACCAACTGGTTTATTTTAAAGCACAATTTTCACTTAAATTGACTTCAAACAGAGAAACTAATAGGGCATTAATGACACATTCTAATACTGTTGTGTGTGCCAGGCAAGCATTACTTGCCTTAATGTCTGCATTCACAAAAACCAAGACAATGTCAGAAAATTATGGCACAATTTGTCTAAAATTGGCTAAAGAGCTATATGAATGCAGACTAAAATCTGGGTATGCAATTCCACAATCCCTGTATAGTCCAAAGTGTTTATACTAAAACTATTTCTTCACTTTTCATCCTGCCTCTTTTAGATAGTTTTCTAGTATGTAAAAACTGAGAAGGGGGAAGGATGAAAAACTAAGTTATACTAGTCTCAGGTTCATAGGCTATCGACTGAAGAAATAGATAAATACAGGCTTATACAACAGTGCTAAAGCTCAATCTTCAGAGATCTTATAAGATCAGGCAGAAGATAGATTACATCAGTCTTGCATGCACAGTTCCTCAAAATCTGTAGAAATATCACCTATAAAGAGAATTTCCTATGCAGATGATACTCTGCTTCTCCTTTCATACGACAACAGCTCGTTGGCTGCACAAAGAATCTTTTTCAGCATGTGTGGGAGCAGTAATGAATTGCATGTGGGCCAATAACCTGCAATGTAAACCGTATGAAACGGAAGTCCTTCTGTTTGGCTCAGCCTCTACCTATTGGTGGGATAACTGTCCGCCAGTTGTGCTGCCTCCGCCTGTTCCCCCTGCTGAGGTGGCCAGGAATCTGGGAGTTAAATTTCATTAGTCTTACTTTTCAATCCCAGCTATCGGCGGTGGTGGGATCTTGATTCAGGATCATGAGGGCACTTAAGAAATGTATTTATCTGCAGCCCTTTGAGCCCAGGGAACGGTGATTCATTCCTTTCTTACGTCTAGGTTGGACTACACCAGTGCTAGTCACTGAGGCCTCCTGGATTGTCTATCTCATTAAACATCTACAAGTTGTCCAGAATGCAGCTGCCCACTTCTTATCTAAACTACGTTGTCATGCTTCCATCTCTGCCTGTCTAGCATAGCTAGCTGCACTTGCTGCCGATTAAGAGAATTCTGTTTATGTCTCTGATACTGGCCCGTTGTTCCTTTTTACGAGTCGGACCCCCAGTACCTAATAGAGAGGCTCTGGTCTTATCGTCCGGCAAGAACACTTCGCTCCTCCAAGGTTCTTCTGATAGTAGTCCCTCGATTCAAATGCTCAAGGAAAGGGGGCTCCTCTTTTTCTTTTCGTGCTGTGCAAGCTTGGAATCAGCTTCCATTTAAGCTTCATAATACTCAGAATGAATCCCAGTTTCGTAAAGCCTTGTAAACCTTTGTTTACTTTATGCTAAGAATTTCCTCTAACTTGCTACCCAGCTTCCAAGCGCCAGGACACTCATCAAGTAGCCGTGTGCTATACAGATTCATTCATCCTACAGAGTACTGTTAACTGATCTCATTGTGTACTGCCTTCTAGCACCGGCAGGGATTTTCTCCTGCAGCTTAAACAGGGAAAGAGGTGCAGAGAGACACAGGAAGAGATGAAGCAAATTCCCCCGCGGCCCTGGTGCCGGGCTCCATGGGGACCGCGCCGCTCCTATACTGCACTGTAAATCTTCTGTAGGACATGGCTCCCTGACCAAATTTTTTTGGGGGAAAATGTGTTTATTGAATAAACAAAAAATAACAAAATACAGTGCGATATCATTGATGTCGAACGAGCACAGTGCATTTGTACAGTATCAATCATAACATTACATAGGACCAAATTCTTTACATCGTGACTTAGCAACTCCATCGCATTTTGGACTTTAATCTCCCAAGTGTTCTCTTTCCTGTGGGGTAGAGTTATTAAATGGTGTGCATATCATACCTCTACTTTTGTTCCATGCTCCCCAAATCCTGGACCATTTTGCAGGCATCCTCTCCCCTCATATATCACCCTCTCCGCCTGCATGCACTAATCCATATCTGTCTCCCAATCCTTGAATTTGAGCCCAGTAACTCCTTTCCAAGTTCTTGCTATGTTACTCTTCGCTACCATACATCCGAGGGAGACCCACGTTCTCTCAGCTCTCGATAGGTCTGTTGCGTCCCAAATGTTAAGAAGGCACCATCGGGGCGAGACCTCCATTGATTTTTGACAGGTTACCAACAGTGCCTTTGTTACCTTCCCCCAATACGTCTGGAGAATCGGGCATTCCCACCATTGATGCATGTACGTCCCCATCTGACCACACCCTCTAGGACACACTGAGGAACCCAGGGCACCCATCTTAACCAGTGCTGAACTTGTATAGTATGCTCTAGGCAGGATTTTAAGTTGGATAAATTTAAATCGAGATCGAATCGCCACCTCCCGGGGGGACGCCAATGCTTCCTGCTATTCTTCGTCGCTGATATCTCCTATGTCCTCTAGCCATTTTGCACGTGTTTTCCCCATTGTGTCAGGTGTGTTATTTAGTATTTTCCTATATGTCAGGGAAATCGCCCGTTCCTGAAGGTAATCGTCAAGGAGTCTATCTTCTAGGGGCGAGGAGGCCGGAAGTTCAGTACCTTTGGGTATCGCCCTGTGTAGTGCATTGCGGACTTGAAGGTATCTGAAGGTTTCCCCAACACTCAATTCGTAGTCCCGTTGGAGGTCACTGAAAGGTGCCACTCCCCCCCCCCTACCCACATATCGCCCACTCTTGAAAGACCTATCAAGTCCCATTTGTCAAATCCTGGGTATTTTGCAAACACCCCCAGTCGGTCTGTCTCTAACAGAGGGGTGACCTGTGTAGTCTTATTTTTCCACCCCATAGCGGTCGTTGCCATATGCCATAAATCGACGGTAGTTGAGGTTGGTGTGTATTTTGGTGCATTCTTCACTCCACCGTAAATTGCTCTTGGGTAATTACCAGGGGTCATATTGTATCTGTCCATCCTATAGGCTGGTTCAGTTTCTGGCCGGTGTACCCAGTGATTTGTGACTACTAGTTGAGAGGCCCAATAGTAACTTTTAATTGCTAGCAGGGCTATTCCTCCATCATACAATCCTTTCATAAGTTTGGTCAATGCTATGCGGGGGGTGCCATTGTTCCAGAGTAGTGTGCGTACCTCTGATGCTATTGTTTGGACATATTTGGCTGGGACTAAATACGGTGTATTCTGTAAAGCAAAGACAAAGCGGGGAAGTGCCATCATTTTGTACAAAGCGGCCTCACCTAGCAGTGTGTGGGGCAGGGTCTTCCAATGCTGCACGTCGTCATGTAAGCGACGTTGAGGAGGAGCCAAATTTTGTTCGAAAAATACAGTTGGATTAGCCGTGACATAGATCCCTAAATATCGAAATCCGTCTGTAACTTTCCTAGCTCCACAACCTCTGGGCAGGGCGGGGCATTCCGCGCATAGAACGTATACCAGCGACTTGTCCCAGTTGATGGTGTACCCTGAATACTTTTGAAAGAGGATAAATATATGTAGTATTCTATGTATTGAAAAGTATGGTCTGGCCAAATAGAGCAAAATATCATCGGCATAGAGGGAGATTCTATCCTCCCAATCTGCCGTCCAGGTAAGTCCTCTGATAAGAGGGTTTCCCCTGATCCAAATTGCCAGAGGCTCGAGGACCAATGCAAAAATCAAGGTAGAAAATAGACAGCCCTGCCTCGTCCCTTTCTGCAATGTAAACGTTACTGATCGTCCACCATTTACCGTGACTCGGGCCAGAGGTTTCGAGTAGAGGAGTCGTACCCAAGATAGAAATCTCTCTCCAAACCCAAATCGTTCAAGAGCAGCGAATAAAAAAGGCCATTCGATCATGTCAAATGCCATTTTTGCGTCGAGCCATTATCACTGCCTCCTCTCTGATCGTCTCTGCCCTGCCCATGACACCGTGGAGTCGCCGTAGATTAAGAGCGGTATTCCTGCCTGGCATAGAACCAGATTGATCCGGATGGATCAGCTTGTGAAGCAGGGGCGACAAACGCGTAGCCAGTATCTTGGCTAGTATTTTGACTTCCGGATCTAGGAGGGAGACGGGCCTATACGAGCCACATTTTTCGGGGGGCTTCCCTTTTTTGTGTATTACCACGATATTGGCCATTCTCTGCGCTTCGGGCAGGATACAATTTATTACGCTTTCTTCATACATTTTGATTAGATATGGGGCGATTGTGGATGCATTTATTTTATAAAGTTCAATTGGGAGACCACCCTGACCCATAGCCTTACCGGATTGTAGCGCCCCTATTGCCTTGGTCACCTCCTCATTAGTCAAGGCTGAATCTAACTCCTCAACATCTATGCCCTCAAGAACAGGTAATTTGAGAGTGGCCAACAATTCCTGTGCCTTGTTATAAGTGGAGGCCCCTGTAGGCGTATAAATCTGTTTAAGGTGGTCAGCAAACGCCTCCGCTATCCTAGTCCTATCTTGTAGCAGTGTGCCATCTTGGTTCTCAATCTCAAACACCCATCTATTGGCTTTTTCCCGCTTGTCCAGCCAAGCTAGCAATTTGCCCGCCTTATCACCGGTTTCATACATACTGTGTTGAGTGGCGCGGTATTGGGTTTTAGCCGCGTCCTCGGCAATATCTCTATATTCTTTTTGCTTCATAAGCAATCTATGTTTGGTATCGGGGGCATTCGCTATTAAGTCGCGTTCAAGTTGGTCAATCTCACCCTCTATCTCTTGTAGTTGCCTTCTTTTTTCCTTCCTATGTCTCACAATCGCCGAGACACCCTGTCCTCTCACCACCGTCTTGTACGCCGCCCACAACACTGTGGCAGAGTCTACCCACCCGTCGTTTTCTTTAAAATAGTTATTGGTAGCCTCCATGAGCTCCTCCCGCATTGTTGGCACCTTTAAGTACCAGGGGTTAAGTGCCATCTCATAACGTGTGACAAAGGGAGTGCCTCCATAATTTGCTACTATCGGGGAATGGTCAAAAATACCCCTGGGGAGATGTCACTGCCCCGAACATGGGGAGTTGGCTGGCTCTACCAAAAAAGTAGTCAATCCGGGACAAGCTCCCATGTACTCCTGAGAGAAAGGTATATTGAAGGGATGAGGGATTATATGCTCTCCAAACATCCATCAGCCCCATAGCCCTCAAAGTCTGCTAGAATCTTCCCAGACGCTTCTCCCTGTCTGGGCGGTTTCCTATCTAGGTCTCCATTAAGGGCCGCATTACAATCTCCCCCTATCAACAAGTCACCCTCGGGTAGATTTAAAATATGTGATCCTAGGTCGGCTATTGCCGCGGAGTGCAGTCTGGGTGGCATGTAGAGCGACGTTATATTGAGCAGCCTGCCTTCCCAGCAACCAGACAGTCATAAACCTTCCCAATGCATCCAGTGTAACAGTCTGGACATGAAAGGGGAATGAATTGTGCAGAAGAATACCTGCCTCCCTGCAGCTTGGACTTAAAACTGCCCACCCCCCCAACTGTGCAGAGTGCCTGTATACCCTTGCCCATTAAACCTTGTAAAGGGGAACGCGGCTCTGACGGAGCTTGTCCAAGAATCACTATTCCCCCCCCCCTAACCGAGGCCTTTTAAGCCCTTAATATAGCATTTTGTAAGCACGGTCTATACACAATACCAACTATTTAATGTCTGTTCACTCTCTCACCTCCCCATTAGGAGCAAAGGGCTGGACAATCCGGCCTAGCCGTATTTGCCATGTTTCCACAAAACTATATACTTAGCAGTCTTCAACATGTCCATCGACCAGGAATCCATCGTCGTCCACGTTCCGTTGGACCGGTCCCACTTCAGTGAATGTCCTGAGACTAGTACCTCCGCTCAAGCCAGTCATCTGTGGCTAGTTCCTTTCAAATGCCCTCCTTAGGATCGGAGCTTTCTTGTCGATTCTCGTGTCCCTGCATGCGTCTTTGGGAGTTAGATCTCTGAGCTCCAGGGGTTCTCCATCCATCTAGCCATTCCCAGGTCTCCTCCGGGGTCTGAAAGAACCAGGACTTTCCCTCCGACATCACCCGCAGCTTGGCCGGAAAGAGCATCGCATATTTAATATTTTTTTTCCCGGAGCGCTCGTTTCACCTCTAGGAAGGATCTTTGCATCTTTTGTATCTTCGCCGTGTAGTCTGGGAAGAAGGTGATTGTCGAGTTTTCAAACTTGAGTGGGGAGACTGTGCGTGCTGTCTAGAGGATAATGTCCCTGTCTCTATAATTAAATATTCTGGCCAAAATAGGGCGTGGGGGTGCGCCCGGTTTCAGAGGTCCTCCAGGCACTCTATGTGCATGCTCCACTGAAAAATATTGGGAGAGAGTTCGGGGCTGTAAATGGTTCTGTATCAAGTCCTCTACGAACAGGTCTGTGGCCTGCCCCTCCGCTCTCTCTGGCACACCGAAAATCTGCACATTATTCCGACGTGCGCGCCCCTCATAATCTTCTTGTTTCGCCTCCAGGTCCGCCGTTGTAGTCTGGAGCCTCTTGACCATTGTTTCTAGTGTTTTGGTAGAGTTCTGGAGCACTGAGATCGAGTCTTCAGTAGATTCCACCCTCTCCCCCTAATTTCGTAGGTCCGCGTGCATGAGTGTCGCCTCCGCTGTACCGTGTCAATTTTATGTTCAAGTGCCGAGCAGACCCCTTGTATGGCCTCCATGATATCCACCAGGGTCGGGGCACCCTTCTCTGAATGGTGCTTCGTGCCCTGCTCTTCATTTTTCTCCTCTGTAATTTCCACTCTGGACACCGAATTTATCCAATTTCGTTTGATGTGTTTGCTTGGGCCCTCTTGCTGTTGACATTTTGCCAGAATCACTGGTATAAGATGTCCCCTTTATTTGTGCCATACGTAAGTTCATACAGGACTCAATGTGTTGTGACCGACAGAATGCGACTCGTGCGCATGTCTCCACCAATAGCACCCTCCGCACCCCCGTCAACTCCCAGGACCGGGCTTGCTCCGGAGCTCCGGGAAAGAAACTGCAGGGCCCAGCGCGCTCACCAGCCTCTGGTGAAACCCTTCCTAATTCTCGAGCAGCTTCCCAGCGGTGTCTGGCAGCGTCTCAGAAACAGCGGCTGCCCTCGATCAGGTTAGCAGGGGGCTGTGCAGAAAGGTCGTCTGTTATCGTGAGTGAGCCCCACCTCGTAGGTTTCCAGCGGCCCGATGCACAATCCGCTTTCACTTTCCTTGGGGTTCCTAGATTCCCTCAGCGCGGACAAGTCCTCACGGCTGCTATGCCGCCCGATGGCGCCGGGAAGTTGCTGTTTTCAGTCCGAGTCTCCCCCAGGAGTCGGGGAGCATGGGGAAGGTATCGGTTACGGGCAAAAAACTGGATTAGTGTACGGATTTCGGGGGTTTTAGTTTATCGACGTTCGGTGCTCTACTCCGGTGCGGCCATCTTGGGTGCTGGCTGGCCACGCCCCCTCCCTGACCAATTTTAAGCTTCTGTCCCTGAATGTCCGAGGACTCAATTCCACTAGCAAGCGAAAACAAATTTGGCACTACCTCTTCCAGCAAGACTGTGATATTATTTTCCTGCAGGAGACGCACCTGCTTAGGGAAGACTGTCATTGCATGGCTTACCCAGATACCCTTGCCAACACTGGGCGTACACCAATTCTAAAACATCAGGGCTTGCCATCCTCCTTAAGAAGGGATTCTACTTCAAGCTGCTAAAGGTTTCCAGAGACCTAGGAGGGCGGTTTTTGACCCTGACAGTTTAAAGGGGGAAACCAGTCTTGACGCTCCTCAACCTCTATGTCCTGAACCAAGCGCAAGACGCATTCCTACAAAGGATGCTCAAAGATCAGCTGGGCACTGTCAGAGGGAACCTCATAGTGGGATGGGACTTCAACCTTGTCAAGGATTCTGAATAGATAGGAACACAACACACTTTCAGGGCCTGGGATCCATGTCTGGGCAACTCCGGAGGGAGCTTGCAGAAGCAGGTTTGGTCGACGCATGGCACTACTTGCATGCAGATGCGAAGGATTACTCATTCTACTCGCACGTACACCTGCCTTACTCCCGCATGGACTACATATTCCTCACACACTCTTCTGAGGGGCCTCGATTTAAGCTCAGCTATCAGATATCGCTATCTCCAACCATGCCCATGTTGAACTCACATGGACCCCCAAGTGAGGCCTATACACAGGGTCCCCCCCGCTGACACTTATATCCCCCAGCTCTTGTGCAACCTGGTAGACATGGCCACTATTAAGGAGCCAATAACTGTTTACTTTGAGCCCAACGACATATCAGACACTCCCCACCCCAGGCCCCCCCCCCCCCCTTTCCATATGCTCCGGGATAGTTTTAAGGCGACTATCAGGGGTGTCCTATCCTCCATATCCATCGCTAGGACATGGGAGGCCTGCCTGTACTAACCTCAGTGAGAAGATCTGCTCCTTGGAACACTCGGACAAACAGTACCCCCAGTCTTGCGCCAAATGGCAGCTGGCGGTGCTGAGAGGCCAGCTGCAGGCGACTGGGTCAACAAGGCAGAAAGGTCCCTACTGGCACTTAAACAAAAATATTCTGAAGGGGGTGAGAAGGTGGGCACTCTCTTGACTTGTAGGCTATGACTGCAATATGCCCACTCCCACATCTCTAAGCTAATGACAGAGAACTCCACTTGGGCTGTTCCGAAGTCAGACAAGCAGGAGGACTTTAGGGCCTTTTACTAGAGCCTTTATTCTCACGAAGGGGAGCATCCAGCTGCCATTGACTCCCATCTTCATGGCTGCCCCTTTCACTGCATCGAACTAAGTAGAGCCCACAAGGGGCTCCTGGTCGGAAAGAATCCTGGTCCAGATGGCTTTCCGGTCTCCTTCTATAAACATTTCCTCCTCCACCTGAAGGACCACCTGCTCAGCTATACCACTCCTTCACGTATGTTACTGGCCTAGTGCCAACGGTATACACTCCAAAAGGAGTGGGAAGTGAAAAAATATCTGTCTAGTGGTGGCATATGATGTGTCTTAATACTGCCCTCACTTACACCATAGTGTGACATGCTTCATCATGGGGCTGCTACTATACACCCTTCGCACCTAGCGCTTGGGGTGGAGCAAAAGGGAGGGGAAAGACAAACAAAACAAACACAAACTAATAGTTTCAGAAAGTGACTGGGATCACCGGAAGTGAAAGTTCAGTGTGAATTAAAACTAGCTCGGAGGTGTCGATGTGCCTAAATTTATTCCTGGATCCTCTGGCCAGGGTTAAAAAAGTGAAGGATGGTGGTGATTGGGAGATGTAATGTGCTCCTTACACCCCTCCTTACTGCCATTGTGTCAACATGTTTCTGCCGTGTATTTGTGCCCGTCTGTAAGGGTCACGCCGGCCTTCCTCAGGACTCTGCCGGTCCCAGAGTGTTTGTATTTTTCTCTCACCTCAAATTGAGATCAGAGCGGTCAGAACACCTTGTTCTGGACGAGAGGTAATTCCTCTGTTGATGTACTACATAGGAAACAGAGGGGAGAGAACACAAGAACAAAGAGAACTATCAGTCCAAGTGTCAACCCCAGATTCCATGTGTTACATGAAGCTATTACAAATGAAATCATTCTGAACCACATTAGACAAGGGTAAATGACCCTGGAAATATCCAATGTGTAGTAACTTGGTCCAGACAGATTGTAGTGTTTCAAGAGTATTTATTGTAGTAGTTACAATTCCAGTAGTTCAGTCCAGGAATAGCCTCACCAGGAGCAGCCAGCATGCTGCTCAGCCCTTCTCCAACTGTAGTCTCTAACCCCCAACATTCCATATTACATCATTCTAGGAAGAACTCACTGGCAGAGCATGAACACATTGAAACCAGGATACAACCTATCCTCCTTTCTTCCAAAAGGAAAACAGAAAAGAACACCATAGTGGAAATAGGGAGAAAGCAGGAGCTAAATGAGCGGAAGAGTCAAGAGAGCCAGGGAGAGACCAGAAGAGCAGTGAGAGACGAGAAGAGCAATGGGAAAATGAAAGGAAACAATGAAAGGAAACAACAATAGAAATAAGAGCAAACAGATAAACAAAAACCATTACCCATCCTCCTTTCTATAAATCAAAGAAAGGAAAGAGTGAAAGGAGAAACCATCAATGACTACCACCTGCACACCTACTGGCCAGACAGGTATGCGAGGAAGCAAGTCAGAGCAGGAGGAAACAAGAAGACAGAGAAGAAGAGAAATACAAATGATTACACATACTTCTCCATCACATATTGAAGACCGAATCAAAATAAAGAATAGCACTGGCCTATAGTGTAGACAAAGAAACATGAGCCATAAAAAACAAACACCCAGTGTAAGGTAACCCTTGCACTATGGAAATGGGACTGGAACCCAAACCATACACCCAAAAAGGCTAACATCTCGCTTGTGCAGGGGTAACCTCGAGAGGAGGTAAGACGTTGTGCACTGTTGCAATAAAGAAACACCCACACTGTAAAACGTGCACTATGTAATGAAGGTAAGAGACCGTGTGAGACGCACCTCGAAAGGTCAAATGTTGTGCACTGCGTAGTGGGACAAAGACCCACGTGAGACACCTCGTGAAGGGGCAAAAAGCATTTATACTGTAGCAATGGGACTGAAACCCACGCTATACACCTCATGTGGAGGTGAAAACAATGTGCACCGAACCATGGGGAAACCACCCAAAGAACGCACCTCGTGTAGAGGTAAAGACAATGTGCACTGAGCAATGGGAGTAGGACCCATGCGAGACACCTCGAGTGGAGGTCATGTGTTATGCACATAACGATGGGAGAAGACCCAACAGACACACCTCACGGAGAGGTCAAGAGTTGTGCATTGTAGGAGCGGGACTACAGTCCAAGCAACACACCTCGTATACTTTGAGGTAAAAAATTGTGCACTGTAACGGGGAAAAAAACGATAAATATTGTGCACTGTACCAAAAAGGAATGATAAACATTGTGCACTGTACAACAGGAATAATAAATATTGTGTACTGCATGAGATTGACATTATGAAGACTAAGTGAGGTTGTGCACTGTACAACAGGAACGATAAATATTGTGCACTGTACCAAAAAGGAACGATAAACATTGTGCACTGTACAACAGGAACAATAAATATTGTGCACTGTACGATATTGACATTATGAAGACTAAGTGAGGTTGTGCACTGTACAACAGGAACGATAAATATTGTGCATTGTACGATAATGACATTGTGAAAACTAAGTGAGGTTGTGCACTGTACAACAGGAACGATAAATAGGCTTGACGGCACAATTTCACCCAAACAATAACTGGCAGAATAACTTGAGCAGTGCAGTAAATAATCCCACCAAGTATAATACAATGAAAAAGAATACTTGGAAAACAGCAACCAGTCGAAATCCAACTTGGCACTAGATGCCAGCGTAACACTGCGGAGAGAAAACTGAAAGATAATAAGTTCGTAAAGACAAAATCTCACCCCACCATTTTGAACATTAGCACGTTCCACTCGATAAAACAAGGATAAAATGAGTCACTGTTCATGTTGTACCGCCGTTCCGATCAGCCTCTAAAACGTGTTTTTCCAACTTCAGGAGTACGTGGTTGGCAGAAATGAAGGTAATCATGCAGCAACAGAAAGATGGTAGCACGTAGCAGTCACAGAATGTTAAAGCAAAACAGTACCTGTAGTGAAGGAACCGCAATAGCTGCACCGATGCTTGAAATGGGAAGCAAGCCGACGCCATTGAATATGAATAAAAACTTTATAAAAGCAGACAACGTGGTTGGCAGAGCAAAACAGGAAGATGCAGAAGACTTGATGAAGAATGCCAAACATAAAAAGGCGGTGCGCACTGGTGAAACGGCGCCGGATGGCTCCCAGCATCACCGTGCCCCCAAACGTCCTCCGCAGCGGGAAAGCTCCTCCACCATGAACACACCTCACAGAGGATCCGTGGCAGGCAAGGCAGGACAAGAGTGCGCAGGTAGGTGAGCGCGCGCTGAAAGAGACTCGTGCTGGCGAATTTGAAAGCGATACAAAAGGGGATGATGGACGGAACGCTTGAGCCAATCAAACACTCACCCCCAGTCAACTGATCTGGGTTTAATCCATCATCATTCTTTAGCTCACTCCACCACCCCAGTTCAGACATGGCCATATGCAAATCAGTCTGACCCTGTGCCTCATGGGAACAGTCCAGCCCGAACTGCCAAGCCATGTCTTCCCTGGACCGGAAACAAGCATCCTAGGACCGGTTTCTGGCATTCCAGCCGTCATCAGCCAGGCTTGCTTGAATCCAGTGGCAAAGTGAGCAAGGGACCCACGTCTGGGCATACCCCGCCAACTTAGGGCAAACAAAGCGATACAAAAGGGGATGATGGACGGAACGCTTGAGCCAATCAAACACTCACCCCCAGTCAACTGATCTGGGTTTAATCCATCATCATTCTTTAGCTCACTCCACCACCCCAGTTCAGACATGGCCATATGCAAATCAGTCTGACCCTGTGCCTCATGGGAACAGTCCAGCCCGAACTGCCAAGCCATGTCTTCCCTGGACCGGAAACAAGCATCCTAGGACCGGTTTCTGGCATTCCAGCCGTCATCAGCCAGGCTTGCTTGAATCCAGTGGCAAAGTGAGCAAGGGACCCACGTCTGGGCATACCCCCGCCAACTTAGGGCGAACAAAGCGATACAAAAGGGGATGATGGACGGAACGCTTGAGCCAATCAAACACTCACCCCCAGTCAACTGATCTGGGTTTAATCCATCATCATTCTTTAGCTCACTCCACCACCCCAGTTCAGACATGGCCATATGCAAATCAGTCTGACCCTGTGCCTCATGGGAACAGTCCAGCCCGAACTGCCAAGCCATGTCTTCCCTGGACCGGAAACAAGCATCCTAGGACCGGTTTCTGGCATTCCAGCCGTCATCAGCCAGGCTTGCTTGAATCCAGTGGCAAAGTGAGCAAGGGACCCACGTCTGGGCATACCCCCGCCAACTTAGGGCGAACAAAGCGATACAAAAGGGGATGATGGACTGAACGCTTGAGCCAATCAAACACTCACCCCCAGTCATATGGCCATGTCTGAACTGGGGTGGTGGAGTGAGCTAAAGAATGATGATGGATTAAACCCAGATCAGTTGACTGGGGGTGAGTGTTTGATTGGCTCAAACGTTCCGTCCATCATCCCCTTTGTATCGCTTTGTTCGCCCTAAGTTGGCGGGGGTATGCCCAGACGTGGGTCCCTTGCTCACTTTGCCACTGGATTCAAGCAAGCCTGGCTGATGACGGCTGGAATGCCAGAAACCGGTCCTAGGATGCTTGTTTCCGGTCCAGGGAAGACATGGCTTGGCAGTTCGGGCTGGACTGTTCACATGAGGCACAGGGTCAGACTGATTTGCATATGGCCATGTCTGAACTGGGGTGGTGGAGTGAGCTAAATAATGATGATGGATTAAACCCAGATCAGTTGACTGGGGGTGAGTGTTTGATTGGCTCAAACGTTCCGTCCATCATCCCCTTTTGTATCGCAGCGAATTTGAAAGAGCACAAACTGGATAAACTGCTGGTTTGTAAAATGGCTCAAAAATCACCAAAAATGACAGACGAACCACGTGCAATGTCCCACAATATGCGTCGATAAACAGCAGCTGGGTCCTGTAGATCACAGCAGGTCTAGTCACGCAACAATAGCGGCAGAACGACACAAAACCCAAACGAGAACACAGGTTGAGACCAGCAATGTTGCTTTCCCTAAAAGTAGTCGCTATTGCCCAACACACCGGATGAAGACTAAATGCTACCCTTGCACTGAAATCACACTCTGATGCAACGTACCGTGAGATCGGCTTGCAGGTAGCGGGTAACATATAGATGCGACACACACTCTGTGGGGTGTGACACTGAAGACAGGAACACTTCAAGGCAGTCCAATTACTTTGCTTGTCGAAACCCTGTAGGGACAGCAGGAACTGTGTTCATGAGACGTTGTTTATGACTAGAGCTGCAGTTGAGACAGGAACTGGCACTGATGCGTAGAGGGTGACCGATGTGGGGTCACTGGTGGGGCTGAGGTGTGCCAATAAGTTGATGATATGCAGCTGTAGATGCAGACGTTGCTTCTTTGATAGTAGGTTACCAGCTACTCCCACCTGATCTTGAGAGGTAGCAGACGCAGGTTCTTGAGTCAACTCGTCGCCATAAAATTGTAGTAACTTGGTCCAGACAGATTGTAGTGTTTCAAGAGTATTTATTGTAGTAGTTACAATTCCAGTAGTTCAGTCCAGGACTAGCCCCACCAGGAGCAGCCAGCATGCTGCTCAGCCCTTCTCCAACTGTAGTCTCTAACCCCCAACATTCCATACTACATCATTCTAGGAAGAACTCACTGGCCGAGCATGAACACATTGAAACCAGGATACAACACAATGGAACTGAAAGAAAGCCAATAGCTGATTACGTTCAATTAATTTCCCTACCCAGAGGGTAGGTCTAGATAACAGTAGCGTGTGCACCATCTTAAAAACTAGTACCAATGTCAAACAGAAGTATACTCGGTATAAAACTCACTTACCGAGTTTACCTCTATACCATGCTAAAAATGGCCAGAGGCAAGGAGAGACCCCCTGTAGTCACACTCTGGGGAGGAAAGTTAAAAAGAAAACATTTAGTCGTTAGTTGTCATATCATCATAACATGCTGATGGGTCCCCGGTGTCACCAATCATAAGTGACTAGACATAGATGCCAGAACTCACACTATCATTCCTAATTATCGTGCTCGATATCGTTGGAATGCTTCAAAACCCCCGGAGCACCTAGATCAGTGCACCTTGATGACATTAATATTAGCAGTGTTGCCAGTGATCTAGGGTTAATATTAGTTGTTCGCAAATATGTGGCCCCCGTTATTGTTGTGAATTGCCGTTTTCACTATGACCCCTTATTGTATATACCCGTCTAATCGGTACGCGATGCAGCCCGCCAGAACTCGCCTCTGCAGGGAAGCAATGGTCCAATATAAAAAGCAATCACGCAACCGAGGTATCTACAGCATAATGCCTGGTGTTCGAATCAATCAACAAGGCCCCCTGCCCCCAACTCCTTACTACTCCAAGGTGGGTGCTCCTCCCAAAGACCGCTCGTCTGCTCTCGCCGTGTAGCTGTACGGTGGAGTAGCGAGACACGTCTAAATAGTCTGGCGAAACCCAGTATCCCCAGGGTCTTCCGGGCACGTGATGAACACGTCATCACGGCATGTACGTACGTCCGTACGTTACAGGAAATGGGAAGTCAGGCAGCACGTTTCCATGGTGATCACCTCGTGATCAGGCGTGCTAGTCAATGCCGATTTTTTTATTTTACTTATTCACTGACAATATCGTGGAACTAGGACCATAACATGTAATGATGTTAATGGTTAATACCTGTAACTATAGTTCTGTCAAAATAAGAATAAAAAGGTACAGAGACAAGGGGCTACAGGTCGGACATTCAACAGGTATTGCACCTCAAAGGATAAAGGGGAGGGGGGGGAAAAACCAACACATAATTGGGTCAGTATATGCCACATATAGTGGAAGGGTTTTCGAATGTTAAGGACGACATACTGGTAATATTACTATAATATTTAAAGGAAATAGAGGGGGCGGGTTCCGGGGTTACACAGTCAACCCCGATTTCTATCCTCAGTAGTGCACTCAAGATACTGTACTTTCAACAGGGGGATGGCTAATGCAGGTAAAGGTGATATTATCACAGACAATAGATATAATAGTATAATAGCTTGATTCCGGTCCAGGGAAAACATGGCTTGGCAGTTCGGTCTGGACTGTTCCCATGAGGCACAGGGTCAAGACTGATTTGCATATAGCTATGTCTGAACTGGGGTGGCAAAGTGAGCTAAAGAATGATGATGGATTCAACCCAGATCTATGACTGGGGGTGAGTGTTTGAAAAGTTTCAGCACTCCGTCCATCATCTCCTTGCGTTTGCTGTGTATACAGTTTAGCCTGGGGTTCCGGAGTAGAGGAGTCCGTTACCCTCACCCCTCCTCTTTTGTGTAATACTCGTGCCAACGGTGCCTGCGGCTGAGATTACACTTATTCCCAAACCAGGCAAGGATCACACCCTTTGCGCTTCCTGTAGGCCACTTGCATTCATGAACAGACGCCAAGATCTACACTAAAATGCTGCCTAACCGCCTCGAGACACTACTGCCGAGGTTGATAGACACTGACCAGGTCGGCTATATCAAGCATAGACCGGGCTCCAACAATACTCGATAACTTGCTCACCTAGTTGAAAAAGTTCATATGCATAGCATCTCGAACTGCCTTCTCTTCCTAGATGCAGAGAAGGCATTCTACCGGGTTAACTGAGCTTTCCTGCCTGCGGTCCTACACAAGGTTTGGGCTCCAGCATGATCAGTAACATCATGGCCTCTTATGTAGCGCCTACGGTCACCATCCGAGTAAATGGCCAGGTCACCCACTCTTTTGCTCTCCACCGGGGCACCTGGCAGGGTTGTCCCCTTTGCTTTTCACCCTTGTGGTGGAACCCTTGGCCATCTGTCTAAGGCAAGATCTGCTATCGCTGGCATTCCTTTTGGGCGGCAACAACACAAAGTCCTACTCTTCCCTCACTATCTGTTGCTAGCATTGATGGAGCTGGTAGCCTCTCTCCTTGCAGGGGTCCAGAGCTTGCACGCCTTAGAAACGGTTTCTGGCTATAAGATCAACATGGCCAAATACTTAACTTGACCATCCCGCCGCAACAGATTCCACGTCTGAAGGAGCTAGCCCCCTTCCAGTGGGCGACCCAATCCATACAATTCCTAGGCCTTACCATTACTTCTTCCCTGCAGACATGGTCCTGTGCTAACTGGCCGCTGTTTCGCAAGGCCATCCTGGAGGACCTTCGGAGATGGTTAGGTCGCATTAATGTGTTGAAAATGAAATGTCCTCCTCCCTCAATACTGTACCTCTTCAGGTCACTCCCTACGTCCCTGCTACGATATCACATGCCTGCAAGGGAATCACTGATCCTTTATCTGGAAGGGAAAGCAACACCGCATTTCAAATAACCTTCTGATGCTGCCCAGGAACCATGGGGGCCTCGCCTGCCCTAATCTTCTAGATTACTGGGCCGCTGATTTCCGCTACATCTCCAAATGGATGGTCAGAGAAAGTGAAAAGCTTTGGCGGCATATGGACCTCGCATTAGGCTGTAGGCCTCTGTGGGACCTGGTCTGGATCCCAGGTCAGCATCGCCCCCACAGTGAATACTTAGCGACCCCGATCCGGACATCCTCGAGATATGGGACAGACTGGTGATTGGAAGAGGTTTAACCTCATTTCCCTCCCTGAACACCCCGCAATCCAGACTGCACCCCGGCTCTCTCTCTCTCTGGGTTCTTTCCTGGAATGGGAAAGGAGTGAGTGTTGATCTTGCAGGAGCAACGGTCTGACCATCAAGCCCTTCGAGCAGGGCAAAATCAAATTTGATATTCCTGACAAACTTCGACATCGGTATTTCCAGCTCTGCCACTGGGCACTATTTTCCCCCAAACACTGCTACTCTCGAGGTCTCATCTCCAAAACATAGTGTCCTACAGTGGTCCCGCCTACACCCCCGCCATCCTTATCGAGCAAAATGGGAGATCAATAGTATTCTGAGCATTTCCTAGAAACAGTGGGAACTTCTGTGGCACGAAATCCCCAAAACTCATGGGAGCATTTCCCAGTGAGAAACAGCGTATAAGCTCATGCTACAGTGGTATTACCCCCCCTGCACGTTTACATGTCATGTTCCCCACGACTGCGGAAACCTGTTGGAGATGTGGCTTGCAGGTTGGTGATTTTCAACACATATGGTGGTGTCCTCCCATCACTATTTTTGGAAGGAAACCCTGGGCCAAATCAAGAACACACTGGGGTTCCCCATACCAGCAGACTACTGCACAATCATCCTTGGGATACGCCCAGTTACGCTGGAGCCACTGCCCAATTCTGGTTGGTACCTTGTCCATCACATAACTGGAGCAGCGAAGCAGCTCATAGCTCTGACCTGGAAAACCACTGCTGCCCCCTCTTGGCTTGGTTCACACATCTATGGCACACCTTACTCATGGAGCAAATGCTCCAAAAGATCTTGTTTTCCGAGAAGAAATGTACTGGCCTCTGGCAGCCCCTGATCAGCTGTATGTCCTGAACGGAATACCTTTGCTTCTGGCCACCAAGTCTCTGACCCCTTCACTTGTTTGACTACCGGCTTCCTGTGGCACCACGGTGGTGCCCCCGACACTGATGGGCAGCAGCGGGTGGGGGTGGTGGCTCTCACTCTTCGCGGTCCCCTCCCCTATTTACTTTCCCTCTTACTGGTATCTAGTACATTCTGGCGTCGTCCCTCTCCACACTCGGCTGGATGCTTATTTCTTTGGTTTTGTTGTGGTTTCTGCATTGTTGGGCCCAGTGGCTTCTTGGTCCACTTGTCATGGTTCTGCTTAGCAGGACCCTGTCGCCCTCCCACCGTCACTCGCTCACAGTTATAGAAAGCTAACTTTAGGGGGTGGAAAGGCACATTCTAGCAGGCCCTGCCCCAGTGTTTTCATGCCAGACTTCTCAGGCACAGAGGGTTTGTTTCATTTGCCTTCGTTTGTTTTTTCTGTGCCTTTGCAGTGCCGGTTCAGACCTTTGGTGCTTACGGAAGTTTCTTATATCTACATGACAGTGGGTTAGGTCAAATATCACCTTTTATGGTCTCGGACACAAACCCTGATGATGAAGCCAAAGGATGTCTTTGTCTGATCCCCACAACCTCTATGTGGTGTGTGGGGTCTAGCTGTATCCCTTTGGCTTGTAACTCCTACACCTCTATACACCTAAAAGCTATTAATGGGGAAGTAAAACTGTTTCTCTCTCTCTCTGGCCCTTCAAGACACCCTAGAATGGTTCCTCTCCCTTTCTTTAGGTAAGTCTCCTGGCAGAACGAGCCTGCTAGGTGTCTTTTGGGGAGGAAGGGCGCAGACATCTTCCACAGATCCTGAAATGTCAGGATTTAAGCTCTGTTGAGTTCTCGGCTGTACCATCTCCGACATATTACTCTGGGGAATCATCGCAGGACTAAATAGTTGTGGCAGATGTACTATTACAAAGGTAGTAATTATAAATTGTTGCAAATCTTCGAGATGTATACGGCAGTATGAAGAATCAATAGGAATAATAAAGAAATTTATTTAGATGCACAAGAATAAGGTTCTGTGACAATCCAAAAACACACCTCGCTACCTAATGTGTTATATACTTAATTATAGAGGGCCCTCAGCACTGGGTGAGCCCATAAATCAGAAAGATTGGAGCATGTCCCCTAAATTCAAAAGTGGTGACACAAGTAAATACATAGGCCGTCTTTGGCTTGCGAGTAAATCCAAGAATTGCGATGTTACAGTTGTCAATATGGTGTTACATGTAAGCAAATGAGCAATCAAAAAAGATGAGCAGCTTACACGCGTTTTGTTCAAATCAGACGTTATCAAGGCTGAAAAAGCTGAGTTTACTCAATGAAAATGCTGAAACTTAATGTCAACCGCCAACTTGTACCAAATGTACTCCTTATTAAGATTAAAGTTCTTGTAAGAGTAGGTAAAGTATGTAATAGCGGGAGCTAGACTTAAAAATTGGGATGAAAGTGTTGTGGACGAAATTCCATTGAGCTTCCAGCAGTATAGGTATTTTATTTTAATTTTTTTTGCAGATTTATATAGCGCGAACTCGACCTAAAGGTATTGGAGTGCTTTACATAAGCACCAGTTACATTACACAAGGACACATTCATTTTTTGGTAGGCACGGGGAGATTAAGGGATTTGCCTAGAATCACAGGATGTTGAGCCGTCTCCAAGACTCGAACCTGGTTCCCCTGTTCCAAAGTCGGCCACTCTGGCCATCAGGTCACATCCTCTCCCCTAAACTAAGTTAGGTATTGCGTGTATACAGCAGAACTCCAGTAGAAAACTTGCTTGAGTAGACTGATCAATCATTATATGTGAAGGCCTTTATAAGCCGTCTGGTATAGAGGAAACCACAGTGTTTCAAATACACACCATCTTATTTATGAGGTTCCCGAACAAGTCTCCTGTTGACACAACAGTTTGGTTGTTTTCATTGAATAAAATCAACTCTGCTTTTTCATAACCTTGTGTGATCTGTCTTGTCGGATGAGTTTGGAAGGCATCTTAACAAAAATAGGTATATAAAAAGACTTGCCTACTAACTGTAGACAGTGAATGATAGAATACTAATATAGACCATTTAGCTTTTTTTCCAAAATAGGGATTCTATTTATAGTGATGTTGGTGTATGCAGTAGCATTACATAGTATATGCGTAGCACACATAAAGTTTAAAAAAAAATCTGGGTGTTTTTTGGTGGAGAGAATTTCAGTAAGGAAATTAAATTTGAAGAACCGAAATGTTTGTAAAAATGCATAACCACATGTTTTTTCCCCCTCCAGAACTCCATCATTCCTGGACCACCATTTCTATTTGGTGCATGCTCAGTGTTGTTAGCTCTGCTTGTTGCCTTGTTTATTCCTGAACACACCAATCTGAATGCACGTTCTGGCAGTTGGAAAAAGCACTGTGGTAGCCATGGTCACCAGCACAGTCCTCAGGCCCCTGGAGAGGCCAAAGAACCCTTATTGCAGGATACAAATGTATGACAGCAATCTGTTTGTAATGACTTAATTTTATTTCTTTACGTCTGCAGTTCCTGGATGTATAACCAATTCAGATGGAAATTTTCTAAGGTGGTCCTAAATTTATTTAAGCCTGGAATTTTTGTAAAAACTGAAAAAGCTAAAATATCTCCAAAGATGTTATGACTAACTCATGTTTTGTCACGGTTTTTGTTAAAAATGCACTTGCCATTGTAGCTTTAGTCTCATGCTGTTATTATATCGCTGCATATTACAAAACCGACCTCTACGTCAGTCTAGGGGGGTGTAAAAAAGATTCTAGTATTCAGCATGTGTTCCTGCTTTAATTTCTTACAGCATAAGTACTACATATATGCTTTGTTTAGTGCAATATCATACATTTTAGTAGTGAGAGAAGTAAATCCAGTTCTTTCTTCATGCACTTCTATTCCTCCCCTGTACGTTGTTGTCTTTGTACCTAAGAGCATAAATTAACTTTATTGATCTACTCATGCTCACTGCCACAACAAACAACAAAATCCTGTTTGCTTGATTAAAAACAATTTGCTATTAGAATAGGCACTCTAAAAGTGCCACTGTCCCTTGGTTTGAAAATTATTAAAATGCACAAGAGTTTTCAGATCAAAGTAAACTGCCAACATAAAGTAACTACAGCAGGACATTTTCTATAAGGCAATATTTAGTATTGCTACTCTAAGGTATCCGACTTTGAATCTACCTATGGTGTCTCAGTGAAATATGTCTACATGCCTTCAGTTCATGGTGAAAATAGCCAGTTGAAAGCCTTAATGTCGAATGCACTCTTAAAATAAGGAGAAAACTAAACTCGTGGTTTTACTGTTTCTTAGAATCACTTTGGCTGTTTTTCTTTAATTTGAATCTCATGAAATCATGTTTTGAGCACTTGCAGAACAGTATGTCAAATTTGTAAGTGCATTACAAAGCTAATTTATCATATTTTGAGTAGCATGTATGCAGTCTTGGAACACTTCAGTTGTATTTGAAGTTAGCGGGATGGTATTGAAAGATGAACAATTGGACTTCTGCTGTTGGCTCCTACGGTTCTGCTTTCTTAATTCCAGTTTAATACACAAGTTACCACTATGTTTTCGTATAATAGTACGAATCTTAAAACTTGAAGTTAAAATAACTGAAATTGAAGTGTATAGCCTTGAAAATGTCAGTGGCCTTTCAGGATTGTCAAAGCCTCACATATAGTTTTCAGAGCTAATATTATAGTCCTGAATTTTAGGACCTTAGTAAAGACAGCTTTATAAAGTTACTGATGTGAATTTCTCTAAAGGTGTATATTTTTGTGTCCAGGTATATTATTTAAAAAAAAAGGTGTTGCTTTGTATAAATTGTGTATAAAGTATTGTATAGTTTAAAATGGTTTCATTTTGTTTTGTGGTTAATGCTCAATACTTTTTTAACTTTAAAACATATATCATAGATGAAAAGGAGCAGTATAATGTGTAAATATATTGTTAATAAAACTGACTTTTAAACAAGACTCAATCATTGAAATGGTAATGCCACAATGTGGTTTGTAGCCTATTTGAATTAATCCATTCTAATTGAATGGGAAAATAGTTCCCGCTCATTGCTCTTTGAATTTTAAATGCTCATCTTCTGTTCGGATGTAGTAAAATATGGCACCTTGCGGCCACTGTAATACATTAATAATTATACGTTTTTATTCTTTTTTTTTAAAAATGCACTATTTTCAGACTCCGCCTTCTGTTACCAGTGATGACAAATTTCCTACCCATATAAAGTTTGAAAACATTTGTCCAGTGGTGGCTTCTGTCCACTTTTTAATGGGCTGTTTGATGTCTGCATCCAGGCATTTACAAGGGTGAAGAGGCATGGATGCTCTATTATACTCCCAACTAATGTTTCAAATCTAATAGTATTGAAGTACATTTATGGAGCTGTTTGAACAATGCTCTACTGCTCCTATGCTAGTTCTGAAAAGAGTCAGTCGTTTAAAGATTGACAATATAAATTTTCTACTTCTGCTTTTCTGAACAAAGCTTGCCTCCCAGATGTTCAAAAAGTACATTAAGAAGCCACCATATTTTTAGTGTTGATTTATAATCCAGATTGTGCTATCATGCTTTATTTTTATGGCAGGCCCAGTGTTTTATTTTCGATTTTACACATGATAGATATAAAAACACATTTTATGTCTATATGGAAAATGCCAGCTTCTATGGCCATAATGTAAACTGTTAATAAAATGTATGGATTAACTGTTAACATTGTGATTTGTTACTAGGGTTTGGGTTCTATTTTTGTGTCCAAGTAGGCTTGCCATGTTCATTATTTCAAGTTAAGCCTGATGTGGAAACAATAAGTACCTGATTGTACATTATGCAGCATTACTTTACTTTTTCAAGATGTGCAAAGCAGTACTAAATGAGGTCTAATATCCTTATTTCAGACGTAACCGTGTTCTTGTGACCAAATGAAATAGTGGAGGTTCAAAGAATTGCACAAAATGTCATACTAATTCTTTCCAGTAAGTCCACTAACCATTCCTGATCACAACACTCATCACCGACTCACTTTTGTTTTTGTTTTTCATACATGTCATTCAACCCTTGTTTGTACATTTCTAGTACTGTAAACTAAATGTTCTGGGTGCCTGTGGCACAGTAAGTAAATGAGTAATGGACAAACACCTCCAAATTTGAAGCCTGACCATTTTCAGGATTTTGTGGCACTGTAATTACTTTTTCAAAGGCAATATGAAATTGTACTTTGATACCCCAGAAGGTTCGCCGCAACCAGTGTGCATGTGTTACCAGAGCAAGACACATTCTCATAGAAACAAAACTTCAAGAGAATGCCAAAATGTTCTTAATATATGCATTGTATTTTGATATCTTTCTGTTAAAGTTTCTAAGCACTGCTAGAACTAAAATTTGTTATTGAGTTCATCAAACCACTGAATACCAGTTTTAATATTTATATGTGAAAGCTATTATCATTACCTTCTTGAAGGTCTGATGAAGGATTGTTTCTGATGGATACTTGTAACTGCAGATTCCTCACCTTTAGAATGTTCCCCAAGTTCCAGACTGGATCCGGAGACTTTTCCAACACGATCACGCGCTGCTAGGTGGTGTCACACAGCTTACCATTGACACTATACCACCCCAAAAGTGATGGCGTGAAGCCAACTAGAAGTGCCATTTCTGCGTGCTGACATCAGATCCTTTCTTTTCATGCCTTCTCAAGTGCATCCAGAACTCCACTCTCAACTTCCTTCGCCTTCCGACAACTTCAAAAGTCTTTTCACAGTGTGCTAGCAAACTATGTCCGCACTGAAAAGGACAGGATTCAAGCTGTGCCATGACCGCATGAATGTCAGTCACGGGCCCGCTCAAGTGCCCCTTTGATGCCTTGGCTCAAGCCACGACGCCTTTTGTGTGACCAATGTGCTATAATGCACCCAAAGACTATTTGAAACATTTTACTGTGCCTGCACAAACTTCAGCACACACGTCCACTCAGGCCCCAAGATCCGCACCAGTTCTTGTCGCTCTGGTGCTGACCCAGACCTCGACCAAGATCATGAAAGAGCAACCAGTTGTTATGCAGCCAGACTCTATCGCTCTACCCAGACTCAACTGTCACCACAGGCTCCATTCTCTTGGTCTCAGATTCTGTTACAGAACAGGGGGCACTCCAGAATACTGATGACTATGATTTGGGGGGTGGGGGTGGCTTGCTTCCCCCTCATTATAATGATTAGGCCTTGTAACTTGACTTACAAAATGCCAGTGGGCTGGACACTTACCCTGAAGCTGAGCTTAACTCCCCAGATAGGTCACCAGCGGAGGAAAGTGCCTCAATCCAAGTGATGGTTTGGGGGGAGGGAGCAGGGGTCCTACATTTGCAATTGCCATCCATTGAGACTAACACAATGTTCTAAAGAATATTCTTCCACCTAGACCAGTGACATCAGCAGCCTTGCTCCTATTCAGTGACGCCCTCGTGGACAGCTACATGGTCATAACCATGCTTTTGTCCGCCAGTTAGGTGGCAAGTAGCCAGATGACACAGGCTTGTGCATGTTGATCCAGATTTTCTCACCAAGCACCCTGCTCTAGAAAGTTTTATTGTACAGTTTTCGACCAGTTAACCCTAACTCATTTCAAACCAATAATGATAGAGAATTAAAGATGATTGATGCTTTTCACAACCACATGTTTTCTGCTGCAACCTAAACATTGCATTCCATAAATAAAGTTTAGTCTACTCGGCTACTATACACACTCCTTATGGGAGATTGCCAGCGACATCGTGCCAGGCCTCCAGGAAAACATTAGGGCCTCTTTATCTAAGAGGATCCATGATGAGCAGGATGCAGATTCCTGACCTTCAGAGTATTCCCCCAGATGTCCGACTGGATCTGAAAACTTAAAAGCAGTATTCTGGCGTGCAGCTGTGCTCCAACGTCATTCTGCACCTGAAGTGACTAGCTTAGCCATATATAGTTGTATTTATATAGCGCTTACTACCCCTGATGAGGCGTCAAAGTGCTTTTCGGCGAGTAGCACGCTACTCCGGAACCCAAAAGGATTAGTGGTGGATTAGTATAGGGAAATAGGAGTTCATTTGAGTGGTGGACATGTGAGTCTGTTAGTTGTATTGAATCGGATAATGGAGGGATAGAAGAGGGAAGAGTCTAGAAAGTCTTAATTTTGGGAATCGTAGTAGTAAGATGAAGTTTGGGATGAGTAAAAGGAGAGATGTAGGAGGGAAGAGACTCAAAATGATTAGGGAGATCATAGTAAAATGAGGTTTGGGCTGAGTCAAAGGAGGGATACATGAGGGAAGAATTTAGAAAGGGTTGTTTGGGAGATCATAGTAGAGAAATAAGGTTTGAGGTGATCCAGGAGGTAAGAGTGTAGAAAGGTTTTTTTTTTTTAGAGATCATAGTAGAATGAGGTTGGGGATGAGTAAGAGAGTGGAGGTAAAGGATATATTGAGAGAGGTATAGGGTAAGGCAGAGTAGTGCATTAGAGTGTGTGAAAGTTTTTTCTACTACTACAACAGGAGTAAAGTAATACATATATAGATACAGGACTACATAAAAGGGTATACATGTATAAGGAAGATAAAATATTGAGATTTAAAGTTGTATTGTATAAGCTCGGACTTGAGTGTTGCTGTACTTGAAGCTAATTTATTTGTATATTTTTATAACTCCTTTTAATTTTATCTTTTCCTCACTATATAGTAAAGCACTTGTAGATAAAATAGTTGGGATAATATTTACATACTGTTAGATAAATAAAACAGGAACCCATAAGCATTTAATCTAATAACTTCTATAAAAACTATGCAGTAACCTATAAACCTGTTCAGCATAAAGTATGTATGTATATATATATATGTATGTGTGTGTGTGTGTATATATATATATATATATATATATATAGCTAATCTATCGCTTATCTGAAAGAGACACGTTAGTGACAGATTCCTTACCTTAGAATATCCCCAGGCGTCAGGCTGGATCCGGAAAGTTTTTTGCGTAGCAGTACCCTTGGGCGTCGGTAGGCGGCGTCGTGCGGCTCCGCGTCCGTCGTCGGCGCGTCGTGATCGCCGGGATGACGTCGCGGGCAGTACTTAGGCGCCGCCCTGTGCGCTGACGTCAGTTCTTCTTTTTCCGCGCCAGCAAGCGCAGATCCGGGAAGAGCAGTGCCCTGGTCATTTTTTGACCAAACTTTTTGGTGAATTTTTCACTGTTTTTCTCAATCGACTTCAAGGTGTCGTAGGGATGCCCGGGTTTAAACGTTGCGGCGCCTGTGCTCGGATGATGTCCGTCACAGACCCGCATTGGGAGTGTCTCTTCTGCCTCGGCCGAGGCCACGACACGGAGTCTTGTACCGACTGCCAGGCCCTCAACCCGAAAGCTTTGCGAGAGCGGTCTCGAAAGCTCCTCGAGGCCCGGCATTCGGCTCCGCGGAAGCCCCGGTCGCGTGAGAGGTCCAGGGGTCGATCGCGGAGTCCACACCGGTCGTCGGCATCGAAGTCTTCTTCGTCCGGTAAGTCGAAACACAAAAGTCAAAAAAGCATCGTCGCTCTAGGACTTCGCCTCGCCGGTCTCGCGACTCGGCTGAGGGCCCTCCCGCGCACCGTCCCCGCGGCCCCGGACATGCCTGTGGAGTCGCCCCCTCAATACCCGTCCTTCCCGGGTTCGGGGCGGATCCGGCCTAGGTGCAGGAATTCCTGTCGGCCATGGCCCGCCTCTTCGGGCCTCAAGGTCCCTCCGGTGCGCCTTCGGGCCCCGCTGGCCCCAGATGGGGTTGTTCACGGCGTCGCCGACGGCTCCAGCCCTCGGCGTCGCACGTGCCTCCAGCCTCGATCCCGGCTCCGGCCCCGGCCCGCAACCCCCATCGACGCCGGTCGACCCTAACGACACCTCCGCCGATGTCTCCGGTGCCGTTCTTGACGCCGCCTGGGGCTCCGGGCGGCGTCGTCCCCAGTTCCTTCCGGCTCCGGACATGGACCCGGACCGACGCCGCTCGACGCCGGTTCCGGCGCCGATGAGACCTTGGGTCCCAAATGTCCCTCCTCCCCCTTATTTTGAACCTGAGGAGGAACAGGAGGGGTCTGATGACCCTCTGACACAACAGTGTCAGTACGATGAGGACTGGACAGAGGGTCTAGGGGATGCCAGTGGTCTAGATACTTCCCCTGACACTGGCATGCTGTCTCCTCCCGTGGCTACGGAGGAGGGAGCCAATTTTGCAACGGTGTTGCGTAGGGCGGCTGGAGCCTACATCTCCAACTCCCTACTGTGGCGGTCAAGACTCAATCTCTTGACAGAGGTGCTTCAGCCGGCAGCCTCCTCACGGAGACTGTGCTGCCGTTTAACGACGCCCTCACTGACGTTCTTTGGGCGCCTGGTCCAAGCCCAACACAGGGGCTCCTGTGGATAGGAACGTGTCCCGACGCCCATCGCCCAGCTCCGGGCGACCCCCTGTTTCTCTCTGTCCACCCCACCCCTGAGAGCTTGGTTGTCCAAGCCTCCGCTTCCCAAACCGCCTTCCCTACCGCCCCTCCGGATAGGGAATCCAAACGCCTGGATCAATTTGGGAAGAAGGGTTTTTCTTCCTCCAGTGCTGGCTTGCGGTCCATCAACACCGCTTGCCTTTTGGGCCGATATACCCACTCCTTGTGGGATTCGGTGGCGAATGTTTTGCCCCAGTGTTCTGAGGAGGTCCAGACACTGCTTTCCCGCGCCATTGCGGAAGGAAGGATGCGGCCAAATACACAATCCGATGTGGCCTTGATACCGCCGACTCGCTGGGCAGGTCTATTGCAACGACGGTGGCGCTACGACGCCACGCCTGGCTGAGAACCACTGGTTTTTCAGGGGATGTCCAGAATACTCTCATGGACATGCCCTTTGATGGAGTCGGTCTTTTTGGGTCCAAAGCAGACCATGCGTTGGAGCGCTTTAAGGACTCACGGGCTACTGCAAAGTCCCTGGGCCTTTCTACTACACGCCCTCCGCTGACTTCTGCTTTTCGCCCCTATCGTGGCCACGGTAGGGGCGCCCCTTCACGTCAGCAGCCCAGCCACTGGCCCGCGCAGCAGGCGTCTTCGCGTGGCCGAGGACGTGGATTCCGCTGTGGCGGATCGGGCAACCAGCGTGCGGGTCAGGCCACCACCCCCAACCCGTCCGCGGCCTCCAAACCCTCCTAGTCCCTCCTTTCAGGTGCACAGTACGCCGGTAGGGGGCAGGGTCCGCCATCACCTTCCCCCCTCTGCGTACCATCACCTCGGACAGGTGGGTCTTGGACATTGTCCGAAGGGGCTACTCCCTCCCCTTAGAGTCCACCCCCCCAGCCATGCCACCTCAATTCCACCGCATGTCAGGGGATCACTTGGTACTTCTGCAGAAGGAAGTCACGGCCCTCTTGGCCAAGAGGGCCATCGAGCATGTTCCGACCCCAGAAGTAGGGCGTGGTTGCTACTCCCACTACTTCCTGGTGCCCAAAAAGGACAAGGAGGACATGCGTCCTATCTTGGACCTCCGGAACGTCAATCGCTTCCTCCGGAAGGAGAAGTTCAAGATGCTCACCCTAGCTCAGGTCTTGACTGCCCTCGACCATGGAGACTGGTTGGTAGCGTTGGACTTGCAGGACGCATATTTCCACATCCCCGTCCTGCCGGCCCACCGGCGTTACCTTCGGTTCACGGTAGGCCCCGAGCATTTTCAGTTCACCGTGCTCCCCTTTGGCCTTACCAGTGCCCCTCGGGTGTTCACGAAAGTGTTGGCGGTGGTCGCAGCTCATCTGCGCCGGGCAGGGGTTTCAGTCTTCCCCTACCTCGACGACTGGCTGCTGAAGGCGGGCTCGTCCCAGGCAGTCGTCTCCCACCTCCAGACTACGGCCGAACTCCTGCACTCGCTGGGGTTCTCCATCAATGTGCCGAAGTCGCATCTGATTCCCTCTCCACAGCTCCTTTTCATCGGAGCAGTTCTGGACACGACGCAGTTTCGGGCCTATCCTCCCGAACGGCGAGTCCGGGATATTCAGGCTATGATTCCGATCTTTCAGCCTTTATCCTGGGTTTCGGTACGGATGACCCTGAGGCTGCTGGGCCTCATGGCCTCCTGCATCCTGCTGGTCAATCATGCCAGATGGCATATGCGGGCTCTGCAGTGGGACCTGAAGTTCCAGTGGGCGCAGCACCAGGGCAACCTGTCCGATCACGTCCAGATCTCGGAGGGGACTGCAAAACAGCTGCAGTGGTGGCTCTCGAACCGGCAATGGGTCATGGGCAGATCCTCTCCCTTCCCCAGCCAGAGCACACAGTTGTGACGGACGCGTCCCTTCTGGGATGGGGCGGTCACATGGGAGAGGCGGAGATCAGAGGCCTCTGGTCTCCGGCGGAGTCCCGGCTCCATATCAACATTCTGGAGCTCCGAGCGATCCGACTTGCACTCAAGGCATTCCTTCCCTCTGTCAAGGGAAGGTAGTGCAGGTGTTCACAGACAACACCACCGCCATGTGGTACTGCAACAAACAGGGCGGGGTGGGGTCGTGGACCCTTTGTCAGGAGGCTCTGCGCCTCTGGACATGGCTGGAACATCAGGGCATGTTCCTGATGGTTCAACACCTGGCAGGTTCCCTGAACGCCAGGGCGGACGAACCTCAGCCGCAGGTGCATGATGGATCACGAATGGCGTCTTCACTCGGAAGTGGCGCAAGGACTCTTTCTACAGTGGGGAGAGCCTTGGTTAGATCTATTCGCCACCGAAGAGAACGCGCAATGTCATCAGTTCTGCGTGTTGGAATTTCCAAGGCGGCACTCGCTCGGCGACGCTTTTCGTCACGAGTGGAGTTGCGGTCTATTGTACGCCTTTCCGCCTATACCACTTCTACCCAGAGTGTTGAAGAAGATTCGGCACGACCGGGCCCAAGTCATTCTTGTGGCTCCGGACTGGGCTCGAAGAGTTTGGTATCCCGAGCTACTCAATATGAGCGTAGATCCCCCGATCCGTCTGCCTCTTCGGGAGGATCTTCTGTCGCAGCAGCAGGGGACGGTCCTCCACCCGAACCTGTCCAGCCTCCACCTGCTTGCGTGGAGATTGAGCGGCGGCAGTTGATTCCTTTCGACTCTGCCTCCCGAAGTTTGTGATGTGATTCTGGCAGCCAGGCGTCCCTCCACTAAGGTGGTATACGCCTGCAGGTGGAACAAATTTGTGGCATGGTGCACAGCAAAGGCTGTGAATCCCCTTTCTGACCCTCTTTCTGAGGTCCTTCTGTTCCTTCTCTCTCTGGCCCAACAGGGTTCTGCCCTGGGTACCATCAAGGGTTATCTTTGTGCTATCTCGGCCTTCCTCAGGCTCCCTGATCAGCCCTCCTTTTCAAGTCCTGTTGTTAACAGGCTCTTAAAAGGCATTACACACCTCTTCCCTCCTGTTCCGTTTGTGATGCCTCAGTGGGACTTGAACTTGGTTCTTACCTTTTAATGTGCGCTCCCTTTGAGCCTCTACATAACTGTCCTCTTCGTCTTCTGACTCTGAAGACAGCCTTTCTGGTGGCCATCACCTCCGCTCGGCGGGTGAGTGAGCTCCAGGCTCTATCTTGTAAACCTCCCTTTCTGTCTGTTCATCCAGACAAGGTTGTTCTTCGGACGCGTCCGTCCTTCTTGCCAAAGGTGGTTACTGCTTTCCACATTGGGCAGACCATCACTTTGCCCACCTTCTTTCCGCCTCCGCATCCTTCCAGAGAGGAAGAGAGGCTCCACCGTCTGGACCTCAAAACGTGCGCTCTCATTCTATATCGACCGCACAAAACACTTCCGGGTGGATGACCAGCTCTTTGTTGGCTACGTGGGCGCCAAAAAGGTCGGGCGGTGCACAAACGAACTATCTCCCGCTGGGTTACTTTGTGCATCAAGACCTGCTATTCTTTGGCTAAAAGGAGCCTCCTGTTGGGCTGCGTGCCCATTCCACCAGGGCAACGGCTGCTACCACGGCCTTGGGCCGCGGTGTTCCGCTGCCGGTTATCTGTCAGGCAGCTACGTGGGCCTCGCTGCACACGTTTACAAAGCATTACTGCCTTGACAGTCAGGTCCGGAGGGACGGCTTCTTTGGCCGTTCTGTCCTCCAGGACTTCCTTGTCTGATCTTTGTTCGCAGACCCACCACCGGGGTTGGTATTGCTGGGGCATCTATTCTAAGGTAAGGAATCTGTCACTAACGTGTCTCTTTCAGATGCACAAGTTACTAACTTGTGCAACGATATATCTGTAAGAGACAGTAGTTAGTGACAGATTCCCTACCGCCCCCACCCATCCTCCCCCGTTCTGCGAACTGATTTCTAGGGTTAAGGACATCCCTTTCAGGGCCCTAGTATTTTTCAGACACCTATGTCAGCTGCTTGCATGGCTCTGCGTTCCTGGCGCGGAAAGTCGTGTACAGAACTGGACGTCAGCGCGCAGGGGCGGCGCCTAAGTACTGCCCGCGACGTCATCCCGGCGATCACGACGCTGACGACGGACGCGGAGCCGCACGACGCCGCCTACCGACGCGCAAGGGTACTGCTACGCAAAAAACTTTCCGGATCCAGCCTGACGCCTGGGGATATTCTAAGGTAAGGAATCTGTCACTAACTACTGTCTCTTACAGATATATCGTTACACAAGTTAGTAACTTGTGCGTTTGGTATGTGTATGCCAAGACTTTTTTTTTATTTACAAATTCAGGTATGTGGTATCTGCAAAATTGGTTTGTGTAATGTGTATTGCCCGGCATACACACTGCCCTCTGGGCTGGGATGCACGTGGGCGAAACATTGTGTTCGCATTTAAGAAGGCAGTGCCTTGGGAGAGGGAGGGCAGCAATGGTGCTGGAACCATATTCAGAGCGAGGGTGCTGCCATCTGTTACATCACATGAGTCATAGAGATTGTGAAAAATCCAAACATCTCTCAAAGAACAAGTGTACCAAATGCACCACGCCCATTAAGTAGGAGAGTAATAAGGATGTGATAAGTAGCTGGTGGTGCATTTTCATGCACACTGTCACAAATATATTCTGGTAGTGCACTGTAATTTACAGAGAGCACATTCTTAATAGCCACTAAATTTGCACAATCTGATAGACTTCTAACCGCAGATTTCTTACCTTTGAATTTCCCAGGTGTCAGACTGGATCTGGAAGATTTTTCTTTGAGCAATATCCGTGCATCGGTAGGTTGCGTCGGTCGGTTCCATGTGACGTCTGCGCCAGAAGTGATGTCTGCATCACCTATATATGTGCCACGTTGGTGCGCTGACGTCAGTTCTTTTCTTTCTGTACCAGTCAAGCGCTGATCCGTGAAGCGAGCTACCCAGACACTTTTTGACAGGATTTTTCAACATTTTGTCCTCCCCCCCCCCCTCTTTTTTGGTGTGTAGGTTACCATGTCTAGAAAGACTTCAGGGTTCAAGCCATGCGGCACCTGTCGCCGCTCCATGTCGGTGACGGACCTGCATTTGGTTTGTCTCTGGTGTGCGTCCACAACTCTAAGTCATGCTCTGACTGCCAGGCCATGGCTTTGAAGGAGCGGTCCCTAAAGCTGCTTGCAGCCCGGCAGGCGACAGTGTCGCTTGACTCCTCGGAGGTCCCGGTCGAGAGGAAGGTCTCGACACCGCTCCAGGAGTCCCAAGTCCTCTTTGTCCCACTCGAAATCATCGGGACATTCAGGTAAGAGGCACAAAAAGCACAAGAAGTCGAGGCATGCTTAGACTTCTCTCCGTCCGTCGGCCGACGCGATAGAGGAGAGTTCGGCATTCAAGGCCTCGTTCTACAGCGCCTGGGTTGGCTCCGCTTCTCCCCGATTTACCTGGAGCCGGAGCAACCCTGATGAACTAAGAATTTTATGAGCCCATCCATCTAATTTTTGGGAGGCCTGACACCTCCAGCGTGCCTTTGGGCCCCAAGGGGTGAGAGGGGGCTCCATCAGGTTCCGCTCCAGCGCCAGTGCCCCCCCATGTATCTGGACCAGCGTTGGTCGTGCCACTGCAACCTTCCCTGACACTGATGACAGCATCAGCCCCATTCTTATCTCAGACGACCTGGAACTGGTACGGCGTTGCCAGGACCTACAATTCCTAGGTCATTTCCTGAGTCTTTTTCTGAAGGGCTAGGAGTGACAGAAGATTGGGAGGGTTCGCTGGACCCTTTATAAGACCAGCTTGTTGAGGAAATGGACTGGTATAAGTATGAATTAGGTGAAGCCAGTGGACTGGATACTTCTCCAGATACAGGCATGCTTTCTGCCCCTACTGTTGGTACGGAGGAGGGAGTACCTTATTCTATGGTGGTGTGAAGTGCAGCTTAGGTCCTTGGCTTTCAGTTTCCTTCGGTGGCAGTCAAGACTAACATCTTGACAATGGTGCTACAGGAGGGAGTTTCTTCCTCAAACCCTTATCCCCAATTAATGATACCCTCACGGAAGTTCATCTGGGAACCTAGTCAAAGCCCAGAACAGGGGCTCCTGTGAATAGGACGATTGCCAACCGCCACCGCCCTGCTCCGGGCGACCCATATTTCCTCACTACCCAACCTAACCCAGAGAGCTTGGTAGTCCAGGCATCTACGTCCCAGGGGGCGATCACTTCCGCTCTCCCGGATAGGGAATCCAATAGGCTGGATAGTTTGGAAAGACAATTTTTTCTTCCGCCAGCCTTGCATTGCGGTCAGTGAACACTGCATGCTTGTTCAGCCATTATTACCACACTCTGTGAAAAATGGTTGTGCAGCCACAGGTCCTGAAGGAGGCCTGGGCTGTCCTTTTCCAAGCAGTGTCAGCAGAGAGATACAGCAAAGTTCACCATTAGATGTGCTCTAGACATGACTCGCTGAGCAGAGCGATTTCATTGACAGTGACTGTCGGACGCCACGCCTGGCTGAGAATATCTGGCTTTTCGGGGGATGTCCAGGTCTTGCTCTTGACACAAAATCATATCAAATACCCCACAGGGCCAATGATAAAAATTAGTTAAAGAAGCACAACATACACATCAATCTAAGGTGCTTGAGAATTTAACTCATTTCACAATTTGTTATTCTTTTCACTGTTTACCATTTTTTTTCATAAGGTGTACCACCTCAATATAAGAACATTGGCTATGCCCGAAAAGTATCCAATAGTTAGAAAAGGACTATATATTTGATTGTACCAGGCTGAGTGTGGGAATGCAATATTGACCACATAACTCCAGGTACTTTAAGGGGCACTAAAAAGATAGATGTGAGCTACTTTGGACCCATTGTCAACAACTCCTGTTCGTTTAGTAGACATTGTGCTTTCAAATAACTTGATTGTTCTGTGTCTTGTTTTGTGTAGACCTATGTCAATTTGTATTTTGTTTGTACCAAATGGAGAAGATTATCAAAAAATGGAAAACAGTGAAAAGAATAACATAAATTGTGAAATGAGATAAATTCTCAAGCACCTTAGATTGATGTGTATGTTGTGCTTCTTTAACTAATTTTCATCATTGGCCCTGTGGGGTATTTGATATGATCTTGTATTGTGACATTGATCCCTCCCCACCTATCAGCCCTTATTGGATCAAACCTCATTGCAGGTCTTGCTCATGGACATGCCCTTTGATGGCACCCATCTCTTCGGAGACAAGGCAGACACTGATCTGGAGCTCTTTAAGCAGTCACGGGCTACAGCCAAGTCCTTAGGCCTCTAAGTGGCTGCACGTCCCCAGCCTGCCTTATGCCCCTTTTGTGGCTACGGAAGGGGCTTTCAGCTGCGCCAGCCATGCCCCAGCCATTGAGCTGCGCAAGTTCAGCAACCTCTGCGCGAGCGCGGTTCGTTCCGATTACGTGGGTCGGCGGCCAGAGGTCTGGTCAGACCACCACTCCACAGCAGCTTCAGCCTCCTAGTCTCACCCTTCCAGACCATGGGCGTCCAGTGGTGGCAGGATCAGCCATCACCTTCACCACTGGCAGACCATCACATCGGACAGGTGGGTTCGCCAGAGAGTCTGAAGGGGCTACTCCCTCCCCTTCAAACCCATCCCTCCATCCTACAACCGGCTAAAGGAGGATCATTTAATTTTACTCCGGGAGGAAGTCATGACTCTCTTAGCGAATGGAGCCATAGAGAGGAATTCTGAGCCAGAAGTAGGCTGTGGTTGCTATTCCTGCTACTTTCTGCTCCAGGAAAAGGGTCTTTGTCCTATCCTAAACCTACAGGCCCTCAATTGCTACTTCAAAAAGGAAAAAAATTAAAGTTTCTCAGGTCCTGTCTGCCCTTGACCTGGGAGACTGGATGGTATCATTGGACTTGCAGGATGCCTAGTTCCACATTCCCATCGGCGCTACCTGCGGTTTAAGGTAGGCCACAAGCATTTGCAGTTCACTGCGCTCACTTTTGACCTTACCAGCGCCCCTTTTGTGTTCACCAAGGTGATGGCGGTGGTCGCAGCTCATGTGTGCAGATCGGGGGTGCCAATCTTCCCCTATCTCGACGACTGGCTGCTGAAGGCGGGCTCACCCCAGGCTGTCATCGCCCACCTCCAGACTACGGCGAACCTCCTGCATTCACTGGGGTTTACTATCAGTGTGCCAAAGTCACACCTGACTGCCTCTCAGACACTCCTTTTCATCGTAGCCATTCTGGATACAGTGCAGTTTCTGGCTTTTGCTCCCGAATGGCGAGTCCAGGATATTCAGGCTATGATAACGATGTTCCAGCCTCTATCCTGGATTTTGTTGAGAATGATTCAGAGGCTGCTGGGCCTCATGGCCCGTGCATCCTGCTAGTGACAGGTCAGGTGGTATATGCGGGCTTTGCAGTGGGACCTGAAGTTCCAATCTGTGCAGCATCAGGGGAATCTCTCTGACATGGTCCAGATCTCGGAGAGAACTGCACATGGCCTGCAGTGGTGGCTAACGAACCGCGATTGGGTCACAGACAGATCCTTCTCCCTTCCCCAACCAGATCTCACAGTAGTGACAGATGCGTCACTTCTGGGGAGGGGCGGCCATCTTGGAGAGGTAGAGATCAGAGGACTCTGGTCTACGGCAGAATTCAGACTCCACATCAACATGCTGGAGTTCCGAGCGTTCCGATTGGCATTGAAAGCCTTTCTACCCTCATTCAAAAGAAGGCTAGTTCAAGTGTTCACAGACAACACCACCACCATGTGGTACTGAAACAAAGTAGGGTCGTGGACCCTTTGTTTCTGGACATGGCTGGAACAGCAGGGCATATCCCTGGTGGTTCCACACCTGGCAGGTTCCCGAATGCCAGGGTAGACAAACTTAGTTGTCTAGGCCTAGTTGATCATGAGTGGCATCTCCATCCGGAAGAGGCACAAGGTCTCTTTCAGCAGTGGGGAGAACCTTGGTTAGATCTGTTCACCTCCGCAGAGAACACGCAGTGTCAGCAGTTTTGCGTACTGGAGTTTCCAAGGCAGCTCTTGCACGGAGACGCTCTTCGTCTTGAGTGGAGTTCATGCCTCCTGTACGTCTTTCTGCCCATACCACTCCTCTCCAGAGTTTTCAAGTAGATCAGGAACGACCGTCCCTAGTCATCCTTGTGGCTCCGGACTGGGCACGGAGAGTCTGGTATCCCGAGCCTCTACAAATGAGCATCGATTCTCCGATCAGGCTGCCCCTCTGGGAGCATCTTCTGTTGCAGCAGCAGGGGAGGGTCCTCCACCTGAACCGGTCAACTCTGCACCTTCTTGCGTGAAGATTGAGCGGCGGCAGTTGATAGCTTTCGACCTTCCTTCCGGAGTCTGCAATATTATTCTGGCAGCCAGGTGTCCCTCCACTAAGATGGTGGAACTAGTTTGTAATATATTTTACAGAAAAGGGTATAGACCTTCTTTCTTCTTCCCTTTCTTCCCTTTCTGATATTTTACTTTTTATTTTGTCCCTACCAGCAGGGTTCTGCTCTGGGTATCTTTCGGCTTTGTCTGCCTTCCTGAGGCTGCCAGACTAACCCTCCTTACTTAAATCACCTATTGCAGATAGATTTCTGAAAGGCCTTGTACATTTGTTCCCTCCTGCCCCTTTCATTATGCCTCACTGGGACCTTAATTTGGTTCTCACTTTCCTAATGTGCGCTCCATTTGAGCCCCCTCCAGCAGCTCACCATAAGAACAGCCTTCTTACTGACAATTACATCTGCCAGGAGGGTAAACAAGCTGCGGGCTTTATCGTCCAAGCCACCCTTTCTGATAATATTCCCTGACAAATGGGTGCTTTGCACTAAGGCCTCTTTCCTTCCGAAAGTGGTAACTCCATGTGGGGCATTCTGTCACCTTGCCCATTTTCTGCGCTTCTCCGCATCCCTCTAATGAAGAGGTGGGACTCCACCACCTGGATCCCAAAAGAGTGTTGTCATTCTACCTTGACTGCAAAAAAGTTACGGGTGGACAACCAACTCTTCGTGGGGTATGACGAAAGGTCCTGTGGTGCAGAAAAGGACCATCTTCCGGTGGGTCATACTCTGCATAAAAATGTGCTATGCTCTGGCCAAGAAGCAGCTTCCTGAAGGCTTAAGGGCTCATTCCACCATAGCTAAGGCTGCTACCACTGCTTTGCAGCGTCCTGGACATCTGTCAGGCAGCAGCGTGGGCATCCCTGCACATGTTCACCAAATGTTACTGCCTGGATAGTCCAGTCCGCAGACACGGCCATTTTGGCCGCTCAGTCCTGCAGGATTTTCTAGTGTAAATTTGTCTGCAGTCTGTGCTCTGGGGGATGGCATTGCTTGGGTATCTATTCAAAGGTAAGGAATCTGCGGCCAGATGTCTCTATCAGAAGGAAAGGTTACTTACCTTCGGTAACGCCTTATTTGGTAGAGACATGATCTAGCTGCAGATCCTTTACTGACGCACATATCCTCCCCGCACTGTAGACAACTTTCTAGGGTCTGGGCTGTTACCTTTCAGGGCCCTAGTTTCTTAAAAATACACCTGTCAGTACTCTTTGTGGCTCCGCATTTCTGGCATGGAAAGTCATAAAAAATAACTGACTTCAGGGCACCGAGGTGGCGCCTATATAGGTGTCGTGGATATCACCGGTGTGGTCGACAGTCACGCAGATCCGACAGATGCCACCTACCAGCATGCTGGGGTATTGTTCAAAGAAAAGCCTTCGGGATCCAGTCTGACACCTGGTAAATTCAAAGGTAAGAAATCTGCGGCTAGATCAGGTCTCTACCAGATAAGGTGTTACCAAAGGTAAGTAACTTGTCCTACAGTTTTACTGATAAAACTATAAAGAGCACAAACTTCAATATGTGGAAATCGGGTTTCAGTGAATAATTATTTGCCCATCACATAACTAAAATTTCTTGATTTGTTTTAATCTTATTAAAACGTTCAATCAGAGTTCAGAATTACAAATAAGTGCTACATTTGTGTTTTTTAACTGCTGATATATAGTTTGAAATATTTGAGCAGTCCATTTACAGGTTTTCAAATGTTGTGGTATTAGAAAAAATAACAACATCCCACAGCCTTTATCTTCACACTCCATCTGCTCCATCAAGATAGTCACATAGATAACTATTTACAAAATCCTCTCACTTTGTGGTCAGAGAATGAAAAGTAAATGCCAATCTCCATATTAAACGAGTAAGCAGCAATGTGATAGCCTAACTTTGGGCCTCTGTTTTTTTTTATTTAAACACACAGCAAACGAGACCAGATAAAGACAAAATGTAAAGGCATGTTTGTGAAGCATTCACCTTCTGAACACCAACACTGGTATTTCTGTCAAGTTCTGAGAAAGATCAAGATCAACTAGGCCCAAGTCATCCTGGATCGGGCCAGGAGGGTGTGCAGTTCAGAATTGCTGGTCATTAGCATCTATCCTCGGATAAAGCTGCCACTTCAGGAGGATTTAATGTTACAACAACAGGTCCTGTACTTTGCACCTTCATATGTGGCTAGTCTCCTTTGACTTTTCTACCAAGGTTGTTGATGTGATTCTGGGAGCCAGACTTTGATCTACGAAATCAGTGTGCGCTGGGACAAGTGTGTGGCTTGGTGTGGCACCCATTGGATTCACCTGCTACAACCTAAGCTGTCTTAAGTGATGTTATTTGTTTTGCTGTTGGCTCAGCAAGGACTTGCATCAGACAATGTTAAGGGCTACCTGTCAGCTCTTTCAGCTTTCCTGAGGTTGCCGGATTAGCCTTCTTTGTTTAAATCACCTATTGATTTCTTAAAGGTTTACAACACGTTTTCACAGAAGCCATTTGCTGTGCAACAGTAGGACTTGAGTTTTGTTCTCACTTTTTTGATGTGTACCCCATGCACTGCTGTCTGCTAAGTTTCTTGAATTTGAAAAGATTTTTTCTGGTTGCAATCACATCAGCTCGCCACATGAGTGAGCTGCAGGCCCTCTCGGTTCAACCACCTTGTACAACATTCTTCCACTACAATCTGGCTTAGAGCACTCAAGCTGCATTTCCACGTTGGGCAGAATATCACTCTTCTGACCTTTTGTCCTGCCTCACCCCTCGAAAGAGCTTCTGTTTGGATCCTCTTTTGAGTGGTTTCTACATTGATCATACCAAGGATCATCGGGTGGATGATCTACTTTTTGTAGGCTTCTCAGGAGCAAAGGAGGGCAAGGCTGAGCAGAAAAGAAAAATCTCTAGATCGATTTTCCTCTCCATATAAATCTGCTACATGCTAACTAAAGAGCAGCCACCTGAAGCGTTAATGGCTCATTCCACTTGAGCCAAGTCTGCTACTACTGCACCAGCATGCCCAGTGCCTGTCCAGGATCTCGATCAGGCAGCTAGTTGAGCATCAATGCACGTTAACTAAGCACTATTGTTGTAGCAGTCAGGTCTGCCAGGATGGGCAATTTGCCCATTTGGTCCTGCAGAACATTTGGGTTTGAGCCATCCCACAGACCCTCCTCCAGTAAAAGTACTGCCTTTAAATCTGCTCACAAGGTGAGGAATCTGCAGTTAGTAGTATCCATCAGAAGAACAAGTTATTTGCTTTCAATAACACTCTTTCTGATAGTCAAACTGCAAATTTCTCACCCACCCTGCATTCTGTGGAATTGACTTTTTTTCCCCTATGTAATGAGGTCCCAACATAGAAATCTGAACACTGGTCAAGCCATTTTGCTGATGGGCTCTGTGTCTGAGAGCGTGGACAAGCCGTAGAAAGTGTAAGAAATTGGGAACCAGATGTACAAAGCATTTTGCCCATCACAAACGGCCCATCGGCCTGTTTGCGACCGGTAAAAGCATTTTGCCTTCTGTACATGGCAAAATGCAGACTCAATAACTTGTTATTGACTCACATTTTGCGATTTGGTATTAGGAAGAGGCGTGTTTAGGGCGTCCCTTCCTAATACCAATGGTATGGATGAATTTTTTGGGACTGGGAATGCAGAACCCCGCGGGGCTAAATAGGCCAATTCCAAAAGGACCGCAGTGACGGCAAGAGCAACCCTGTACATATTGCATGACTTTGCAAGATTGTGGCCTTGAAAAAGCCCTTGGCCTATTTAGCCCCCTGGGCGAAACACTTGTCGGCTGCCACTTCCCTCTGTTATCTTTGGATCGGTTTTGAATAAATGAACATATAAATCAGAGAATGCGCGTTGGACTACGTTATTCAAGGACACGACGATTGAAGAAAAATCTTTTTAGAGGCACAATTTCCCTCTACCAACTTCCATTCAGTTGGAGAAACAAGCTGATTGATGCTTGTTTTGTCACTTTAGCTTTAACAGGAGGTCATTCTTCTGAACCTTAAAGTTTATTTCTTTTTCCTGGGTACAAGATGGAGAGCATGTCCCGTCTTTTAGGCTCTTCTCAAGTCTCTGCATGTTCAGTCCTCTTCTGATCTTTCACAGGTTCACAAGTGTTTTGAAGTGGGTGCGTGGAGTTGTAAACATTTATTCGTGGCACGAGCTAGTGGGTGGGAATGACTCCTGGGAACACCCTAACCAATGGGGTAAAGGTTGCCATGGCTAACCTTACCCACTTTGGGCATTTTCAAGATGCCCGAAATCTTCAGACACACTAAACATGGGCTCAGAGGGGATGTATGTTTGGAAGTGTGCTATAGTAATCCTAGTGTCCTCCCACCTCTAATACTAAAATCCAGTTTTTGGCAGTTCCTGTACCCTCAACACACTCGGAAGTGAGGTAAAATTAAAGCTGAACTTTCAGCAAACAGAAAGTGGATACATACTTTGGGCATATTTATCAGAGAATTCTGTCACCCTTGTGCCGTGCAAGAGTGACCCAACTACTAAGTTAGATTTATCAAGCCACGTAAGGCCACCTTATGTGGCCCTGAGTGGCTTGATAAATTTAGAGTAATGCAAAGCAGCCCAAATCACCTCTTTGCGTTACTCTGCCCCAGGGAGATGTTTCTTCGGTGGAGTGTGGGTGTTACCATTACTGGTAGACCTGGGAATGTGTCAAAATGCTATGCCTTCCCAAAGGAGACATAACAAGGAAAAATATCTTGAATTTTTGCTAGTTTCTTTCCTCTTTCTAAGTCTGTTGCATTCTGCAGAACACACAGCAAGAAGAAAATCCCTCAGGATTATTTTTGTGCAGGAAGTGCCATCCTGCAACACAGACACCCTTGCACCATGGTGCAAGTGTGCCTGCGTTGGAGCTTGACAGCACATTGTGAGCCACTGAAAGGAAAAGACAGGAATGCACCTTATAATGTTAAACACTGCACATTGCAGCCTTTTCCCCTATCACACAGCGCAGCAAGGTGGATTGCCACGCTGCATGATTTCTTGATACAAGTGCCCCAAATTGTTTTGGCATTCTGTTTCTCTACTTTGAAGTGTGCCCCAAATGTTATATGTAAAACTGCAGCAGACATGTCAAGCTAGAAGACATTCAAACAGGATTTGACATACTAATGTCAAAGAGGAGGCTCGACGGCCCCCACTGGTGGTCACTTTAAACCAGTCCTGAGGCACTGGGATTGTTGTCTGGCTAACTAGAAGGACAAACTGGGATGCAGGCCCCAGGTGTAAGCTACATTGCCTGTGATCGGGGAGGCACCTTTGAAGTATACCAAGTATGTGGGCCCAGGCCGTCCTGTCAAGGAGAGGAAAACACCTCCACACACCTAAGGCCCATTGTCCCTGTCCTGGGGGCAGTTCTCACACCACCAGATGGGAGCCGTTAATCTGCCAGGTGACAGTTTAATACTTAGAGAGGCCTCCATAGGCAGGCAAAATATGGCTTTTTACCTTTTCTTTAATAGATAAAATTCCAATATACCATGTAATCGAATTTTGTTTAACTATTAAAAAGTCTTTGAAATATTTCTCTGTTACCAATGTGAAATAAGCATAACAAGGTGGTGTTATGTATTCCAGCATTTTCCTATGGAAACATCCTGCATTGCTCCAGTTAAAATAGCCATTATGCTTTGCATGTATAATAAAATTCTGAATCCAAATAACTGACTAACCTATCCACCACTCAAATTACTTGCATATTTCACTATACTAATTCAACACTAATCATTTATGGGTTCCGGAGTAGCGTGCTACTCGCCAAAAAAGCGCTGCAACACCCCATCAGGGGTAACAAGTGCTATATAAATGCAAACCTTTTTCCCCTCTTCTATCCCTCCGCTAGCCTTCTCAATCCAAATAATTGACTAACCTATCTGCCACTCAAATTACTTTCATATTTCACTATACTAATTCAACACTAACCCTTTATGGATTCCGGAGTAGCAGGCTACTCGCCGAAAAAGCGCTTCGACGCCTCGTCAAGGGTAGTAAGCTCTATATAAATGCAATAACAATACCTTTAAATACTATGCATACTACCCTATGGGCAATAGGGCCTTCCATAGGGGGGACTTATTAAGATTTAAAAGGAAAGTTTAGGCCTGCAAAAGGATTTATTTTGACAGCTCAAACTGGCAGTTTAACATTGCACAGCCAGGCCGAGTGGTAGGGCTGCAGTCATGCTTACATTGTCACTGCAAAGGGTAGCACAAGGTATGATGCAGCCCACTAGTGACATTTAACTCACAGTTTCTGTGTACCCTTTGGGTACCTGTAGGAAAGTAGGATCTGCTTTTATGGTTCCCCCCACTTTTTGCCTGGTGTTATATTGTTTCCGAGTAGTCTGACTGGGATCCTGCTAATCAGGACCCCAGTCTCTGTGCTTTCTCCCCTAAATTGGTATGGTAAGTACTTGGGTACATCCCAGATTGGACACTGGTGTACCCTTATCAGTCCCTAGTATATGGTACTGAGGTACCCAGGGCATAGGTACACCAGGGGTCCCCCATGGGCTGAAGCCTGTATTATGCCACCCATGAGGGACCACTCAAACTGCAACTACAGGCCTGCCATTGCAGCCTGTGTAAGGTGGTGCTAGCACCACTTATGGAAGACATAGGTTTACCTATATCTAGGGTCACTGCCCTTAAAACCTATAAGTCACCCCTAAATCACACCTCTCAATCTGAAGGCAGGGTGCTCAGTTCTAAGTGTATTATGTGTGAGGGTGCACCGGACACCCCTATGGCTTTTGGAGTCCATTCTCCTGGGCTGTAAGTGCATCAGCCATGCACTGTAAAGCTCCTCCGGGAGGCCCTCAGTGCTCCCGGTACAAGTCTTCTAGACCCAAACAGCACAACATGGCTGCCGCCAATCAGAGACACGATTCTGCCCTTTCTGCTGCTGAGCCAAGCTCGAGCAGTGGAAGGCAGAACAATAGGTATCCTGTCACAGGGAGGTGTGACCACCTCCCAGACAGGATTTAGTGTATTGGGGCCGGGTGGGAGCGCTTGCCAGTGCCACTCAGTCTGCTTGAAGAGCACGCTTGATGCCCTCCTTGCATGGTCCAGTTCAAACCAGCTCAGGGAGCCGTTGGCTCCTGCTCTGGCGTGAAACTGGACAAAGGACATGGGAGTATCCTCCCCACTGTCCAACCCCTCCCATGGGAGGGAACCCTGAATTGTCCCAACCCTTTCCTTAGGGTACTTAAGTGCCTACCTGAGGGTGGGGCCCTAGATTTGTTGTGGGACAAGATTCATTTCAAGACACCACTTCTTCAACCGTCTGGGCACTCTGAACTTCACTCTGGGCATCAAGGCTGCAACTGGGAAGACTCCTGCTGCTCCTGATCATGTCGCCCTGCTTGTCTGCTGCAACGTCCGTGCCTGTGCACCATACAGGAACCTTCCAAGGCCTGTGGGCATCCAAGACACCTGAAGGAATCTCCCTTGAAGTGAAGGAGTCACTTCCCTGCATCTGCAGGCACCGCAACTAAGCTGACCGGTCTGCTGATCCTGGGCTCCCACGGACTCCGAAAGGCTCAGCAACACAGGTGGTGGTTCTTCACTTCCCTCGAAGCCTGCCCTGTCCTCTCACCAAGTTTGAGGCCAGTATCCCTTGTGGGGGCTGCAGGAACCAAGCCCCTGTACACCGCGTCGACTTGCAGTTGCAAAGGCTTGTTGGCTTCCTTCCACCAAGATCTTCGGACTCCAAGTAGCCCCAACCTCAAGCATCTCCTGTGACCAAGATCTTCGTCCTCACCGCATCACTTCCACCATGGGCCTGCATCTTTGGTGAGCTGCTCGAGCTCCTCCACTCCAGTGCCTCCAGCCTGTGGGTCCTCTTGAGGGTCATCTTTGAATTCTGTGGGCTCCCCTGATTGCTCAGGGCCTACCCTGACTCCACTGCTTGTGGTGAGTCCCCTGGACCTTGCTAGTCCCGACACTGCACCTTCTTCGCTTTCCACATTGTTTGCAGTTGTAAAGGCTTGTTGGTGCTCTCGACGGACACCAACCCCTCAACATCTGACGTGGGACAGCTCGTGAACGGCTCCTGGTCTTCCACAGCGTTGCCTGGTCCTCACACCTGCAGCTCCAAGGTCACCGTCCTCTCTCCTGCAACACTCTACATCGGTGAACTTTCGTCTTCCGTGCCTCCTGGTCACTCCTGAGTGGCATAGACTCTGTCCCCTCTGCTTGCAGGTACTTCTCAACTTCACACCTATGCACCTGGCTTCCCTGGTTTAGGTATCCTGGTTCCTAGGGTTCTACGAGGTTTCTTCTGGATCCACTGGGAAGGGTCCTTTTTTAAAATTGCAACCGCGACTTACCCATTGACTTGCATTGAGCCTGCAGTCGTGTTCCCACTCTGCACACGGCCTCCGTGGGGTTCCTGGTTACTTACCTCGGGTGGTTGTGTGACTGGAAAATGTTTTTGGTCGACTTCCCCTTGCATTGTATGATTTAGCATTTGCGGCACCATTTTGTATTCAGCCGCCATTTTGTACCATGACCAAAACTAAGCTTCTGTCTCATTCTGTTTGCCTCAGCAGAAAACAGCCTCAATGTTTTTTTTATTTCTCCAAGGTTGAGCTTCGCTGCACTAATGAATAGACTGTCTTGTCATTGCATACCTTTCCCGTTAGATAGGCCTGCTCCCACCCTTAGAGTGGCGGGCATGAGCAGAGTAACCTTGGAACTGAGATAGCATGTACCCGGTCTTAGGATTGTAGCTCATTCTTCTGTGTCTCCTTGGTTCACCAGCTACTAACTGGAAAATTCCAGTCTGGGCGTGTCCTTTGGGATACTGGAAATGTATATCATGTATTACCATGTTGGCGGGGGCAGTCCCTCTGCAGCAATCCAAGGAGGCTGGTCAGACTGGACCAATAAATAACTGGTTTGTATTCTCTACTGTCTGACCGACTCTTCATTTGTTTGGAAGGGTGAGAGGTGGTCGCGAGTGACCCGGGTGACCCTATTCGGGTCACTTCCTTCAGTTGGTGCCCGAACAGGGACCCCATCGGGTGTGGCCCTTTCTCGCCCACAGACTGGTGGGGAGGTCGGGGCCGCGTCAGGTCGGACCGGGGATCCCTGCACGAGAGAGTCTGGTACTTGCAGCTGCCACGTCTGTCTTACCGGGCGGTGCCTTGTCCAGTGGTCATCCCGGCTGTGGTCCTGCACGGCGAAACCCTTGGATCCCTTGGAAGAGGTGTGGCGCAGCAGCCAGGGTGCCTGACTCTGGACCACAGGGTTCACGGTTCGATCCCCGGTGGCAGGCTAGCCTAGCACCATGTGACTCTGGGCAATAGCTCGCTTAATCTTCCCGACGGCCCCCAGCGCCGGGACACCTCTCCGGAGGTAGCTGTGCGCTTTACAAATGCTGGTATTTCATTTCATCTGACCGTTTGGTCCGAAGAGTCTGCAGTGGAGAATAAATTCGTTTGGCCTGTGTGCACCAGGTGAGTTTGCTTTGGTTCTCAGTGGCTATGGCGCCATTTTGGTTTGTGTTTGGTACGGTCTGAGGATCGTTTTTGGACAAGCACTTGAATTTGTTTGAGTTCTTTGTGAACATGGTACCACTTTGGTTTGTATTTGATGAGGTCTGAGGACCAATTTTGGTGAGATATTTGCAAATATCTGCTCGGCATCAATGGGGAACTTGCTTCCGTTTGAAAGATGCTGTGTGTCAGAAAAGTGTTTAGTTTGGGCTGTCGTTGTTCTACTGATGCTCGATTGGAAGAAAGTCAGCCAGTGCCGCCAGAAGGGCCCCCCCCCCCCCCATTTTGACATGTATGTCAAACATGGCCTTGGCCCTATTATGTTTAGTACGTTATGACACAATATACGAGGGACAATGCCGAGTTGCAGTGGCCGTTGACAGGCACTTTTGATGAACAGAAAATTAATTTTCTACAGGATAAATTGTTTGCGAAATAAAGTAGGCAGTCAATGTTTGATTCCCTCAGAACATGGCAAAAGGAAGCTAGACAGAGACGAATGAAAGCAGAGAAGGAGGCCCGGAAGGGGAAAATGCAGACAGTTACTCAGAACGCTGTAGCGTATGATAGAAAGAAAACAAAGAAAGGGATAGAGTGTGCTGATAGGAAGTTTCGATTGCAATGTGAAAAATCTTATGTTGCTTGTGAAGAAAATGATACATTTGTGGAGGAATTGTTAGCTGCTCGACCTCCACCCCCCGCAGAAAATATATCCTGCCATCCCACAGCCTCAATCGCCCGTCTCTTCTGCTGTTTGTTTAATCTGTTATTGATCCAGCTGCTTTGGCCACAGCACCTTCTGTCTGAGAGTCTTCCTGCTATGCCTATTGTTTCGGCATCTCTCCCTCCAACCCTTACACCTACGACACAGCCATTGGCGACATTGGTGCCCGTTCCCTCTGTTACTACTCCTTCCCTTTTCCCACATTCCCCGACGGTACTGAGTAGTGGAACAGGCGTACGTGGATTAGGGGACGGTGTTATATTCCATATAGGTACCCTATATATGCGCAGGTAACATTGCAACCTTTCACCTATATTCTTCCCTACATTACATACATAACAGTTCTTGGGGACTGACCTTTTACCTAGATACAACACTGCATTCAGAACGCGGGTTTCCCCCTAGTTCGAATCTCATTCATGATGCATGAGGCTTCTTGGAAGCACAGCAGGACTAACATCTCCTGTATAATATCTCTGTATAAAGTTCAGGCCCGACATCATCCTTTAGGCCGACACAGTAACACAGCAAGGTAGGACCCCTGGGGAGACCTATGGGTATATATACATCACATCTTGCTTAGAAGGATAGAGGAGACCGAGACTTCCCGGCTGACACACTGACCAGAGACGCTGAGGTTCCTGCATGCAGACACTCCAGCTCGCAGTGGTCTAACATCCCTCGCGGGATGTCCAATTAGAGACCAGGACGGGGTCCCATATTCTCTCATTCTCGGGTAATGGGGATGACTAGATCCTAGAGGGATTCTTGGCATAACACCTACACAGATGCTAGGTACATCTAGTTAGGGAGGCATTGTAGGAGTACGCATTTTTTATCAAGTGTTTTATGTACTTGTATATATTCATGATTTCTGCAAGATGGTAGAACTTTACCATCCCTTTTCTTTCGTAGTACTTCTAATCATATATCTCTGCTACTGTCTAATGGTTGTTGCAGCTCATCTATTCTACACTAGAATAACAACTGTTCAATAAATACTTATTGAAAACGCCCAGCCTGTTTATTCTGTGTAACTCTCCGAGACAAACTAAGTGAGCACGAGTGACTGAGCGAAAGGTGGTATATTGTTTCCACGATTCTGAGGGATCAGGGTTGTCATGTTCTGAGGTTGCCAGAATCTATTCTCTCCTTGGCAAGAGATTATTATAGTGGCACTGTGAGCTAGCTGATACAGACAGGCTAACGTATCCGGTGGGGGTGCACGGAATCAGTCCGCCACCAATCCCACAGTTTATCCAAACGCGCAGATCCTGTATAGGAGCTACACGACCTGGCGCCGCCAACGTTGGTTGGGTACTTATTTAATAGTAGAATCTGAGTAGTTCAGTCGTGCTATTCTCAGAGACCCCGACTCACAAAACACCAGAGACGTCTGGAGTGGGTGGGCACAAACTCCGCCACAGCTGAGTAGGCTAAAAAAATCCTATTTATTGGCTGTTGGTTAATCAAGCTTGAAGGACACAGTGTTCCTAAAATTGTGCAAAAACACCTTATCTTAGTTTCCTTGAAATACTTCTTCCTCTAAAAAAAATGACTGAAGGCGTGGAAAACACGGAGGGAGTTGTGCATAGTTTGCACCTCTCGGATGAAGAAGAAAATGCAGATGCAATTCCGATTGCAGAAAATCTTAGAAATACAGTCACCCTGAAACTACTTGCACATGGTGTAACAGCCAGGGGTGGCATAGTAGCTTTCGTGATTGAGGTACACGAATCATATAGAACAGAGGTATTTTTTTTCGTGGGTTACATTCCCAGCAGCAAATGCAAGAACAAAAACATTTCACTCCTACACAGAAGGAGATGCACCAGCTGAATATTGTCAGTTTGAGGACATTGAGGTTCCGCTCACATACCAGGAACACTTATACTGGTTTAAAGGTGCCCTAACCCACATAAGAAGAGTGAGACTCGGCCCGCTCGGAAGAGAAGGGGCGACATGGCCAATATTAGCGGCCTACACACCACATCCTGACATTGAAATAATGCCGCCAGGAGACTTACTCACACAACACAAAGAATTGATAAACATTTACAGAAACTTGACGCAATTTGTCATGAGGACACTTACAGTCCAACCAGAAATAGTTGCAACAAATGGAACTCAAGTTCAGAGTACAGCAACTAAAATCACACCACAAACATTACACGCGGTGATGGGTAAAATGCCCACAAAACGTGAACAAATGCCATTCTGGGTAGCTCAGCTAATAACACAGCTAGAGGCAGTATTCCTGAATACTACCCCGTATGAAAAACACAGGATGCTTACAATCTGCTTGCCCATGGGGATAACACCACAAATAGAGGATTGTACCACTTGGGGTACAGTCTTTGCTGCCATTTATACCAGACCACATGGTATCCCGTCATTAGCAGTAGTACCAGATGTATTGAGACAAATACAAAACGAGTACGGAGCAGAGCCTGCTCTGAACTTAGGGATGAAGTTACTAGGTAACTATGCCCAGGTATCAGCCATAATATTAGCTAATATTAAAGGGGAAGCAGCTTCAGTGGCTATCCACCAACGCCTAAGGGAGTTCAGTCCTTTAGAACAAGAACACGAACTACCGAAAATAATTGAAACTGCATATGCAGAATTCGGCAGAGACAGTTTGGGTGGGAAAGCTTTAAAACCACAACTGATGGGCAGTCCTGCAAAGGATACTTCTAAGCAGATACCCGCTTCAACAAAGAAGAAGTGGGACAATAAAAAACAACAAAATTTTAAAGGAAACAGATCTCAATCAAGAGGTAGATCTCCTCCACAGGAGCCCTCCGAAAAGAGGTATAACCTTAGGAATAGGGATAATATTAGGAAACTTGACAGGTATCGGGATACTGATACACGTTCCTCTCGTTCCTTTTAGGGTTCATCGAAAAACTCCGAGAGGGAAGGATGGTCAGACAGACAAGAAGAGCGTACAAAGTCCAGAGACAAGCAGCATGCTCAAGATTACACTTCTAAAAAAGAAGAGAAACCAAAGCAAAAGCCACAGTTCAAAAAGAAGAAGGTTGCAGGTCTAAAGATCAGACATGCCCAGAATTCTGAGGACTCGACTACTGAACGGGCTCTGATGATGCTAGACAGTGCGGCAGAAGTAACAATAGCTTGCCAGAACCTGATGGAATTTCTGGTGACAGTGGACTTGAATGATTATATCACGGTAGAGACACCAGGTACTAGGGTAAGTGTCCCACATAAGTTATATGAAATAACACTCCAAATGGAGGGGGACAAATGGAGGACAGTTAGGTCTCTTTTGGGAGAATCTGTAATTTGGCTATGACATTTTGTTAGCTGAACAAGATTGGCCGCCAGCATTCGTCATGGATTGCCCTAAAGGAGAAACGGTAATTTTACCGGCATTCTCAGACCATATTCCCAGGCACCTAAAACACACACACGCGCAGGAGTGGGCGGTAGCCCAGGCCCCTGCATTATACAAAAACCATGTTGGATGAGATGAGGATTCAACCCAACACAATTCCTGTAAAAAAATACTCCAACTGCACAGAGGCAGTATCCAATGAAGCAAGAAGCTACAAAAACAGGTCAGGGAGATCTTAGATCAACTTGAATACCAAGGGGTGATCGAAAATTGCACCTCATCGATAAATAATCCTTTGTTTCCTATCTTGAAACCTGACAATTCATATTGTTTAGATTATAGACATTTAAACACTTGCACTAAGACATTTGCAGTCCAAAATGCATACAATGCCGCATTAATGAATAACATTGTGCGGAAAAAATATAAAACGACACTTGATATCTCAAATGGATTTTTCTGCCAAAATATAGCGCCTGAAAGCAGGTATCTAACAGCATTCTCAGCGCTAGGATCCCAGCGTCAATTTTGTTGACTCCCCCAGGGGTATAAGAACAGCCTGGGGTTGTTTTCGGCCAGAGTAACTGAGTTACTTCAAAATTTGGATGAAGAGGCATTGTCCTTTGTGGATGATATTTATCTAACGGACGATGACCTAGAGGAGCAATTGAACACCATAATTATGGGATTTGCATCTGAGGGCTACAAATTCAACTTTAAAAAATCAAAAATTGCCCACCTCAGTGTCCTGTTTTTAGGATATGAGCTTTCAAGTGAAGGGAAAAGCCTGGCAGCCAATTTTTTTGAAAAATGCGTGCTGCTCCAAATTCCGAAATCATTGAAAAACTTACAATCAATCCTGGGATTCCTGAACTTTGGCAGAACATACATTTTGGATTACGCACAAAGAGTAAAACCTTTCTACGATTTGATAAAACCAGATTTTTCAGTAAGACAATGGACACAGGAACACACAAATATCCTTCGTTCCTTACAAGCTGACATGATAGCTTCCACACACTTGCAGACACTAGTAAACGTATGCAACCTGGTGATCTGTATAGTTGCGGGTCAATCTGGGTACACCTATCTAACATATAATGAAGGTGAAACAGTACCAATTGCATACAAATCACATTTGTCCACAAATGCTGAGATGCGCTTCGCATCTACAGAAAAGATTCTAACAGCAGTACAGACTGTAGTGAGAGAAAGAGCACTGACAAGGGAAACGAATAATAGTAGTGACTCCGGTTCCAGCCTTAGAGGCTGCGACGAAGGCAAGGGTTCCTAACGCTAAAGCCTTACATCCAAGATGGATACAATGGGCTAATGCTCTCACTGCAACAGATGTAGAATACAGGTACGACCCAAATTTAAAGACACAAGCATTTCTGCAATACGAACAAGAATATCCTCTACCGAAAGAAATAATGCTTCTAGATCAGTATGAATATATAATTTACACTGACGGATCAGCTCCACCGGCCATAGGAAGTAAGCAACAATATAGCGCAGCATGCACAATCGTTAAAGGTCGCGTGCGGGATGGAAAGTTCTAACCCAATTTGCACAAAAACACAATCTCTAGGAGACTGCACAGCACGCAGAGTTAAAAGCATTGATACTGGCAATGGTAAATATGGATTGAGAATTTCCCCCACTAATTGTGTGCGATTCATTTTACTGTGTACAGTGATATAATGAATATTTGCAGCACTGGGTTCAAAACGGGTTCAAAGATGCAAAAGGCTGCACAATTAAGCATAAAATGCTATGGGAACAGGTAGTGGAGTTGAAAAACGAGCTACCGAGAGCTCATGTGATACATACACTGAGCCATCAGCGTGATGGCGGTCACGTTGAAGGGAATTCATTGGCTGATGAAGCCGCAAAGGTGGCTGTACGCACGGCTTCCGTAGCTGCAATCACTCATTCTAAAACGAGAATAGACGGTGAGATTATGGTGGCTGTCATTGCTTCACGCAAAAACAGCAAAGCAGTACCAAAAAGGTTTCCACTCAAGTACTCCTACAAGTTAGATGCCAATAACATTCCATTTGCTCAGATTCCTGGAGTGGGGGATAGAGTAATTCCAAACATGGATCGTAGGTTAGGTTTAATTCTAGCAGCACACGAAGGGATAGGTTCTGCACATGCAGGAAATAAGGCGACTGTTTCTTTATTGAAACAACGCTATTGGTGGCCTGGGTTAACTAAGCAAACTAAAGACTATGTCTTGAAATGTGACATCTGCCAGCAGATGAAAGGTTCCACCGTAACACGTCCAGCACAGACACCATTATTAATATCTGACAAACCACTAGCCTGTGTTTATTTGGACCATTGCGGCCCCTTACAAAGAGATGGGGCTTACAGGTATATCATGGTTGCAGTGGATTCCTGCTCAAGATTCCTATGGGTGTGGCCCCAACGCTCGACTGACGCTCGAACTGTTATAAAAGATTTGCGAGTCTTTATAGGGACATACGCAATTGGCACATTACATTCTGACCAGGGCCCTGCGTTTAGCTCTCGGGCTTACAAGGAGGCCATGCGAAGATTGGGTGTAGCTTTGCGGTACTCCTCTCCATAAGATCCCAAGGGAAATTCGGTCGTGGAGAGGAAAAACCGAGACTTAAAGCAATCTTTAACGGCTAGAGTATTAGGCACGGGTTAGAGTTGGGTAAAACATCTGTATGGAGTGCAGCGAGCATTTAATACATGCCAAGAAGTTCTATGGGGGGGGAGGGGGGTCACTCCATATGAGGTCCTATTTGGGACAAGAATGTGGGTACCTGATCTTGATTGTGAAGGCGCAGTGGCGGATGAAAAGCCTTTTGACATCCATGATCGTTTGACTGTTTTACAGGATCTAAATGAGTGCAGGACACAACAAAGTAATGTCCATATGAAGCAGACCGCCACTGGGGAAGTCAAATCAGTCACGGAAAGACCTGTCTGGATCCCAAAAGTCGGGGATCTGGTCAGAGAGAAAATAGCGGACAAGAAAGAATTTGGGCCATCATACAGAAAGCCTGTACAGGTTCTAGCAGTTGAAGGAACAAGAACTGTACTTCTACCGCCTCTTGCCAGGAAAAAGGAGAAAAGATTTGTCTCAATCGACCTAATCAAACCACACTATGTGGCCGATACCGAGTAGTAGGCCACGTGGACTCCAAAGTAGCAGACGCCCTCCTCTCACTACAATTCAGGAAGTTCAAACGGAAAGGCTCATCACGTTCGAAGAGTCTCCTGCACGGAATGATGGACTATGCAATAATGCTATGGAACTCGTTCCCCTTGAACCTGAAGTTCAAATTCAAAACCAAAATGAAAGACAAATTTCAATTCGACCAAATACAGATGTCTACATTAACATGCCTCAACAAGAGCAAACTACGATCTCTACAAATCCTGATGCAATACCAACAATTGATCGAACTGCTTCTGGCTACTTCATAAACTTTGATACGTTTTCTTTGGATCCAAGTGAACCGGAAACGATGCCAGCCCAAAAAACGCGCAAGCAGCAAGTTAAAGACTTTCTGAACTTTCTTAAAAAGACTTACCTGGTGTCACCTTGGGTAGAACTATGGGTAATCACCGGGATACTTTTCTTTCTTTTCTGGTTAGGCTTAGTAATAGTTTTTAGCATGCTTGTTAATGGAAAATACCTTCGACAAAGCTCTGCAGCCCAAAAGATGAATTTAATTTTAAAACCACACCAATCATCTCATCAAGAACAAAGAGACTTGTTATCAGTGAACATTACAGCAGTTCCTATACCTGTTGGTATAGTTTGGGACAAGGTTGATTTCGATATATTTGGTCCGACCGAACTTTTGAGAATTCCTCATTTATTTAAAATATCGTTGTGACATCATTACCTCAAGTACATTTTCCGATGATTGGGATTTTGAGACTGTAAATAACGTTGTCTGATTTGGAAAAATCTGCTGCATTTTCTAATAGTGAAACATTGGAAAGCACATCAGATTTCAAACAATGTATTGTTATCAACACTATGGTCATCACTTTCTGCATAAATCTGCTAATCCTAGGAATGTGTTCACTTACCACCAGTAGGAACATTGTCCAACACCGCCGAAAGGCAGTTCAAAAACATTTACACTAAAGTTTCCATATTTTTCAGGGTTTAATATGTCTGACCCACCATCATATTATTATAAGGTTGCACCAACAACAGCACAGAAAAATATGTTAAACACCAAACAGATTTACTCTGCTTTCTTTATTGCCCAGTTGTCCGAACAAGGTTTTGACTTATGGAAAGACTACATAGACTTAAAATCAGTCTGGTGAACTAGGGAATGGCAAGTTCAGGGAACGGAAGCTTTGTTTAGAGCATGCCTTACCCCTCAACAAATCATGTTTTTGAACGAGACAGTACAACAGACGTCTTGCCTTGGACTAGCCAAGAACAAAGACTTGAACACACCTCGGTTGCCAACTCCATCACACACCGAGGGTAACATAACATCACAGAAAGAGATTACGTTGAATGACATTATACAATACAACAGATCAGACCCCGATTGGGAGAAATGGTTGATTTGGCCCACAGACACTAATAGTTGTCAGGCGAGATTCATGGGTAAAACCGTGGGGTTCGCTATCCATAGGACGGATCCACGTTATGTACAGAGAGAACATCCAGGGGTAGGGACATCCTACAGTGTTGGGAAGTTGTGCCTTGATTGGCTAAAAACCTCAACGCTCACAAAGGTGAAACAACACTTATCCTTACTGTCATAGGATGTGGATCTCAGGGATTTTTTACTAGGTCCCAAGAAGCCACGTCAGAAACGTTTCTATTATGCTGTCTATAATGAAATATGGAAAATATCCCAACAAGAGGCTGCAGAGAGATTACGTGTAATAGACCGTATAAATCTAGAAAAATCTCTAGCAGTGGTCGACAATGGGTTAACTACATTGACATCCAGGATATATTCCTTAGGCAACATTGTATCTTCTGCGATAGACATACTAGAACAAGATTTGGCCATATTACAACACGGGCAATCTCAATTACGTTCTATTATGTTATTAAGCTGGACGCTGCAATCTTTGCATGCAGGCTATGTGCCTTGGCGTTATATCAACAGTACGTCTCTGTTTTCTGAATACAATCTAACAGATAAACAGATAGAGATGGCACAAAGGGGAGCAAAATATACAATGCTGCCTATCCAAAAACTGGATAGATTAGCGTTTACGGTGGCAGAATTACCTTCCACAGAATGACTAATCCATGGCCACATAACTCTACCGGTCACTACTTTTCAGTTTCAGTATTTCCTTGAACAAAAGCAGGCAGGCAGATATGAAGAAATGGGTAAGGAATACATTAAGGAATCATGGGTATTACCATACAGATTTCGATGCCAGAATGGGGATCGAGAAGTGTTTCTAAGCGGTACAAACTGTGAGAACGCTTTAAGTGGATCACTCATATGCCAGGATATAATGCTGCACGGGGCTTGCAATGGTTCTGTAGCGAACCTGCCCTGCCATTTGAGGAGTGCCCCAGCTGCAGTGATTACTCCAGCATTCAGGCTACTTTCAAATGGGAGTTACTTGATGCTGAACAGTCAAGGCTGGTGTGGAATGCTCCCGGGCATCACATATCTGGTAACCGTGAGCTCCAGGGTTACTTGTTGTATGCAAGTATTGTTTCCAGCGACACATACAGTCAGGGAGGCGCCGTTATGGCCTTCACTGAATGTTTCTTTAATACGGTTTGATACTCTAAGCGGAATGAAAGCCATGCTTTTACAGAAGTTGGTGCCCTTAACCTCCGCTTGAGAGACTTTTGATCTCCAGATCGCAAGGTCTTCGGCAGAGATACAGGCGCTTATTCATACAAACTGCCCTTTCCATTTCGCAGAAATGGTAAATCGTATCTTTAACATGTCTGATACGACAGGCATAGTCCAGCTATTTAAGACCATAGGTTCTGGACTTCTGAGCACCTTTCAGACGGTACTTGGAGTTATACCAAACTTCATACACTCCGTATTCGGAAGCATCTTTGGAGGACTTCCGCACATCCTGTTTCTAGTAGCAGGTATCCTGATTGTTTTACATTTGCTACGCAATGGACGTCCCAGTCACCAAGGAGATGGAAAGAGCACTCCTGGAGCGTAAATACCGTGACCGCATGGTACAACACCTAGGCACGCCTCTCCTAAGAGAACTAAGTGCATCTTGGTTCTTGTCATTTCGACCAGTCTGGATGGACTGCATCTTACCTGTCCTCCGATGCCTGTTTTGCACAGAAGAATGCGTGTTCGACCTTTGTTTGACACTCCCATCATGTGCGCATCCGGACGTGATTGCTTTACTGGACCCGATAACGGCCCATGTTCTGCAGTGTCCTCAGCGTATTCCGATGTTGATGGCGGCATTCCTTGAGCCCCCACAGGTAGTAATAGCACTTGTTGGTATGGACACCGGCTCCTCCTCTGACACCCAGGCTTTGGACGGCGCACAGGCTGCCCCAGCACCGGCTGCAGACAGTGTGGAACATCATCTGTGCTCAATTGACGTACTCTGCGAGGTGCTACAGGGGCCGTCTACTGCGGAAGCAAGCAACGAAAATGTTGCGTCTACCAGCCAGGACACAAACATTTGACTCTTTTGGTTCGTCGTGTGCTGGAATAAATTTCGCTTTTTTTAAACAAGCTCTATTTTGAAACTTAAAACACCAAATTGACATTCCTTTAAAATGTATTGGGCTTCCATGGCTTTTTAATGCTTATAGTGCTTCGGACTATAACTAAGGACACTTTAGAGCTATGGCTTGCAAAAAAAATCATTTTTTAGACAGTTTAGGTTTTTAGAATTTTTTTTTAGAAGTTTTAAACATTTTAGCTAAACAGATGTTTTTAAACTTTGTGCGTACCAATATCTAGTTAGGCTAGTAGTACGGTAATAAGTTACATATGTCGTCCAGTCGGAAGAGGAGTGGGTGTTATATTCCATATAGGTACCCTATATAGGCGCAGGTAACACTGCAACCTTTCACCTATATTCTTCCCTACATTACATACATAACGGTTCTTAGGAACTGACCTTTTACCTAGATACGACACTGCATTCAGAACGCGGGTTTCCCCCTAGTTCGAATCTCATACATTATGCATGAGGCCTCTTGGAAGCACAGCAGGACCAACATCTCCTGTATAATATCTCTGTATAAAGTTCAGGGCCAACGTCATCCTTTAGGCCGACACAGTAACACAGCAAGGTAAGACCCCTGGGGAGACCTATGGGCATATATACATCACATCTTGCTTGGAAGGATAGAGGAGACCGAGACTTCCCGGCTGACACACTGACAAGAGACGCTGAGGTTCCTGCATGCAGACACTCCAGCTCGCAGTGGTCTAACATCCCTAGTGGGATGTCCAACTCGAGACCAGGACGGGGTCCCATATTCTCTCATTCTCAGGTAATGGGGTTGACTAGATCCTAGAGGGATTCTTGGCATAACACCTACACAGATGCTAGGTACATTTAGGTACATCTAGTCAGGGAGGCATTGTAGGAGTACGCACTTTTTATCATGTTTTATGTACTTATATATATTCATTATTTCTGCAAGATGGTAGAACTTTACCATCCCTTTACTTTCGTAGTACTTCTAATCATATATCTCTGCTACTATCTAATGGTTGTTGCAGCTCATCTATTCTACACTAGAATAACAACTGTTCAATAAATACTTATTGAAAATGCTCAGCCTGTTTATTCTGTGTAACTCTCTGAGAAAACTAAGTGAGCACGAGTGACTGAGTGAAAGGTAGTATATTGTTTCCACGATTCTGAGGGATCAGGGTTGTCATGTTCTGAGGTTGCCAGAATCTATTCTCTCCTTGGCAAGAGGAGATTATAGTGGCACTGTGAGCTAGCTGATACAGACAGGCTAACATATCTGGTGGGGGTGCACGGAATCAGTCCGCCACCAATCCCACAGTTTATGTTATCCAAACGCGCAGATCCTGTATAGGTTATATAGGAACTACACGACAACTGAGACTGGGCGACTGGGGCAGATATTGATACGATCTGATGTGGGCGATGAAGAGAAGAATGTGGTAGCCAATCAGGCCGCTCAGTGGGCTCGTCACCCCATTTACAGTGTGGAGGATGTGTGGAGTGTGATGAAAGATTATGAGCCGTTTGTGCAGCAGCATGCCCTTAAGCATATGTCGGCTACTTTGATTGGCCTGTGGGAACAGTGTTTTAATGATGCCGCACCCCAGATTATTTATGATATTAGGGACATTGTGTATGCTGCTGATATGGCACCTAGTCAGGTCTTTGGTAATGTCGCAACACTGGTCGCTTATCGAGGTAGGCTGCTTGAGAAAAGCCCAAAACCAGTGTCCAAATTCCCGATGAGGGAAGTCCACCCCATATATCACCCTGAAATACCAGAACTACGGGATCAGCCTAACATTGTTACTAGACCCCGGGTAGAGGCCCGGTTCCAGAAACAAAGGGTTTATAATCCATGGAAGAGGAGTGAGGTTTTGTCCCTTAAGACTCAGTTACCCGACCGTAGGAAAAATCCTACTGCGTATTATAAGGAATTGGCGGAGGCCGCTTCATCAACAGTGATGACGCTTGCAGATATTGAAATGTTCTTTAGTTTACTGGTACCCGTTGATATTTGGAGGCAGGTACACACACAGGACCATGTTGCAGAATTGGGTTGTCCCTGGGATCAGATTAAAGTATGGGACCAGGAGAGGAAGCCTGGTGAGAAGCCTAAGGCCGAGATACTAACCTTGCCTGGCCGAATTATTTCTTATATGCATTCTCTTATTCCACCAAGAAGGGTAGATTGGGACAAGTTAACGGCATGTCGTCAGAAGAAAGATGAAAGTGTGTCTGATTTTTTTTCACTCTATTTGAAGTCTTGTTTTGGGATTTTAGCGGACAGGACTCGTCGGTGGAGGGTGGTGTCCGATTGTTCGTCAACAGATTTGTTACGAACCTGCTTCCTGAGATCGCGACTCGGTTGCAGGCTTCGGAGAGCACTTGGACTACCTCCTCCCCTTCTGTAATATTGAGTATGGCACAGTATTAAGAACACAGGGAAAATGAGGAGAAGATGGAGAAAAAGCACAAAGAATTGAAGACTGTGTTATTGCAACAGGCTTCTCGAGGGAATGGTAGAGGACGTGGTGGTTCGGACCGACAGCTTCCGCGTCCCGAGGGGACGAGCGTCTCGTGGATGGGGCGTGGAGACGGTGGCCAGGACAGGGTTCAGGCTGCTGGGACATAGAAGGGTCAGAACTACTTTGACGACCCTAGGGGCAAACAGTATTACCACGATGATTATGATTTGGATGAGGTGACCGGAATGTCTCACAGCTAGGACAGCCAGGGACAGGGTGAGTGACCAGTTCAGATACCTGTAGATCATCGCAGTCCTTATGTTACTGCAGACTTGCATGGCTCAGCTAAGGAATTTTTGGTGGATACAGGTGCTATGAATAGCTCTATCTACCGTTCACTGGTCCCCGGGGCAGCTCTGTCTGGCCATAATAATGTTTCGGTAGGATTTTCTGGTGTACTGGTTGTAAGCCCCATTTCCAAACCTCTTACATTGACTATAGGTCCTTTTACTGTGGATTCACCGTTCTTATTAACATCAAATTGTGGGGAAAATTTAATGGGCTTAGATTTATTAAAGAAGTTGCATGCGACAATTTATTGTTCTCCGGAAGGTGTTTACATGACAATGCGTCCGTATGTGGTCAACTGTGAGCAGTGCCTATCCAAAGATGCACCCCTCCCTGCTGAATTTAAGGATGTGCCGCCCAGGTTGTGGGCAACAGGTGACACAAATGTAGGACTATTGCAAATTCCCCCGGTTTCCATTAAAGTTAAAGACCATACCATTTTGCCTCGTATTTCCCCCACAAAATACCACAGGCAGGGGAGCGAGCTTTGTTGCAGATTATACAGGATCTGGTTGAGTCGGGAGTTGTTGAAGAGACGACTGCGAATGTGTGTAATAGCCCTATTCTTCCCATTCTTAAGAGGGCACCTTCAGGCTCCTCTGATGATCACCCAGATGTTTATCGTTTTGTGATTGACTTGCACAAAGTTAATAAAATAGTGGTTCCTCAGTTCCCGGTGGTCCCTGACATTACTGCCCTTCTGACGATGATTCCTTCCTCTGCTAAATTCTTTTCTGTCATTGATCTGAAAAATGCATTCTTTAGTATCCCGAGCCATCCCGACAGTAGGCACTTGTTCGGTTTTACCCTCGCTGGCAGAAGCTTTAGATTCTGTCAAGCTCCTCAACGCTATACTGAGAGACCTAGTATATATAGCCAAGCCTTGAAAGCCCAATTGGACTCCCTCACGCTTTCCTCAGGTAATGTATTGCTTCAATATGTGGATGATATCCTCATTGCTTCTGACACTGAAAAGGGATGCAAAGACAGTACGGTTAAGTTGTTGCTACATTTGGCTCACCACGGACATAAAGTGTCCCTTTCTAAATTTCAATATTGTCGACAGGAGGTCACCTATTTAGGTCACCTACTGTCGAAGGAGGGTAGGAGATTGACCCCTGAACGCATCAGCACCATTGTTAAAATGCCTATCCCTAAAACTCAGAGGGATGTGCGCGCTTTTATTGGCATCACTTCCTACTGTCGCCAATGGATCCCTAATTATTCGTTACTAACAAAACTCCTGCTTGTGCTAACCACTAAAGATGTGCATGAACCCCTGCCTTGGACGCCTGAATGTCAGCAGTCTTTTGGGCGATTAAAAGTTGCGCTTTGCTCTGCACCTGTGCTTGGTACGCCTGATTATATGAAGCCGTTCGTGCTGTACGTACACGAGACGGCCGGTTGTGCGCTTTCTGTCTTAACACAGGCCTTTGGAGGTAAGCAATGGCCATGTGCTTATTTTTCTGCTCTTCTTGACCCTGTCGCAAGAGCCCTCCCAAGCTGTCTAAGAGCGGTTGCGCCAGTGGCCATCTCTATAAGGCAATCGGCTGGGCTCTTACTTGATACTGACCTCACAGTCATGGTACCCCATGCTGTGGATACACTTTTGAATAAAACCAAGACACAGCACCTCACCAGTGCACGTCTGACCGGTTATGAATTGACCCTCTTTGCACCCCATGTCACGATTAAAAGATGTGCCACTCTAAACCCAGCCACGTTGCTACCCCTCCCTTCTGAGAGTGAGGAAATTGATATACATGATTTTATTTTTCGGAGGGAGGAGAAGGCGAAGGGACGGGTAGACCTGACTGATGTTCCCTTATCTGACCCCAAGGGGAACTATACATCAATGGCTCTTGTTTTAAGTTACCAGATGGCACTACAACTGCTGCATATGCGATCACAACACTGCACACGGTAGTTGAGACGTCACGAGTTCCTTATCAGTCGGCCCAAGCAGCGGAACTCGTTGCCCTTATACGAGCCTGTGAGTTGAGCGAGGGACTGCCTGTCAATATTTATACTGACAGCCAGTGCGCTTTCGGAGTCGCCCATAATTTTGGGTGACTCTGGGCAGAGAGGGGGTTTCCCACTTCCCATGGGATGAAGATACAGAATGGCCCTCTTATACATAGGCTTTTGTCGGCCCTGACACTCCCCAAGAAATTAGCGATAATAAAATGTAGCGCCCACAAGGCAATAACTGATGATGTGGGTAGAGGGAATGCATTTGCAGACCAGAGGGCTAAGGAGACAGCCCGAACAAAGATGAGAAGGATGTTTGTAGCAGGTCCAGCTAGGTGGGAGCCCGAGGTTACTATGTTTGAGGATACGTTGGCAAATGTCAAGGAGATTCAGAGCGAGGCAACGATCGAGGAGTTAGCAGTATGGCAGGAAAGCACAGCACGTTTGGATGAGGAAGGGTGTTGGACGGATAAGTCAGGGAAACAGAGGTGGATGTTACCAGATGCATACGTTCTCCCCGTAGTCACTATGGCGCACGGGCCAGCCCATATCAGTGCAAAAGATATCTGTAAATTGTTAGATCCTGTATGGCACAATGACAATATCCCCAAGACGGCCGCCCATTTGATCAAATATTGTATGGTGTGTATGATGCACAATCCTGGGAAGGGTACCCCCTACACCACCTGGCAATTTTGCACCCCCTACTTTTCCTTTTGAGGTCCTCCAATTAGATTACATAGAGATGGATCGAGTCAACAATTTGAAATATGTGTTAGTGGTTGTTTGCGCATTCAGTAAATGGGTTGAGGCTTACCCCACTAAAGAAAATACAGCCATAGCGACTGCAAAGGTACTCATGAAGGAGTTCTTTCCTCGCTTCGGCTTGCCCTGTTTGATTTGGAGTAACAATGGAAGCCATTTCAGTGCGAGAGTCATACAGTTGGTTTGCGAAGGACTCCACATCAAACAAAAGTTTCATGCTGCGAATCACCCCCAGTCAGCGGGTCTAGTTGAGAAGTACAATGGTACTCTCAAACTGAAATTGGCAAAGATTCAGGAGAGCACAGGGTTGCAGTGGCCAGATGCTTTACCATTACCCCTCTTGTCTACAAGAACAACTGCTCATTCTAGAACAGGATTGTCACCTTAAGAGGTCTTGTTCGGGCACCCAGCAAATGTCTGGGGCGTCCCAAGTCCTCGGAAAGTTTCCGAGATTGAATAGCCTTTGTTAGTGGTCTATTTGTACGAGTTAACTAAAAGTCTGCGTTCTATTCACCAACAAATCCAGGACACACTTCCGCCAGCACCTGAGGGGCCCGGGCATAACATTCGGCCCAGGGATTACATCCTGATGCGTAACTTTCAGAGGAAGAAGGTTTTGGAGCCGAGGTGGAAGGGGCCAGTCCAGGTACTCCTTGCCACCCGCACAGCAGTCGAGGTTGCTGGCCGAAAGAATTGGATACACTGCCAGCATTGCCGGAAAGTACCTCTTCCTCTGCCTTACGACCAGTGGGTCCTTGACAGCATTGGGGATTTGGAGTGGGAGCAGGTGCCCCCCTTTGTCCCCTTTTCGGATGCCCAGCTGACGTGGACCCAAACGGAGGATGAGAATGCCCCCTGAGGTCAGGGCCATTCAGGAGTCCCCGTTCTACTGGCCCATCTGTGCTCGAGTCCCAGTCTATTGACCCCTCTGTGTCTGAGCCCCCTGAGTCCCTTTTTCCCGACCCCTCTGTGCCTGGAGCAGTTGGGTACAATTTGCACCCCCAACGGAGGAACAGTGCACCAAAGGAAAAGTTAGATTAGCAGGGATGGACTCGATAAGTCAGGCAACAGTAGCATAGGGAGAGACGAGATTGGTGCATTGTTCGGACACTGGACAGGATAGACTGAATGTGCTCCCCTCGAGGGGGGTACCTTATCCTGAGCGACGTGGGATCTTCAAGAGCTGGTCCGACAGCTCCACTGCCGGTGCTCAACAGCGCCAACGTTGTGAACAATAAGAGTCTGCCAGCGAGGCTCTAGCGGACGCTGGGAACATTTGCCTTTTGCCCTTCGTTTTCTTGCATTTTTTTCCCCCCCTTGGTTCCATAATGTATCCCTTTGGCCGCCCCATCGAGGAGGAAGAGCAGCCATTTGCGGCACCGCGTTTAAAGCGGGATGGACCTAGTTGGTCTGCTTGGTCCACAAAGAGTAAAATAGTTTTCGTAGTGATCGTTGTGATTTCCTTAATAACAGTGCTTGGGATAACATGGTTCTTAGAGGAAAAGTATCCTGTGCGCTCTTTGATTGGTACGCCACCTGTTCCCCCTGAGCATATATTCGTCACTTTGGCACCTCACAAAGGGGAGCACCGAAAGTCTTATAAGGATAATGTGTTTATACAAATGTTGCACCAGACACATAATGCGTCTAACATGACAAACTGTTGGGTGTGTGGACTACTTCCCTCAGTGACCCATAAAAGTGAGAACTTATTGTCTATGCCATTGTCCTATATTAGTAGCTGTGAGGGGTGGTTTGCATTGCTTAGTATGGTACGTCCACCTCCCCAATTTAATACATTAGAAAGAAAGAGTATTGGTCCCCGCCCCATGATACAAAACATACGCTTCCAGCATAGAGCACCTCCTGGTCGAGAGCCGTTCGGAAGATTGTTCTTAAGTTCTTGCATGCATGCGTACAAAGGGGTGAGAAATGGAACATGGTCTCATATGGAAATAGATGAGTTCCTGGGATTAAACATCAGAATATTTCCAGTCCTTCCAGGCTCGTAATGTTACTGAAGATAAGCCAATACCGCTGTCAGTGGTTAACACCACAGCTACTTTGTGTCCAGGGGAGTGGGAAGATGGAGGTAGGGGAGAGCAGGTGCAACACCACATATAAGCTGAGAGCAAAAGATAGTCCAACCCTGATACCAACCCCCAATGTCTATTTCATTTGTGGATCCCAAGGTTATGTTTGGCTCCCTGAGGGGTGGTCGGGTAAGTGTTATCTCTCTTACCTCTTACCCCCTGTTTATATAGCTCCGCCCAATTACCATAAGGACCATCGATTGCAACATAGGAGCACATACCTGTCCCGAGTCAGGAGGGTTATTAACACAGAAGATACAGATCAGACAGACACCACTCTGCAGCAGTTCACCAATGCCATGAAAGGTATTATACCCTTTTGGGGCCCTATGTCCAATAGCCTTAATATTCGTCGTCTCACAAGAGTTGTAGAAGGGGTCATTAATACCACAGCTGGAATATTGACAAATATTACAGCTGAGCTCCAGACTGCGAGGCTTGTTGCTTTACAAAACAGGATGGTGTTAGACGTCATCCTTGCTGATCGGGGAGGGGCCTGTCGCGTCATTGGCAGTAGTTGTTGTGTATACATCTCAGACCATGCCCCTAATGTATATGCTGCCATCCAGAAGTTGCACAGGCTCGCATCCGACATCCACCAAGAAAATGGTACATGGACTCTCTCTGGATGGTTCTGGGGTCTATTCACATCCTTTGTTGGAAGATTCTTATCTTCCTAGTTGCAATTGCTGGTATAATTTTAACCTGCTGCTTGTGCATACACTGTCTTCCTGCTTGCTGTGCTTACTGTGTAAAAACACTGGCACCCAAACCAAAGGTTCCAGTACATGACCGTAAGACAACTGCCATGATGATGAAGGATATCAATGACCTAATGTCGATAGATGAGGGCATTTTTGAATATTGATAATGCGTGTATTACTGATATGTACAGTAGCAAAATGTTAGCAAATGCTAAAAGGAGGGTCTGTTGGAATGGAAAATGTTTTTGGTCGACTTCCCCTTGCATTGTACGATTTAAGTTAGCATTTGCTGCACCATTTTGTATTCAGCCGCCATTTTGTACCATGACAAAAACTAAGCTTCTGTCTTATTCTGTTTGCCGCAGCAGGAAACAGCCTCAATGTTTTTTTTTTTTATTTCTCCAAGGTTGAGCTTCGCTGCACTAATGAATAGACGGTCTTGTCTTTGTATACCTTTCCCGTTAGATAGGCCAGATCCCACCCTTAGAGTGGCGGGCACAGGCAGAGTAACCTTGGAACTGAGATAGCATGTACCCGGTCTTAGGTTTGTAGCTCATCCTTCTGTGTCTCCTTTGTTCCCCAGCTACTAACTGGAAAATTCCGGTCTGGGCGCGTCCTTAGGGGTACTGGAAATGTATATCATGTATTACCATGTTGGCGGGGGTCAGTCCCTCTGCAGCAATCCAAGAAGGCTGGTCAGACTGGACTCCGCTCGAGTGTATGACTAATAAATAACTTTGGTTTGTATTCTCTACTGTCTGACCGACTCTTCATTTGTTTGGAAGGCTGAGAGGTGGTCGCGAGTGACCCGGGTGACCCTATTCGGGTCACTTTCTTCATGGTTCCTTAGGTCCCCCGCGCTTCTAGGTCTTCTGGGTATAGTCTTGACTCGAGTCGTGGTTCGCATACCATTAATTTAGTATATGGTTTGGTCTCCCTCTGGTGACCACTATGTATTCCGTGCTACTTACCTGTTTCTATTGAAAAGTATTGTGCACATTGTATATATCTCCGACTAGGAGATATCTGTATGTGTTAGTGTCTTATAATAAATACATATTTTTATAAATACACTGTGTGGTTCTTTTTCACTTAATCGATACCTATAAGATTATGTTCTGGTAAAACAAGCTGCTTTACACTCCTTCTGGACTAAGCCTGAAGGCTGCTCTCCACAGCTACCACTTAGAGAGCTTTCTAAGGTTGTCTAAGACCACTAAAATCACCATAGGGTTGTCTGGATCGGTGCAAGGTGCCCACTTACATAAGTGTACACCATATACCAAGCCAGCTTCTCACAGTACCATATCCTATGGACTTACAGATAAGTTAATTATGCCAGTCAAGAGTTTACCAATTTTACCATGTTGAAAGGGGGAGCACTAGCACTTTACCACTGGCTAGTAGGGTTAAAGGGCAAAGAATTCTGTAGGGAGCAAAAATAGGGTCCAGCAAAAGGGCCAAAAACATTTGGTGTATGTAACCATGCAGAAAGGGCACATTTCCAACAGAAAGCAACTGACACCAGCTCGCCTGGGTGGTGTTTGTAGTCAGCCCACTCGTCACTTCTGGCGACGAACAATGTGGGTGCGGACCTGCACGACGCCACCTACCAGCATGTAGGAGGACTGCTTTTCAGTTCCGGACCCAGTCTGGTACCGGGAGGAATATTCACAAGGTGAAGGATCTGCAATTAGAATATCCAACCAGAGAGGTCCTTACTGAAGGTAAGTAACTTATTTGTCACCCCTCCCTCACTCACACACAAACACCACTGTACTGGTAGAGCAGTTGGTACAAGTGTCGTGCTCTGCATACATGCTTGGATGAGGTTGACTGGATTTTCTGGCAAAGTGCAGGTATCGCTGATTGACATGCCCTTTGATCTGTTTCGGCTCTTCAGAAAGAAGGCAGACTCCACACTGTAGTGGCTTAAAGATAGTAAAGCCAAAGTGGGTTCCTTGGGGTGCCACAGACGCAGCACCAGCAGACATCACACAGGACACCAGGAGCACCAGTTCTACAAATCATCTTCCCCTGCTAAACAGCACCAAACAGCTTTTGTTTATCCAGTGACCCATGCTTGGTTGAGTATTTTCTTTCAGATCGGTGATCCATCACATCCAACAGATGGGTCGTGCAAATTATCCCAATGGGTGTACTACCTTTCATTACCTCCTCACTCCACATCAGAGCAAAGTTCGGAGCAGCATCTGTCTATCCTGCTGCAAGAGGTACCCTGAATGCCTTCCTGTGGAAGCACATATTCTAAATGCTGACATTGGCTCAGGTCCCGTTTGGTCTGGAACCAGGAGACTGGATGGTGTTCATAATTTGCAGGGCATGTATTTTCATATACTCGCGCTGTAGTCCCACAGGTGTTACCTGCGCTACAAGGTGAGCCAGCAGCACTTTCAATTGCCATGCTTCCTTTCGGCCTCACCGCTGCACGACCTCCCCCACCTGTGGATGTTCACAAGTGATGGCAGTCCCTGCCCATCTCAAAAGGCAAGGGGTTTCTGTATTCTCATATCTGATAGAGACTTCTAGCCACAGATTTCTTACCTCAGAATTATCTCCAGGCATTAGACTGGATCCAGAAACTTTTTCCGCATGTCGGCATTCTCCCTGGAAGTGACATGCCTGGCACCTATATAGGCACCACCCCAGCGTGCAGACGTCAGTGCTTTTCTTTCCGCACTAGTCAGTGCAGATCTGGAGACAGCTACCCCCAGTCAATTTTTGCCTGACCCTTTTTTCTACTTTTTTTTTTTTTTTTGAGAGAGAGAGATCTGGTTTGGCAGGGATGTTCACTAGGAAGGCCGGCTTCAAGCCCTGCGGCGGCTGTAATTGACTTGATGCGAAGACCTGTGCCGATTGTCATGCCATGCACCCAAAGGCCTTGAGGGATGAGTTCTTCAAGCTCCTTGACGTGCGATGCCACGATGGTCTTGATATCGGTTGAGAGGAAGGTCGATCGGTCACAGAGCACCAAGATCCTTGTGCACTTGAAGTCATCCGGGCAAGTCCCTCAAGAAAAAAACCAAGAAGTCAGAGAGGTCTTCGACTTTGCCCTGTCCTTTGCGGTCTTCAAACGAGTGTCGTCATTCGAGGTCTGGATCTGTGGTTGAGCTTGCTCCTGGGCTGGCTGCGCGCAACCCCATGTTTCCAGGAGCCAGTGTGACCCCCGCCCAACTACGAAAGTTTTATGAGGCCATGCACCTCATATTTGGGTAGGCAGGCGGCCTGTCCCCGCCAGCACATCTTCAGGTGCCGCATGTTTGGGAGGGGCCCCTACTGGTTCCCCACCAGCAGTCCGCCCCCAGCGCTAGACAGGCCCCTTGGATCCACAGATGGATCCAGACTGGCGCTGGTCGTACCATCTCAACCATCCCCGACATCCTCCGGCGACGCTATCCCCATTCTATTCTCTGAAACAGAGCTGGAGGGGCGCCGACTGGAGCCATGAGTTTCAGAGTCTGAGCCCTATTCTTTTTGGCTAGGACTTGGGGAAGATTAGGAGGGGTCGCCGGACCCTGAAGAATACCAGCCCCTAGATCCCACAATGGAGTGGTATGAGGACTTGGCGGAGGCCAGTGGACTGGAAACTTCTCCAGATACTGGCATGCTTTCTCCCCCCTAGCATGGCTAAAGGAGGGCGCGTCATTTGCTATGGTGGTGAGAAGGGCAGCCGAGGTCCTGGACTGTAGCCTACCCTCAGTGACAGCCAAGATTAATGTCTTGACAGTGGTGTTTCAGCCTGGAATGACCCCCTCAGAACCACTTCTCCCGTTTATTGAAGCTCACACGGATGTTCTGCTTGGGACTTGGTCCAAGCACAGGGGCTCCTGTGAACAGGACAATTGTCTGCTGCCATCACCCCGCCCCAGGGGACCCTCAGTTCCTCGCACAACACCCCAACCCAGAGAGCTTGGTCGTCCAAGCCTCTACTTCCTGTGTAAATCTTGCAGTGGCGGCTGGTGACATTTGAAAGGGGTGAGGCGTACAAGTTGTGGCTGAGCGCACTATGGCGAGCGAGCGTAGCAAGCGAGCCTGACTTGCCCTGCTCCTTGCTGAAGTGAATAACAAAATGTGCATCTGACATTACCATGCTAAGATAACTGCTCCTTTTCCCCACGGGCTGCTTAATGCTCGATAAACTAGAGTCAAAACACAATTATCTTCATGTAAGCCCCGGAGTGCAATAATTTGGTAGGATGCACAGAAATGCTTTTCAGTACGCATCCTTGGGGCCCGCCTTTACAGTCACAAGGTTGACACTTGTCCTGCAAGATTTGTGCTGAGAGACTTTATTTTTATCTTCTGTAGCAGAATCACCCTTGTCACCTAGAAAGTGAGACAGTAATGAAGCCTGAAGGTGGTAAAGCAGGGGGGGGGGGGGGATGAAGAAAGTTGCTTCTCATTTAAATCGACTTAAAAGCATCCCAAAATGTACGCGTTTCTAATGACTTTGTGAGCACCCCAGATCTTTGAGCGCAGGCAGGAGGCATCACTCTCTCAAGAAAGCCTGTTTATGCTCAGAGACGCTAAGAGCCTTGGCAGAAAAGCCACAGCTTCAAGTCATCGCCGCTTTTAATGCAGACACATTTACGAATAAAGGGAACACTGTGGGCGGTAGGTGTGTGCATGGAAACGTGCGTGGAAATGTACCTGGGGAAAACAAAGAAAAATCGCTGTATTGTTAATAAGAAATGAACGAATAAGGAGAAAAGGGAAAAGTCTTCCTGCGCGTCCTGAAAGCCAAATGGTTAGTAGTGGAGCACAAACCTGGGGGGAGAGAACTGTATAAGGTGGTAGCCAAGCCTCTCACAAGAATACTACCTGCCTCATGGTGCTACGATGCTTGCGCACATACTGATTGTCGTTGTGACATCTCAAAGTGCCACACATGAAAGGGTAAGAAGTGCAAGTTTTGCGCTTTAAAGCAAAAACGGGGCCAGCAATCCAAGGGAACAGAAAAACTCCAGCATTTTAAAAAGACTTCAAGCTCTCTGCCACGGAACTGCCCCTCCCCCTTCGCTCCACTCAAGCCTCCCTCGCACTACCCTTTCCAACAAACCCAAATGCCAGCTTTTAATCCATCGGCTGCAGTGAAAAGAATCTCTGGTGTGAGGAAGGGCCAAGAAGCCTGCACGAGTATTTTACAAGGACGATAGAAAGTGCACCCGCTCGACGATGAAGGTGTAAAGGGCGTCGGAGGCAAAAAGAAGAATTAATGTAAACACAGTGTTTGCTATAAGTTTAGGCATCACGTGCATTGCACCCTCACGCCCTGTATTACATCTTTTTCTAAAGCAGACAGTGCAGGACGTTCGCGTGTAAAGAGCGTTCACCAGTGTGAGGTGCACCCTCTGCTCACAAGTCAGTCATTTCTGTAAGCGCACAATACGTGCGCTGCTCACTGATGCCGTCTGTGTAACGGATGAGAGACAAATACCTGCTGCTAATGTTTACAGTTCAGCACATTATAAATGGAAACTGTCTCTAACGTGCTTCGTGCACGTGCAGTTTTCTTCCGTCATCCGGCTGCACCCCTACAGTTTTACAACTGCACCACCAGTCACGGGGGGAAATGGGGTAGTCGCAGGGGGATGGGGAGGCGGGAGGGGTTCGTTTAATTTAAAAAAACATTAAATAAAACTTACCATCCCGCTTCTGGAAGGGTCCCGACTCCCGCCGTCCTGCGTGTTCAATTCTTGCAGCTCTCGTCAGAAAGGCAGCCTCCCTCCCTCCTGTGATGGGCGCTGTTATAGCGCGGGCCGCGGGGTGCGCCGCATGCAGCGCAATAAGAAGCGCACTCCGCGTTGCTGTGTAACTGGAGGACTGCCCCCAAGCGGGCACGCCCCTCCCTTTTATTAGCGCGCCCCGCCCGCCGACGGGAGCGCGTGTGCTTTACATCCGGCGGCGGCCGGCAACCACTAGACTGCTCATTACATCCCATCCCAACTCAGTCCTTTTCCTTCCGCGAGTGGCTGGTTGCTCCACCGCCTGACATGCGTATTCTCTCAGTCGGGAGCTGGGTCTGGGGTTTTCTCGTAGCTTGTATCTAGGGCATCCACCCCGGGTGGCACTGATGGCCTCGGCTGGCTCCGAGCCACTCGGCGCCGGGTTGCTGCGGATGGTGATCAGCGGCTCCGGTCCCGAGCACTCTGCTCCTGGTGTTGTGGGCATTGATGTCGGCTCGGTCTCTCTCGAGGACTCCGTTTGTTCGGTGTCATCCCGACACTCTGGGTGTTGGTCTCCCTCGGCCTCTAGGGTGACCCTAGGCTCCAGTATCTTCTTGAGCCAAGATACGTTCCTTGTTACTCGCTTGTCTCATCTTGCCACCGTAACCATGGTACCTTTTACATCGACCACCGTCCAGTGGCCCGGCTCGTACCTAGTCCGAAACTTGCTGCCTGGCCTCCGGTCTTTCAGGAGTACCGAGTCTCCCCTGCGGATCTCTCGGAATGCTGCTCCCCGGCTCTTGCTCACGGCCAGATTCTGCCTCCTTCTCCTCTCGGCTACTTCTTCCGCATGGTACGGGGGCGGGGTCCATCCTGGGCAGACTGGGAGCCCGTCCCGGCGAATACCGTTAAACATCAGGGACCATGGCGTGCACTTTGTAGTGCTGTGCGGGGTGCCTCTGTACTCCCGAAGGAAGGACTGTAGGTGTAGTTCCGGGTCTCCAGCTTCCAGGGTGGGATTGCGCAACGCTTTGTTGAGCGTTCTCATGAACCTCTCAGCCTCCCCATTGGCTTGGGGCCACTGGGGAGTGATGCGGCGATGTCTTATGCCATGTCTCTGCATGAGGTCACGGAACTCGCTGCCTTGGAAAGGGGGCCCATTATCACTCTTGATTTCTTCCGGGCACCCAAACATGGCGAACATCTTCTCCAGTACAGGGCCCACTTGAGAGAACACGGTAGAGCGGACTACCTCTACTAGAGGGTATTTCGAGTGACTGTCTATCATCACCAGCGTCACTCGCCCGTCGGGGAAAATCCCGAAGTCGATGCTCACTCTCTCCCATGGAGTCTTTCCATGTTCCTCGGTCTGTATGGCATGCCGGGCATCTCTTCACGATTTCCTCAACTTGGGTCTCCAGCCCTGGAAACCAGACCTTCTCTCGCATTCGGGCCTTCATTCTTTCGACCCCTTGGTGTCCTCCGTGGGCTAGTTGTGTCGCCTGGTGTTGCAGGGGGGACGGTATCACTATCCTGGATCCTCTAAGCACGACCCCTCCTTGTGTAACGCTCAGTTCGTTCCTAACCCTCCACATCTTTAGGAGGCTCTCCTTCTCGGGGCCGGCCCAGTCATTGGCTGACTGCAGGAATTGAGTCCAGTGACCTCCTTGGACGGCTGTCCGTACCCTAGCCAGTACCGGGTCGCTCTCCACGGCTGTGGCGATGTCTTCTAACGTCAGGGCTTTCGGGCATGTTACTGTGGTTAGCATGTTGAGGTGGCACTCCAAGTCGTCCGTTCCCACTTCTTCGTCTTGGTCCTGGAGTGGGGCTGGGTGCCTCGAGAGGAAGTCAGCGGGATTCTTGGCGCCGGGGCGGTAGATCACTTCCATCTCGTATTGTTGTAGCCCGATGGCCCACCGTTCAATCCTCGGGGGAGGGTGTGGTGCCGACCCTCGAAACAGTGGCACCAGTGGTTGGTGATCCGTCACCATTCTGAAGGGTTGGCCACAGATGTACAGGTTGAAATGCCGGCAGGCCCACCGGATGGCCAGGGCTTCCCTTTCAATGTGTGCGTACCGCCTCTCCGTGGGTGAGAGCGCCTTGCTGGCGTATGCCAGGGCTGCCCACCTGCCAGGTTCTTGTTCTTGGGTGAGTACTGCTCCTAGTCCCACCGGGCTGGCGTCAACGAGTATCTCTGTTTGTTTGGCCGGGTCAAAGTATACTAGAGTGGTGTGATCCAAAAGGGCCATTTTGATGCTCTGGAATGCCGTTTCCTCCAGGATTCCCCACTTCCACATGGCGTCGGCTCTGGTGAGGTTGCGGAGTGGTTCGGCTATGGTGGCCAGGTCGGGGATGAATCGGCCACAGTATGTGGCCATTCCTAGGAAACTTCGCACCTCGGATACTGTTGCAGGGGCTGGGGCGTCCTTGATCGCCTGGGATTTCCGCGGGTCTACTTGAATCCCTTCCTGGTTAAATAGGTACCCGAAGAATTCTATTTGTTTCTGAAACAGGAGGCACTTCTCTTTGTGTAGCGTGACGCCGTGATCTCGTAGCCGCTTCAGCGTTGCCCTGAGGTGCCGGTAGTGGTCGTCCGCAGTTTCCGAGTGGATAAGGATGTCGTCACTCACGTTTAACACCCCGGGTAGGCCTGTTAGAATCTCTCTTACTGCGTCCTGAAACACCTCCGCTGCGGACGATATTCCAAAATTGAGGCGCTTGCATCTCCGCAGCCCCAGGTGGGTACTGAACGTAGTTATGTATCGACTCTCTTTGGCGAGGACTAGCTGGTGATATCCTGCGTTCAAGTCTAGTTTTGAAAACCAGCGAGATCCGTTGACGTCGGCCACAATGTCGTCCATCGTTGGCGTGATGTGACGTTCTCGCTTTATGGCCTTGTTGGGGAGGCGCATGTCTATACACAGCCTGATTTTCCCTGGCTGTCTGGGTTTCTCGGCAATCACCATGGGGGACACCCATGGTGTAGGTCCTGAGACTTTCTCGATGACCCCTTGGTCCTCCAACTTTTGTAGCTCTTGTTCCACAAGGGGTCTGAGGTGGAAGGGTATTCTCCTGTGTCGTAGTGCCGTTGGTGGAACAGATGGGTCAATGTGGAGCTGGACTGGTGCTCTCTTGATCCGGCCCAGTCCTTGGAACAGATCTGCAAACTGGTCTAACAGCTCTTTGGTCTGGTTTGCTTGTACACTCCTTGCGAACATTACTAGTTGGAGGTCTTCTGCAGCGTGGCTGCTTAACAGGGTATCGGCCTCCTGGTTGATCACGTGGATGTCGGCCGTGATCTCGTTCTCCTCTGACCGTATGGGTACTGTCATCTTGCCTCGGACTGGTAGGGGTGTGTCGCTTCCATACGCGAATATTCTGGTTTTGGATGGTTTTAGCTCGGGCTTGGGCTTCAGCTGATTATATTGTTGGATGCCCATTACGTTTACTGACGCGCCAGTGTCAATTACAGCGCGCACTTCTGACCCCGCAATCTTCACCGTGCACGTGGGCTGGGGCCTTCTTCGCTTCTTCAGTGCTTGCGTGAATGATACTAGATAGGTTTCACCATCGTCGTCCTCGGTGGATGAGCCTTCGGCTTGGTATGGTGTTCGGTCGCCCTTTTGCCGCCCTTGGGACGACGACAGTGACAGGTGTGACAGCTGTCTCACCAGCTTGCGTTCTGGCTTGGCTCCTCTTCTCTCCCTCCTCTGGTCTCTTCTCCGGCACACCGACGCAAAGTGGTTTGGTATCCCACAGTTGGTGCACGTCTTCCCTTGTGCAGGGCACTTGTGGGGTGGGTGTTCTTCATGCCCACAGTATCCGCACTGACCTCTCGGGGTCTGGGGCGGGTGGTCCCGAGGCCTGCTCCTCCCGTCCCGCGTGGTGATGGCGTCGGTTCTCGCCGTCTTGACGGTTGCGCTCTTCTCAGTTGTGCGTGTCAACGCTAGGTCCATTTCTTCCGCTCGGGCGGCTGATAAGTCGTGTGATCGGGCCATGATCAGGATATCGTTCAGGGGGATGTCAGGCTGCCGCAGAATGAGTCCTCTCAAAATCTTGCTGCGTACCCTTTGGATTAGCTGGGCCCGAATCTCCTCTGCCGCTCGTTCATCGGCGAGATGGGTACTTGCTAGCTCTCAGCCTTGCGTGGAACGCATCAATCGATTCCCCTTTGCGTTGTCTCGCCTGCCGCAGTTTGAACCGTTCATAGTCTGGGGATCGAAGTGCGCATTGAGCGCGGCCACCGCTGCATCGTAATCCGCCGGGCCTCCCGTCCTCGGGAGGTGTTTGAATAGAGTGTATACCTCTTCGCCGGCGTAGTGAAGTAGGAGCGAGCGCTTGACGGCTCCTTCCGTTTCCCTTGTGGCTATGAAGTAATTTTCGAGGCGGCCCAGCCACGTTTTCCATCGTGGGGATGCAGTTGTAGGGTCCGCTGCCTCGCTGAATGGGGGCAGAACTCCTGTGGGTGCATGCTGGGTGACGACACGTATCTGTGCCTGTGCCTGTTGGTTGTCTGGGTTATCACCCATCCTTGTCTTAGGGGGTGTCGCGCCGTTGGCTCTTGCGTCTACTCTCCTTACGCTCGGAGTGGTAGCCTGCCTAGCTTCTCCTCCTTTCCGTCGCGTTTCACTCTTCCCCTTGGTTGCTCCCTGTTAGGGTGTGCCGTGTCGTCGAGCCCTTCCGCCGCTCTCTCTTGCTCCCCTGTGGCGCTACGGCAGAGCGTGGGGTCCCTGTAGGGCGACTGGAGGCGGCAATGGCGCTTGGGGCCTGCACATCGAGGTTGCTGGGCCAGCGTGGGCCAGACGATGGCAGGGGCGCTATCTGTGCGTGTTCACTGCTTGGGGCCCCTGGGTGCGCGCCTTACCGATGGCTTCAGGCCGTGGGTGTGCTCTCTGTTGCAGGCGTAGGGTTGTGGGGCCTCGTTGGGGCCGCTGCGTTGTCGGGCCGGGTAACGCCCTCAGGCAGTCGGCGCTCACGTGTGGGGGGCGTGGGCGTCGTCCCATCCTCGTCGCCAATGTGATGGGCGGTGTTATAGCGCGGGCCGCGGGGTGCGCCGCATGCAGCGCAATAAGAAGCGCACTCCGCGTTGCTGTGTAACTGGAGGACTGCCCCCGAACGGGCACACCCCTCCCTTTTATTAGCGCGCCCCGCCCGCCGACGGGAGCGCGTATGCGTTACATCCGGCGGCGACCGGCAACCACTAGACTGCTCATTACACCTCCCTCCCCTCCGCCAATCACAACGCTGCAATGGCAGCGTTGTGATTGGTGAGGCGCAGCGGAGCGCGCCCCACCCGGGCCATTTTCTCTATGTAGGCAGCTGCATGCAGCCTACATAGAGAAAAAGGGAGAGTGGGCGGTCCTGCTCGAGGGCAGGGTGGGAGTGGCTTGCCCACTGTTGTGGGTAATGACTGTTTGGTCGGACCCAGGGCAAGCCACTCCCCCCTGCCCTCGAGCAGGACCGCCCACCCCCAACCAGGCACTTCTGCTTTCTCGCAGTGCGAGAAGCAGAAACATAAATGGTGGTAGTTATTACCATTTATGTTTCTGCCTTCTCGCACTGCGAGAAAGCAGTGGGGCGACGCCCCCACGCCCCAATGGGGGAGCCACCACTGAAATCTTGGCATGTTCCCTACCGAATAGGGAATCCAAGAGGCTGGATAGTTTAGGCATGGCATGTTTTCTTTCACCAGCCTGTTACTGCGGTCCGTGAACACTGCGTGCCTTTACTCCCATGAACTATGGGATTTGGCTGCGCAGGTGAAGTCCATGATTCCAGAGGAGACCCGGGCCATACTTTCCCCAAGCTGTTGCTGACAAGAGAGATGCAGATGAGTTCACGATCAGATGTTGACTGTATACCACTGACTCGCTAGGCACAGCAGTTTCATTGCCGGTGGCCTTGCAGCACCACGTCTGTCTGTGAACAACTGGCTTTTCAGGGGAAGTCCAGTCATCACTTGTGGACATGCCCTTTGATAGCTCCCATCTCTTCAGAACCAAGGCAGACTCTGCACTGGAGCGCGCCTAGGATAGCAGGGCTACGGCCATGTCCTTGGGCCTTTCCATAGCGATACAAAAGGGGATGATGGACGGAACGTTTGAGCCAATCAAACACTCACCCCCAGTCAACTGATCTGGGTTTAATCCATCATCATTCTTTAGCTCACTCCACCACCCCAGTTCAGACATGGCCATATGCAAATCAGTCTGACCCTGTGCCTCATGGGAACAGTCCAGCCCGAACTGCCAAGCCATGTCTTCCCTGGACCGGAAACAAGCATCCTAGGACCGGTTTCTGGCATTCCAGCCGTCATCAGCCAGGCTTGCTTGAATCCAGTGGCAAAGTGAGCAAGGGACCCACGTCTGGGCATACCCCCGCCAACTTAGGGCGACCAAAGCGATACAAAAGGGGATGATGGACGGAACGCTTGAGCCAATCAAACACTCACCCCCAGTCAACTGATCTGGGTTTAATCCATCATCATTCTTTAGCTCACTCCACCACCCCAGTTCAGACATGGCCATATGCAAATCAGTCTGACCCTGTGCCTCATGGGAACAGTCCAGCCCGAACTGCCAAGCCATGTCTTCCCTGGACCGGAAACAAGCATCCTAGGACCGGTTTCTGGCATTCCAGCCGTCATCAGCCAGGCTTGCTTGAATCCAGTGGCAAAGTGAGCAAGGGACCCACGTCTGGGCATACCCCCGCCAACTTAGGGGCGACCAAAGCGATACAAAAGGGGATGATGGACGGAACGTTTGAGCCAATCAAACACTCACCCCCAGTCAACTGATCTGGGTTTAATCCATCATCATTCTTTAGCTCACTCCACCACCCCAGTTCAGACATGGCCATATGCAAATCAGTCTGACCCTGTGCCTCATGGGAACAGTCCAGCCCGAACTGCCAAGCCATGTCTTCCCTGGACCGGAAACAAGCATCCTAGGACCGGTTTCTGGCATTCCAGCCGTCATCAGCCAGGCTTGCTTGAATCCAGTGGCAAAGTGAGCAAGGGACCCACGTCTGGGCATACCCCCGCCAACTTAGGGCGACCAAAGCGATACAAAAGGGGATGATGGACGGAACGCTTGAGCCAATCAAACACTCACCCCCAGTCAACTGATCTGGGTTTAATCCATCATCATTCTTTAGCTCACTCCACCACCCCAGTTCAGACATGGCCATATGCAAATCAGTCTGACCCTGTGCCTCATGGGAACAGTCCAGCCCGAACTGCCAAGCCATGTCTTCCCTGGACCGGAAACAAGCATCCTAGGACCGGTTTCTGGCATTCCAGCCGTCATCAGCCAGGCTTGCTTGAATCCAGTGGCAAAGTGAGCAAGGGACCCACGTCTGGGCATACCCCCGCCAACTTAGGGCGACCAAAGCGATACAAAAGGGGATGATGGACGGAACGTTTGAGCCAATCAAACACTCACCCCCAGTCAACTGATCTGGGTTTAATCCATCATCATTCTTTAGCTCACTCCACCACCCCAGTTCAGACATGGCCATATGCAAATCAGTCTGACCCTGTGCCTCATGGGAACAGTCCAGCCCGAACTGCCAAGCCATGTATGCGTTACATCCGGCGGCGACCGGCAACCACTAGACTGCTCATTACACCTCCCTCCCCTCCGCCAATCACAACGCTGCAATGGCAGCGTTGTGATTGGTGAGGCGCAGCGGAGCGCGCCCCACCCGGGCCATTTTCTCTATGTAGGCAGCTGCATGCAGCCTACATAGAGAAAAAGGGAGAGTGGGCGGTCCTGCTCGAGGGCAGGGTGGGAGTGGCTTGCCCACTGTTGTGGGTAATGACTGTTTGGTCGGACCCAGGGCAAGCCACTCCCCCTGCCCTCGAGCAGGACCGCCCACCCCCAACCAGGCACTTCTGCTTTCTCGCAGTGCGAGAAGCAGAAACATAAATGGTGGTAGTTATTACCATTTATGTTTCTGCCTTCTCGCACTGCGAGAGCAGTGGGCGACGCCCCCACGCCCCAATGGGGGAGCCACCACTGAAATCTTGGCATGTTCCCTACCGAATAGGGAATCCAAGAGGCTGGATAGTTTAGGCATGGCATGTTTTCTTTCACCAGCCTGTTACTGCGGTCCGTGAACACTGCGTGCCTTTACTCCCATGAACTATGGGATTTGGCTGCGCAGGTGAAGTCCATGATTCCAGAGGAGACCCGGGCCATACTTTCCCCAAGCTGTTGCTGACAAGAGAGATGCAGATGAGTTCACGATCAGATGTTGACTGTATACCACTGACTCGCTAGGCACAGCAGTTTCATTGCCGGTGGCCTTGCAGCACCACGTCTGTCTGTGAACAACTGGCTTTTCAGGGGAAGTCCAGTCATCATTTGTGGACATGCCCTTTGATAGCTCCCATCTCTTCAGAACCAAGGCAGACTCTGCACTGGAGCGCGCCTAGGATAGCAGGGCTACGGCCATGTCCTTGGGCCTTTCCATGGCCCCTTGCCAACCCCAGTCTGCCTTTCGTGGCCACAGAAGGTGCTTTCAGATGCATCATTACCCACCCAGCCACCACAGTGTGCAAGCTTCCCAGCCTCAGTGTGTTCGAGGACGCGGTACCCACAGACCCCGTGGGTCGGGCAGCCAGAGGTTGGGCCAGTCCACCACTCACCTGGTAGTCACCAAACCCTTTTAGTTTGCCCTCTTACCATTACGGACACCCAGTGGGAGGCAGAATACGCCTTCACCTGCCCCACTGGAGGTCTATAATATCAGACAGCTGAGTTCTACAGATCGTCTGAAGGGGCAACTCACTCCCCCTTGAGCCTACACTTCCACCCACTTGCAACAGGCTGGAGGACCATCTCTCCATTCTCCACCAGGACCTGACGGCTTTCTTGGCCAAGGGAGTCATAGAGATGGTGCTAATGCCAGAATTAGGTTGTGGTTGTTATTATTGCTACTTTCTTGTGCCGGAGGCCTTTGTCCTATCTTCCTTAAGAAGGAGAAGTTTAAAATGCTCACACTCGCTCAAGTCCTGTCTGCCCTGGACCCGGGAGATTGGATAGTAGCAATGGACTTGCAGGATGCATACTTCCACATTCCCGTTCTGTCTGCCCAAAGGCACTACTTGCGGTTCACAATGGCCCACGAGCACTGTCGGTTCACCGTGCTTCATTTTGGCCTTATCTGCGCCCCTCGGGTGTTCATCAACTTGATGGCGGTGGTTGCAGTTCATCTGCGGAGATCAGGGAGTGCCAGTCTTCTCCCCTATCTTGAGGACTGGCTGTTGAAGGCAGGATCGCCCCCGGGCTGTTGTCTCCCACCTCCAAACTACGGCAGACCTACTGTATTTGCTGGGGTTCACTATCAACGTGTTGAAGTCACACCTAACTCCCTCTTAGATGCTCCCTTTCTTTGGAGCTGTTCTTGATAACGTGCAGTTCTAGGCCTATCCTCCTGAACGACTAGTCCAGGATATTCAGGCAATTATACCGGTGTTTCAGCCTCTCCTGGATTTTGGTGAGACCGACTCTGAGGCTGCTGGTCTGGCATATGCAGGCTCTGCAGTGGGACCTGAAGTTCCAATGGGCGCAGTATCAGGGGAATCTCTCCGACATGATCCAGATCTCGGAGGGAACTGCAACAGATCTACAGTGGTCATTAAAGAACCACGATTGGGTCAGTGGCAGACCCCCTCTCCCTTTCCCAACCAGATCTGACAGTGGTGACAGATCCGTCACTCCTGGGATGGGGCGGCCATCTGGGAGAGGTGGAAATTAGAAGCCTCTGGCAGAATCCAGACTCCAAATCAACCTACTAAAGCTCCGGGTGATTTGGCTGGCATTAAAAGCCTTTCTGCCCTCCATCAAGGGAAGGCTAGTGCAGGTGTTCTCGGACAACACCACCGCCATGTGGTACTGCAACAACCGGGGTGGGGTCGTGGACCCTCTGTCAAGAGGCCCTGCGTCTCTGGACACAGCTGGAATGACAGGAAATGTCCCTGGTGGTTAAACACCTGGTGGGCTCTCTGAACACCAGGGCTGACAGACTCAGCTGAAGATGCCTGGCGGATCACGAATGACGTCTCCATCCGGAGGTGGTGCAGTCTCTTTCAGCAGTGGGGGAGCCGTAGTTAGATCTGTTCACCACTGCAGAGAACGCGCAGTGGAGTTCCCTACACGGCTCTAGCTCAGAGATGCTTGTCATCTCGAGTGGAGCGGAGTCCTCCTGTACACCTTTCTGCCTCCATACCACTCCTGCCCAGAGGTCTCAAGAAGATCAGGAACGACCGGGTCCAAGTCATCCTTGTGGCTCCGGACTGGGCTCGGAAGGTTTGGTATCCTGAGCGGTTTAGCATGGCCATCGGTCCTCCGATTAGGCTGCCTCTTCGTCAGGATCTTCTGTCACAGCAGCAGGGGAGGGTTCTCCACCTGACCCGGTCAACGCTCTGCCTTCTTGCATAGAGATTGAGCAGCAACAGTTGACCGCTTTAGACCTTCTGACCAAAGTCTACATTGTTATGTTGGCAGCCAGGTGTCCCTCCGACAAGACTGCAAACGCCTGCCACTGGGGCAAGTTTGTGGCATGGTGTGCAGAGTAACCGGTTGACCATCTTTCTGCTACCCTCTCAGGTTCTTCTCGTTATCCTCGTTATCCTCTCTCTTGCTCAGCAGGGCTCTGCTCTGGACACCCTAAAGGGCTTTCTTTCTGCCATCTCAGCCTTTCTGCGGTTGCCTGATCTGCCATCCCTCTTCAAATCCCCTGTTGGAAATAGGTTCTTGAAAGGTTTGCAACATGTTTCCACCTTCATAATGCCTCAATGGGACCTTAATCTGGTCTTGACTTTTCTGAGGTGTGTTTCCTTTGAGTTTTGCACAACTGTCCTTCCTCATGGTGATAACATATGACAGAAGGGTCAGTGAGCTTCAGGCTTTGTCATTGATGCCTCCTTACCTGAACATCTACCCAGACAACTGGTTTGCACTAGAGCTTCCTTTCTGCTGAAAGTTCTCTTTTCCATGTAGGCCAGACCATCACCATGCCTACATTTTACACTTTGCCACATCCCTTTAAGAAAGTGGAGCAGCTTCACCGACTGGACCCAAAAAGAGCAGTGTCGTTCTACCTTGACCACATGAGAGAGTTCCTACTGGATGACCAACTCTTTGTGCGGTATGTTGGCGCGAAGAATGGAAAGGCTGTGCTTAGTGGACCATCTCCCAATGGATTGTGCTCTGCAATGCATTGGGCAAAAAGCAAGCCCCTGAGCTAAGGCTGCGACCACTGGGTTAACATGCAAAGTTCTGGTCCTGGATATCTGCCAGGTAGCAACATGGGCTTCTCTACACACATTTACTAAGCATTACTGCCTGGAAAGTCAGGTTCGTTGGGACGGGTACTTTGCTAATCGGTTCTGCAGGGATTTCTAGTGTGAATCTGCTTTGCAGACGCACCTCCGGGGAGGTATTGCTTGGGTATCTATTCTAAGGTAAGGAATCTGCAGTCCGAAGTCTCCATCAGATGAACAAGTTACTTACCATCGTAGTGCCTTATCTGATAGTAACTCTAGCTGCAGATTCCTTACACACCTATCCTCCCTCTTCTGCAAACGAAATTTTAAAGACATGGCTTTCCCCTTCAGGGCCCTAGTTTTCCACACCAGTGGTCGGTGTTCTTCATGGCTCTGCACTCCTGGTGTGGAAAGTTGTGAAAAGAAACTGATGTCAGCGTGCTGGGGTGGCATCTTCCAAGGCACCGCACATATCACTTCCATAGCCGTCGATGTCATGCAGAGCCTAACGACAGCCCCCTACCGGCACACAGGGGTACTGCTCACTAAAAAGTTTCCGGATCCAGTCTGACTGGAGGTCATTCTAAATTAAGGAATCTGCAGCTAGATATAGTATCTACCAGATAAGGCGTTACCAGAGGTAAGTAATTTTAAGCTTGACGAATGGGTGCTGAAAGCGGGCTAACTGATGTCAGTTGTAGATAGTGGAAATTCGAATGTAATAGTGTTTTACCATACAGGAGCGGAAGTCTCACCTCCTTCCATTTGTTGGAGCAAACCTGCATATGGTGTAGTTCAAGGCTTTTCCTCCACAACAGCAAGCCGTACATTTGGGCTATGATGCCGATATTATTGATGGATACTTCTAACTGTACATTTCTCACCTTTAGAATTGTCCCAAGGTGTGCTTCTAGGCGTTGCTGTTAGGCTCGGCACTGCACAGCCCTGGAAATGACAGACTAGAGCTGCAATTAAGCACCACTCTTACATGGTTTCCCTTTTCGACATGGATCTGGAGCTCTATGTCCTCATTCGTAGGCCCTTCGATGATGTTTAAAAAATAAGAACCAGTGCTACACAACATCATCTTTACGAGGCCAGAGCCAAAGCGGGCAAGTTGCTTGCCTGGCTTAGTAAACATGATATGGCGTCCCACATAGCATCGTTAATGAGATGGGGAAATCCCCCACTCGACTGATGTAGCTATTGCAAAGGCCTTTGCCGGCACCTATGCCTTGTTTTATAAGGCCCGTCCGTAGTTGGACGCCCCCCCACATAACCAAATACTTGGCAGCGGTGGACCTGCTGGTGGTACCCTCCGAAGACCAGATGGCACATGACGATGATATCACCCTGGAAGAGGTCATGGTGGCTATCATAAAAATGGGAAAGACACTGGGCCAAATGACCTCCCGGAGGAGTTCTTCAAAAGATACTCCGGTTTTCCCAGAAGCTCCAGAACATTCACAAATATTGTTCACCATGATTGCCATGGCGGGAGGGCGTAAGTTTGCAACCCACCTGTATTGAACATTAAGAGGAGATAGGCAGGGCAAGCCCCTAAAAATAGAAGAAAGATGGCAGGAGGTGGTGGAGCATCCGTTAACGCCTTCTGATTGGAAGAAAATACACGAGGGAGTACGTAAAGTGTCTATAAGTGCCAGATTTAAACTAATACAGTATAATGTAATACATATAACAAATCTTTCCCCCAGACGGCTACACACGATCAATGCAACGCGAAACCCACAGTGCCCTAGATGTAGATACCCGCAAGCCAACTTTGCGCACATGGTTTGGCAGTGCCCACGAATACAGGTGTACTGGTCGGCAGTATTCAACCAACTTAAAAGGGTGACGGGTTGGGATATAGCGCTAGAAATCAGAACATGCCTTTTGGGACTGATACCCAGTAATCCTAAACGAAAAACGACCAGGCGTTTTTTGATATTGGGGCTCACAATAGCAAAGAGACGGATAGCAATACATTGACTGACCCCACAGGGCCCTATCATTGATAAATGGAAGATGGACGTTAAGGAATGGGCGACAGCAGAACAGGACCATATGAGAAAAACCAGACGAGATGAGAAACTACCGGAGGTACTATTAGCCTGGGGAATGATGATACAGGAACTGACGGCCACTCCCCAGACATCGCAAGTAGACCCAGGGGAGGGAGAGCAACGAGACACATCTCCCATATCCAGGAAGGACAAGCTACAGGCACTCAACAGGACCCCTAAATATCGAACTTCTTCTTTTAGGGGGGATCAATTTTTAAAGTAAAAGCATAATAGCAAAATAGCATACCTAATACTGTCAGATGGAAGCTGGTGGGAGGGTAGGGGGTTGAAGGGTGTTTTTCAAGTGATTATCTCCAAGTTTGGAGTTCAACAAAGAGTGGAATTGTTATTGTGAGAAGCCTAAAGGTTATAATGTCACAGATAACGTGATGTATAAAGAATTGTCATACAATGATTGTTATCTCTTGTATAATATGATTAAACAATAAAAAATCCCCCAAAAAGATACTCAGGTTTGCTGGCCCCCTACATGCTCAACCTCTTTAAGGAGGTAAGGTAAGAGACCGTGGTGCGCTACCGCTGTATCTACAATGTGCAAACATTGTCATGATTGAGAAGCAGAGTGAACCCGAAACAGACTGCAGCTCCTAGCGCCACATCTCTCTGATAAACATTGAAATAAAAGTGCTGGCTACCATTCTAGCCTCAAGACTCCTGACTGATTGTCCTGCTCATTTATAGAGATCAGCCGGGCTTCATGCCAGGCAGGTCTGTAAGACTTAACCTTCGGCACCTCCATAATTGGATGTCGGAGATTGCTCTGAGAGAAGTCCCCCATATTTTCCTAGCACTGGCCACAGAAATGGCGTTCAATGCCATACACAGGCCCTTTCTCCACCAGATGCTCAGTAAATTTGTTTTTGGCACCCGCATTCGACATTGGATCTTCTTGCTACACCAGGCCCCTACGGCTGTGGTTCAAGTAAATCGGGTTCTCTTGTTGGTGTTTACAATAGAGCGAGGCACCCAACAGGGTTGCTCCTGTCCCCCTTGTTGGTCTCCCTCACTATTGAACCATTGGCGGCGTGATTCGTTCCCACCCAGATATTTGGGTGTTCAAGGTCTCAGCTATGGCTAGGGAGGAGGAAAACATCTCTCTATGCTGATGACATTTTGCTATATGTCACTAAACTCAAAACTATTTCTACGATCCTTCATATCCTATGGGGCTCACTCGGGCTATTATATCAATTGGAACAAGTTGGTGCTCTGTTATCCCTATAACCTTATGAATTCCGCCGATCTTTCTCAGATGCTTCATGTGGTGACTGAAGGCTTTCAGTATCTGGGCACGTGAAGCCGGACCAGGAGCAGTGTTTTACTAGAAACCTCGGGAGAGTGATACAGACTTTCCAGGAAAACGAGTAGTGATGGCGTACATTGCCCCTCATCCTGTTGGGGAGAACAACCCTTTTTAAAATGATTATGCTCCCAAAACTATTGTACGCCATGCAGAATACCTACTACCTGAGGCTACGCTTGTCAAGCTGAAGTGGCTTGCGCTACCTTCTATGGTCTGGGTGGCACCCCAGAATAGCCCTCTCCACGCTTCGTCACCCCTATTATGGGGCATTGCCCCCCCCCCCCGGACATAAGGGCCTACTATTGGGCAGAACACCTGGTAGCAGTGAATGACTGGGCTGAGAGGGTGCGTGGTTGAAGGAGATTGGGAAACTTATAAGTCTTAGAGAGTTCGGAGCCGGAGACTTACTGGGGATCTCGCATACATGGGGATCTTCTTGATAGTGCTGCTTGCATCTCTCTGGAGCGATATCTCCATGCACTGCAACCAATTCCTGAAATATGCTCAGCTGCGACATGCCTGGCAGGTGGAGGGCTTCGAGACGCTGGACTTACATGAATGTGCCCAACTGGAGGGAAGACTGCAACTAGAAGCTTCCTCGCATATAAAACACTCAATAACCACATGCCAGATAAAGTGACCAAATTGAGGGAACGGTTGTGCCTAGAGGTGGGAGACCTGAAGGACATGGATTGGGCGGCGGCCCTGATGCACCTGAGAGAAGTGGCAATAAAATCCCGCCGGATACAGCTCTAAATTCTCCATTGGGTATATTATGACAGGGACTGATTCCACCGTATGGGAAGGGCCCCCCCCCCCCCAAAGACTGTCTTCGATGTGGAGGAGCGAGGGGCTCATATCTACATGCTCTGGAGTTGCCCGGATATTCAGAAATACTGGGTGGTGAGACAATTGGGTCAGTGGTGGTATATTCTGTTGGGAGTGTCGGGGGATATTGATGTCTCCATGGCGCAACTCCTTTTTGTAATTAGGGCCTGGTGGTCGCCAAACGAGGCATGGTATTTGGGGGGGGGGGCGGTGCCTGAACCCCCGACGAATGGAAGAGAGGGATGGACCTATATAAGGAGCCAAGAGGGTCTTGTACAAGACCAGGGGGGTGCCCATGCAAATTTCACAAGGGGGTGGAGGGGAGGGTTTAGACACTGACATCCACCTATCATTGGGAGCTGCGACTCCCTTGACATAAAAGAATTGTACTATGCGTGGGTGCATTGCTGTAATCACTGTGGTTTCTCCTATCCATAGAAATGTCATGTTAATGCCTCATACTTGAATGGGTAGGTGTGGGTGAGTGCATGCCTCCTTTCACAGTTTAGTATTTACCTTTGGGTGTGTGTTTGCGCCTTTATGCAATGTTTGCTGCATTATCAATGAAACAAAAAATAATAAATAAAGATATTTAAAAAACAATTAAAAAAAATTAGAACCAGTGTGCTAAAGGACTGTATCCCCTCTAATAATGACAGAATTCAAGCCATGCCATAATTGCAGGAATCAGATACCAGTCATTGACTCGCACAAGATGGGTCTCTGGTCATGACTCGACGTCATGCAACAATAGTGGCCTAATACACCCTAAGGTGATCCAAGACCGAGGGGTGAAGCTGTTCGGCCCTGAGCATGAGAAGAAGTTGTAGGTTCCACTCTTACTTTAGGTCACAGGCACAGACCCGGTCTCCCTCCCAGAGCCATTTTCGTGAGAAGTCCTCCAGTAAATAGAAGTCATAAAGGAAACCTCAAAAAAGCAAAGTGGAATGTGTTCTCCTGTGACGCCATGTCCAAGAAAAAGGCGCATGGCCGTCACAATTCTGGTCGGTTTCCTCTGTGGTCCCAGTGTATGGAGCCAGTTCCCCAGCCGATTTTGAGTTTCCCGGGCCATTGGTGACGCCGCCGCAAATAGAGGCCTTCAAGAGGCAGATATTCGGTGCTTTACCCGAACCCTCTGGTGCGCTTTTGGACCCCGTGGCTCCAAATGGACCTCCAGTCAGGCCACCTCTGGCAGGGCCTTCCCTGGCGTGGACTGACCCTGTTCTTAGTCCAGTACAGGGTCTGGTACAGACACCTACTCCAGAGCCAGCACCAGAAGACCTGATTCTGGTCCTGATGTCTATCTAACCTTGAACCAAATTCAGCCCGATCTTGTGCTACAAAAGTATTAATGTGCAAATGGTTGTCATACAGCCGGATTCTGCACGAATGCCTCTACCAAGGTGGGTGCTTCAACAGAGCCTCCATTATCTTTTTGTCTCTGATTCTAACCAAGGAGCGTCCTCAGAGAGAGATGATGATGATGGTGGAGTTGACAATGGTCATCTTCCCCTTCATTATAATGATGATAGTTTGTATACAGACTTACATGAGGCCAGTCAGCTTGATACCTCCCCTGTTACGGTGTTGGATTTGCCACTTGGGCCACCTACTAAAGAGCGTGCGTAATTTGCAGTTGTAGTTTTAAGGGCAGCCGGGGTCCTGGATTTACCATTGACCTCTATTGAAACCAGACTACCGTGCTCATAGAAATTCTGCCTAAGCCCTTGTTTCCTTTCAATGAGGCCCTCCTGATAATTTGTTTCAAATTCTGTTTATTGAGTTTTTGTGATTGATACAGAAATGCAGTACACAAGCAACAATTGTCAAAAAAGGCCCAGAGTTACAGAAATCACAAGTGGGTTACAGCTTGGACACGAGTTCTGTGGCGGAAAAACATATTGATAGGGATGTTTGCATTTTGTTGCAGTTAGCGTTCTACCATTTTCTGCCAATCTGCCCTCTAAAGAGAGGAACATAAAAAGGAAACTTACTATACCTAAAAAAAACAACAAAACCTTGATGTCATGGTGCTATTAATATTGGGGTGGTCATGAGGGTTGGGTGCCTAGGCCCATGCGAAGGCAACATCCTAGCCCTGTAAAACACAAGCACAGGTGCACCACACATTGATTACAAAATATGAAAGTACAAAAATATAATCTATATACAATACAAATATTATTCAAAATTTCTTTTTATTCAAAATTTTCTTTTCGGAACCCACGTTTCCGTGCATCTACATTTTACCAAAAATACATAAAGGAGGCCCCTTTCCACCAGGTCGTCCCATTATCTCCGGGGTAAACTCTCCCACGGAAAGACTATCAGAGTACGTGGATCACTATATACAGCCCCTAGTACAAAACTTGCCGGCATATATTAAGGACACTAAAGACATCTTGGGAAAATTTGAAGGCTTGGCATGGTCTGAGAGCCTCAGGTTTGTCACCATGGACGTAACAAGCCTTTATACATGCATCAAAAAAGATTTTGGAGTACAGGCGTTACAATTCTTCTTGGGACAAAGGACAGCAGACCATCATTCACATAATGAGGTTTTACTGGAAATGACTGACATAATTCTATCTAAAAACCTTTTTCTTCATGACTCACAATGGTTTCACCAGATCCAGGGCACGGCAATGGGCTCCAGGTTTGCTCCCGCTTATGCTGGGCTCTTCATGGACTGGTATGAGCGGGAGCATGCCTGGGGTCGCCGTGCTGCTGGGTGGATGGAGCATGTTATTTTCTGGGGCAGTTACATCGATGATGTCATTATGCTTTGGGATGGGCCTGCCCCGGTACTTTTGGAATATCATGCATATCTAAATGAGAACCCGTATAATGTGAGATTTACAATCAGCTATAGCAGTGAATCAATTGACTTCCTGGATGTCACCTTTTTTGTGCATGACAATCATATTCAGAGCCGCACTCATAGGAAAAGTACAGCATGCAACAGTATATTGCATTTTCAAAGTGCACATCCTCATCATGTGATTGATAATATCCCTTATGGGGAGATGATTCGGATGAGACGCAATTGCAGCATGGAGGACTCCTTTATCCAGAACGTTAGGGAAACTGAACAGCGCTTCTTGGCTAGGGGATATCCATGTCAGACTGATTAAAGCACACAGTAGAGTTATGACTGTCCCTAGGGCAACCACCCCAACAACAAACTCAGTAAAAAAGACTAAAAAGGCACCTCTCTCATTTAACACCCAGTACAATACTCGCAGTAGTAGGGTATATAATGTCCTGCGGAAACATTGGCATTTGTTGACGGATATACCAAGTCTTCATGGAACTTTGGCCACTAAACCTAAGATTACATATAGAAGGGGACAGAACTTACGGAATATGTTATGTCCAAGTTATGTCACCACACCCAAAGCCGATAATTGGCTTTCGTCATCTATTATGGGCTTCTATATATGTAGCGAATGTAGTGTGTGTGGATTGGGAAGGAACAAGACCAAAACCTTTAGTTTTAACACCAAACGGACATACAACATCAATTACTTTATCAATTGCAAAACAAAATATGTGACGTATATATTTGTAATAAGATCTATGTGGGCAGCACCAAAAGAGCTTTAAAAACAAGAATCCAGGAGCACCTTCGTGCTCTTCGAAATGGAGATCTTAGATATCCGCTCACATACCACATGCAGGAGAATCATGGAGGCAGTGAGGAATTTTGGTTTATGGGGATTGACCACATTCCAGTCCACCGTAGAGGAGGGGATAGAGAACTTGCCCTGAGAAAAAACAAAGCTGGGTGGATATGTAGGCTTCGGTGCGTAGAATTGGGGCATAATAGTGAGGATGAAATGCACTACTTTTTGTAGAGAAACTCCCATTCACTCTTATAATGCCGTAGGCCTCTTCCCTGAGGACCTCCAGTTCTCCTCCTCCTTGTTTCAAGTTAATATAACATAGTTTGGATCTACCATTGGGAGCTATATTTATATTGAATGCATCTCCATTTCCTCTAATGTTGGATTTGTACCCACTGGGGAGATCTAAGAATAATTGAAAAATGATCTTGGCCTAGAAAAAGGTTATACTATTTACGAGCAGCTTTTTTCTTTTTCCCTTTGTTTCTTTGGGATTGTAATATGGTTCTTCTTCCCTGTTTCTTTCTTTATTGCTCCTCTATCTCTGGTCTTGCTTATTTTTTCTTGTTCTGTCTCACTTTTGGATCTGCTATAAATTACTTCTTACAATTGTTGGGGATGGGGTGGAGCCCGCTTCAAAGGGGCTGTCATCCCGCGTTCTCTGAGACTTCGCAGTCATGTTGTTTTTCATGGGCATAGCAAGGACCCATACTATGATCAATACATTATGTGGTGATGGAGTGAATCTCGCTTCAATAGGGTAGTTATCTTTGTGCCGCCCTCTTTCCAATAGTGTGGTTGGATTTCATGAATACAGTGAGTATCTTTGCGCTGTGATATCATTCAATAACGTTTTAGTATCATCCATGGTCCGCCTTAATGTAGGATCATGTTGGCACCAATTTATTTACATTTTTGAATACTGCACGGCATGTCTCTTTTTTTTGATCTTGATACTCGGTTCCAAGATGGCCGCCACGATTTATCCACATTTAGATCTTCCCTTTTGGACAAGTTATGCACTGGAGGGCATTACCTACAGGTTAGACTGTCGTTCAATGTACCCTGGGGAGTTGCCCGATCTGGACAAGATAGGATTCCTACATTGTGTTAGACATTGGCTGATCCTGAGGCGATTTTGGTTTGGGGCGCGTATATAAATATAATAAGAATAATAAATAATAATTTTTCTCGCATTGATTTTATACTGTTTATTTCCTTGGGGGTATTTATTGTATTCGTATGCTCGATTGAGCTTGGGCTGGATCGCGGTTTGGAATTTATCTTTCAAGCATACGTGCGCTGATGATATTTTTGCCATTACAAGATGGCCGCCATGAAATACAGTTTAGTTTGTCTTTTTTTAAAAGACATCTTCCGATGAGATTCAGCTTTTTACAATTTACTTTGATTGCCGCGAGTATTTAAATCGGCTCGGGCAAGTAATTGGTCCCCCGTCCTTCCTGCCGTGACGTCTGGCGTGTTGGAGACTTGTTGATAGCCTCATACCGGTAAGCTTTATTAGGGAACACACTGTCTCGTTTGATTGCCGCCCCATTTCCTTATTCTTCCTCTTCTTTTTTTATATATATATTTTTTTCTTTTGGTCGTACTACTCGTAACTGAGTAGTTATGCTGTGCATACCTTTCTAAGGGGGAGTGGTGTTTGATCGTGCTTTGGGAACATGCCGCTTTGCCTTACTTACCGTCCCATTTCTTTAATTGTTATCTTTTTATTTTGGGTCGTGTTGCTTTTAGTTAAGCGACTATGTGGGGTATGCCTTTTTGAGGGGGAGATGGATTTGAGTATATTTCGGTAAAACCACCCTAACCTAATAATTATGAGGCGAGACTTTGGGCTTTACATTGGGTGGTTAATATGATGTTTACTATATACTTTTCTCTCTCATTGTTCGTTATTTTGTCTTGATATTATGATAATACCCAAGTCAAGCCTGGGTAATCAATAATGATTTTTTATCGTTTTTTGTGTTTATATCATAGACTATCAACAACAGTTCATGCACATATATTTTGCATTGGAACTGATAAGGCTTGGGTTTGCAGTATACGGTTTTGGGGCTGGTGATATGATATCCATGTAAGTATTGGAGCCTCATTCTTGTAACATCATGACCATTTTCTAACCAGTATCACATGAGGATGGTGTCCTGTGAACATGGGTCTAGCCATATATTGTGGGTAGAACTTATAGTCATAGATTTGAGGGCACATAGGATTTTTTATTGAAATGTATTTTTATGGAATTGTATTTTGGCGGCAAATTGAGGATAAATGTAACACTTGCTTGGAAGTTATAGTGGGGTGATCATCACTCTCTCATTCAGCTCTTGTTTGCTCTTATTTAGATGGGGTTATCTGACGTTTTGACTGAGTACTAATCATGTGTCAGTAGGGACTTTATGAAAATGTATTATGGTTACTTCTGTTCTTCCAGGTGACTGAACCGGGTGATCATCTATTGACGTACAAGGTCTTAACCTAAATGCACGCCTTGCCCCTTCATCTACTCTATTCGACATCATTACTTTTCATATTTTTTTAATAATATCGATAGCTCTGAGGAACATTGCTTAAACTTCTGATATGAAGTAAGTATTTTTGTTCCAATCTTTGTACTTGGTGACTCAGTAGTTATTTTTGGTGTACAAACCTTCATCTATTTCATTGTAGGTTTTCTGGATAACCGTGAATTAGATGGGGAACGAGAGATAGGCATTTTTCTCTGGTTATCCCTTTGACCCTCCCTCTTTGTGGTGATTGACCTCTTTAAAGTCATCAACGGTGGGTATTTTTATTTGTCCACTTGCACTTTCTCAGCGAAAGGAATTTCTAGAACTATTAAGTTAATGATTAAATCGTGGTTTCTTATCCTGAGCTTTTGTATGATGACCATACCTTTGCTTTATTTCCTGGTATCTATCTTCCCTCATCTTCCCCGTTCTTTTTGTTGTCTCTTCTTCTCAGTGATTCTATTTATTTAGTTTCTGTTAGGATGCCTCTAGCTAATATGGTTTTGAAATATTCATTGAAATTAGCTTCTCTTACTGACATATTGTAAATATAAGTAAAATGTATAGAAATGCTGTTCATACTTTGAATCTGTAAATATTAAAAAAGTCTGTTTCAAGTTATAGGATTATCAATATAGCCTTTTGGCTAAAAGGATTAATCTTTTAAAATGTATGTGTATTATGTCATGTGTTGTTTGGCTTATGTTCACTGATGTTTATACATTTGTCTGTTTAAATTAACAGCCCTGAAGAAGTCCTCTAGTAGGACGAAACGCGTCGGCTGTGGCTGTATCACTGTGAAAATTTGATGCATATGACTACGTTTTAAAAAGAAATTTTGGAATAAAAAGAAATTTTGAATAATATTTGTATTGTATATAGATTATATTTTTGTACTTTCATATTTTGTAATGAATGTGTGGTGCACCTGTGCTTGTGTTTTACATTGTTATGATCCCATGAGGATTTGCATTATGACGGTGGGTGCGTTTCAGTGTGCACACAAACCTCAAGAAGAACGGAGGGGTAATAATACTAGAGGGATAGCAGCTCAGGTGCTGTAGCTTTTGAGGGTTCCACTGTCAGATTTTGGTTCAACATCCTAGCCCTCCTGATAATTTGATGAGCACTTGACCCAAACCATGTATGTCACCACCAGTGAGTAGGTAGGTGTTGAAGGTCACCACCTGGTAATCCGTGTTTTCTCCCTAAGCACGATACTCCAAACAGGTTAGTGATGCAGGCACCTTATCAGTAAGGTTAACCCCAGTTATTTCTTCTATAACTCCTCCAGATAGGGAGTCTAAGAAAATTGAGGTTTTTGGGAAAAGACGGTTGTCATTGGCCAGTCAGGCACTGAAATTGGTCAACAGTTAGTTTACTAGGCCACTATAAGCATGGACTTTTAATCATACCTAGTGAGATCTTGCTGGAGGTTCCAAAAGACCTTAGGGCCTTTCTCCCCCACACAATACATGATAGACAAGAATCAGCCAAGTACATAATTCATGCTGGCCTAGACACCACCAACTTTTTAGGGAAGAGGGTGGTTGCTACCAGTATTGTGCTGCACTGCCATGCGTGGATGCATTCCACAGGATTTTCGTACTTCTCTCATGAATGTGCCCTTGGTTAGCTCACACCTTTTTGGTGAAAAAGCGGTTTCTGCTCTTGAACGTTTTAAGGACAGCAGAGCTACGAGATGCTCTCTGGGACTGTTGACCATTGCCAAGCAGTTCCCTCATCAGTTTTGGAAATTTAGGGGCTACTCCAATGGGTTGGCTTACAGACAGAAAAGCAAGTACCCCAGTTCTTTTGAAGCCATGGACAAGGATCTGGCAGACATCGTGCAGGTCAGCAGGAGCACCAGTCGTTCCAGTCCCCCTCACCTGCAGCAGCTACCATATGGTGGTTTAGTTTGCCCTTAGTAGCACACACCCATCCCGCTGGGGTGCAGGATTCAATTTTACCTCCCAGGATGGCAATTCATCACGTCAGATAGGCCATACAGATTGTTTAGCATGATTACCACTTACCCTTTCTGGCTGCTCCACCACATCCAATCAACTTTCAGATAAACACCTCTGCATTCTGCAGCAGGAGGTGCGAGTGTTGGACTTCAATGGTGCTATAGAGAGGGTCTAAGATTCAGAAAGAGGAGAGTTGCTATTTCCTTGTGCTAAAAAAGGATGGAAGCTTCATGCCTATATTGAGCTTTCGACCTCTGAATGCCTTGCAGCGGAAGTATGAATTCAAAATGCTCACGTTGGCCCTGATCTTTGCTGCACTGGACCTATGACACTGGATGGTGTCCTTGGACCTGCAGGACACATATTTTCATGTCTGTACTGTGGGCCCAGAGGCATTAACTGCGGTTCAATGTCGGCCAGGAGCCGCAGGGCAGGGTCCTTCGCCCAAACAATCTACAACTCCAGGCGTGGAGATTGAGTGGCAACAGTTAACTGAACTGGGACAAATTTGTGTCCTGGTGTGGCGTTTGTAAGACAGACTCTTTACAAGCTACACTGTTAAATGCCCTGCTGTTTGTTTGGTCTTTGGCACAACTAGGCCTTGCACTGAAGGCTTATTTGTCAGCCATTTCAGCCTATTTACATTTACCGGATCAACAATCCTTGTTTAAATCACCTGTTCTGAAAGAGTTTATTAAAGGTTTGACACGTTTCCTCCCAAATCGTTTGTGATACCACAATGGGGCCTTAACTTGGTCTGGATGTTTCCTATGTGTAAGCCGTTCAAGCTGCAAGTTTCCATTTCTGATCTCTCCGTCTCATTGCATGAGTGAACTTCATGCACTGTCAGTGCAACTGCCATACTCCACCTTCTTTCTGGACAAACTGGTGCTGAGTACTCGGGTGGCCTTCTTGCATAAAGGCATTACTTAATTCCAATTTGTACAATCCATCACTCTCCCAGCATTGTTTGCCCTTCCTTCCCCTCGAAAGAGAAGAGGCTCCATTGATTAGACCCCAAAAAAGCTCTAAGAATTTACATCAATCGTTCCATAGACCATCAGCTATTTGTGGGTGTTCTCCCAGGAGAATAAAGGGAAGGCTGTGCAGAAAAGGATCATATTGAGGCGGATATTACTCTGCTTACTGCCCAGTGGGTAGTGGAGCTTAATGCAGACTCCAGAAGGACTGAGAGCCCATTCTGCTAGGGCTAAGACTGCTACTACAGTGTTGGCACACCAAGTGCCTTTCCTTTACATCTTTCAGGCTGCAATGTGGGCATCGGTTCACACAGCACTACTGACTTGACAACCAGGTCCGAAAGGAAGGATATTTTGCCTGTTTGATCCTGCAGGACTTTTTGGCCTGAATCCACTCCATAGGCCCTCCGTTTTTGGGAGGTATTGCTTTCATAACAATTCTTAAGGTGAGGAATGTGCAGTGAGAATTATCCATCAGAACTCAACTTACCTTCGGTAAGACAGAGTATCGACCGGAAAGAGCATTTACAAAGGTAAGTAGCAACTTGGCCTCCTAGCCATATGCAACCTTTGTAAATTGAGCCATGTGGCACTGTGGGCCCTGAAATGTACCCAGAAATCCCAGTGGCCCCAGCATCGAGGCTCCCGTTTCAATCCCATACAGGTCTCAAAGGAGATGGCCCAAGATCTGCAGTGGTGGCTAACTGATCAAAATCTGTCCTGTGGCAGTCTGCTCTTCCTCCTCACCCAGAGTTGACAGTGGGGACTGATGCGTCACTGCTGGTTTCAGGGGTGGGAAGAGGACAATCATCTGTAGGAGGTAGAGATCAAGGGCCTCTGGGATCTGAACGCTTTCCTGCCATCAGTCTGGGAGAGGCTGGTGCAGGTTCTCACAGACAACACTACTGCTTTGTGGTATTGCAACAAGCATGGCAGAGTGGGGTCCTGAGTGTCAAGAAACTCTGGGGTATATTTACTAAAATGTTACGCCATGTTTGCAACACGAATGTGACGCAAAATCTTTTTTTACCTTTTTACTTTTCAGCAGTAAACCTGTTTAGCGCTGGAAAAGTCACTTGAAAGTAACGAATAGCGCTGCTTTGCGTTACTTCGCGCCAAGGGTGGTACCATGAGTGGTGCATGGGGTTTCCCATGCAACCACGCAAGGTTTCTGACGCTAAGCCCCATTTACCTAAAAAAGTAGACGGGGTTTAGCGTCAGAAAATAGCGCTCAGTTCAAATCAGTGCTATGAAGGAGAAATGCTTTCATTTCTCCTTTCTTTTCTGACTTTGCATGTGTGCTGCACTGTACAGCACATATACAAAGTGGGAAAAGGTTTAAAGTTTGTGAGTCTAGCATAGGTTTTGTACTGGAAAGATACCCTTCCAGTACAAAATACTATGCTTAGACTCACGGAGACACCCTTGCACTATGGTGCAAAGGTGTGTCCATGGCGCACGGCAGCACATTTCTGCGCTGGCACAAGGGAGCGGAGAGTGCCAAATTTCTGTAAATATGGCGCTCTCCTCCACACACAACGCATTTGCAGCTACTGCACTGCGTGAGGATTCAGTAAATCTGGGCCCTTGTGTCTCCGGCGAAGCCTGGAGAAGCAGCACATCTTTCTAGTCACCAACCGCCTGGTGGGCTCCCTGAATCCCAGAGCAGACTGAGCATATGTCACTTCCCAGATCATGAGTGGGGCAGCACACGGTATATTTGATCAGAAGGAAGAGCCCTAGCTAGATCTGTTCACCACTATTGAACGTGCAGTGTCAAAGGTTTTAGATGATGGAGTTTCCATGAATGTGCTCATTAGGAGCCGCATTCCAGCTAGAATGGAAAAAGTATTCCCACTGCTTCCCTCTCCGGCTCTGAGGAGCAAGAATGGCTGGGTCCAGTTCATCCTAATGGTCCCAGATCGGGCCAGGATTTTTGTAGCCTGGAACTCCTGAGCCTTAGTGTGTGTCCTCCATACATGCTATGTGTCTATGTCCTCCATACATGCTATGCCTGTCTAAGCAACATGGAAATTACAACTCCATGTGTGGAGATTGGGCTGCTGCAATTGACTTCATCCACCTTGCCATCTATTGTGGTGGATGTCCTTTGCGCTGCCAGTCACCTGGCAAAAGCCATCTATGCTTCTCCCTGGGGCAAGTTTGCATACTGGTACTGTGTCAGGGACACTGAACACCTACAAGGGAAACTGTTAGAAGTTCTCTTGTTTAATCTGTCTTTAGTCCAGCAGTGGGTACGATAAAAGGTTATTGGCCGGCCGTTTGATGTTTTCCAGACTAACAATCTAAAACCTAAGGACCGTATTTAAGGCAAAGTAACCCAGTGCAGCAAGTAACCTTGCTGCGCTGTGTTCCAGGGAAAGGGCAGGAATGCACCATACTTAAAAGAATACAGTGCCTTCCTGCCTTTGCCCCTGCACTGCCGCCTTTTTGGCTGTTTAGCGCCAACGCAGGCACTCTTGCACCATGGTGCAATGGTGCCTGTGTGGCATGCAGGATTGTTTTTGTGCAGGAAGGGGCAGCTTCCTGCACAAAAACAATCTTGAGAGGGATATTCCCCTTTCTATGTGTGCTGCAGGATGCAGCACACATAGAAAGAGGAAGTAAATAGGAGAAAAAGATATTTCTCCTTGTTACACCTCCCCTGGGATGGTGTATCTTTTTGGCGCATTCCCAGGTTTACCACTTTTGGTAAATCTGGGAACGTGTAGAAAACCATGGGAGTTGCATGGGAACACCCATGCAATGCTCATGGCACGCCTTCCCAGGGCAGAGTAACGCAATGCAGTGATTTGCACTGCGTTACTTCAGATATATGAAGCCACACAGGGCCACACAAAGTGGCCTTGCGTGGCTCCTTAAATTGCATTTTGGACTTGTGTCACGCTTGCACCACGTTGCATGGTGCAAGCTCAATGCAACTCCTCTTAAAAATATGCCCCTAACTCTTTAAATGACCAGTTGTGAAGGGGTTTGACAAACATTCCCTCCCAAGCAGTTTGTGATGCTCTAGTAAAACCTTAACACCGTCTTGACATTTCTTATATGTATGACCTTCCAGCCAATGTATAGTTGTTTGCTGCATCTCTTGGCTCTGAAAACTGCTTTCGCATCACAATTACATCAGCTTATCACATGAGCAAACTGCAGGCAAATTCAGTGCATCCGACCTACACCACTTTCTTCCTAAATTGGAGTGGAGGACTAGGTAGGGAGCCCATTTCACCTTAGGTTGAGACACATTTTCACGTTGGGCAGTCACTCACTACTTTGCTCCCTCAAAACAGGAGGAGAGGCTCTATTGGTTGGACCCCAAAAGACCTTTGACTTTTTATATTGATCATATATATTGATCATAGCAAGGCCCACTGACTGACAATCAGCTCTTTGGGAGGTTTTCTGGGGCAAAGAAAGGCAAGGCTGTGCAGTAGCCATGCCTGTTGAGGTGGACCGTCCTCTACCACAAGATCTGCTATGCGTTAACCCAGAAACAGACCGCTGGCGATCTGAGAGCCCATACCACCAGGGCCAAAGCCGCTACGATTGCTTTGGCATAAGGGGTACCTGTCCAAGACATCTGCCAAGCTGCGACATGAGCATTGGTGCATTACAAAGTACAACTGCCTTGACAGCCAAGTCCGATGGTACACACACTTTGCCCTCACAGTTCTACAGGACTTTTTGGTTGGAATTCACTCCACAGATCCTCTACCTTAGGGAGTTACTGTTTTGGTATCTTTTCTAAAGGTGAGGAATGTGCAATTTGAAGTAGCCATAAAAAGAACAAGTTGCTTACCTTTGGTAATTGTCTAGCAATGCTCGAATGCACCAGCAGGTGGCCTCCTGTGGTTCCACATTGTCTTCATTCCACAACTGGATAAGGCAAAGCAGAGCCACATATAAGCACCAACCCATCGCAATTGTATTAGTTTCTTGTCTTTTCCCTTTCTGTGCCCTCAGAGTGAAAACAAAATTGCTGGTAACAGTGTACTGATCACTAATTTGGGACTTTTTTTTAGATGTTAAAGAAGCCATCCCACAGACCAGCTAGGTGGGAGGGCAGTGAGGAATCTGTATGTAGATAGAATATCCACCAAAAGGAGGTTTAGTGAAGGCAAGTATCTTGTTCTTCTGATGGATACAGCCAACTGCAGATTTCACGCCTTTAAAAAACATACCAAGCAGTACCTCCCAAAGATAGAGGTTCTGGGAAGTGAAAACATCCCGCAGGACTGAGTGAGCAAAGTACCTCCTCATCAGATCAGGCTGTCAAGGCAGTACTGCTTTGGGAACATATGTATCGAAGCCCATGTCGCAGCCTCGCAGACAAAAAAAAAAAAAAGGCACTCACTATGCCAATGTCATTACAGCAGCCTTGGCCTGTGTGGAATGGGCCTTCAGGGCTGGGGAGATGCTGATTTTTTTGCCCTGTGCATAGCAGATCTTAATGTAGAGGATGATCCACCTTAGCAGAGTCTTCTTCTGCACCCGAGAAGCTGACGAAGAGCTGATCGTACCCAATGATCATGCGTCTGGTCGATGTAAAAGCTCCACACCTTCTTTGGATGAAGGTAATGGAGTCACCAAAGTCCTCAACACCAAGTTGTCCAGAAAAAAGGTAGTATACGGCTGTTGTACCCACAGCACCTGCAGCTCGCTCACGCACTAAGCTGATGTGATGGCAACAGGTGAAGACTTTTACATGTCAAGAGCCTTAAAGAGCAACTATGCATAGGTTCAAGGTTTATGCACATACGGAATGTCAAGACCAGATTACAGTCCACTGGGGCATCACAAACAGCTTGAGAGGAAACGTATCACAATTGAGGACTTAAAGAAGGATAGTTGATCCAGTAAACAGAGAGACAGCAGACATATAACCTTTTCTAGTGTTCACTGCAAGATCTTGGTTTGTAAGGGGTCTGTCTCTCATATCAGGCAACAAATGTATTCCACTGTAGAGTACTTTGTGGAAGGGAATCTGGCAGCAAGGTTAACATCTACCACCTCAATCAGCAACTCAAAAGCTTTTAACTGCTACCGTTCAATGCATAAGTGTAAGTTGCAGAGATTTGGATGCAGCACCTTGCCTTTGTGCGGAGACAGGAGGTCCACCCGAACCAAAACCCTTAGAGAAGGTCAAATACGCAAGCTCCGGATCCAACACTATCCAAGCCCTGTCTGGGGCAATCAAGATGACTTGAGCAGTCTTTCCTGATCTTCTTCAGAACATGACGTAGGAGATTGATGGAAGGGTATACGAGATTCCCTTAGTCCATTCCAGCCAGAACACTTTTAACGAGCACAGAGCTCCTGGCGAAGGGCCCAGGACACCATTTCTCCTGGCTTGTTACTGTAACCCATGACAGTAGTGTTGTCCATGACAACCTGCACCAGCCTCCATTTGATGGACTAAACAAAAAAAAAGTGATGGGTGGGATGCTCAAATTAATCTCAGGCACTGGTAATTACTCAGGCCGCATCCCAATCCATTATTTTTTGCCTACTATGCCACCTCAGATTTGACCCAACCATATGCAAATCAGCCTTTATCCTGCTCTAATAGGAACAGGCCAGTCCAAACTGGCAAGCCAGGCCCTCTCTGAATGGGAGCACAAGCAATCAAGACCCCATTTCACCCGAGTTGGGGCTCTATATAGTAGCTCGAGTTGGGGCTCTTCAGTCAGGTGCAGCTTGATTCCAGTTGCACAGGACTTTCAGTTTGCTGCACTCCCATTCAGAGGGTGGGGTGTGTGTGTGTGCGCGTGTCGGAGTGTCAAGCCTACTGGCATCCAGTGGCGGCTGGCACCTGGTCAACGCCAAAGCAGTCAGTCATGGCTCGTTATAAACTCAACTCAGGCATTGAGGCTGAAGGCAGTGCAAGTCTTACAGTGCATCAATGGGTTAAGAATAATAAAACAAAAATGTACTCACCCACTGCATGCACTGCCTCGCCTTCGGTCCACCTACTTTAGTCCCTCAGTGCTGGTATGGTCTGCGGGCTGCAGCAGTTCTGTACACCAATCCGAACGCTGCGCTCATGCTGCTGACAATGTTCGCAGCATGAGAGCAGTGCCAGGGATTGGCTGGAGCGGGCTGCCTCGATGCTCCCGCAGCCATGGGGGGAGGGGAGGCTGTGCCTGCTCTCCACCCAGCTGTCTCAGGGTGGAGATGTTTACAAAAGTGGCATGCACACTGTAAACTGGTGAAGTGAGCCCCACTTCCCCGCCCCCAAACACAGGTTGGGGAAAAGGAGAAATAAAATGGTAATAAATTAATTTTATTACCATGTTTTCACCTTTGCGGCACTGGCAATAGGGGGTGAGGGGGCATGACGCTCCTCTGCCCTAACGAAGGGGCTACCGCTGCTGCCACCCTGTAATTCCTCGCACCAAATACCATCTTACTGGGGGAACATAATCGTCTCCTTTCTCATAGTAATATTTTACCTGTGACAAATAGGTTGTGTAAAGTCTGGGCCCTACCATGAGGTAAGAGCAAAGTATCAGTCAGTAAGAATAACAAGAGGTTGCGCGGGAGGCGTGACTTATGTTGAGATTGTGGTGGATTCAGGTCAGAGATAGCACTATAGGCTGTACATCTCCTCCGTCACTGATGGCATCTGCATCAATGCAAGCGGGGACGGCACAAGGGGATGGTGCCAGGGCCAAACCAGCTACCAGAGTCAGTGCTGAAACGAAACGGGTTCAAGGGGCACAGACAGTGCAGAGGGCAGACCCACCAGTGCACATCCGACTTGAGGCCCCTGTAGTTCCTTGGGGCTGAAGGTGTGCCAGAGGGAGCTGGTAAAGTGCTGAATATACACAGCATAGCCTTTTTAAGGGCTTCTACTCTCTTCGGCGAGACCTGGAAAGTCCGAATCCGTCAGGACAAGAGACAGACTGGTGACAGCACAGTCTAAAGCCCAGAGAGAAGCTCACGATCCGCATCTGAAGGCGTGGGTAAGAAAAGGAACTGAAGACACTGTGCCTGGGTGTCTTTTATATGCGACTGTGCATCACTTCTGGAGCGGAACAGCATTAGTGCTTAGCCACATAGTGCTAACTTCTGGTGCCCACAGGTACTTCTGAAAAGTTTCCAGATCCCGACTGACATCTGGGTGAGTATTCAAGGTGAGAAAACTGCAGGAAGAAGTATCCATCAGAATGTTTGTTTTTGTCTCGATGGAGGGGAACTGCAGATCTAGCATATCAGCTGCCCTCCAGACCACTGCTGCTCATATGGCGAGTCCAGCTCGGTTTCATGGGATGTGCTTAGCGTAAACGCAGGTATAGTGCATCATCAGTATAGCGAGGAGAGACTAATCAATCATCCTTCTCATCATGTGTGTAACTTACATAGGGTCAAAGTCGGAGCCAAAAAGAATGGAGTCTGCTGATAGTTGCATTGGAGCAGAGGCACTAGGTCGGTGTCAGGCAGTTGAGCTTGAGCGACACTGCTTTCTGGGCCTGACATGGACATTAGCACTGGATCTTCCATTGGCATTGATGTTAGGAGAACCAGCGTGGATCTCGGGCCAGTGTGGTTGATGTTAGGAGAACCAGCGTGGATCTGGGGCCAGTGTGGTTTTTCTACCATAGTTTGTATGGACACGGTAACGAGTCACATGGGAACAGTCTTCATCAGAGGAGGCCCTGCTTACAGTAATCAGACTGGATGCTCTGCAACCCCGTGGGGCCTGAAGGCATGCCAGATGGAGCTGGAATCGCATAAAAGATATGCAGCTTGGCCTGCTTGAAGGCCGTTGAGAAAAGCCTGGAAAACTCAAAGCGCATCAGGACCAACTAAGGAATTGGTTCAGAAACCAGGGACTTCAAAAGAGTGTGATCTTTATCTTGACGCCTTTGTGCCTTCTCTTTTGAGCTAGAGGTTGGGATGGTGTTAAATTCCACTTTGTATTTTTGTTTGGACTTTGACTTACTCGAATACTTCAATCAGGTAGTGGATCACTCACAGGAATGGCCTGAGAGAGACAGACTTGGCCATGAACTTGCTGTATTCGGCAATGTAGAGTTTCACCTTCCGGAGCACCTTTAGGTTCAATGGGGCACCCATGTGGTTAGAATCCAGAACAAAGACCAGGCATCAGTAACACGCCTCTTGTGGGTCCATGAGGACATCGGCCTCCTGAAGTCTGTTTGGTTTGAAGCCTGTAGTTTTCAGAGGGAACATAATTGAATTCTCCAGCACACTGTCCAGTTAGGATCAGAACTCCAAATCTGCGTCAGAAGGTTGGGGGGTGTGGCTGACATCAGAATGGATGCGTGGCACTTATATGCAGCTCTACACAGTCACTTCCAGGGCCTACTGAGCCAACTCACTGCAGCACACGAGCCAGCATGCACAAGCACCGCTACCAAATTTCTCCTTGGGATATTCTAAACGTGAGGCATCGGTGGTTAGAGTAATCCACCAGATAAGACAAGGTGTCGAGAACAGTCCCTATGAACAGGAGGTGCAGAGATGGCTCTAGATGTGACTTGGCACGTTGATGGAAAAGCCCAAGTTGATCAGCAGGGATGCTGAGACTTATGGGTAGTATGATACCAGATGTGGAGAGTCCTCATTGAACAGCCAATCATCCACATGCAGGAAAAACAGATCCCCCTTCCTGCGCAGATGTGCCACAACCACTAGACCCCAGGTGCTACTTTCAGTCTAAAAGGGATGTTCATGAGTTGGTAGTTGATGGAGCCTACAGGTATCTCCTGTGCATCCTGCAGGATTGGCATGTAGAGACGCAAGTCGAGGGACACCATCCAGTGTTCTGGTTCCAGCGCCAAAATCACCTGAGCTAGGGAGATAAGAGCCTTAAACTTTTTCTAGTGCAGGTAAAAGTTTAAGGCACCAAGGTCCAGGATATGAGACAGACAGCCATCCTTCTTGGGAACAAGGAAGTACACAGAATAGCACCTCTGCCCCATTTCCTACTCTGAGGCCAACTCCACTGCACCTTTCTCCAAAAGAGTCACCACCTCCTGTTGGAAAAGCCAAGTGGGGTACTCTGAATGAAAGGACTGGGATGGCGGGGGACTTGGGGAGCTTGTTAAAAGGGAGGGACATAGCCCCTTTCTATCATCTGTAGGACCCACTTTTCCATTGTAATAGTCTTCCAGGCCTGCAGAAATTATGATACTCTCAATTCAACTGGCTGTGTGTATTCCTTTAAGGGGGGGAACTAAAGCAGCTTTCCTGGTGGTGCAGGGAAGGAGAAGGAAGGTTCCTTGGCCTTTGGGCTTGCCTCGTCACTGCCGAAGAAACTTGTTTGGCTATTTGATGGGTTGATGAAACTTTCAGTATTGCCTGTGAAACTCAATGGCTGCAGATGACTGATCGAAATATCACTTAAGTATACAAAAATTGATGGACAGAATGTTTGAAATAATCTCAGCCACTATTAATTACTCTGATCGCAACCTAGTCCATCGTTATTTTGCATGAAATGCCACCTCCGTTTGGACCCAGTCATATGAAAATCAATCTTTATTCTGGACACTGCTCCAATGAAAACATTACAGCTCGAAGCACCAGGCCACACCCTCCCTGAACCGGAACACAAGCAACCTAGGAAACCGTTTTAACCTGATTAGGGTTCATCAGCCAGGTATAACTTGGTTCAACTGACAGTGTGCACAAGACTCACGTCTGGGCATACCAGTTCCACTTACAGCGATACACTGAAGTATTCAAAAAGTGATTGATGAATTGCTTGAATTAATCTCAGTCACTGGTAATAACTCAGGGATGCATCCCAGTCCATAGTCATTTTGAACACAATTCAACTTGTTTGGACTCAGCCATAGGAAAATCAGTTTTGACATTGCTCCAATTGGAACAGTCCATCTGCTAAGACGACGAGGCATTCATCAACCTCCGCGCCAAACACCTGGCTGAGAGCATCTTTCTGCCAATGGCATCCAACTTCGTGCATTATCTGCCGGTAGGTGCTCTTGGAAATACTCTCAGATTCTGCTTTAAGTATGACAAGGCTTGCACTAGCAAGCTCTACGGCAAAGGATGGGTGGAGAGAAAGTTAGCATCTTGTGGGGCTTGTTTATAGTGGCAGGAAATGAGCCTGCTGACCACCAGAGCAGACGTCTGCTTGTCCTATGCTGCTTTGAGAGGCTTTATAAGAGTTTCATTAAATGCGAGTAGAAATTCAGAGGTCCTGAAGATGTTTGAAGTATCTTTAGTCAAGATATTTGACTTGGCCTCCACTGAGGAAAGTGGCAAATCGATCATCTCTGCCACCTTTTCAGAATTGCTGTAAATGAGGCCACCTCAGGGGGCAGCTGGCAAGAAAGGGGAACTCCAAATCCATCTCTGTCAACATCTCAAGCCAAATAGCATTCTAAATGTGTCAAATAGGAAAGGATGTCCTTATCTGCAGGGAAGGACCAACTTGGTTGCCTCACCGCTATCATCATGTGGGATCACTTTGTGCATTTGATTTGGATCAGTGTCCGACATAAAAAAAAAAGATCCTCCATCGTCTACTAATATTCTTTCACTGGGACAGGCCAAGGTTGGGTGCCTTCTTTGTACCTGTCCTCTTCCACTACCAGTTGCACCTTCAGTCAGGACTGCATAAGTATAACCTTCATTTGCAGGGAAGAGCCGGTAGGATAGACGCTAGTGACTGGAGGAAGTCTCTGGAGCCTTAGCAACATCTGGAGGAATTTACGCCAACTCTTCTTGTGTTTCTTTCCATTTCCCTTTGAAGATTTCAGGGAAGCAGAAGAGCACAACTCTAAATCTAACTTGAAGCCCGGAGCTCATTGCATGCTATATAAATATTTGCCTCCCGCTCCTTAATAGCTTTGGGATGCCAGAGTCAACACTTGTTTCATAACTTGGAGTCGTATTTACTCCCCCAGTACCTCAGACAGACCTTGTGGGGGTCTGAAATGGATATCTATCCGTGACAGGAGCAGCAGGACTTAAACTTCATTTTTCAGGATATAACATCCCCAACAGCTGGTAAAAGATGATTTTGTTTGCGAAAACAAAAAAATCATAGAAAGCAGGTCTAGATTCCAGTTGAAGGGTGAGGAAGAAAATGGAATTGCCTTCAGAGCACCGTGGCGGCCCTATATGGGTCCAGTGGCATCACATCCACTCTGCAACAGACGCCAAAATGAAGCCAACACCACTTACCTTTGCAGGTGAGCTATTCTACAATTTCAAGGTCTTTGGTCACAGAGCCAATTCCTCAGCTGATCCCAGTGCACCATGAGTTTCCTTGGCCACTGGTTACAACAGAATAGATTGAAGCCTTCAATGAGGCCATGCTGCAGATGTTTGGTGCACTTCTGGTTCCCCTTTCAGTGCCTTCGGGCCTCACTGAATTATAGGGGCCAACAGTCAAGATATCACTAGTGGATCAGTCTTCAGAATTTTCTGACCCCTTGGGAACACGCTTCTGCTTTGGCTCTAGGACCTGTGTTGGTCTCTTCCATGCCAATGCGTGAAGAGGGTCCAGTGCACATACGGATGCCAATCACCAAACTTGTTTTGGCTCAATCTTGACCAATTTTGTGCTACACGATTACAAAAGGTCCGCATACACCCACTCTGACCTAGTGCCTCTACCTGGGTGTACTCACCAGCAGAGGCTCCATTATGTTTTTTGGCTCCGATTCAGATCAAGGGACAAACATGGATGTAGATAATGGTGATGGGACTGGCTTTCACTACATAAATGGCTGTGCAAGAGGCCAGTGGCCTCGACACCTCTCCAGAGGCCGGGCTCGACTCTCAATTTTGCCACTAAAGGAAGAAAGTGTCTTATTTACAGTGATGATCCAGAGAGCAGCTGAGGTTCTGGATTTCGAGCAGCTTTCATTTGAATTTGGAAAGTGCCCAAATACCTCGACAAGGGATGTCCTGGCACTGAGAAAACTGTGCTTGGTCAAAACCCTGTTCTTGTCCACCCGAAAATAAGCAGGTGGCCAGGTGTCACAGGCAGGCTCACGGCAATCCTAATTATTTTACAAAACATCCTACTCAAAACAACCTTGTGGTTCAGGCATCAACCAGTTAAGTGAATCCCAGTTCATTCCCCACAACTCCTGTGGAAAGGGAATTCAAGAGGATTGAGGCTATTGGCAAAAATTCTCTCCTCGGCCAGTCAAGCATTATGGTGAGTTAATGCCGTTTGCTTTCTGCGTCATTATACAATTCCCTGTGGGATATGGCCAACAAGATCTTGCTGGTGATCTCTGAAGGCGTTAGGGTCTCTGACAATTCATGATGGACAAGAGGTGGCCCAATAGGTTATCTGCACTGATCTAGATACTACTGATTGCCTGGGAAGGGCAATTGGCACTGGTGTTGTACTTCATCAACACGAGTGGAAGGGGTCCATAGGATTTTCCTGTGATGTACAGGACTCCTTCATGGATAGGTCTTTTGATGGCTCTCCCCTTTTCAGTGAAAAGGCAGATTCTGCACTGAAGCGCTATCAAGAAAATAGAATCAAAGAGCGCTCTTTGCGCCTGTTGATCCCTGCTAAGCAGTTTTCTCACCAATTCTCAAAGTTCAGAGACTATTCCAGAAGGCTGGAGTGTAGCAAACACATATTTCTTACCCGGTTCAGCAGTCACCCCAGTTCTTTAAAGACCATGGATAAGGGTCTGCCAGCACCATGTAGGACAACATGGTCATCAGTCCTCCTGTTACTTTTTCCCTTCTGTAACAGCCCCTAAACCACTTCAGTTTGCCCTTAGTGGCACATGCACACCCAGTGAGGTGGAAGATTCATCATTTCCCCCCAGGGTGGTGATAATTTACGTCTGACAGATGGGTCTTACAAATTGTTCAAGGTGGCTATGCCACGCCTTTTCTTTGTCATATCAAATATTCCCGCTACATAAGAAATTTCAGAAGAGAACTTACCCATTCCATCGCACGAGGTGAGAGCGTTACTCTCAAAGGAAGCTATCAAGAGGGTACAGGACTCTGAAAGAGGAGAGAGTTGTTACACTTGCTATTTCCTTGTGAATCACAGGGGGGTCTGAGGCCTATTTTGTACCTCCGGCTTCTAAATGCCTTCCTGCAGAAAGAAAAATTCTAAATGCTCATGCTGACCCAGATAATGTGTGCCTGGGAACTGGATGATGTCCTCGGACTGGTAGGATGTATGTTTTGAAATATCCGTACTGCAATACACACAGACATTATCTGCGGTTCAATATAATACGGGAGCATTTAGTTTGCCATGCCCCCATAGGCTTCTCCAGTGCCCCTCAGGTCGAAAGTGATAGTGGTGGTCACTGCCCACCATTGTACTTGTAGGTCAAGGATACTAATACTCCACAACCTTGACCACTGGCTGTTGACATCAGGATTACCAGCCAGTCATAGACCACTTCCAGGAGACAGTGTACCTCCTAACATCGCTGGGGTTCACCATCAATGAGCCCAAGTCAGACCAAATTCCTTCGCAGAGGTTTACATTAATTGAAGCTATCACAGATACAATGCTGTTCTTCGCCCTTTAGCCTCCTGCATCCTCCCCGTGATCTGTGCATGCAGACTATGCAGTGAAATCTAAAGTTCTAATGGCCAGAACATCAAGGAAATCTCACAGATGTCATCCAGACCTTGGAGGAGGTGGGTCATGATTTGTATTGGTAGCTACTCAAACGCAATTGCTGTAGTGGCAGGTCTCTCTCTCTTCCTCACCAAGAGCTAATGGTAGTGATATACACGTCCCTGCTGGGCTGGTCATCTGGGGGAGGTGGAGCTGAACAAGTTATCTTCGGTAACGCCTTATCTGGTAGAGACTATCTAGCCACAGATTCCTTACCTTAGAATTATCCCCAGGCATCAAACTGGGTCTGGAACTTTTTCTTGAGCAGTACCCCTGCGCGCCGGTAGGTGGCATAGTTTGGCTCCACGTGTCTTCGTCTGGGTCATCCGTACCGGAAGTGACGTGCGCAGTGCCACCCCAATGCTAGGACGTCAGCTACTTTTTGCAACTTTCCATGCCAGACGCGTGGAGCTACTAACTACACTGACACTGGTGTGGAAAACTAGGGCCCTGAAAGGGGAAAGCCCTGCCCCTAGAATTCTGTTTGCAGAGCGGGGAGGATGGGTGGGTCAGTAAGGAATCTGCAGCTAGATACAGTCAACCAAATAAGGCATTCAGGAGGCCTAAGCTCCACCAGAGACGAAAAGCGTCTACAAGCGAGAGCCACCTTGGAAACTCCAGCATGCAGAACTGCTGACATTGCATGCTCTCGGCGATGGTGAACACAAGGCTCTCCCCACTGCTGAAAGAGACCTTGCACCACCTCCGGATGGAGACGCCATTCGTGATCCACGAGGCATTTGCGGCCGAGTTCATCCACTCTGGTGTTCAGAGAGCCCGTCAGATCTTGAACCACCATGAATATGCCCTGCTATTCCAGTCACGTCCAGAAATGCAGGGCCTCTTGACAAAGGGTCCATGACCCCAACCAACTCTACTTGTTGCAGTACCACATGGCGGTGGTGTTGTCCGTGGACACTTGCATTAGCCTTCCCTGGATGGAGGGTAGACAGGCTTTCAATGCCAATCGGATATCTCGGAGATCCAAGAGGATGATGTGGAGTCCAGATTCTGCCAAAGACCAGAGTCCTTGGATCTCCACCTCTCCCAGATGGCCGCCGCATCCCAGGAATGACACATTTGTCATCTGGGGAGAGGATGTAGCCTTACGGCTAGAGCGGTAGACCTCGAAGCTGGGAAACCGGGTTCGAGTCTCGGCAACGACGCTCAACATCCTGTGATTCTGGGCAAATCACGTAATCTCCCCGTGCCTAACAAAAATGAATGTGTCCTCCTGTAACGAAACTGGTGCTCATGTAAAGCGCTGTGATACCCGATGTCTCCTGTCTAGTTCACGCTATATAAAACTCTAAAATTGTCATTGTCAGACCTGGATGGGGAAGGGAGAGTGGTCTGCTCTGACCCAATCGCGGTTCGTAAGCCATCACTGTAGGTCCTTTGCAGTTCCCTCCAAGACTTGGACCATGTCAGAGAGATTCCCCTGATGCAGCACCCACTGGAACTTCAGGACTCGCTGTAGAGCCCACATATGCCAACAGGCATGTGTCACAAGCAGGATGCAGTAGGCCATGAGGCCCAGCAGCCTCAGGGTCAGTCTCACTGAAATCCAGAATAGAGGCTGAAACATCAGTATCATAGCCTGAATATCCTGGACTCGCTGTTCGGGAGGAGAGGCCCGAAACTGCACTGTGTCCAGAACAGTTTTATTGAAAGGGAGTGTCAGAGAGGGAGTCAGGTGTGATTGTGAACCCCAGCGAATGCAGGAGGTCCACCGTAGTTTGTAACTGAGAGACAAAACAGTCTTGGGTGAGCCCGCCTTCAACAGCCAGTCGTCGAGATAAGGGAAGACTGGCACCCTTGATCTCCGCAGAGGAGCTGCAACCACTGCCATCACCCTGGAGAAAACCCGAGGGGCGCTGGTGAGGCCTAAAGGGAGCACATCGAACTGAAAGGGTTTGTGGCCCACCGGGAACTGCAGGTTATCGCCTGTGGGCAGGCAGGACGGGAATGTGGAAATACGCGTCCTGCAAGTCCAACACTACCATCCAGTCTCCTGGGTTCAGGGCAGACAGAACCTGTGCAAGAGTGAGCATTTTGAACTTCTTCTTGAGGAAGAGTGCAGGTCGAGGATAGGACAAAGGCCTCCATCCTTCTTGGGCACGAGAAAGTAGATGGCATAGCAACCACAGCCTACTTCTGGTGTCACCACTCTCTATGGGTCCTTTGGCGAAAAGAGTGGTCACTTCCTGACAGAGAAGAGATAGGTGGTTCTCCGTCACCCAGTCTCAAGTAGGTGGCATTGAGGGAGGGGTAGTCTCGAAGGGGAGGAAGTCGCCTTCGGACAATCTGCAAAACCCACCTATCCAATGTTATGGACTGCCAGTGGGGCAGGTGATGGCAAATCCTGCCGCCCAATGGGTGCCCATGATGATAAACAAGCAGACTAGGAGGGTTTGAAGGGTGACGCTGCTGTGGTGGTGGTGGTGGTGGACTGGCCCAAACGCTGGCTACCCGACCCACGGGGCCGGTAGGTACCGCGTCCACGCCACGCAGAGGCTGGAAAGCTTGCACATCGCGGCCACGCAGAGGCTGGAAAGCTGGCACACTGCGGTGGTTGGGCGGATAAAGGTGCAGCTGTATGCCTCTTCCATCGCCGTGAAATGCAGATTGAGGGCGACGAGTGGTCATGGAAAGGCCCAAGGACCTGCCTGTAGCCCTGCTGTCCTTAAAGCGCCCCAGCGTCGAATTCACCTTGTGTCCCAAGAGACAGGAGCCAGCCTATGAGTGATGTCTGGACTTCTCCCAAGAAACCAGTAGTCCTCAACCAGGCGTGGTGCAGCATGGCCACAGCCAACTCTGCCTAGTGAGTCAGTTGTGTCTAGTACACATCTAATGGTGAACTTGGCTACATACCTCTAGTCAGCAACAGCCTGGGGGAGCATAGCCTGGGCCTTCTCCGGAACCATAGGCGGCACCTGCACAACCGGATCCCACAGAGCATGGGAATAGGGGCCCAAAAGGCCTGCGGTGTTCACTGACTGCAATGCCAGGCTGGTGGAAGAAAGCATTTTCTTGCCTAAATTGTTCAGCCTCTTCGATTCCCGATCTGGTGGGGTGGTTAGGAACGCTCCACGATTTACGTGTGCAGTGGAGGCTTGGACCACCAAGCTCTCCAGGGTAGGGTGTTCCGTGAGGAATTTGGGGTGCCCTGGAGCGGGCAGTGGGCAATTATCCTGTTCACAGGAGCCCCTATGCTGGGTTTGAACCAGGTACCAAGCAGGTCATCAGTAAGTGCTTCGTTGAATGGGAGAAGCAGTTCGGAAGGGGAAACTCTTGATTGAAGCACTTCTCTCAAGACATTAGTCTCAACTGTCAGAGTCTAGGTCTAGGTCCACTCTCTCCCCACTGCTCCGCTGTGCCGTCTCTTGCCTCCAGATCCCGACCTCCTCCTTGGGAGGTTCGAGGCTGCTGCCCGCTCCTGCTGCCCGCTCCAACTGGGACCAGACTGCCTCCAACCACCGTAACCTTTCTCAGCCGTTTTTCTTCTTAATTTTTTCCCTGTTGTGCCACTGTTATTCTGCCCATCTGTGTCTTGCTCTAATTCCACCACTGTTTTTATTTTCTCGTGCCTGCCTGTTCCTTTTGCCTTTCGCCGCTGCTGCCCCTGCGGCCCCTCCCCCCCCCCCCCCCGGAATTTCCCCCCGGAATTCCCCTGCTCCCGCCTCCCAGCCTCTCCTCCCTCCCACCTCCCCTACTTAATGGCGGCCGCTGTGCGGTCGTGCCACCGGCGCGCCAAAGGCAAGCCCGTCTGCGCCCGTCCGCGGCCAGCGCCAGGAACCCTGGACCTCCCACTACCCATCGCTACGACACCACCACCCTCCTCGCACTCAACCCTGGAAGACTTAGAGAATGCCAACAGGCCTCGCCGAACACGACCCATGGCCAGTTCTCCTGCCTCCACTGCCGCCAGACCCTCACCGCCGACGCTAGCACCGGCGACACTCTAAAATGCATCCTCCTCAACGTACGCTCCGTACACAAACACGCCATGGAAATCTGGAACCTACTCGACTCTTTCGCCCGACATCGCCTTCTTCACAGAGACTTGGACCAACGCATCCTCCGCCCCCGACATCAGCACCGCCATCCCAGACGGATACAAGATCCAGAGGAAAGACCACCCCAACCATCCAGGAGGGGGCCTCGCCATCGCCCACAAGATCACCCTCCGCCTCACCACCTCCAGCAAAGCCTTCCCCTCCGCCGAACACCTGCACTTTAAGATCCAGACCACCCCCAAAGCCACACTCCGAGGAACCCTCGTCTACTGACCCCCCCGGCCCCCGAACACCCTTCGCCACTACCATCACCGACTTCATCGCAGACCACGCGATCGCCTCAACAAACTACATACTCATTGGAGACCTGAACTTCCACCTAGACCACCCCAGCGACCCCAACTCCACTATCCTTCGTGACAACCTCGCCAGCATCGGACTTAAACAACTTGTCAACACACCGACCCACAGAGCAGGACACACCCTCGACTCCATCTTCGCGGCAGGAAACAGCGTCCATTTCAGCCACACAACGCAGCCGCCATGGACCGACCACCACTGCGTACACTTGGCCATCAACAAACCCAAGGCACCCAAACCAGCCCCACGCCCACCACGAAGGAACTGGAGCATGGTTACCGACGAGCAACTTAACTCCACCCTCAACCGAGACAACCACACCTGGGCACCCGACACAAACAGCGCAAACAGAGAACTCCACACCTGGATCTCCAACTGCACAGATGAGCTCACCCGCTACGCAACCCCGACAGACAACGCCCCAGGAAAGCCGCCTGGTTCACAACCGCTGTCCAAGAAGCCAGACGCACCTGCAGACGCCTGGAGAAGAACTGGAGAAACACCAAGACAACCGAAAACCACACCACCTACAAGGACGCCATGACGGACTACCACAACCAGATCAGAGCCACCAAAAGGAACTTCATCCACAACAAAATCCTGGCCAACTCCACCAACTCCAAGGAACTTTTCAGTGTCATTCAAGAATTCACCAAACCACGCAGCGAAGCCACAGACATCACCCCATCCCAAGACCTCTGCGACAAGCTTGGAACCTATTTCCACCTTAAGATCAAAAACCTCTACAACAACTTCATCAACCATCCACCAGGCGCCACAGATGCCCCCCCCCCCCCGCCCCCCAGAAACACCAGCCAGCCCACCATCTCCAACTGGACACCGATCACGGCCGAAGACACCGCCTCGGCCATGAAAAGCATCCACTCGGGGGGCCCCCACTGACCACCACTCCCCTCACATCTACCACAGAGCCGTGGCCGCCATCGCACCCAAACTACAACGCACCATCAACACCACCTTCAAAACAGGCACCTTCCCAGGCGACTGGAAGTGCGCAGAAGTCAGACCCCTGCTCAAGAAGCCCACAGCTGACCCAAACGACCTCAAGAACTATCGGCCCATCTCGCTCCTCCCCTTCGCAGCCAAAGTTGCAGAGAAAACTGTCAACAGGAAACTGACACGATTCATTGAAGAGAACGCCGTTCTCGACCCGTCCCAATCCGGATTCCGAAGCAACCACAGCACAGAGACCGCCCTACTCGCCGCCACAGACGACATCCGCACCCTCCTGGACCAAGGCCACTCCGCAGCCCTCATCCTACTCGACCTATCAGCGGCCTTCGACACTGTCTCCCATCGCACACTAGTCGTCAGACTACACGAACAGGAACAGCCCTGGACTGGATCCGATCATTCCTCACTGGAAGAAGCCAAAGGATCAGACTCCCACCCTTCCTCTCCGACCCCACGAAAATCACCTGCGGAGTCCCACAGGGTTCATCACTGAGCCCCAACCTCTTCAACATTTACATGGCCCCCCTCGCAGCCATCGTCCGACAACACGGCCTCAACATCGTATCCTACGCCGCCGACACCCAGCTCATCCTCTCCCTCACCAAAGACCCCACCACTGCCAAACTCAACTTCCAGAAAGGAATGCAACGTCGCAGTCTGGATGACCAACAGCTGCCTGAAGCTCAACGCAGAGAAGACAGAAGTCCTCGTCCTCGGTACCACCCCTTCTGCATGGGACAGCACCTGGTGGCCGACCGCCCTCGTAAGCCCACCTACCCCCTCAGACCACGCCAAGAACCTCGGCATCGTACTCGACTCATCACTCTCCATGAACCGACAGGTCAACGCTGTCACCTCCAGCTGCTTCAACACCCTCCGCAAGACCTTCAAGTGGATTCCCCCCCCCCCCCCCCGAGTCAAGGAAGACAGTCACCCACGCACTCATCACCAGCAGACTGGACTATGGAACCGCACTCTACGCCGGCATCAACAAGTCCCTACTCCGCAAACTCCAGTCAGTACAAAACACCACCGCCAGACTCGACCTTGGCATCCCCCGACACGAACACATCAGCCAACACCTACGAAGTCTCCACTGGCTCCCCGTGGAGAAAAGAGTCACTTTCAAAATCCTCACTCACGCCTACAAATGCCTACACAACAACGGACCCAAATACCTCAACGACAGAATCAACTTCCACGCACCCAAAAGAAACCTCCGATCTTCCAACCTCGCACTGGCCGAAACCCCGCGCATCCACAGAGCCAGAGCAGGTGGAAGATCCTTCTCTCACATTGCAGCCAAGACCTGGAACGAGCTACCGGCAGACATCAGACGCGCCCCCTCCCTGAACACCTTCAGGAAGACCCTCAAGACCTGGCTCTTCGGCTAAACAGATCTGCGGACCCACCCCTTCAGCGCCTTGAGACCCTCACGGGTGAGTAGCACACTTACAATTCCCTGATTGATTGATTGAGGGGAAGCTAAGGTCCAGGACCTCAGCCGCCCTCCGCACCACCATTGCAAATGAAGCTTCCGCCTCCGAGGGAGAAAGCATGCCAGTATCTGGAGAAGTGTCCAGTCCATTGGTTTCACCCAGATCTCACACCAGCCCAAGGAGTCCAGCGACTCCTCCCATTTCCTCCCCCCCATTCCTAGCCCATAGGAATAGGGCCCACACTCCGGCCTGGATGGCTGGCGATGCCCCTCTTGCGTACTGTCAGTCGGGATGTAATGGCGATGGTGCCACGGCAGCGGAGAAGGTCGACATGGCACGACCAGCGCAGCTCTGGATCCATCTATGGATCCCTGGGGCCTGACTGGCACCAGAGCCGCCGGCGTGGATTCAGTAGGGGTCCCTCCTGAACCCACATGGCCCAAAGTAGTGCCAGAGGTAACAGCCCACCAAAATAGGAGGTGCATATCCTCATAAAACTCAACTGGGCGGGGTTCGCTCCGATGCGGAGCAGGCCCAGGTACTGGCTCAACCACAGAGGCAGGCCTTGAGTGACGCTCCCTCATCACGTCGTCGGAGGCGAAGTCAAACCATCTTCGACTTCATGTGGCAGGACTTACCCGAATCCCAACGACTGAGTGAGACTTGCTTCTCGGACTCCACGACCACTCCCGGGACCTACCTCTTGAATGGGATCTGGAACGTCGCAGGTCGAGCCGCCAGGAGCTTGAGGGATTGCACCCTCAAGGCCTTCAGGTGTATGGCATGGCAATCGGAGTAGGCCTTCAAGTTGTGGTCGAGCTCGAGGCACCAGAGGCACACAATGTGAGGGTCCGTCACCAACATCGAGCGGTGACTGGGGCCGCAGGGCTTGAAATCAGCCTTCTTAGATGGCATTATCCTGCCACACGAGGAAAAACCTCAAAACACTGACAAAACATTGAAAAAAGATAGTAAAAAATTGACTAAGGGTAGCTCTTTCCGTATGTGCGCTGATGGCGCAGAAAGAAAAGCACTGACATCAGCGGGCTGGGGTGTCGCCTATATAGGCACTGCACACCCTGCTTCCAGTGCAGACGCCACGCAGAGCCAATCAACGCCATCTACCGGCACACAGGGGTTTTGCTCAAGAAAATTTTCCAGATCCAGTCTGACGCCTGGGGATAATTCTAAGGTAAGTTATCTGCGGCTAGAAGTTTCTATCAGATCGGAGGACTCTGGCCTCTTATAAAAGCTCAGCTCCATATCAATCTTTTGGAGTTACGGGCCATTCGTCTGGCTCTAAAGACCTTCCTGTCAGCCATCAAGGGGAGACTGGTGCAGGTTCTCACGCACAACACCACTGTCCTGTGGTATTGCAATGAGCATGGCAGAGTGGGGCCCGGTGTCCTGTGCCAGAAGGCTCAGCAACTTTGCAGTTGGTTGGATCGTCACATTTTCCTAATCAAGAACTACCTGGAAGCTCTCAGACATCCAGAGTTGCCAAACTAAGCAGGCTGGGCCTGGCAGATCACAGGTAGTGGGTCTACATCCCGAGATAGCACAGAGCAACATCCAACAGAAGAGAACCCTGGCTAGGTCTTTTCAGCACAGTTGAGAACAGTGTGTCTAAGGTTTTGCACATTGAAGTTTCCACAAGAACACTTGTTAGCACATGCGTGCTGGCTAGAATGGAACACAGGACTCCTGTATGTCTTTCCACCTATATATATCCTGCCCCAAGATCCAAAAAAGATCAAGAACAACCAGGCCTAAGTCATCCTAGTGGCTGCGGCTTCGGCCAGCAGTGTATGATACCAGAGCTTCTGAGCATGAGCATTCCAACTCCAATCAGGCTACCACTTGACAAGAAACTTTTATTGCAGCAGCAAGGCAGGGTCCTCCAACACAATCTGTGCAATCTACACCTACATGTGTGGAGACTGAGTGGCAGCAACTGACTACATTTGATCTGCCCCCTGAAGTGGTGGATGTCAACCTTGCTACCAGGTTCCCTTCCACAAAATGCATTTATGCCAGGCGCTGAGACAAATGTGTGACCCAGTGTGGCATTCACGACACTGACCTCTAACAAGCAAAGCTGCCAGAAGTATTTTTGTTGGTTTTATCTTTGGCCCAGCAAGACTTTGCAGTGGGCACTGTCGTGCCTTTCTTCGTTTACAGAACCAACCATACTTGCTTAAAATCACCTGTTGTGATGAGATTTTTTTATTTGTTTGCTACATATGTTCCTTCCCAAGCGGTTTGTGATGCTACAGTGGGACCTTAATTGGTCAGTGGACACGTTCATGAAGCACTACTGCCTTGGCAGTCAGGTCTGATGGAAGGGCCACTTTGGCAGCTTGGTACTAATGGCATCACAGACCCTGCACCATGGAAGTTACTGTTTTGTTATCTATTCTAAGGTGAGTACTCTGTGTTTAGAAATATCCATCTGAAGAACAAGATACCTAGCCTTCAGTACAGCTCTTTCAGATGGATACTCTATCCAACTGCAAATTCCTCACAGCCCTCCTGTTGGACTTGGCCCTTTTTGCAGGGTCATCCCAGAACTTTTTGCCTTCCTCCTTTATTTTTTCTGACCTGTTGTTGGTTATAGGACTCTGGGCACTTTATCACTGCTGATCAGTGCTAAAGTGCATGTGCTCTCTATGGTAAACTTGGTAAGATTGGTCTACACCCGTTTGGCATATTTAATTTACCTATCAGTCCCTTGTACAGCAGTAGCTCGTATAGCCAGGGCCAGTAAATTAAATGCTACTGGTGGGCTTGCAGCGCTGCTTGCGCCACCCACCAAAATAGCCTTTCAAATCTGTCTCAGGCCTCTGCCACTGCAGGGCCTGCGCGCACAGTTTACTGCTGCTGTGACGTGGCACATAAAGTGGTTGCCACGTCTGTGACTCTCCTTTTACTACAGATCAGTCACCCCTAAGGTAGGCCCTAGCTAACCCTATGGGCAGGGTGCAGTGTAGGTAAAAGGTAGGACATGTGACTTAACTATGTGACATGTCCCGGTAGTGACAAACAGCCTATTTCGTTTCTCACTGCTGTGAGACTGCCCTCTCATAGGGATGCATTGGGGATTCCCTGATATGTGCGTCAGTGGTAATTCCTGACATGAGAGGGGTAGCATGATCAAGTTTGGTATGTTTGGAATAGTGGTGATAAGTGCTGCGTATTGGTGTTCACGGATTTATTATTACTATTTTAGAAATGCCACTTTTAGAAGTAGGCATTTCTGTGTGCTATATGTCTTTTGGTCCTCTGCTAGAATGTGTATTGACTGTCTGGCTTTGTAGTGACAGGGGCTGGGGAGGAGCAGGGGCTCCAGAGAGTCTGGATGAGTCAGCGCTAGGCTGAATAAGCCTGGTCTGCATTTGGAGTGGTGGGAGGTGTAGCCCCTGCAACTGGATAGGGCTGTGCCTCCCTTCCACAATGATGGCTCCGCCCCCTGTGGTGTGTTTTGAGGCGAGGGCTTACACTTATAAATGGGGAGTGTTGTGCACTGTAAGGATATTTTTAAGTGCCCCCCCAGAACTGGTTTGGACTGGGCTCAGAGCCCTGGGCCAGAGGAGAACAAAGACATGTGCCATATAAGTACTGGGGCTGTGACCCCATGTTTTTGAGCTTGCTTGGGACTAAAACAGAAGAGGACAGCAAGGACTGCTGTGTGCCAGGAGAAACCACCGTTTGGAACTACCTGCTGGGTAGCTAGAAGGACTACCCTCTGCTAAGGGGCCCTGCGTGCTGGCCTGCCTTTGCCCCTTTTCTCTGCCCCTGTGCTGGGGAAATTATAGCGCTGGTGAGCGCTCTTTAATTCTGCTGCCCAAAGAGTGGGCTTAGGCAGGGCTGATAGAGAGGAGCGCTCTTTGCCCTGCAGTGTGGACAGCGCCCCCCTCTCCACTGTGGCCGGGGCGCTGTGTGTCTGGATCGACACAGCGCCGCGAGTTCTAGCGATTGAGAACTCGGGGGGGAGTTCTCATTGTGGGCAGTTAGGAGGAAGCCTGCGCCGAGACAGAAGTTGACTCCGTCTCCGTGGCTGAGCACGCCCCCCCCCAGCAAGTTGCCGTAGCAACGAGGGAGCCGTGGGACAAGCCGGAAGTCAAGCGGAGGCCGCCTAGTTGTGGGCGGGGCCGGCGGGGGGATCAAGTCGGAGCCTCGCGGACTCAGTGTGCCTTGGACAGGAGTCAGGGTCGACGGAAACTTCGCTCTGTGTGTGGACAGCTCTTGCGCCTGCCGCAGTCGTTTGGAGACCACGGCGGCGGTCCTGCACGATTGCAGGTAGTTGTCCTTTGTGAGAGGCCCCTGACCAGGATCGCTGGGCCTTTCCTGGCATCGTCGGGGCTGCGCCGCCTGATAGCGGGCAGCCACCGCTTTACTCGCAGCATCAGGGGCATTTCTTTAGGAACGGAGTCAGGGTGAGTTGCACCCCGGTCCCCTTGCTGCGGTGGTGAAAGGCTCCACATTTTCTTTTTGACCTCGTTGCAGCTGCGCCGCATGGTCGCGGGCAGCTGCACCCTTCCCGGATGTTAGGGGCTAAATTGAGGCCTCGTGTTGGTGGCGGGGGGGTCAAAGGGATCACCACCACCCCTACGGGGAAATACCAACACGGCCAGGAGGGGCCAGGGTATTTGGGGACTCCTGGACATTATTTGTATACGCCTAAGGAGGGCATAATGTGATTAGGAGATGTGTGCCCTCGGCCAGCCATTGAGGGCACTGCTGATTATGCACTGATGTGGATACCTGTGGCAATAGGCCCACTGTTAGCATGAGGTGCTCAGGATAGAAGTATTGTGGCAAGTGTGTACTAAGGTGCACTGAGGATAGTATGTCAAAGTCAGAGGAACTTATTAAGCGCACAAATCACCTGAAAGGTCTCATGGCGCTTGCAAAGACTCCGTATAGGCTAGAGATCAGATCTGAACAACATTATTGATGGTCGAATAACCAGGTTTTTAGTTCCCTCCGAAAAAGTATGTATGCATAATGTGCTATGCTGAGTACTGTTCTGAGGTTTATGCCTAATGTGTTGTGCTAAGTGCACTCCTACCAGTAGTTACTGGTGACCCTAATTGTAATGATGGGGACAGTGGCCCGATTGGCCCAGTGATTTATGTAATCCCTGTGAAGTCATGACTAGTGCAAGTGGCACAGTGTAATATATGTGATTATGTTCTAATATGTTTTTACGGATAATACAAAGGCTATTTTTGATATAACCTTGTGTAGAGTTTCTTTTGTGGTGTGCCTAGTGTGTCGCTCGCTGCTTTTCGAGTGTGTTGTGCAAACGCTTTACACATTGCCTCTGGGATAAGCCTGACTGCTCTGCCAAGCTACCAAGGGGGTGAGCAGGGGTTATCTTATGTGTGTAACTCCCTCGCCCTGACTAGAGTGGTGGTTTCTGCCTGGCTTAGGCGCATGCCCTAGCCAACCAGAAACCCCATTTCGAACACCTCCCATTTCTGTAGAATGGCCACTGTTTAACATCTTAAAAGGTCCCAAGTTAGTTTTCAGTACATTGCTACGAACAATTGTTCACAGTCTGAGGGCGCATAAGGGGAAAACCAAGAAACAGATTACAGCGTGCAGGAGTGGTGTTTATATGCAGCTCTGAACCATCAATTCTGGGGTGCTACAGAGCCAACATGGAGCTGCACAGTGCCACTTTGCGAGACGCAGAGGCACTGCTGATGAAGTTTTCTGGCTCCAATATGGCACATTGGGTGCTAAGCTGAGGAATCTGCAGTTAGAGTATCCATCAGAAAGAGCGTTACTGAAGGTAGGTCACGTGCTCATCTTGAACTCCGTACACTTCATATTCAAGCTATTGTGGTTAGTTGTCAAATTCCACATACAGCTGTGACTTATTAGACAATCGTGAGAAACTTGCAACAGTAACTGAACCACTAAAGTGCACTTGGTAGTTTGATGAATCTTCTGCTAACCATTCACATTTGGAGTCATGTTGCCTGTGGCAGAGAAAAAGAAACGAGGAAAATGGCACAGATGGAACATATAGCATGAAATTTCTGATTTCTTTAATGTGTTATCAATCTGTTTTCGGTCATTTTTAAGAACAACATTATCTCAAAATTTAATAGGGTTAGGTTTTATTCTACAAAGTTATACAAAAATGCAAACACATTTAAAAACATAAAACTGCTTGAGAAGTTTTTTGTTGTTTTTTTAGAAAAGAGGTAGATACGCATTCCAACTGTCATCACAATAGCACCACAATAGGACCACCTTACCCTGGGATTGAAGCAAACATTATGACTAATGATAAATAAGTGCCTGATTTGAGGAAGTGAGGAATAACGACATTTTATCAGTCTTAAATGTTCATAAAACTCGAATCCGATAGGTAAAAACCCAGGACAGATGCATAACAGAGGCAATCGCTAGAGGGCGATGGTTTGGGGGAAAAATTGGTACGTGGCAAAGTTTGTACTGCAGTCTTGAAGTTCCAGGCTCTACAAGGCCACTCTTAAATAGTTGTAGTGCCAATTGACAGTCTTTCTGGAGAGACACGAATGCCATTCAAACCAAAGAGAAAAAAAGACGGGTCAAACAAGTATGTCTTTGTTAACAAAAATGCTTTGCTTAGTTTTGGTACCATTTCAGAAATCAGAACTGTGCCTTATTTTAGGTCATGTCTGAAACAGACTTCAGAATGGACAGTCTTAAATATACCGTATTAAAATTGGTGTATGTTCATCCACCCATTTCATCAGCTTATTAATAATGGACAGAAAAGACAAAACAACGTGGAACAGATTTTAAAGGATCATCCATTAAAAACACGTATGTTCCACATTTCATTAGTAGCTCTGTCCACTACACAGATTAATGTAAGGGAAATTGCTTTCCACGAAAAGTAAATAGTGTGCAGCAGCAGGAGACCAGGTTGAGCAGCTTGAGTTTACCTGTAATTTAAAAAATTAAAAAATCTTCCTCTACCTTATTTGACGTGTTCAGCAGAGGAGCATTATGGCCCAAGGAAAAGCATTGTACTCCTTTACATATTGCTACTTCTCTTTCCCCCGCCCAAGGCACTTCGGAATACTATCATGTGAACGTTCACAATAAAACCTATACTCATTTCTGAAACTTTTTCGAAAGGACAGTGGAAAGCTCAACTATTTTTTGGCATCATTCAATATAAACATTTAGCACGAAAAATATTTATAATATATAATATATGTATATACATATGTAAAATGAAATGTACAGCCAAAATTGTATCCATTTATAAAGGTGTGCGAGGCTGGCACAGTAACGGTTTACTTGGATTACACATGCAATTATGAAAAAATACATGAATCTGCATTATGGCTTCAACGACAGAGCAGAAGTAAAGAATCCAACAGCCAGTCATAACATTAATGGCTCAATTAGACCTCAATTCACACTGCCTACAAAAACACCTTGTATATCGGCCATCTGGAATCAGTGACACTTTAAAAGAAAGTCGATTATTTCCTTGGAAAAGGTCATTGCTTCCCTGGAAAATAAGCAGATGGTGCAGGCGGGGGACCGCTTTTGCTAGCCGTTTGTGCCACTGACATCGATTTCTGCTGCTCTGTAATAGTAAAACATATGCTCGTCAGACATTTTACATTACTTCGTACAAAATATAAGAAAGAAAACGTATGTAAACACCTATTGAAGTCAAACATTTCTATTCAAGTGCAGGGTGATGGATAGAAGACTTTTACATAGAGAATGCCAACTTAAAATTATGCCTATGTGCATGCCAACATGGATTACATTTTCTCCTTTTTTTTTTTAAATTACGGTCAAAACGCAAGTAACCTGTAAAACTGGACTGATTTAACTTTTTATAGTTCGCTTTCAAAATGTAAAAGGTAGAGAATGAAGTCCGGTCGATCGCTTCACAAACCTGAAAAATACCAGTGCTTATTTAAGAAAGCCAGCAACCCTACTGACCCATAATGCAGAGAAGTACCAAGAGCCTCATTTTTTACCAACTACCCCACAGTAATGTCCTTGCACCTTTTCCACTTGTGGAATGAGTTTTTGTTTTGCAAAGGATAGGTATTTGAAGCTTTCCGCAACCCAAAAAAAAGTGGTTTCAACACGTAGCATCTTGCCGGAATTTTGTCGACTATGAGCTCGATTCTCAAATGGCATTTTGTAGCACATACAATCGAACTTCTCGTGTACTAAAGAGTGCAATCACAGACATACGACTTGAGACCTCTGCCTCCCCTATCTTTTCTGTGCAGAGATCTTCACACTCTTAAGTACGGATATCTGTAGTAAATGTGGTAGTGACTTTGGATAGTGATTGGAAATGTGGATTCATTACTATTAAATGAAAGGGTTTAGGGAAGTTTAATGAGGGTTGTGAAATCATTATAATACAAGACATCCACAAAAGACCATTGTGTTAGATCTGGAATCTTTGGGTTTCCCCTAACTTTTTGCATTCAGAACCCCTGCTTTTGCGGACTTCGTTTTTGCTTGCCCTAGGATTCTGCACACTTTACCACTGCTAACTAGGGCTAAAGTGCTTGTGCTCTTTCCCTAAAATGTAGCAACATTGGCTTATCTACAATTGGCATGTTTAATTTACTTTAAAGTCCCTAGTAATGTGCACTACCTGTACCTGTAAATGAAATGCTTCTAGTGGGCCTACATCACCCACTTAAGTAGCCCTTCAAACATGTCTCAGGCCTGCCACTGCAAAGCCTGTGTGTGCAGTTTTAAACTGTTATGTTGGCCTGGCAAGTTAAGCCTCTTGCCAGGCCGAAACCTTCCTTCTTAATACATATGTCACTCCTAGTGTAGGCCCTGGACAGCTTAGAGCAGAGGTCTTCAAACTTTTTGATGCCGAGACCCCCCTGTCAAAAAATGTTAGGCGTAAGGACCCCCTCCGACAAAAAATTCTAGAACTTGGTACTCCTCATCATCGACAACCAAAAGCGCCCCCAATTACCACGGCAAATCATTTCACGGTGGGGAAATAGTATTAAACAGTGTTTAGCAAATCAAAGGTTTGTGGGTGACTGTGGTTCTGTGTCAGAGGCTTACTACACAGCTCAAATACAAAATCTCCAAAACGAATTGCCCAAAAATGCACAAATGGTACTGTACTTTATTTTTCAACAAACAAAACATAATTTGACTCAATTGGATGATAACACCTTTCTGAATCAGTGTGATGGGTGTGCCTGTTTTTCTCCAGAGAGACAGTCAATCTGTGGATGTATCCTAGCTACTGGACATTTAGTACAGTGGGAGGCTTAGTGTCTGGAAGGAGAATGGCACCCATTGTGAACACGTGTTCCCATGCATTTGGTGCAGGTGGAGGACAACATGTTGCACGGTCAGACTGGCTCAACTGAGCCTTCGTCTTGGAAAGGCCTTCGCAGGGTGAGGGTCAGAAGAGAGGTTGTGAAAGGTAGCAAAACACACTCTCCTAGAGATGGAAGCCAAAAGACACCAGTTGTTTCTTTTTGTTTGTGAAGTTCATTGTACCCAGAGGCCGGTAATCTAACAGACAGGTAAACTAGATCATTCAAGATCACACAGGCAGTCAGCGAGGAGCTGAGTAGCCTCCAGATTAGCACACACGGCGATTCTGTGAGAGCCTGGCCTTGACATGAGACAGACAGCTGTTTACCGCACGCCATTGTCTCCTCCTTCTCCCCTCCCCGGTACCTGGGTGATTTATGACGATTTATTGCTGACAAACTTATAGACCAGTCATGGAAAATGATGCCACGAGAGAACAGTTTTGGCACACATTGGTATTCAATACCAATCAATCAATCAAATCAGAGCATTTGTATAGCGCGCTACTCACCCGTGAGGGTCTCGAGGCGCTGGGGGGAAGGGGGAGGGGTGCTGCTACTGCTCGAAAAGCCAGGTCTTGAGTAGCCTCCTGAAGGTTAGTAGGTCCTGGGTCTGCCGTAGGAGGATGGGGAGGGTGTTCCAGGTCCTGGCGGCGAGGTGGGAGAACGATCTGCCGCCCATGGTCGTTCTTCGGATGCGGGGGACTGTGGCGAGGGCGAGGTCGGCGGAGTGGAGCTGGCGGTTCGGGGTGTAGAAGGGGAGTCGTCTGTTGAGGTATGCTGGCCCGGTGTTGTGGATTGCCTTGTGTGCGTGGGTGAGGAGCTTGAAGGTGATCCTCTTGTTGACTGGAAGCCAGTGCAGGTCTCTCAGGTGGCTGCGGCGAGGGATGTCGAGGATCAAGCGTGCAGAGGCGTTCTGTATGCGTTGTAGTCATTTCAGGAGTTTGGCCGAGGCTCCTGCGTAGAGGGCGTTACAGTAGTCCAACCTGCTGCTGACGAGGGCCTGGGTGACCGTTCTTGTTTCGGTGGGGATCCACCTGTAGATCCTGCGGAGCATGTGGAGGGTGTTGAAGCAGGAGGATGAGACGGTGTTGACCTGCTTGGTCATGGAGAGTGTTGAATCGAGGATGAACCCCAGGTTGCGTGCGTGGTCGGTGGGTGTTGGTGCTGCTCCCAGTGCGGTCGGCCACCAGGAGTCGGCCGAGGGGGTGGAGCCGAGGATGAGGACTTCCGTCTTGTCCGGGTTCAGCTTTAGACAGCTGTTCTTCATCCTCTCGACGGCTTTCATTCCTTCGTGGAGGTTGGTTTTGGCGGTGAGGGGGTCCTTGGTGAGGGAGAGGATCAGCTGGGTGTCGTCGGCGTAGGAGATGATGTTGAGGTCGTGCAGTCGGGCGACGTGAGCGAGCGGTGCCATGTAGATGTTGAACAATGTCGGGATGAGCCCTGGGGTACGCCGCAGATGATCTCGCTGGCTTCGGATCGGAAGGGGGGGGGGGGGAGGGAGGGAGGCGGACGCTCTGGGTTCTGCCGGAGAAGAAGGAGGTGGTCCATTCCAGTGCCTTGTCTCGGATCCCTGCGTTGTGGAGGTGTGTGCGTAGGGTGCGGTGGCAGACAGTGTCGAAGGCGGCTGACAGGTCCATGAGGATGAGGGCCGCAATTTCGCCGTTGTCCAGTAGGGCCCTAATGTCATCAGTGGCGGCGATGAGGGCAGTTTCGGTGCTGTGGTTGCTGCGGAACCCGGACTGGGACGGGTCCAGGATGGTGTTCTCCTCGAGGTAGCGGGTCAGTTGTCTGTTGATGGTCTTCTCGATGAACTTCGCCGGGAACGGGAGCAGGGAGATGGGTCTGAAGTTCTTGAGGTCCTTCGGATCAGCTTTGGGTTTTTTGAGTAGGGCGTTGATCTCGGCGTGCTTCCAGCTCTCCGGGAAGGTCGCGGTCTCGAAGGAGATGTTGATGGCCTTGCGGAGATGGGGGTGCGATGGTGGCGCTGGCTGTGTTGAAGATGTGGTGTGGGCATGGGTCTGACGGAGAGCCGGAGTGGATGGTGTTCATGATTTTGATGGTTTCATCGTCGTTTACGTTGGTCCAGGTGAGCAGGGGATTGGTGTGGATGGTGGCCGTGAAGTCGGAGGTCTCGGTGGCTGTCGGGGCGGTCACGGTGTTGAAGCTGTCGTGGATGTCTGCGATCTTGCGATGGAAGGTGGCAAGGGAGTCGCACAGGTCTTGAGAAGGTGGGATGTCGTTGGAGCTAGGGTTGGATAGTTCCTTCACGATGTTGAAGAGCTCTTTGCTGTTGTGTGCGTTGTCGTCTAGGCGGTCTTTGAAGGAGGCCCTTTTGGTGGATCTGATGAGGTGATGGTGTCTGCGGATGGAGTTCTTGTGGGCTGCGTAGCTGTCCGGTGTACCACAATGACAACAGCATATATGCGGAGGCACCATTCAGCGTTGAGTCACATGTGCTTAGTTTAGGACACAAAATCTCATTGCAAACAAAATGGCGGGATGTGTTCTATATGAACTGAAGACCCACAAAGCATTCACTGCTCCAGTGTGTCAAAGATATTGTATTTTATTGTAATTGCATTTATATAGCGCTTATTACCCCTGACGAAGTGTCAGAGCGCTTTTTCAGCGAGTAGCACGCTTCTCCAGAACCCATAAAGGATTAGTGGTGAATTAGTATAGTGAAAAAGGAAAGTAATTAGAATGGTGGCTATGATATTATGTTATTTGGATTGAGAAGGATAGTGGAGGGATGTTTTGGAGCTCACAGCAGTAGTAGGAGGCTTGGGATGAGTAAAAGGGAGACTGAGGGGGAAGAGTCAGAAGGAAGGGTTTAGAAAGGCTTGTTTGGGGGGGGGAAATCAGAATAGTAAAAGAGGTATGAAAAAGTTAAGAATGAACTAAATGGACATTTCTAGAGTTAGTGCTTGGCCACGTTTGCTGACTAATGCTATGATTTTACTCATGAGATGATACTTATGCATTGAAACTGTAGTTGTATCTACATGGTTGACTAAATGTTCTGGCATATTCTTATGTTTTGCTGTATTACCGCAAATAGTACTTCCATTGCTCGTCATTTATAGAAGCTTTCTTAATACATTTGAACTACACAATTTAAAATACTCCACGTTTTGGAATCTTGTTTCTTTGCAAAACACATGAATAAACATAATTTTGTAATTACAAATGTCGTCATTTTTCTAATGTGTATAGCACCAATATCTTTCCTTGCAGGACATAATTATCTGTTTCTAACCACAGCTGAAATTCAGAAGGCTATTTAGGCTTCCATGAGCCCATATTCACCAATCTATTTAGAACTTTTTGACAAAAAATGATGTCCTCAGATGAACTCTCCCAGACCGGTTTTAAATGATTCCTCCACGTGATAAAGTTTTTTGTACTACAAAAACCACCACATCAAGTAAGGTGCAATCATGGATGCTTTACACATGAACAAATAACCATCGCTTTTTTTGGGAAAGTGTGGCAACTGTAGTTGGACAAAGGGATCATATTAATCTGCTGAGTCAAGAATAAAAACGGAAAGAACATGGAAAATAAACATTTCAGTGTCACAAAAATGAATATGAAACTGCTGCTACAAAAACAGAAAGTACACCGAAAATAAACACCATTCCACAGTCATAAAAATTAACCGGAGCCTTTTTCCTGTCCCCTCCCACCCCCCACCCACATGGCTCAATCAAGGAAACAGATAAGAATCTGTGTGTGTGTCTTTGCGTGCAAGATAGTTTCAGTGTATGTCGTCTGTAGCTGAAAAGCCAGGGCATGGGGGATGAGGAGGGGGCTTACCTAATTATTCCTGGAAGCTTCGGGTTGCCTTGGAAACCAGCCGGGAAGGAGATCCTAATGCAGAGGCAGCAATGAGCCACGAAGAGGAGTTGGAAAAAGGAACACGAGGTGAAAGCAGCGATGGCCAAGAAAGACAACTGGATCCAGTGAAAGGCAGCAGTGACGGCGCAGAACTCCGTGGAAATACAGCCTGCATTACGAAGGATCTGGTCCATCTTTATGGACAAAGTTCGCGGGCATTTCCTGGTGTGCATGCTGCAGTCTCTCTGATTGGAGGACAGGCATTGATGACGTTGCCACATTATGATTGGCTTATTTTGCCCTGTCCTCCAATCAGAGGCTCCTGAGATGTAATTATTTCGAATCCAAAACGAAACGTAAACGTTTTGGATTCGAGGCAGCAGTGAGGCAGGTGAATGCGCGACCCCCTTCCAAAGACTGCACGCCCCCCCTGGGGGTCGCGCCCCATAGATTGAAGACCTATGGCTTAGAGGGAAGGGTGCAATTGAAAATGGGCATGTAGTTTCTAGTTTTACATGTCCTGTTAGTGAAAAACTGTTAAATTCTTTTTTCACTACTGCAAGGCCTATAGCTTCCATAGGATAACACTGGGATTACCTTATTGCATTTTATAAACATAATTCCCAAATAGGAAGATATCACTAGTTCATATTTGGTGTCTCTGGAATCCTAATTTTAAATCCTAATTTATGGTAAAGTCGTATTTTAAATTACAATCTCGAAAATGCCACTTTTAGAAAGCTGCAAAACACAATAAGATGATGGACGGAGTGCTGAAACTTTGCAACCACACACCCCCAGTCAAGAGATCTGGGTTTAATCCATCATCCTTTTGATCACTATGCCACCACAGTTTGGACCCAGTCATATGCATATAAGTCTTGACCATGTTCCTTATGGGAACAGTCCAGCACGAACTGCCAGGTCAGGTTCTCCTTGGACTGGAAACAAGCATCCTCGGACCTGTTTCGGGGCATCACCCCTCATCAGCCCGGCTAGCTTGAATCCAGTGGCACAGCGAGCATGGGACCCACGTCTGGGGCATACCCATGGCCATTTATGGCGAACATAGCAAACATAAGATGATGGACGGTGTGCTGAAACCTTTCAACCACATACACCCCCAGTCAAGAAATCTGGGTTTAATCCATTGTTCTTTTGCTCACTATGCCACCCAAACTGGGGTGGTGTGGTGAGCAAAAGGACAATGGATTTAACCTAAATCTCTTGACTAGGGTGAAGGTTCGATTTATTCAGCATTCCGTCCATCATTCTTTGCTGCAGCATTTTTCACCCCAAGTTGGATGGGTATGCCCAGACGTGGGTCCCTTGCTCGCTGTGCCACTGGATTCAGGCTGGATTCACTCGATTCAGAGAGGTGATACCCGAAACTGGACCCAGGATGCTTGTTTCCGGTTCTAGGAAGACCCGGCTTGGCAGTTTGGGCTGGACAGTTTCCACAAAGAGCAGGGTGAAGACAGATTTGCATATGGCTGGGTTCCAACTAGGGTGGTGTAGTGAGCAAAAGAACAATGGATTTAACCTTGATCTCTTGACTGAGGGTGAATGTTTGATTTATTCAGCATTCCGTCCATTTGTTGCTGCAGCACTTTTAGAAAGGTGGCATTTTCTTGGCTTAGCCATTTGGTGCTTGCACATGGTCTCTGATCAGGTCTGGATGTAGTTTTCAGTTGGGCTTTGTGTGTTCCACCTAGACAGCCACACACAATACACAGCTTGGGTGTGCCTGGATGGGCCATCCTGACAGGATGGTAGGGGGGAGCTGGGCACAGCCTCATACCTGAATAGGCTGTGTCCTGTCCACACACAAAGGGCTGCATTCCCCCCGTAGTGAGTTTGGAGCCAGAGCAGGAAGGGAGGACATATGTGCACTTCAAAGGCATCTCTTTAAAGTCTCCCCACTCTTCAAAAGCACCACTGAGTGCCATATCTGGACCTCAGACACCACCACAGTAAACTTCTGGACCTGTGGATACTCTGCCATGAAGAAGGACTGCTGTGCTACTGAAAGGATGGCCACTCTGCTGGACTGCTACTCTGCTGGACTGCTACTCTGCTGGACTGCTACTCTGCTGACCTCTTGCCTGGGTGAGAAGGAATGGACCTGCATCTCCTGAACCCAGAACGACTCCAAGGGCTAGTTGGCTGAACTCCTGATCTGAAGCATCAGGGACTTAACCGTCTTCTAACAACCTTGCATCTGCACCTGGACTCTGCCATCTGTGAGTCTACACCCCCATGTGGTGCCACCCCAGTCCTGGACCCTTGGAAGGTGGCCTAAGCTGCTTGCCAGCAAAACAAATGCATCATCTCTGCTGAGTGGCACATCCTTGAGCCAAAGAAAAGCATCTCCTCGGCTGAGCGGCGCATCTTTGAGCAGAATTGATGCATCGCTGCTGCTGCATGGATTGGACCCAGCGTAGATGGTCCACATCTCCCCCGCAGTCCTTGGAACCAACACATCGCCGAAGGCGCGGTGCATCTCCAACACAGGTCCTTGCATCCGTAGTCAACAGCAGCTAGACGACGATAGCCTCCGAATCGCAGTCTTGCAGCTCTTCGGAACCGGCGCATCGCCAGCTGTGTGCCACATCTCAAAGCTCAGACTTTGCAGTGCAAACCGCGTTGATGTGATCGTGGACGCAGCAGGACTTCACACCACAGTCCTGCCGCATTTCGTAACAGACGCATCACTTTGGTTGTGCAACGCTTTTTCAGCTCGGATCCACACAACACTCCACAACCAGGATATAAGATACTTTGTCCAGCTGGCCTAACAGGATCCCTGTAGCCGGCCTACACTCCACAGTGATCTGCCTGAAATGATTGCTTTGTCCCAGTCCAGCACGACCAGATATCCCTTGTTGCTGCTTTATGCTTTTTTTGGGCGCTATTTCAACTTAAACGTTTAAAGTTCAATATCTCCGGTTTCCCTGATTGGATTTTTGTCACTTTGGTGTTGTTTTATTTATTAAAAAATACTCCATTATTCTAAACCTGGTGTGGAATCTTTTTGTGTGGTGTATTCACTGTTTTTACTATTTGAAGTGTTGCAAACACTTTACACATTGCCTCGAGTTAAGCTGGACTGCTCTGTGCCAAGCTACCAGAGGGTGAGCACAGGTTAATTTGGAGTTTGCTTGTGCCTTACCCCGACTAGGACTGTGGTTACTGCTTGACTACAGCTCACTCCCCAGTAAACCAGAAACCCAATTTCTAACACACTGCCATTCATAAAATACACTTTTCAAGACTTAAAGGGGTTAAAACACGCTCAAACTTACTCCATCCCAGCCTTGAAGTAAGTCAATCACCACACATAGCCATCCACTTTACACGTGTAACTTTCTGGTTTAGGAGGCTCCAATCCCTCATTTGATGGGGTGAAGACATGTAAACTACACCTAGGTGTAAATATCAAATCTTAAATGGCAAATAGCGAAAGAGTTGCACCTACGTGTAAGAGTAAGTATATGCGTGTATTTTACCTTTGTGAACCGGGGCCTATGTCTGTATTATATTTTAAATCCAGTATCAATCAAGTTTGACCTTACACAATGGATCCCATTCTCACCAGTATGCACTAGAATGGCTTCTCTTTCAGACTCATCATCTGAAAATCCCTGGGCTTCCTTGCTGAGCCCCCTGGTCTTCATTGTTCCACTACAGCCTGCTGCACAAACCCAAGCCTTTCATTCTCACTTACAACTTTATGGGATATAGTCCAGGTCCTCATCTTATCAAAGACCAATTGAGACAATTATTCTCACTGGTCTCACAAGGTCTACATTGGCATCCAAGCAAACTGTCATCACTTCAACCTTAATGAAATTATATTGGTTCATTCTTGACGAAAGGATCCCCTTTTATGATCTAGCAGGCAAGCAACACAGGTAATCTCTGCTGCTCTGCATCAAAAGTCACTACCCTATATGAACTATAAGTTTGCACCCCAGTGGCTCAAAAGACAGCATCAATTAACTGCCTGGTGCTACAGTTTTTGGTTGCATCAAAAGTTGTCCCATGCACCATGCCAAAACCAATTTGAACTACAAAGGTCGACCCTCTGCTAATTCATGCAAGAAGGCGGACCTGCGTAAACTGTTAGGTCCTATGCACGCCTGCGCATTGTTCTAAACAATCTTTTTAATGTGAGCGCCCTGTAAAAATGGCACTGTGCACTTTTCTATTGTTCAAGCAATGTTGCTATTTTTCACGTTCGATGGAAAAAAAAAAAAGAGGGAGGTTGGAGGTCCAATATACAATAAATAATAATCCTTTGTAGTCCTAATTCTAAGGTTGTTTCACTTCTGACCGGATTGTACTTTATCAGTTGAGTAATGGCTCTGACATCTTAATACAAAAACTCTGGGAAAGGGGTATCGAAAAAAACTTCAAGAAACGAGAAAAAGTGCTGGGGTTGCCCAGGAGAAAGATCAGCTCGAGAGGGTCCCACACTGCGCACTGCATAAGGTTTTCTAGGCAACAAGACACCATCTGTCAACTGTGGCCTCTCTAGTATGAACGTGCTGACAAATAACCCACCCATATCCTATCACATTAGCATGTTTGCCGTAAGTACAGAGTGCATGTACAAGACTGCTCGAATGTTCACGGAGTGACTTTCCTGAAAAATGCTGGAGGTCGATTGACTGATCCGCTGTACAGTACCTCTAATGTTTGTGACTGCTCAAACTTTGAGACCATGCGAATACCTGCCGACGAGCACACCAAAAACCGATTGAGCCTTGGACGAGCAAAGTATAACAAGCTCCTTAACACAGGGCACCTAACCGTGGACGGAGACCCCCAACACAACGAGAGGCCTTACATAGAATCAAAGGAAGACTATACTTCTAACAGATCTTGTGCAACCTGGATAAAAAAACAAAACATGTTTTTTTCCTCATTTGGATTACTAAGCCATACCACCAGATTCTTTATAATGTTCACACAATTCAATTTCCGGTAATTACAGAACTCTTCCATACAGGTACAATCTTCAATTTACTGTAGGAGAGATTCGCCTTCTATCGGCATTGTTCACGAAGGCCCCTCCCACACTATAATTTCTCCCAATAATAATTTTACAGGCAAATATAGTTTCTGCTCTGGTGAGACCCGGCAATTACCCAACTAGGGCAAAATGTGCCAACAACCAACCCAGGGAGATAAGGACCTGTGAAAATTCAAAGACTTGATTTATTTCTACTTTCCTACCCGATGAATGTACTATATTAACCAAAGGGATTTCGGTGTGCCGTTTGAATAAGCATTGGGTGCCAAGGGAACTTTTGAGATTCCTTATCATACCACTGCGGCTCCTGATTTACTTTTTTTCAACCTTTTGGACTTTTCACACACTTTCTTGAGCACTTATGTAAACAAGATGGTGGAGACTATTTTTATTTGTCGATTTATTACATTCCACAAACGAAGTGAAATATAGAAGCCTTTATGAACAATTCATTGCCAAAATATATATATTTTTTTGTGGTAAATATTTTTATTCTTATAACACAAAGTCATACAATGTACAGCAATATGAGGAGGCTTCCTCAACTGGATGGATGCTCTATCGAGTAGCCAAAACAGGACAATACAAAAAGATGTGCATAACTACAGATACATATGAGTCTAGGCGGACTTGTATATCCACGTCATAGTAACATGGTAGCACATTAGCGTACAAAAATACGTAGAGGGTATATGTCAAGGGAGGAAAGGAGGGGGGTAATCGGGTGGGGGGGTGGGCTTCAGGCGGCCTCCCTCGTGTTTGGTGTCAGCGGGTACTGTGTAGGCGGGAACTGGTGGCCAGGTCCCAGAGTTTCCCAGTCAGTAAGATGTCTCGGTTCCGGAATTTTGGGCCATCGGGGCACCGGGGAGAGGTGGAGGCCTGTCCGAGGGCGGTACTAGGAAAGGTTTACGTCTCGTTGCTCGCCAGCCTTGGAGCCGGGGTAGATACGGCCTTCCTCCCCTGTCCCTATCGGGTCCCGTGCATCAGTGCCAGGGGGCAGGTAGGTGTGGCAGGTGGGGAGGGGGAGAAGGGGGGGGGGAGGGATGGGATGGGCGAGCGGGGATCACAGAGTAGGTACGGGCATTGTGTGAGATAGAAAAAAGGAGAGAGGAAAGAGAATAAAGAGAGCCGATAAAGCAATGAGAGGGCGAAGAAAGGGGGCGAGGAGGGAGAGCGAAGAGTTGGGGAAGAGGTAGGCATGAGCAGTCAGATTGTAGATGTGTGCACCATCTATAGGATGTGCATGGAGTCATGGTGGGCAGGGGGGAGGGGGGCAGGACCTTATGGGTTCACAGCGCCAAGGGATGTCACAGTGGGGGAGGCGGGGTATGGGAGGTGGGGAGGGCATTCGCGGTGACCATGGACAATGGGGAGAGCAATGTGTCATGTGTCGGCTGTGGGGGAGATGGGATCCAGGATTCCCGGTGCCTGGCTATCCTCGGTTCCTCCCTCTGCTTGCAAGAAGGGCGCTCACACCTGTAAGAACATGTCAAACTGGTCCTGCAGGTTGTAGATAATGCGTTCATGGGACGCGGTATTTATCACGCCTACTAGCCAGGCCTCCTGTGAGGGCGGTGTTGGCGACCTCCATTGTCGTAAGATGAGTATTTTAGCGACCGCTACCGCTGTGTGGAAGAGCCGACGTTGTGCCCATTAAAATTCTGGCGAGTGCCGCAGGTCGTGGAGGATAATGGCGGCGGGGTGAGTGGCAGATGGAGGGGCATAGAGGCACCCAGTGTCTGTCCCACATATAACCAAAAGGGCTGCACCGAAGGGCATTTGCAAATAACGTGCGTTGTATCACAGCGCGTATCTGCGCACCTCCAGCAGTTCGCGTGCAGGAGTAAGTTGGCTTAGTGAAGTTTCAACGTCGTCCAATGCCAGTCATGCAGAGTCTTAAAGAGGCAAAATTTCTGTCGCGCCTCCCTAGTGCCCCTGTCCAAGGCCTCAAGGGTGTCTGTCCACTCGTCTTCTTCGAAGGAGACAGACAGTCGCGTTTGCCGTCTGGCACTAAGGGCTCGCGATAGTGGTTGCGAGAAAAGGTGAGAGGAGAGGACTCCATAGAGGCCGGACACAACCCCTTTGTATTTCCCCCAGGTGTGGAGGTATATTAATACCGGTGAAGTCGGGACCAGGGACGTGGCCCCAAAGATTTACTCAGGCAGTGCCGCAGTTGTATACATCTCCAAGACTGCGATGCAGGGAGGCCAAACTCCTCCCTTAGCTGCGCAAATGTTTTAATTTCACCAGCCAGGAGGAGCTGGTCAATGGTATGAATGCCCGCTTCTTTCCACCGGAGCCAGGACTGGCTCTGTCCGGCAATACAGGTGCTCGCGTTCCCCCATATGGGGGCTTTCTCATGGAGTCTTGTGTTGGAGCCCAGCAAGCGGTGCACTCGTTGCCAGGTCCTGTGCATGGCAGATATTAAGAGGTGAGCAGGGTGCTGCCGGCCTGTCCCCGTCCCATAGAGAGCGGAGAGTCCAGACTCGGCTTCCAGCAAATGACTCTCGACCTGCACCCAATGCAGCGGATCAGGGGTGCCCGGCAGCATGTATGCTAGCTGGGAGAGTTGGAGTGCAAGAGTATAGTGCTCTATTGAAGGAAGGCCGAACCCCCCGCTGGTGCGCCGGGCCTCGAGTTTCGGCGCAGCCATGTACGGTTTCGACGAGCCCCATGCGAAGAACTTAATTTTGGAATGTATGAGGCGCAGTGTGGTAAGAGGATCCTGTATGGGGAGCATACAAAGGGTATAGAGGAAACGGGGAAGCGTAACCATTCTCACTGCTTGCACTCTGCCCCACATGGAGAGTCCTAGCGCTTGCCACTTCTCAAAGTCGCGTTGTATCTGGGCGATCAGCGGGTTCAGGTTGTCCGGGAACATACCAGTCATGCCTTTGGTCACCAGGATGCCCAGATATTTGAGGCGCGAGGGTTGCCAATGGAAGGGGAATCAACATATCGCCGCTTTCGAAGTGCCTTCAGAGATGGGGAGTGCCTCACTCTTGTCCCAATTTATTTTGTAACCTGAGAAGGAGGAGAAGGTATCAATGATTTGGAGCAGAGACTAATGAGTGATGTAGGTCCGACAAGGTGAGCAGTATGTCATCTGCATAGAGGTAGAGTTTGGATTCCCCGATGGGGAGGGGAATGCCTGTGACACTGTCCGAGTTGCGTATGGTGGCCGCCAGGGGTTCCATGGCCAGGAGAAAAAGAAACGGGGATAGGGGACATCCCTGGCGCGTCCCTTGTTGAATTGGAAATGGGCCAGATATAAAACCCCCGCAGTTGACCTGCGCGGTGGGGTTGCCGTAGAGCAGCCGTACCTTAGAAATGAATGAGTCTTCCAAGCCGAAGTGCTCTAGGGCCTTGAAAAGGTAGTTCCATTCGATACGGTCGAATGCCTTTTCTGCATCGAGCGAGAGTGCCAGTGTGTCTATCCCGAGGTCTTTGGCCGACCATAACGTGCAAGCCAGAGAACGCAAGTGATTTCTGGGGGGAATGACCTGGGACGAACCCCACTTGCGTATGGTGCACTAGCGAGGGAAGTACCTTACGGAGGCGGGAAGCTAGGATGCTGGCCAGTATTTTAATGTCGCAATTCAGCAAAGTGATGGGGCGGTAGCTTCCGCACAGCAGAGGGTCTTTCCCATGCTTAGGCAGAACGGCAATGATTGCTCTGTTGGAGAGGGAGCCTAGGGAGGAAGATTGCTCAGCCTCCTTGTACGCAGCTTGGAGAGTATCGATCACCTCTCCTCCTGTCCACCGGTAAAACTCGGCTGGGAAGCCATCTTCTCCTGGGGCCTTATGATACGGTAGCTTGGCAATCGCTGATGCAATCTCTTTGTTGATCTCTCCCTCTAGTAGTTCCCTGCCTTTATCTGAAAGACGGGGAAGACTAGCTCCTTTGAGGAAATCAGTCATCTTGTCCTCGGAAGCCAACTCTCCCGGGGTATATAGAGACTCGTAAAACCGGACGAACTCTTCACGATGTCCTGGGAGCGGGTGAGGGTTTTCCCTCCCGTCGAGCGTAAAGCCGGTATGGCCATGGCAGCCAATCGCTGGCGAAGCTGGGCTGCTAGGAGCCTCCCCGCCTTTTCCCCTTGTTCATAGTGCCTCCCCTTCATTCTCTGCAGAGCAAATTCTGCTTTGGAGGTAAAGAGGCCGTTAAGCGCTATCCGGGCTTGCTCCAACGCCTTGCGATATTGTAGGGTGGGGGCAGCCGAGTAAAGGTGAGTATAGGTCTGGATTTCGTGTTCCAGGTCCGTTTGTTTTGCGGCGGCTTGGCGGTTGGCCTGTGCTGCATCCCTCATCAGTTGACCCCTGATGGTGGCTTTAGCAGCGGCCCAGAGGGTTCTACCTGAGGAAACCGATCCGCGGTTCTCAGACAGGTATACTGGGAGATGTGCTTGTAGTTGTGCTTTGCCTTTAGGGGTCCGGTGTCGCTGGATGCTCATCCGCCAGGGTTTGCGGCCCGGCTGGGGCAACCCTACTTCCAGAAGTATGAGGACGGGGGAGTGATCAGAGAGTGCCGCCTCCAGTATTTGGGACCCCTGGGTGAGTTGGGACCCCTGTGAGAGATCCAGGCGGAAAAGTGTGCCGTGAGTCGGGGAGGTGAAGGTGAATTCCATATCCGCTGGGTGGCTAAGCCGCCAGTGAGCCACCAGCCCGTTATCCTCTAGCACATCATCCATCAGGGCCCTGTCCGCAGCATTACATCTATCAAAGGGGTCCTGTTCTGTCCAGGACTGGGTCCCTCACAATGTTCCAGTTCCCGCCTATGAGATACTGCGAAGCGTCTAGTTCCACCAGGAACAACAAGAACCTAGAAAGGGTTTTGGCCAACAATGCAGCAAGGCTGGGCCCAACAATAATCAAAGAACAAAAAAGATGCCCATGCTGCGTACTCGCTCCAATTGATAGAATATGGACATTGAAACAAAACACTGCCCACAGCAACCACTTTTTCCGTTGAATTTAATCGAAAACGTTTTTACTTTTTTATCAAAAATTGCCACCTACATAGTATACAACATTTCACAATTTCGAGAAAACAGTCAATATACAAAAAACATTTACATATATATACAAATCCACATCAAATATACCAATACTTCCAACCCATTCACACAACTTCTCACATATCCTATCTCCATTCAAAACAACATCCAAAGCAACAAATTGTTTTTCAATGTTAATACAGACTTTTTTAACAAAAACAATGGATAATCAGGCCATCTATCAAATTGGCTGCATAAATCATAAAATAAATTATGTGTTTATCAAAGATTGGCCTTAGAATAGCGGTCTACGCGTTTCAAACTCCTGCCAATTCAGGAGTTCTCATCAGGACCAGAATAGCTGAAAAAGACAAAACAAAATTCTTTGTCTTAATACTTGACCACATGCTGACCCTTGCCTCAAAAAACCTCTAAGCTGCACCATTTCTTACCTTACTCACTATGAATGTTCGGCTGATGTTTAATCATTTCGACTTTCACCCAAACGATCGATCTAAAATAACATACATACAATCTTAGTCTTGTACTGTGAGAGGACAGGGCATTGTATTGTCGAGTAAAGGAATGGTTCTTACTTTTAGCTGGCTGGGAAAGTAATGGGGTCACACGTCATATGCAGAATCACTGCTACATATCTAAAAAATGAACGAATAAAATATCCATTGGCCATAGTACTATATTTATAGCTTAAAATGCGAGATTAAATGAAGCCAAGGTGATGTTTTACCTTAATTGATGTGGTTCATCTGTTTAATTTGGACGAATATAAAAAGGACGGTGGCAGATTGAAGACCGGCGTTTCCTTTGATTTTCTAGAGGAAAAAATGAGTAACTGACTGAAGGACAGTTTTCTACAACTTAATGCCCGTTTTCAATAAACTAGGCCGATGTGGAACAATGTTCAGTGCCTGTAGTTCGTCTTACCTTTAGTCGTTTTCGAAGAGCAGCTCAGTTGTTGTCCGCGTTCTAAGTAGATCACAAGTCAGAACCCGGAAGCGGTCTTCACTTAACACGCAAGGGTAATGACGTGCTACCCCAGCTATTCATGGGAATTGTAGTTTCACAATTCTTAATATGCCAATGATTTCGTCGATTAAACCCTGACTTTGTTTCAAAGATTGCAAATGAATAGTGCCTTCTGCTAGTGTTGGCCTATATTTGTATGTACCACAACAGTTGTTTAAGTCACTCCTGATGATGAAATCACTCTACTGTGGGAAGAAATTCATTCTGCTAAAACACCTTTGCCATTCAGCCAAACGTGGCGTTTTCTGGGAGTTGTAGTCACTTCAATGGCTTTTCCTTTTTATTATATTTTTCTTGTAGACTCAATATGCTCGTCCAATTTATCTTCCGATATAGTGATGTTCTCTACATGGCCTGTGTGCCCCAGTGTATCCAACTCTCAACTTTAATGCAAAATGAAAAAAACGAAAAAAACTTATTGATTACAGTTTGTAGATTTCCGAAAGTTCATTCAGCCCATCTACAGCAGTATTGAATTTTATAATCAACATTGCTTCATGTTTAGTTAGTTTGGCATCTAGATCACCACCTCTAGGGTTTGGTACCACCCTGGAGATAACAGTCCATCTTAGATCTTGCTCTGTATGCATATGTGCATTCCAATGATTTACCAACGGTGCTGTTTGTACATTCTTCCGAATTCTGGATTTATGTTGTGTAATCCTTGAGCGCACTTCTTGATTAGTCTTGCCTATGTATAATTTCATGCATGGGCACAAAATCCCATACACCACATTTTTCGACTTGCAATTCGAAAAGGTTTCATGTTTCCAAAAGATTCCATTATGTGTAAACAATTTGCCTTCCATAGTCGAATCACAACTTACGCATGTCCCACATTTATGATGTCCTTTAACTGGGGGAAGACCAACATAGTCTCGGATGGTGCCCACTGTCTGTTTTGGTAAAGATGCTCTTACTATCTGATTTGAAATACTTCTGTCTTTTTTGAAAGCAAAAAGAGGGACTGCCGACAATGTACTCTCTAAGTTGTTTACCAAATGCCAGTTTTGATGAATAATCTTTTTAGCCAGTTTGACCTTGGACAGAATGTGGATACACATACTATCCTTTCCATAGGTGTTTTCTCATTTTTCTCCAAAAGTGTTTCCCGTGGAGTCCACCAAGCTCTCTTCATCGCTTTTTCAAGAGTTTTTGGGGTAGCCTCTGTTGATCAATTTGTCCTTTAGGTTGTTTGCATGGGTAAAATATTCATCTTTGAATGAACAATTCCGCCTTATCCGTAGAAATTGCCCATAGGGCAAATTCTCTTTCAAACTACGTGGGTGGTTGCTTGTAAAATGGAGGGCTTGATTTCTGTCTGTTTTTTTCTTAAACAAGGTGGTAACCAGCCTGCCTTCACTGGGATAAACCTCTACATCCAGAAATGAAATTTTTGGTTTGAATAATTCATACTGAATTTAATATCAGCTGTCCTGTTGTTTAACCAGTCATGGAAGGAGTGTAGTCCTTGTTCATCACCTTTCCACACCATAAAGATGTCATCAATGAAACGAACCCAGCTTCCAATCTGTTTCTTGAATGGATTATCATTGTGGACAAATTTGTCTTCATATCTGGACATAAACAGTACCGCTAACTCTGGAGCAAATGGGCAACCCATCGCGACTCCCTTTATCTGGAAGTAGAATTCTTCATTGAAGTTGAAATAATTCTTTTTAGAGCAAATCGAGCCAATTCCATTATGAATTCTGTAGGTATTTTAACTGGTTTCGTTCTACTTTCCAAGAAAGAAATTAATACAGCTAGTCCTTCATCTTGCGGTATTTGGGTGTACAAAGATACCACATCCAATGTCACTAAAAAGTCTTTTTCATCTTCAAAATTCATTAATTCAAGTTTATTAATGAAATCGGTGGTGTCCTGAATAAACGATTTGACTTCGACCAAAAATGGTTTTAAAAAATGGTCGACAAATTTTGAAATAGGTTCCATTAACGATTCACAACCCGATACTATCGGTCTTCCTGGTGGGGATGTTTCGTCTTTGTGTACCTTTGGAAGTACATAAAAGATTGGAATTCGTGGATATTTATTTTGCAAATATTAATATTCTTTCTTGCCTAAAAAACCTTGTTCATAGCCGGCCTTCAAAATGTTAAAAAGTTGTCCTTGGAGTTCTGGCGTTGGGTCTTTTGCTGTTTGTTTGTAACATTCAAGGTCTCCAAGTTGTTTCATGGCTTCAGCTTTATATTGTTCAATTCCCCAGAATACAATTGAGCCGCCTTTGTCCGCTTGTTTTATTACTACCGACGAGTCATTTTTCAATTTGAAAAGAGCATCCTTCTCAGCTTTTGAAATATTAGGTTTCACAAATCTTTTATCTTTTTCTCTATTTCTGTAATTGCTGATAAGACCGTTCTTTCAAAAGTCATAACTTCTTTTGGAATATTGCCTGAGGACGGACAAAATGTAGATTTCTTTCTGAGTCCTGTCGTTTCCATAGTGCTTATTGATGGATTTATTGCAAAGAAAGTTTTTAAACGGATTTTCCTGCAAAATTCTATGACTTCCGCCTTTAGTTGTACAAAGTTGGTATTTCTTGTTGGAACAAAGTTAAGTCCTTTCCCTAAAATACTTAATTCTGCATCAGTCAAGATTTTTTCAGATAGATTGTAAACAGGAGAGCGTTCTAATTTTTGTAATTTTGTCGTCTTGTCGACATCTCCCATGGCTGGTCGTTGAATCTCGTCTTGCTCCGTGTTTTTTGTTGGCCTCTTCCTAAAAAAGAAGGCTGTGGTTGTTGTTGGAAATTCTGTTGGAAGTTCCCCGTCTATTGAACCCTTGTCGTCTGTTATTGTTTTCTGATTCACTTCCACTAGAAGAGGAAGAAGTTTCTGAAAATGTAATAAAGTTGTTTTTTGATCTACCTTGATATTCTGGTAAGAATCTTCGAGACTCTGCTCTAGAATAAAAATCTGTCTGCAGGTAAGGGTAGACTTTATCTAGAGAAAAGGCTTTTTTATCTTTTTCAAATTTTGTGCCTTTTTGATTGATTGTATAATCCTTGAACTCTAGAATCTCTTTTTCAACTTGTTCCAATAGTGTCTTTGAATCAGTAATCATTTGGTTAGCTGTAATTTCACCTTCCAAGATCTTCAATTCTTCCAACTGCTGTTTTGAAATTCTTTGTGCTGTCTCTACAGTAAGGACCATAAGGTCCCTGCTGCATTTAGTTTCTATATAGCTATAACCTTTCTTGTATAAGGGATCATCAGTAAATATCACTGGTACATTTCTTATTTGTAAACCGCTTGGAATTGTGCCTGCTCTTAGATGTTCAATTAGGAAATGTCCATGAAGGTCCGTTCTAATTTGTTTCTTTTTCAACCTAATAAGCTTGTCTGATTCATTATTGATTTTTGCTGTAGAACTAAGCGCAGCTGAGGCAAAAAGAGGAGGGTCACTCAAAAGTTTTTTAATGTGATCTTCACTATATGCAAAGGTCTCTTGTTCTGTCATAGTCCTTTGTGGATTGTTTCAATCTAACACAGTCGTACCTCACACACTCCCAACAACTATTATACCTTCTGTTTAACAGACCATATTCATTTAAACAACAGCGGTATCAGCCGCTTCAAAAACTACTTCTTCAGAAGAACTAAATCTCAAGGCAATACTCACTGCCCTACTACACCTCGCGAGTGTGCACCCGCTATAACAACAAGAACCTAGAAAGGGTTTTGGCCAACAATGCAGCAAGGCTGGGCCCAACAATAATCAAAGAACAAAAAAGATGCCCATGCTGCGTACTCGCTCCAATTGATAGAATATGGACATTGAAACAAAACACTGCCCACAGCAACCACTTTTTCCGTTGAATTTAATCGAAAACGTTTTTACTTTTTTATCAAAAATTGCCACCTACATAGTATACAACATTTCACAATTTCGAGAAAACAGTCAATATACAAAAAACATTTACATATATATACAAATCCACATCAAATATACCAATGCTTCCAACCCATTCACACAACTTCTCACATATCCTATCTCCATTCAAAACAACATCCAAAGCAACAAATTGTTTTTCAATGTTAATACAGACTTTTTAACAAAAACAATGGATAATCAGGCCATCTATCAAATTGGCTGCATAAATCATAAAATAAATTATGTGTTTATCAAAGATTGGCCTTAGAATAGCGGTCTACGCGTTTCAAACTCCTGCCAATTCAGGAGTTCTCATCAGGACCAGAATAGCTGAAAAAGACAAAACAAAATTCTTTGTCTTAATACTTGACCACATGCTGACCCTTGCCTCAAAAAACCTCTAAGCTGCACCATTTCTTACCTTACTCACTATGAATGTTCGGCTGATGTTTAATCATTTCGACTTTCACCCAAACGATCGATCTAAAATAACATACATACAATCTTAGTCTTGTACTGTGAGAGGACAGGGCATTGTATTGTCGAGTAAAGGAATGGTTCTTACTTTTAGCTGGCTGGGAAAGTAATGGGGTCACACGTCATATGCAGAATCACTGCTACATATCTAAAAAATGAACGAATAAAATATCCATTGGCCATAGTACTATATTTATAGCTTAAAATGCGAGATTAAATGAAGCCAAGGTGATGTTTTACCTTAATTGATGTGGTTCATCTGTTTAATTTGGACGAATATAAAAAGGACGGTGGCAGATTGAAGACCGGCGTTTCCTTTGATTTTCTAGAGGAAAAATGAGTAACTGACTGAAGGACAGTTTTCTACAACTTAATGCCCGTTTTCAATAAACTAGGCCGATGTGGAACAATGTTCAGTGCCTGTAGTTCGTCTTACCTTTAGTCGTTTTCGAAGAGCAGCTCAGTTGTTGTCCGCGTTCTAAGTAGATCACAAGTCAGAACCCGGAAGCGGTCTTCACTTAACACGCAAGGGTAATGACGTGCTACCCCAGCTATTCATGGGAATTGTAGTTTCACAATTCTTAATATGCCAATGATTTCGTCGATTAAACCCTGACTTTGTTTCAAAGATTGCAAATGAATAGTGCCTTCTGCTAGTGTTGGCCTATATTTGTATGTACCACAACAGTTGTTTAAGTCACTCCTGATGATGAAATCACTCTACTGTGGGAAGAAATTCATTCTGCTAAAACACCTTTGCCATTCAGCCAAACGTGGCGTTTTCTGGGAGTTGTAGTCACTTCAATGGCTTTTCCTTTTTATTATATTTTTCTTGTAGACTCAATATGCTCGTCCAATTTATCTTCCGATATAGTGATGTTCTCTACATGGCCTGTGTGCCCCAGTGTATCCAACTCTCAACTTTAATGCAAAATGAAAAAACGAAAAAACTTATTGATTACAGTTTGTAGATTTCCGAAAGTTCATTCAGCCCATCTACAGCAGTATTGAATTTTATAATCAACATTGCTTCATGTTTAGTTAGTTTGGCATCTAGATCACCACCTCTAGGGTTTGGTACCACCCTGGAGATAACAGTCCATCTTAGATCTTGCTCTGTATGCATATGTGCATTCCAATGATTTACCAACGGTGCTGTTTGTACATTCTTCCGAATTCTGGATTTATGTTGTGTAATCCTTGAGCGCACTTCTTGATTAGTCTTGCCTATGTATAATTTCATGCATGGGCACAAAATCCCATACACCACATTTTTCGACTTGCAATTCGAAAAGGTTTCATGTTTCCAAAAGATTCCATTATGTGTAAACAATTTGCCTTCCATAGTCGAATCACAACTTACGCATGTCCCACATTTATGATGTCCTTTAACTGGGGGAAGACCAACATAGTCTCGGATGGTGCCCACTGTCTGTTTTGGTAAAGATGCTCTTACTATCTGATTTGAAATACTTCTGTCTTTTTTAAAGCAAAAAGAGGGACTGCCGACAATGTACTCTCTAAGTTGTTTACCAAATGCCAGTTTTGATGAATAATCTTTTTTAGCCAGTTTGACCTTGGACAGAATGTGGATACACATACTATCCTTTCCATAGGTGTTTTCTCATTTTTCTCCAAAAGTGTTTCCCGTGGAGTCCACCAAGCTCTCTTCATCGCTTTTTTCAAGAGTTTTTTGGGGTAGCCTCTGTTGATCAATTTGTCCTTTAGGTTGTTTGCATGGGTAAAATATTCATCTTTGAATGAACAATTCCGCCTTATCCGTAGAAATTGCCCATAGGGCAAATTCTCTTTCAAACTACGTGGGTGGTTGCTTGTAAAATGGAGGGCTTGATTTGTCTGTTTTTTTCTTAAACAAGGTGGTAACCAGCCTGCCTTCACTGGGATAAACCTCTACATCCAGAAATGACATTTTTTGGTTTGAATAATTCATACTGAATTTAATATCAGCTGTCCTGTTGTTTAACCAGTCATGGAAGGAGTGTAGTCCTTGTTCATCACCTTATTCATCAAAACTGGCATTTGGTAAACAACTTAGAGAGTACATTGTCGGCAGTCCCTCTTTTTGCTTTCAAAAAGACAGAAGTATTTCAAATCAGATAGTAAGAGCATCTTTACCAAAACAGACAGTGGGCACCATCCGAGACTATGTTGGTCTTCCCCAGTTAAAGGACATCATAAATGTGGGACATGCGTAAGTTGTGATTCGACTATGGAAGGCAAATTGTTTACACATAATGGAATCTTTTGGAAACATGAAACCTTTTCGAATTGCAAGTCGAAAAATGTGGTGTATGGGATTTTGTGCCCATGCATGAAATTATACATAGGCAAGACTAATCAAGAAGTGCGCTCAAGGATTACACAACATAAATCCAGAATTCGGAAGAATGTACAAACAGCACCGTTGGTAAATCATTGGAATGCACATATGCATACAGAGCAAGATCTAAGATGGACTGTTATCTCCAGGGTGGTACCAAACCCTAGAGGTGGTGATCTAGATGCCAAACTAACTAAACATGAAGCAATGTTGATTATAAAATTCAATACTGCTGTAGATGGGCTGAATGAACTTTGGAAATCTACAAACTGTAATCAATAAGTTTTTTCGTTTTTTTCATTTTGCATTAAAGTTGAGAGTTGGATACACTGGGGCACACAGGCCATGTAGAGAACATCACTATATCGGAAGATAAATTGGACGAGCATATTGAGTCTACAAGAAAAATATAATAAAAAGGAAAAGCCATTGAAGTGACTACAACTCCCAGAAAACGCCACGTTTGGCTGAATGGCAAAGGTGTTTTAGCAGAATGAATTTCTTCCCACAGTAGAGTGATTTCATCATCAGGAGTGACTTAAACAACTGTTGTGGTACATACAAATATAGGCCAACACTAGCAGAAGGCACTATTCATTTGCAATCTTTGAAACAAAGTCAGGGTTTAATCGACGAAATCATTGGCATATTAAGAATTGTGAAACTACAATTCCCATGAATAGCTGGGGTAGCACGTCATTACCCTTGCGTGTTAAGTGAAGACCGCTTCCGGGTTCTGACTTGTGATCTACTTAGAACGCGGACAACAACTGAGCTGCTCTTCGAAAACGACTAAAGGTAAGACGAACTACAGGCACTGAACATTGTTCCACATCGGCCTAGTTTATTGAAAACGGGCATTAAGTTGTAGAAAACTGTCCTTCAGTCAGTTACTCATTTTTCCTCTAGAAAATCAAAGGAAACGCCGGTCTTCAATCTGCCACCGTCCATCTTATATTCGTCCAAATTAAACAGATGAACCACATCAATTAAGGTAAAACATCACCTTGGCTTCATTTAAAATCGCATTTTAAGCTATAAATATAGTACTATGGCCAATGGATATTTTATTCGTTCATTTTTAGATATGTAGCAGTGATTCTGCATATGACGTGTGACCCCATTACTTTCCCAGCCAGCTAAAAGTAAGAACCATTCCTTTACTCGACAATACAATGCCCTGTCCTCTCACAGTACAAGACTAAGATTGTATGTATGTTATTTTAGATCGATCGTTTGGGTGAAAGTCGAAATGATTAAACATCAGCCGAACATTCATAGTGAGTAAGGTAAGAAATGGTGCAGCTTAGAGGTTTTTTGAGGCAAGGGTCAGCATGTGGTCAAGTATTAAGACAAAGAATTTTGTTTTGTCTTTTCAGCTATTCTGGTCCTGATGAGAACTCCTGAATTGGCAGGAGTTTGAAACGCGTAGACCGCTATTCTAAGGCCAATCTTTGATAAACACATAATTTATTTTATGATTTATGCAGCCAATTTGATAGATGGCCTGATTATCCATTGTTTTTGTTAAAAAGTCTGTATTAACATTGAAAAACAATTTGTTGCTTTGGATGTTGTTTTGAATGGAGATAGGATATGTGAGAAGTTGTGTGAATGGGTTGGAAGTATTGGTATATTTGATGTGGATTTGTATATATATGTAAATGTTTTTGTATATTGACTGTTTTCTCGAAATTGTGAAATGTTGTATACTATGTAGGTGGCAATTTTGATAAAAAGTAAAAACGTTTTCGATTAAATTCAACGGAAAAAGTGGTTGCTGTGGGCAGTGTTTTGTTTCAATGTCCATATTCTATCAATTGGAGCGAGTACGCAGCATGGGCATCTTTTTTGTTCCTAGTTCCACCAGGAGGCGGTTCAGCTGAAGGAGGAACGACTTTTGCGCTCCCGCTGGGGCATAAACCCAGCCCACGCAGATATACTGATCCCCTATTCTCAGTTTAGCAAACGCATATCGGCCTTCAGTGTCAGACCACGTCTTAATCACAGTGACCGGGAGAGATTTGCATAGGAGGATCGCCACACCTACGCGGCGGTCCCGAGTTTGGGGCATCTTCACAGTGTACGCTACTGTGCATCACCTTGCCCACCCAGTCCCGACGGAGTTTGTCCGATTCCAGGGCATCGAGGTGGGTTTCCTGCAGCAGTGCTACATCGACCCGTTTGGATTGGAGATAAGAGAGCATTTTCTTTCTCTTGATGTAATGGGTGAGGCCATGGACGTTCCAGGTGATGGCCCGTAAGGAGTGTGTATCACCCAAGATGCGAGTCAGAGGTGAATGGAGGAGTGCAGGGGCGCGCCGGGGTGCAGCGAACGTTGCCTGTGTGGTGTTAGCAGAGCGTGGGATAGCACTCTGTGCAAGGGGGGGGGGGAAGGGAGTTGACCTGGGGTGGGGGGGGTCCAAAGGGCTGCGTGAAGGAAGAGGGACGGAGGGGCGCTAAGGATAGTCAGAGGATAGCAAAGAGAGAAAACAGAACAGGAGTGACAGAGGGGAGGTGCAGAGGGATGCAGGGAGGGTCGCGGGTGTCACGGGGCCCCCAGGCACTGGGCAGAGGCGGCGTGCCCCTGGGACACTAGTAGAGTGTGGGGCAGGAGAGGTGCCGCTCTGTTGGTGGATTAGTCGAAAAGGGCGGGTATCAAAGGGAAAGGGCAGAGTGGAGGGCGGAAGGGGGGGAAGAGGGCGAGCCTAAGTAGCAGACGCTTGATGTAGCCTGACCAGGAGGGTTGGGGAGGGGGAAGGAGGGAGGGGAAACGGCAAGTGTAGGGTGGTCGCAAGCTGCTAGGCGGCGCAGCACTAGGGGCTCTAAGCTTTCTTCCGCTGGTCTAAGCGAGCAGTGGTGCCGCTCTGAGGGTAGGGCTCGACGAGGAGGCAGGGCCTTGCCTGGGACTGTTCGCGGGGGTGGCAGTCCGAGGTGGCCTCGGTGGCCTTGCGGGGCGGCCGCTGCAACTAAGGATAGCGACAATGCTAATAGTAATAGAATGATAACAATAATGGTGATGACCATGATGATGAGGGGTGTGTACAACGGAGGGCGAGTGACAAGAGGACGAGTGACGAGAGGTGGACCCCCTCGGTCCTCTTCGGTCCCGTAATGGTCAGCGTGTACGTATGTGGTGGATGCAAAGGTGGGTGCAATGGTGTGTCGCTTCGCCCGGTGTCATGCCATAAGGAACAAGGAACTGGTAACAAGCAACATTCAAGACTCGAGAATGGGGGATAGTGATAAGCATGAACAACATGGTCTGCGGCCTAATCATGAATAACAGCTAACATCGGTATGTGGCATATATAACATAAAAGGAAAAAAAACTGAAAAAACGAATACAACTGCACAATAAACAGTATAGCGTATGCGATACTCAGCTGTCAGACGTATGATCGCCGTCTCTCTTCCCAGAGGGATGCCCACTCCGCGGGCCGCCACCATTTTCAGCGTTCACTACAACATTGGGGCCCTTTCCAGCGGCCGTCCCCAGTTATTCCGCCCCCCCCCCGGTGGGCTTCAGGGGAGAGTGGGATTTGTTTCTCTGCTGATCATGTGTGAAAGCTGCAACAGTTTGTAGGACGGAGGCTTTGCCTTCCTGGGTGCGAGCCAGCCTCTCATGGTCCCGACCTCGATCCCGGGAGTCGCTGCTGTTGATCCACCGTCAGCCTTCCAGTGCTGGGGAGGTGGATGTAGTATGAGCCTGGTCCGGGGTTGCATGTTGGACCTCCATGTCATGCGAGCCGAGGCTGTCCAGGAACAGACGCAGGTCCTCCGGGTTGTAAAAGTCCTTCGAATCTCCATCTTTAGTGATGCGGAAGCGGGCGGGCTCGAAGAGGCCATACTTGATGTTCATTTGGCGCAGTCGAGGTCTGAGGGAGAGAAATGCCTTCCGGCGGTCATTGGTGTCCCTGGAGAAGTCCACGGCCATGCGCATGTTGTGCTCCTCGTAGGCGAACGGACCTTGGGAACGTGCTGAAGCCAAAATTTGCCTTACTTGCTCGTGGTGGAGAAGGCAGGCAATGATGGGCCGATGGTGTGTCGCCGAGTCTTTCCGTGGAGGGCCATGGCGGTGGGCTTGCTGAAATTCCAGCGGGGGGTTAAAGGTGATGCCCAGGAGTGCCGGGAGGGTGTCTCCCAGAAATGCCCTCGTGTCAGCCCCCTCACTTTTTTCTGGAAAGCCGAAAAGGCGGATATTGTCCCTACTGCGCGGTCCTCTAGGTCTACCAGTTTGCTGCGGAGGAAGAGGAGTTCTTGGTCCTTGTCCTGTATTGCGTCTAGGCATCCCCCTGCAGCGGACATCCTGTGATCCAGACCATCCGCACACGTGTGGAACCCAGCTATATCCACCCTGATCGACTTGGTCTCCTCCACCAGGTTTGATATAGTGGTGTCCATTCCCTCCAGCCTCCGGCCTACAGCCGAGATTTCCTGCAGGATGCGGTCCATAACATCGCCTTGCGAGGGGGAAGGCGGAGGGAGGGTACTCACACTCGGGGCAGCACCCTTCGTGGCCATGGTGCGTGAGTTTTGGTGTACCTCTGTGACGAGAAGTTGCAGTGAGGGCTTGTTGGTCTTGCCCTCGGGCTTGTTAGTGGGCATTCGCCTCCGATCACAAGGCGATGCCCTGTGGTGGTACACCGGTACGGTGGAGTGGAGCACAGTGGCACCGATGCTGCCCTCGCTATAAGCCCGCAGATTCAGGAGTCCAGGCGGTCGTGAAGGAGGCGCTCTCCTGCGCGCGGTCCAGGAGATGAGGTGACGGCGCGGGGTGTCCCTGCGAGACCTGTTGGACACTCAGAGGTGGGCTATGTGGCAGCCCGCAGCCCTCTCCTTGCCACCCACCGTCTTCGCGGTCTCAGTAGTGTCCCCATCTCGTCTTGGGCCTCACGGTGCGCCGTTGCACAGTGCAGCTACTAGCCCCAGGCACCTCCCGCCTTTAGGATGTGGGGGGTAGGTAGATGGAGGGGCAGAGTCGTCCTGTTAGCCAGGGGGCACCTCCTTCCGCCGGGGTCTAGGGCAGGGGGCCTACCTGCCTGGTTGGGAGAGTTGGAGCAGTGTCTCCTTTAGGCAATCCGAGGCCTGGGCATGGTGTAGGTGACGTTACGTGGGTGGTTGGGGTATGAGGCCGGTGTCCGTCCCTCCGGGACCTCAATGTCACTGCGTCATGGCGGGGGCCGGGTCACCCGCCGGTGCATGGGGTGGAGGGCTGTGATCCCACACTTGGGCCTGGGCGCCCACGAGTTCGGTCTTCTTGCTGGTACGTCCACGTCTGTGGGGGGTATGTGGCGGATGACCTCCTTGTCAGGCCCTCAAGTCCTCCGCCCACCTGGCGGCAAGGCCTATTTACTAGCAGGCATGATGGTAGTGGAGGGCCAGGGACTGGGTGCACACGCTCGGGCCGAGGCTGCCGCAGGTCCGGGCCTCGTGCAGAGTTGTCCCCACTGCGTCACAGTCTCCAAATCGCCCAGGGGGAGGGACAGACTTTTCCCCCCTGCTGGCCGCCGGCAGTTCTCTGTAGGCCACCGAGGAGAGGAGGGGCAGAAAGCAAGGGCCAAGCTCCCGCGCCCAGGCCGGACGATAAGTTCAGGGGGGAGGGCTGCAGTGGGCACTGCCCCTCTCGCTGGTTCCTAGATGTTTTCGCTTATGCCTGCTGGCACTCACCTCTGCGGCGTCTTGGTCTAGTGTTGAGCCAGCACGGCCCTGACGGGCGGAAGACGGGGGTCCGGGATCCTACGCAAGGGCTGAGGCCACGGTCACGCCACTAGGCCCTGTATCCATGCCCGATCAGTAGCGAGGATCCGCCCCAGGGCGCAGGGTATCCGGGCGATCCTCGGGTCCAACGCTGCCAGATCGTCCTCCGGTCCCGGGGTAGTATTTTGGACGCCCCGGGTCACCTCATTAGGCCGCTGCCTCCAGGCATAATATGTTCATGTATAAATGATTATGCTATTTTTCATGTGGTGCTCCATTGCGCAGAGGATAATGCCTTTGGTTCAAACTGCTTCGAGAAAGTTAATTGAATAGACTAAGAAAACTAAGAAATACATTTTGCCCCTCTGAATTCTAAAAGTACACACCTCCCACCAACAACTTTGGTCATTAAAGCCCAATCATATTTTCTTATGTACATATATTATTATACTTCTACACACTCTACAAACCCTAGCCCTCTGCTTCTTTACAGAATAAGCCTGACCCAAAAGAAAACCACACATCATACTTCGTTAATACTTCACATCCAAAGGGATCTATTGTTTGGTGTTGAGCCATCTTGATCCAGATTGTCCAAAAGATACATTTCTCCATGAAAATAACTTTTCCGTCATTTATAAATATTTTAGCTGCGTCAATGTTTTAGTGCCCAGTCTAGTTCACAGGCACTGTCTAACACTAGTACAACCAATGAGTGTGCACATTACCAGTATCCCAAAAGCCTATCTTTAAAAGAAAAATCTAGACAAGTGGACTTCGTTCTCCATCAGTCACCTTCACAGGAAATAACATTAATTGCATCTCTCAGTATCCACCTCTTCAGGAAGTGATATTACTTCCTGCCTTCTCCCTACTTCAGTCAATTCCTTAGTATTGCACTGCAACCTATAAACTAAGATGTAATTATGTGCCTCACTCAGCACCAAACACCAACACCACACAACCGCTCACGTAGCATCCTCACAACAGATAGATCCAATCTCATGCACATCCTGCTAACCACCACACATTCTCAAATGGCCAAACACATTCCATTTCATACTCATTAACACAAGCTTTGTAGTGCTCCAGACCGAGCAGACATGATCTATCACAAACGTCATGCACTCCTAATCACAACAAGCACTGGCATAGCCAATAGGTCTCGCCTTTGGGACCTTATAAGTGTTTAGCCATGCAACAGTTGATGTTGTTGCACCAAGGATATTGTGCTGTATAACTAAATACTTTTAAGGTCCCAAAAGCGAGACCTATTGGCTATGCCAATGCTTGTTATCTTTTGGGGCACTTTCTGTGAGAGCCCAAGATGACAAGGGCACCCCATCTCATGTCCAGTATGCCAGCTCGAGGCATCTAAGCCGCAGCTGTAAGGGTCTCCAGCTCGCATTCTCTGGTCGGGCCACGTTAGAAATTGTGCTGGGACGTGTTCTGAATTGTGGAATATTGTACTCACTCTACTAAATGCAGTCTGCGGCAGAATGTACTGGTTATACGTGTACAAGAATGTAATTAATATTATTCACAGGAATTACGACAGCAGTGAAAAAGTGTTTTCCACTTCTTCCACATAATTGTCACTTTGCATTCACTGCCATTGTACTATTTTATTTCTATTTGATAGAATGCAGAGTCTGCCTTTGCTAGGTTAGCAAATTTATTTGGGGCCCTCGCTGCTGCTAATCAAGAAAATGAGGCAGCAGGAAGCCACTTATGTGTTCACAGGTCTGTCCCAGGCTGAGTACATCAGAGCAGTGATGGGACTGTGAACCCAACATCTCTGCATCTTCCCAAACTCACTCTATTCACCCACAGCTTCGCTCCATCACGCTGGTGCCAAGTTGGTGTGAGGCTGCAAGGGGTGGGAGGGAAGATATGGAAGGGGCAGACTGAATGTTAAAAACAATGCCTGTACATGGTAATAAATTATTAAAACCACTTTAACTGAATCAATGGAGCCTGGTGAGAGGGGTGCTGTTGCTTGCATGACCTTAGTGCAGACAGCTCCGAAAATTCCTCTGAAAATTGGCGTCTTGTTCTTTGGCCCAGCTTGCTCATGTCAGAAGCCAGCCTGGTTGGTATAGGACCCACATACAATATAAAACTGTGTGGATAACTGTGACTAAAGGAAATGTTTTCCACTTCCTAACTCGGTGACATTTTAGACAAGTCTGGCTTTGGTCTCATTGCCTATTTGACATCACTTAAAGCCCCTAGATGAAAATGATCCCCATTATTCAGTTTCGCCCTTATTATTGTATGTATTTTTCTTTAGGCTGTGGTTTGCTTGCTTTGTTTTTAATCATGCCTGTGATCCGAGAGGAAAAAAAAAATGATTCACATAAGCTCCTAGAAGCAGATGTAGGACGAAAGTGCCCCCCCGCCCCCCTCAAGAATGGACCAATGACATGAATCTCTATTTCTCAAGTCAAGGAGGCAAAGTCTTTGCGAGCCCAAATGTGGGTCACAAAATTAAAATGTCCAAGAAATGCCTACACCCCCAGGCTGCCCACTACCCAGAGACTGGCATCACAGCCCGAGATACCACCATAAACTGGGACTTCAGCTTGACTGAGTTAATTAACTGAAGTCTAGCAGACCCTAAGAGCCTCAGCCCTCACCCAAGCTCCTTGTGCACCTGGCTGAAGACAAGACTGAGCCCCCAGCCTCCCTGGAATTAGCGACACCGGATCAAAAGTAAGATTTTAGCAGGTAATACTGCATACTTATGTAACCAACACCACAAACTAAAATCTCTCATCACAAGCATTAATGCAACACTATTCCACATTATTCTTTTTATCGTGATTGGGGGATAAAAGGATGAGTCTACCTCGGAGTACTAAAACTGGAAAATTAATCTGTGGCCATAACATTACAAACATATCTCTGTCCCGAGATCAACCAACCCAGCTATCCCACATGAGCCAAGAGAAAATTTTGCAGAACACACAAATGGCAGCAAAAAAACAAAGAGGTTTCCAAAGCAAATACAATTCCAAAACCATCCTGACAAAGACTTAACACAACTCTGAAAAACAGTCCTTAAAAAGTCAAGTTTGCATGCAAGTTTACGTTGTTGGAGGATTATTCCGTCCTGAGAATTCTTGGAAAACAGTGTTTACAAAAGCTTGTAAGTGAAAAAGCGGTCCGTTTGTTGGTTATCATTTCTGTAGCCTGTGCTCCCAGCCAGCCTAGGAACTCAAAGAGGTGAAAAACAAAGGAAGCCGACCACCTCCGACCCAGACAAAACAAGATGGGGACTGAGGCACTGGCACACACAACAAGAACAGAGCGCGCGCCCTCTGGATTTTTTTAATGTATAAAAGCCAGATTCTTCTTCCCGTCTTGTTTCTGTGCCAGTAAACACTTGCGCTAATTGGAATAACAGAAATATTTTCGCCGTTTAACAATGCGTGACATCCTAGTAAGACTGTGCTGCCTGCAGACGTTACTCGATGTACTTTATAGTGGGGCTGGGGAGCACTCGCGTGCTGCTGGTGTAAACCCTTTGAGCACAACCCAAGGAAACCCAGACCCCCTCAGTAAGAGTTCTATAGAGGCCAAGCCAGAAGCATGAGGGAGTGGGGGCCTGGCTCGAGCAGGCTTCGGTCAAAGGCTGTTCTTCGCGGGCGGCCTCTCGGATTTGTTGTGGCAGAGAAACCTCTACAAGGGATTGTGGTGCAGAGTTGGGAAGCCCAATTGTATCTGATCATGAAGCTAGTAAATGTTGACAAACCACTGTCCGATTTGTAAATCGACTCCTTTCTGACATCGAAGTCCCTTGTTTTCTGGAGTCTTTTTTAGAGGCGACAGGAGCCGGCAAGAAAGTGAAAGCACAAGCACTCGTGCATGTACGGCACCTACCTTGCAGCGCCATCTGTTTCCAATTAACAAGCACGAGCGCGATAATTGGAAACAGATGGCGAAGCTGCTCGCTCCCGCAAGGTGGATGCCTTACATGCACGAGGACTCATTGGAAACAGTGCAGTACATGCACGAGTTTTCCAAAAAGTACAGACCGATTCCAAAAGGTCAGATCCTAAACAGCGCTTGCGCGCTGATTAGGCTCGACCTAAAAACATGGATCATCACCGTATCATAGAAGTCTTTGTACACAGAGATTACATCATCCATTATGCAGAACTTGCCCATCGGTATGGAGGCAGCCAGGCTTTCGTCCATAGGTTCTGCTGGTCTTGCACCCTACATAGCTAAAGGACTACCCTATAAATCTTCTCAGATGCTGCTTCTCTCTCTCTGAAACTCTGCCCACCAACTTCGATCTCATCAATAGGCCTCTTGGGGAGAACAAGGACTTAAATCCAAGAATACATCTACTCTTTCCTACCTTATCCATCCGACACATCCACACCACCCTCGTGGGTGACATGGTTCAGAATGTCAAGAAACATATATCCCGACCTCATCAACACCTTATAACCGACTTCAACAAGGTTCTGCAAAACCATGTGAGGCCTGGAAAAAGGCAAAAAATGCAGAATATGGTGGGTTAAAACCAGATTGTAAATATTATGCCTCGTTTTCCTGTTGAAAACTGATAATAGGAAGTATTTACTGCATGTGCTAAATGCCCCACCCTGGTGTAATGTTATTTACCACATGAGCTAAATACCCCACCCTATCCCGACAAACTTGTAATTAGGGCCTTTGTGAGAAAATAATACTAAAAACCTTTCTAGGCCTCACAGGAGTCACAAGGGTTAAATAAGACTTTTCTTCTTGGAAGACTCCGGCATGCTGAAGAAAAAACAGAAGTCTCTAAATCAGTCACCTAGCCACAAAGCGAAGTACAAGATTCATGTTCTGTGGAAGGAGTCGATAGATGTACTATAAGGCACAGAAAAAGTCAAATTCTACGAGGAGGGTTGGCGCTCCGAGTCCATCTACTAGACTGGCTAGATTTTGGATCATAAAAGAGTTGGGTAGGCTATTGATAGTCTGCAACTGTTTTCAATACTAGTTGCTGTATTGAGATACTGTATTACCATTGACAACCAAGAGATCCCAGCCTGATGTTGGGGAATAATTCAAGCATGTGAATCTTTTAAGATCTACTGCTGGAGAAACTCACCTCCCCACACCATTTCAACGTCCACTCCTGAGAGGAAGATTTATTAATAGACCCAAATCTGTGTGAATGTAAAGGAGTTAATTTTCTGTATTGATTGACTCATCTTTACAGTGTTTGGCCAAGATCTCGGAAACCCAGGGGTTTGGCACATGATTAGAAGAACCAGATACTGGTGTGGTGATCGGAGTGATTGAATTGGTTGAGACAGCTCCTACACACAAGCATTTATGGAACTGGAAAGAAAGAAGGCTCTGAAACGGACTTCAGAGACACAGAGCAGACCTAAAGCATCGGAGTGTGAAAGGCCTCTCTTGGTGCCATACTTACAAATGCAGACAGACTCTTCAACTCGGGCTATAGCTGTACCTTTTCTGGTATCAGAATGGAATCTAGACACAAATGGTCTTGCTTATCCAAGTAGGATCTATTGCATCAGGAAGAAGATAAATGTCTGAAATTCTGTGCTTCGTATCAAAGGTAAAGACTCCTCCCAGAGATGAGAATAGCTCTAGGATGGGGTCATTCACTATCTGGAAGGAGAGAAATGGAACAAGTCATCTCACAGTATAAAGCCAAAAATAACTTGCCTCTCTTGATGGCTTGGAGTTGCATTATGGCAGAGAGCACACAGGTCCAGACACCACATTATACGTACATATGGTTCGGTCACTGACTTTTTTTTTTTTTTAACTAAAACTATAGAACCTGAACCACAAAATCCTCACGAGATATCTGTGACCAAGACTGAAATACTTAACAGTAGGTGAAAATGGCAGGTAAAAAAGCTCCAGTTGTTCCGGCTCCTGGTATCTATGGAGCACTGAAAAAAGCAACTGTTATTACCAGTGCAAGAGGTGCCTTTATGTTCCTATCTCTTCCAGAACAGACATTGGTAATTCAGTGGTGGACATTGCCTATCAATGAATTGGTTGATTGCTGAAAAATCTTACAGATCGTGTAGAAACACCCAAGATGAAGAATCTGCAGGAGGACTTAGCAGTTAGAAATATGTGGTCCAAGAAATGTATTAATCCCAAGTAACTCGCCAACAACAAAACAAGCAAAACCCTTAATAAAAAATAAAACCGGACGTGAACAGTTTGGTAGAAAACGAACACAGCCCCAAGACTCAAAAGCGACATAATACTTCCAAAAAAGGATCAGGCTTCTAGAATGGTAAGCGTCAACAGACCACATTGAGACGATAAGTAGTTACATGAACTAGTCTCATGAAAAGGCACAGGCGCATTGTCTGATCGAAGTCAAAATTGTGATATTGGGCACTCCACCCATTAAAACATTTTCAGTAATGAAATTCATGCTGAGTGCAGTAAGCAGTAAGTTGATGAGGGAGCCATTACTTTTCTGCACAGAAGCAACACACTCTCAGTGAGAAGTGATTTGTGGAAGGAACATTTAGAGAAAACCTGACAGACTTGTTCCGCAAACTATCAAAGAAAAAAAAATAATTTCTTAAAATTACACAAACAAAATAAGTAGTGCATCTTCAGTGCATTCACATCGGCTTACCAGAATTGATTGTGTTTTGGCTCAGTCCTCGTAATGGAATGCTATCATCTCGTTTTTTAATGTATTTTAGTTCCAGTCCAAAAGGTTCACTGTTGAAAAAAGAGAAAAAAAACAATTATTATAAATTGGTGTTCTCGCTCCTGCTCTAACCAAAGCAGTGAAAATGAATGTGGCTGAATAACGTGACATTACGACCAACTGTAATAAAAACTCATCGGTGCATTTATTCCTAGAGTGCAAAAGTCAATATCAAGTGTAGTGCTACAGTAGAGAAAAGTTGACGTAATAAAAAGCAGTTTACTGCCTCCTAGATTGCATGCCACAAAAATATTACTCGGGGAAACTCACTTAAAAAAAAATCACAGGGCTCTTCACTGTGAATTTACCATACTGCACACATTTATGCTCTGTCATCATGGTTTTTGTTAAACAAAGTTTGCAAAACAAATAAAAATGAGAAATGACGTGACATAAATCATATGCAGAAGTCGGAGTCGGAAGTGCATAGTGTAATCGGATATTTATAACCACAGTTGAGGCAAGGGAACCTAACGGTGGTAATAAATAGCATATTACACTGCGCATCTACATATACATTTACAATAGGGCAAAATCCGAGGAGCCTATTGAAAATGCTTAATAATCTGTACATATCGTATTTTCTGCACTCAGAATGGAAGAAACATACCAATTTCAGGAATTGTATAGCTTATTGATTAGAAGAAGTCTGCCCCCATTCTATTGTCGGGCAGTTTTCTGTTATTGACATCTGAATAGTGCACTCTATTGACATGATTCTGAATTTATTAATGCAGGCCATAATCAGTTGTGTTTGTATGTTTTAAGGCTGTGAGCAAGACTTAGATGGAAATGTTTAATCATAGGTATCGAATTGTGGGGTGTACAGGTCTTATTCACTGAGCCCTTGGTATTTGTTCTGGAAATTTTTAAAGAATGCTTATGTATCTTTGTCCAGTAACATGCCCCATGGTTATATTTCATCCAAGTGTAGTGTCGTTACCTGTGTAGCATATCTGATCTGAGTTGGAAGAATGCAGGATATTCAGTCTAATGCGCTGTTTAAGATAGCTGCATATAGGATATAAAATCCAATCTATTTCGATGCCTTTGTAGTATCTCATAGTCACGAGTGTGATAAATACTCATCAGATGCTCCCATATGCGGCATACCACTGCTGTGTTGGACGTGTGAATTTTTTCAAAATTTTTCAGCGATCTAAGACTTAATATATTCTGTTGTGTTTTAGTGGTATATTTTGGTGACTAGTGTATTTGGGAATGAAACGAAAGCTGCCGATATGGCATATCTATTGTGCTTGGTATATGTAAGATTTGTATTATAAATCAAGAGAAACCTAACAATTTACAGAGAACCTGGGTGTAATAAACCGCATTGTAAAAAAATGATTCACTTAGGCAATTAGTCAAATAAGCAAGAGACAAAAAGGTCTAAGTTAATCTTAAGGCCAGACAATTATTAGGCCACCAGGACAAACAGAGCAGACAGATAAACGAGGTTATATTGCAATTTATTTATTCACTGCACACTATTGAAGCATTTCAAATCTTTTGGTAGTGTAAAGCAAGATCAAGGGCTCACAGTTAAGTGAGAAAACGTGCAGAGATAAGCGAGTGATGAAGAAACAAACCTCATCTAAAAGCAACAAGACGTTTGACTCCTGTGGCTATCTTTATATAGCAAAATAGGAGTCGATATGTCTACCGTCGATGGTGTTTCGACCTCTATAGATGGGAGGTCATCATCAGGACAAGGTGTGTGAGCATCTAGTATCTGGTGGGCGATTTATGGTATTAATCCTTTACATGGGATAATCCTGGTTGGGAAAACGTCAAAACAAGGGCAGTCAGCCCTGCATAATAGAAATGCATGCTTCGGAGGAAGGTTCGTGCACCAGCCTCCCGACCCGGGGAGTTAATTTATGTGGTCGGCAGAGTCCCGCGTGAAACAAAGGAGTGTAACATATATTGTTTTCACAGTTACAAAGGATGTACTTATATACGGTCACAAACAAAATAAACAATACAGTAATAATGACAGCTTCCTAATACACCTCATATATTGCCTGGTTTATTTTCACATTTACAGAACTTTGAATACCTAGAAAATAATAATAAAGGGTACTAAGATAATGTAAGAAACTTAAGATAACGCAAGAATGAAGGGAGGGAAGAGAAAGGAATAAAGAATGCATATGCGTATTTTAATGTAATGCACACAAAAAAGCAGGTAAGCAAGCGCACTTTGAACCTTCGTTTGACAGCAATAAAACTATTCAAGATGAATTGTGAACGTCACATTCTTTAATAATCTGCAATAAAATGAACATTGTATTTCCTCAAACGGAAAGCTGCTGCCCAGGATAGAACGGCCCTACTGGTAAAGAGACCCGACACTAGGAAAGGAAGCAATGATATTAGAATGATAACAACCTTTAATGTTCAAGCATTGGCCGTACGCAACACTCTTAAAAAACACTGGCACATTGTCAAGAATGATCCAGTAATAGGATCTCTGGTCAGCAACCTCCCCCTGGTTACATATAGAAAGGCAAGGTCTTTGAAGGACATGCTTGTCAATAGCTACATGGGGACAACTAAACAACAAAGTTGAATACAGCAGCAGAAAGGCTTTTTTAAGCGTGGGAAGTGTAATGCCTGTAGTACCCGCAAAAACAGGAGAACATATCCACTGCCGACTGGGAAGACAGGGGATATAAAAAAGTTCATAAATTGTAATACTGATTTCTGTGTATATGCAATAATGTGTCCTTGTGAGAAAATGTACATAGGGAGTACCATCTTCCCTGTGAAGAAAATAATTTTGGAGCACAGTAGAGCAATCAGAAATGGTGATCTGAGTTACTCAACTGCACGACATTGGTTGAAATACCACAATAAGAATGTTAACAGTTTGTCTTTCTTTGGCATTGACAGGATGGCAGCAAACCCCAGAGGGGGTAACCGTGAGAAGCATCTGAGAATCCTGGAGTCGAAATATATCATACTCCTCGATACTAAGAGCCCGTTTGGGCCGAATGAAGACTAGGAACTGTTTATCCACATTGCATGAGTACCCCATTTGTTTCATTGACTTTTCCTGCTTTCATGGTGATCCAAGGTTTCTCTGTATATACTGTGTCTTGGGGAGGGCTCTCTACCTTGACGCAGTATCAGCAGGTTGGAAAACTTCACAGGAAGAATAGCCTGCGATAATTCCTACTTTAGTGTGGTTCCACACTGTTTATTAGTTTCATTTTTTTGTTCGTTCTTTACCTCTGGTCTCTGTAAATATGTAGATATATAAAAATGATTGATAGGTACCTACTGGGGTACCCTACAAACTGTAGGTCATGAGAATGCTGAGGCCCAGTTAACCTGCTCCCCTTCGTCGTCTTCTTTTTTAAATTTTTTTATTTTTCACTCTTACCTCCTCCACCACTGTATCTGTAGTTATCCCTCCCTGAAAGGACCCGACCCCACCCCCCCTTCACTTTTGATTAGGGTAGTTATTGTGGGATGCACAGTGGTCACCTTGGTTTTACTAAGAATGACCTCTTTTATCACTTTTTGAGGACCAAAATTGGTGTTACTTGGATTTCTATTTTTGCGTATATATAGGAAAGAGGTTTTACTCAATGTGACTCGGCCTGTACTGATTAAGCCACTGGGCTTTAACTTGGAGAAGCAATATTTGAAAAATGCTTAATATGGAATGAGCGCGGATCATAAGATACCGTCATCTAATCATGAACAGTGCTCCTTTGTGGGTACTCTGATATGTATTTGTATTTATTATGTGACTTCATGGAAATTTTTTATTTTTATTTTGTATTAGATGATTATTGTATGTCAAGTCAAATGAAATTAATTTGATAACACAAAGTGATTTTGATTGCGCAAATACCACTGTGGCATTGTATCAAAGCACCGAAAGTAAGTCTTTCCTCTACATGCATTTGTGTGTGAACTACAAAAAAAGCATTGTATAAGTCTGTTTCCAGTGTTTCTACGGCTAACCAGCAGTGTATGGTCCTTCTTTTATGTTTTGCAAATACACTTTAAATGGTGGTTTCAAATGGTGAAACTTTGGCTTGTGATAAAGACCGTTCCGGTCGAAATGAGTCGCCAATAATAATATTTTGTTTACACGGACCCTGGTGTGCGAGTCTTCTTCCTTGTGAGGGAAGTGCTCACGGGATTTCGCGGATAGATATATATATATATACATACACACACACACAAATGTAAATGCTCGCAATTGAAAGTGCCACACGTGACGTGATTTTTTCCTTTTTATTGGCAGGACTGCAAGGCTTCAACACAGTAAGTGGCAGCACACCAATACGCTAAACATTGCCATACGCGTTTTAGGAGTCTCTTCCCTTGCTCACTGGCTTGGCTAATGGAGAGCAGATGGACAAAAACGATGCCGCACTTGCAGTGTTTTTATAAGTCCTGACAAAGTGGGCGTGTTCTCGCAGTGCATTCTGGTCTCAATAGTTCCATAGTGGATGCCTCTGTATTCTCGCCTAACACAATTTTAACACCACAGTGGGTTTGCAGGCAACATACCAGGTTGGTGCTTCGCATTGTTAGTCTCGCCAACTGGACACGTCGCTCCATGAGTGCCTCGTTTATCATCGGCACTGTGGACCCGCACTGTCAGCGGTGGGGCGCTTCCGCGGCCAGAGCAGGCCGCTATATATCCAAATGTAAATGCTCGCAATTGAAAGTGCCACACGCGACGTGATTTTTTCCTTTTTATTGGCAGGACTGCAAGGATTCAACACAGTAAGTTCCAGCACACCAAAAACAACGCCGCACTTGCGTTGCGTAAAATTGTGTTAGAAGAGAATACAGAGGCATCCACTATGGAACTATTGAGACCAGAATGCACTGTGAGAACACGCCCACTCGGGCAGGACTTATAAACACGCTGCAAGTGCGGCGGCGTTTTTGCCCATCTGCTCTCCATTAGCCAAGCCAGTGAGCAAGGGAAGAGACTTCTGAAACGCGTATGGCAATGTTTGGCGTGCTGGAACTTACTGTGTTGAAGCCTTGCAGTCCTGCCAATAAAAAGGGAAAGAATCACGTCGCGTGTGGCACTTTCAATTGCGGGGAGAGCAAGAGAGAGAGAGGAAGAGAGAGAGAGGGAGAGAGAGAGGAAGAGAGAGAGAGGAAGAAAGAGAGAGAGAGGAAGAAAGAGAGGAAGAAAGAGAGAGAGGAAGAAAGAGAGAGGAAGAAAGAGAGAGAAAGAGAGGAAGAGAGAGGGAGAGAGAGAGAGGGAGAGAGGAGGAAGAGAGGGAGGGAGAGAGGAAGAGAGAGGAAGAGAGAGAGGAAGAGAGAGGGAGAGGAAGAGAGGGAGGGAGAGAGAGAGAGAGGGAGAGAGTGAGAGGGGGAGGGGGAGAGAGATAGATAGATAGACATGACCATTATTTCTGGAGCCCGTTGCTTTTCTTTTAATCTTTCTCCTGTGATTTTTGCTCTCCTGGGTCAGAAGGTTTTGTTTCCTGGGGGTGGGTGACCTTTTCTTTCTGAGCCCCGGGCTCCCCTAACCCCTCGCCCAGGTTTTTTTATTATTTTTATTATCGAGCTCTGAAATTCTTGTTTGTTTTTGGCCCGGTGAGGTATGTTTAGGGCCAGTGTCTTATTTCAATTGGTCCCGCCAGTATTGTTTATGGGACCCGAGGTGTGTGTGTTTTTTGTCGACTCCTGCTTGCTACCCTTGGTTTTCCCTAGCAGGCAAGTGACTCACGTTCGGGCCTACTGGTGCCTGTTGCTTTGTTTTGTTTGTGTTGGCGCTCGGATGTCCTGTCTCTACAAGTTTCCGCCATGAAAGAGAGCACGTTATTAACCGGAAACACCATCTCTCTTTTAAAGCATCTCCAACGCCTTTCTAATTTAACAAAAAAGATGCCTGAAGGTGTACTAAGTGAAGTGGGAATAGATCTAGGCAGTTGTTTTTCTTTTGCATTTGGGGTCTTGCTTTTTTCGGGTTTTCTTTATAAGCCCAAGATTGAAGATCTAAGAATGCCAGGGAAAATATCCGAGCAGGATGAGCTGGCAGGCTTTACAATTTCTATTTTGATTCCTCATCCTTTGCAAATACATGCTACTTCCGGTGGTTACTGGACCGACAGTCTGCCATATCTGTCGAACTTAAAGGGTTAGGTCTTGTGCATTTATAAAATAAGTTCGTTTTGCCAGAGGGGAACACGTGATCCGAATAGGTCAATATAAATGGAACAAAACTTTTCCATGAATTATTTCACAGTGCTCCCACTCAATTTCTTTGAGGCTAAATGGGGAGCCCTGATTATACTTTCCACTCGTTTTGCTCATGCCTTTATTTTGGAATAGAAATTATTTCAGTGTGTCATACATTCTAGTGCAGTGGTTCCCAAACGTTTTAGAACCACAACCCACTTTTTAGAACAACAAACTTTCGCGACCCACCTGACTGCAATTGACATGAGGAAGGAGGATTCTTTAATGTCACCACAGCATCATGTGGTAGCTCACTGTTATTTACAGACAGGACATTTAGTGGCCGCTAACTGTGCACAAACAGTTTTACTGATAAAACTATATAACGCACAAATGTGTGGAAATTGGGTGCCTGTGAATATTTGTCATTTGTGCATCACCAAGTACAGTGGCTTGATTTGTTTTGTTCCTATTAAAATCTGTTTCCAGCACGCTTCAGAATTTGAAAAATAAACGTATTTCGTTTTTGCTTTCCTAACTGCTGAATGAATATAGTTAATCTACATTTAGTTGTGTGTTGCAAAGAAAAATCCTCATACTTTCCTGTACTCCACCAAGATTGTCAAATAATTCACGTTAAAAACTCCTCTCGCTTTGCAGTGGGAGAAGGAAAAGTAAACACCAATCCCATAAACAGCAATTTGGCAGAAGACACGTAGCCTGTCTCTAGACCTCCGTCTTTGAAGCACCAAACGTGAGAGAGAAACACAGAATTTAAAGGCATCTTTGTATATTGCTCATCATTTTGCGACCTACCAAAAATCGGCTCCCGAACCACCAGTGGGTGTTTACCCACAGTTTCGGAAACTCTGTTCTAGTGCAGGTACCACCACACATTCCAGCATCATGCTTCCCTGAGAGAGCTGCCTGCCATTCAATTATAGCGCCATTGTTCTCCGTTTTTGTGACAGCACTGTCGGTGAAAATAGTATTTTCCTCACAGAGTGAAGCGAGATTGGAGATTTTATTCCAAATAGGTGGGTCAGATAAGCCACGCCTTCCACGGAATATCCCAGTGAAGCCCCATCTATGTGAATCCCTGCGATCTGCAGCCACCAGCGTCCCTCCTCACTCCATGGGGACCTCTCGGGTGGGCGTTCGGCGGGGAGACCATTTCTCACGGATAAGTGTAAACCGTACCTCTCTGCATGTTCTTAAGGCCTGAACTGTTACTTTACATGTTTCTTTAATATACTTTGTAGATTATTTTCACGTCTCTTGGTCTCTTCATTCGGTTATCTGAAGCGCTACTATACCTGCTGGTCTGATCGGCGCTATAAATAAATAAGTACACAAATGTTTTCCGACTGAGCTGTCGAGGGACACTGCAGACAGCCGCCTCGTGCTGTTTATACTTTACTCAATATCTGTATCGAGCCCCCGTGCTTTACAATGTCACCCAACACCCATGGTGGAAAACAACCCCAGGGCCACTATTTATGCATAAAGTGTTAATATCTTCTTGTGTGTGCTATAAAAACACCTTCAGACTAAGGAATTGTAAAACCCCTTCCAGGTGGCGAGTCCCCCCCCCCCTCCTGTCCGCCCCCCGCTTGCTACCGCCAACTGCGCGCTTTCCCTTACAATCACCACTGACCACTTCTTTGGTGCCTGAAAAGGTCGCAGTTTATTTTCAATAACACAAATTTTGTTACATACAATTTTATATTTCAACGTCCATGGTCATAAGCCCTCTATGTCCTTGCTTAGCTTTCCTCAATTTCTTTTTGATCTGGACTTCCAGCCTCCCCGACTTTCTGGAGAGGAGGGAGGGGCCCCTTTCTCGGGGTTTCACGTCGCGGGTCTAGGCTTCAACTTGCTACCGATTTGGAGGGTGTCCGTTGGGACCTGCCCGGGCTGCAAGTGCCGTCCCGCTCGCCCTGGGCCTTTTGGTGGGCCCTCCCTTCTCCCGGGGGTCCCTGCCGTTTGGCATCCCAAGGACCTTGCCTGAGCGTTTACTCTCTCTTTCCTGAGGCTGAGTCCCTACCATCTTCTCCTCTGTACCCCTGCCGTAAGGCATCCCAAGGGTCCTGCGGGAGTGTCGCCTCTATTCTTTCTCTGGCGGCACGCCGCCCCCTGGCTCCCTCAGTACCCCTGCCGTGAGGCATCCCAAGGCCACTGTGAGAGCCTCCCGTCTATCCTCTAGTGATCTTGAGTCCTACTAGCTTCCTTGTGTTTGATCCGCTACCCTTTCCCTGTTACGGCTGCGACGCCCGTATTCCTAGGTGTGGGTGGGTGGGTTTCTTTCCTCCCATCTCCTCGCCAACGGGGGGGGGGGGGGTGACTTGTGGTTTCAAAGGGCCGTTGGCCCCCTTCTTAACCCCCCCTTTGGCTTACCTGCTCGCCCCCTGATTGGGGGGGGGAGCCTTCTTTGTCCTTGTGGGCCAATCCTGGCCCCCTCCCCGGCTTAGCCGGGCATTTACATGTGGCGAGGGCGGGGAAAGGTCCCCCCGCCGCCGGCCGGCGTTCCACCCGGGCCCCTACTGGGTCCGGCTCTGCCTTCCCGGCCCGGGTCCAAACCCCTTCCAGGCGGCGAGTCCCCCCCCCTCCTGTCCGTCCCCTGCTTGCTACCGCCAATTGCGCGCTTTCCCTTACATTCACCACTGACCACTTCTTTGGTGCCTGAAAAGGTCGCAGTTTATTTTCAATAATACAAATTTTGTTACATACAATTTTATATTTCAACGTCCATGGTCATAAGCCCTCTATGTCCTTGCTTAGCTTTCCTCAATTTCTTTTGATCTGGACTTCCAGCCTCCCCGACTTTCTGGGAGAGGAGGGAGGGGCCCCTTTCTCGGGGTTTCACGTCGCGGGTCTAGGCTTCAACTTGCTACCGATTTGGAGGGTGTCCGTTGGGACCTGCCCGGGCTGCAAGTGCCGTCCCGCTCGCCCTGGGCCTTTGGTGGGCCCTCCCTTCTCCCGGGGTCCCTGCCGTTTGGCATCCCAAGGACCTTGCCTGAGCGTTTACTCTCTCTTTCCTGAGGCTGAGTCCCTACCATCTTCTCCCTCTGTACCCCTGCCGTAAGGCATCCCAAGGGTCCTGCGGGAGTGTCGCCTCTATTCTTTCTCTGGCGGCACGCCGCCCCTGGCTCCCTCAGTACCCCTGCCGTGAGGCATCCCAAGGCCACTGTGAGAGCCTCCCGTCTATCCTCTAGTGATCTTGAGTCCTACTAGCTTCCTTGTGTTTGATCCGCCACGCTCCCTCCGGTTCCCCGATCGGAGGGTGCTCCCCCTAATTGCCGCTGCCCTTCCTCATGTCCTAGTTGCAACCCCTTTGTTCCAGTAACCCCACGATGTTCAGTAGGAACATGTCCATTCCCACCCCCGTGAGGTGTACCCCGTCTTCCAGGTGATACCCGGGGGACCTTAGGTTTATGAACCCGTGCCGCACGAACCCCCATCCCTGGGCCTTGCATATTCTGGCCATGGTAATATTCAGTTTTCTTCTGGATTTTTCGACTGCTTCCGGCCTCACCGCCCCGGGCCAGGCCCCCCGTGCTATGATTTCAGAAAATATCAGGTCCGCAGGGCGGATCAGGCGTGCCAGCGCCGCGAGACTGCTCTGCATGTTCTCTAGCAGCGCTCGTCTTCCCAATGCTGCCAGGTCGTTCCCGCCCAGGTGTATCACTACCGCGTCCGGTCTGCCACCGTGCTCCAGTGCTTCCCGCGCCGAGGGTAGCAATTGCTCCCATTTCATCCCTGCGCGTCCCCACCACTCGATGGTGGTGTCCCGCAACCATACGCCTCCGAATTTGCGTCTGGTTGCCGCCCACTGTTGCGCCCGCGTTACGTAGGAATGTCCCATTATCCACACCGTCTTCCGCGCCGTTCCTGGACCTGTATGGGGCGGGAGAGATTGGGCTCAGTAAACCGTGGGGCGTATGTAACGCCTGTATGCGCTGGATGCCCATCGCCCTATCTCCTTGATCAGCCCTTCCCCCAGTCCTAGTCCCGCCGCTGTCGTTGCTGCGCCTATTCTGAAGGAGTGTGAGCCGTATTCCCGTGCGGGGAGGCCTATTTTCTCTAGTACCTTTCTCATCACCGCTATGAATTGAAAGCGGCTGAGGAAGGACCCGTCCCTGTGCCTGAAAAGCGGCCCCTGGCTCAGCTCCCTGCCTCGTAGGTGCTCCTTTAGTAAGCACACTGCGCAGGTGTTTGCATCCGTTGTGCAGAGAATTCTGGTCCTCCTGCCCTTGCCTGCTTGGTCCGTCTTGGACCGTCTTAGCATTATGTCCATGTGGCCTTCCTCTATCGCCACGTCCCTTCTGTGTATGCATTCTGTGCCTGGGTCGCTTCTTGATGGGGCTACTAGCTCGCTGACCCTGTAAGCCCCAAAAATGCTACTGCGAATGCTGCCTCGGAAAAGCTCTCCCTCCTGTTTTGAGGAGCACACCTCTGCTGTTGCCTCCAGCATCCTGTTTAGTATTTTGACATGGATGGGGCGCCTCTTATCTTTGTTTGGCTGTTGCAACCTCCCCCATCCCTTCATTGCCATTCTGCTTTTGAAAGACCTGGTAGATCTGCCTGTCCCTCCATTTTTGAGTAGTATGCCACTGCATTGAGGTGCGATTGGGCCCATGTTTTCGTCCTACCTGCCATAAAGGCCCACTCGATGAACCCGAGGACCTCCCCTTGTGAGGCCCACTTGTTCCCTTCCAACCCCGTCCTGCTCCTGAATGTTGCCCAGCACTTACTGTAGTGGTTTCTTGTTTTTGGCGCCAATGCGTTGCTCAACAGCGTCTCCAACCCTGTTCCACCCATGCCCATGCTTCCTCTGGCATTTCGGTCATCCGTCTGTCGGCTGCTGGGGCGAGGTCCCTGAATTTTTTCCACTGAAATCGAGAAATGGCATCCGCCACTGAGTTTTCAGTTCCTGGGATGTGTCGTGCCCTAATCGCCATGTTGCCCTGCAGCTGGTATCCCACTAGTCTACGCAGCAGTGCGCCCACTGCTGGGCATTTTGCCGCCCCTGTGTTTAGTGCCTGTACTACCGCGTGGTTGTCTGACCACAGTGTAATTTGCCTGTTCGCTAGCCGCTGGGCCCAGATGTGGAAGGCCACCACTATGGGGAATAGTTCCAGCAGCGCTATGTTCTTTGTCAACCCTATGCGTTGCCATTCCTCTGGCCATTTTCCCGCTGTCCAAGTGGTCCCTAGTATTGCCCGAACCCGAGTCCCCCTGCTGAGTCGGTGTAGAGCTCTAGCTCATGTGCTTGTACCCAGGGTTCTCGCCATATCAGGGTGCCATTAAACTCTGCCAGAAACCTGTCCCACTGTGCCAGGTCCTCCCTCACCCCGTGTGTGATGCGGATCCTGTGGTGTTTTTGCGTCATGCCCCTGGTTAACCAGGCTAGTCTCCTGGCGAACGTGCGCCCCGCGGGGTTTACCCGCGTGGCGAAATTTAGTTTACCTAGTGTCGGAGGGAGGGTCGGAAACAGAAGCGAGGAGGCCGTATAGGATCTATACTGTGAGTTTTATTATGATGGTGGTAAGAACAGTGTCAGGACAGCGGGTGTGACGGTGTAAAAGTCTGTGGTTTCTGGTACAGGGAAAGTCAATTAAGTGGTCGTCGTGATGGGGTGCAGCAGGGGAAGAGGTCCTTCCAGGGCACGGAGTCAGTTTCCTTCTGATGGGCTGGTAGGGTCCCGAAGTTCCGGCGTGCTCTCAGGAAAGGAAAACAAAAAAAGGTGGCGGTCAGGATATGAATTCAGACGAACACTTCTTCCACCACACCAAGTGAGTAACGAAACGAGGGAGTAGTTGGTGAAAAGAAAAAGACACCTGGACAAAGAACCGGGAACCAGGAAAAGAAAGGAGCAGCTGATTTTACGTCTCAGCGGGGAGGTTATTAAACATTGGGTATAACAACGTGCTCAAGGGAAGTGACTTCGGACGGTGGGCGTGCGGTGCGGTTATTTAAAGTAGTGAGAAAACGCTCCCGTGGTTTTACCCCCTTTTCCACTCCCTCCCTCTATCCTCTCACCCCCCGCCCAATTCACGTACCGCTTTCTGCCGCAACCCTCCTGAGTTGCGGCGGCTCATCCGCTTCCTCCGGGATCCACCAGTCTTCGGACCACTCTTCTGGGTTTTCCAGGCCTCCGTCGGTCTCGTCTCCGGTTCCGTCCTCCTTCGCCTTCTCCTCCGATTCGCCAGCGCTTCCTCTGCTCTCCCGTGTTCTCCGATTCCCAACAGCTGACGGGGTTGACAAGCTCTCCTCCTCCTTTTCTGGCCACACTGATGCCGCGTCAGACCCTTCCGATTGGCTGTCTTGGGTTTCCGTTCCGCCCTCCAGGGGTGGATCACTTCCGGGTTTTCTCCGCTGGGCTGTGTGTTGAAGGAAAACCCCTAGTTACATCGGGAGTTCCGTCCAGACTCTCACAGTCTGTTTCTCGATCGTAGCGACAAGGCACCCAGGGCCCTCTGCACCCGGACACCCTGCTCACAGGTACGACATTCACGGGGGCTCCCTCACATCCCCCTTCCCTAACATTCTTGTTCACAAGAAAGGGGTCTCTAGGGTATCTGGACAGGTAATCCACGTTGGCCTGATCCTTCCCTTTTCTGTGGTGTACAGTATACCGAAAGGGTTGCAGCGCCAGGAACCAACGTAAGACCCTCTGGTTGTGGCCTTTGGTGCGGGAAACCCATTCGAGGTGGGCATGGTCAGTAAAAAGGAGGAATTCCCGACCATCTAGATAATAACGGAGGGCTTCGACAGCCCATTTGATGGCTAAGGCTTCCTTTTCGATAACTGCATATCTGGTTTCTCTAGCAAACAGTTTGCGGCTTATAAAAAGGATGGGCCGCTCTTGCTGGTTGCTGTCTTTTTGTGATAACACTGCTCCAAGACCTCTGTCGGAAGCATCGGTCTGGAGTAGGAAGGGTTTCTCGTAATCAGGGCTCACCAAAAAGGGTTTCGAGGTAATGTGCTGTTTCAGTTGTTGAAAGGATTGTAGGGCATTTGGGGAGGGATTCCTGAGCTGTCTTTCGGTTTGTGTGGATTTCTTCAATAAATCGGTCAGGGGTGAAGCGATTTGGGAAAAACAGGGGATAAATCGCCGATAATACCCCAGTAGACCTAAAAGGCACGGAGGTCTTTCCTGGACCTCGGGAAGGGGATTTGGGCGATTGCTTCTACCTTCTCTTCTTGTGGTCGGATACCCCCATCCCCCAACAGGTACCCTAAGTACTTCACTGTGGTAGCTGCCAAGTGGCTTTTGGAGGGATTGATAGTCAATCCTCCTTGACCTAGGGTGTCGATGACTTGTCTTAAGTGTTGGAGATGTTCTTTCCATGTAGTACTGTAGATGATGATATCATCTAGGTACGCGGCTGAGTATTCTCTGTGGGGTTGTAACATTATATTCATGAGGCGTTGAAATGTGGCGGGTGCCCCGTGAAGCCCGAAGGGCAGTACCTTAAAGTGAAAAAGTCCCTTGGGTGTACAGAAGGCTGTCTTTTCTCGGTCCTGAACTCTCAGGGGCACCTGCCAATATCCCTTGCATAGATCCAATGTACTGATATATCGGGCTTTACCCAGTCTCTCTATCATCTCATCGACTCTAGGGAGGGGATAAGCGTCAAACCGGGATATTTTGTTCACCTCCCTAAAGTCGATACAAAAGCGTATTGATCCGTCAGGCTTAGGTACGATTACTACAGGAGAACACCACTCGCTTTTAGAGGGTTCGATGACTCCTAGCTGAATCATTTGGAGGACTTCGTTATCAATGGCTTCTCGCCTGGCTTCAGGGATACGGTACGGTCTTAGACGTACAGTCCTTCCGGGAGTGGTATGTATCTCGTGTTCTACCAGGGTGGTTCTACCTGGCACCAGAGAGAATACCGACTGGACCGGTCGTAAGACCTCTTCCAGTTCTTGCTTTAGATGGATAGGTAAGGCAGGGTCTATGCTTTGTTCGGCCAAGGGTTCTGATTCTATGGACGCTAGGACAGGAGCCGGGCCTTCCTATTTTTTTAACAAATTTATGTGATAAATTTGGGTATGATTGGTGATGGGGTCTAGTTCAAGCTTATATGTGACAGGGGTTATCCTTTCCAATACTAAAAAGGGGCCTTGCCACTGGCTTAAGAGTTTGTGTTCTGAAGTGGGTCGAAGCAGCAATACCCGGTCGCCCACCTGTAGGGACCTGTCTTTGGCTTTTTTGTCATACTGCCTCTTCTGGTTTGTCTGAGCTTGTTCTAAGTTGGAACATACTATGGCTCGCACCTGGTTAAGTTGGGACTTAAGGCCGGCCACATACTCCAACAAGGGTTTTGTTGTATCTGTTTCTTCTTCCCATTCTTCTCTCGCCATGTCTAGAAGGGTACGGGGTGGCCGTCCGTAAAGGAGTTCGAACGGGGAATAGCCTAGGCTTTTTTGCTGGCTACATCTAATCGCAAATAAAGCCAAAGGAAGCATATCTTCCCATTTCCGGGCTTCCAAGTTTAATAACTTCTTTAGGGTGGTCTTCAGAGTGGAATTATATCGTTCCACCAGACCATCCGTCTGGGGGTGATAAGCGGCAGTGCGAATCTGCTTGATTTTTAGTTGTTGACAAACTTGTCTCATGAGTTTTGAGGTGAAAGGCGTGCCTTGATCCGTAAGGATCTCCTTCGGGAAACCTACGCGTGAAAAAACAGAGATCATGGCTTTGGCCACTTGTGTGGTGTTGGGTTGTCTCAGTGCGATGGCTTCGGGAAAACGTGTGGCATAATCGACCAATACTAGGACGTAGCGACAACCGCTTCGGGAGGGTAAGAGAGGACCCAGAATGTCCATCCCCACCCTAGAGAAGGGAACGTCGATGATTGGTAAGGGTTTTAACGGCACCCGGGGAGGGGTGTAGAGACTGGTTTTTTGACAAATCGCGCATTCGCGACAATATTTCCTTGTTTGTTGGTAGATACCCGGCCAGTAGAACCGTGTTACTATAGCGTTTTCGGTTTTTTCACCTCCGAAATGTCCGCCCAACAGATGGCTGTGGGCTAGGTATAAAACCTTCTCTCGGAAAGGAAGAGGTACTAACAACTGAACGGGTAGATCCCTCCCTCCTTTTCTGTACAACAGCCCCTTCTTTATGAAAAACTGGGGACCTACTTGTAATGGGTCCTCCTGTTCAGTGGCTTGTCTCCAGGCCTCCTGTAAGGTATTATCCTCTTGTTGGGCCGCACGGAAACCCCTGTCGTGTTCCCAAAGGGGGGCGGTATTAGTCAAAAGGACAGGGTTCCAACTCCTTTTTCTCTCTTCTTTTGTTGTCTACTCTTCCTGTCTTTTCCTATCTGCCACCCAGGATTGGCAATCTGGGAAAAGGGGGCCTCTTCTCTCCACTGGGCCCCTTCCTTCCATGTCTCATTGAGTAAGGAGTGTATGTGAGGGTAGTCAGTCCCTAAGATTACGGGTTCAGGTAGGTGGGGAAGGAGACCTATCTTCATTTTCACAGGGGTCTGGGTGGGTTGGTGTTGGATAGTCACATTGGTCAAAGGATAGGTCTTGCTGTCCCCATGAATACATTGAATGTTAACGGTCCCTATTGGGATAGGGGCCCCCCGGGACAACCTGGGGACGCATAACTGTTTGACGACATCCCGTGTCAATCAGGGCGTTTCTTGCTTCTCCATTGACGGCTATCTGCCTGTGAAAAGGGCGAGCGTCTCCCACTGAGGGGCAATATAACACTCGGGTGTAACCCACCTCCATAGGCTCGTCTTTTTGGGGACATATGCGTGCTATGTGGCCAAACGCACCACAATGAAAACATTGAGGTCCTATAGGGGATGATGGTCTGAGTATTGGAGGGACAGGGTTTGGCAAGATAGTCACGGTTTCGGGTTTGCGAGGGTAGTGAGGGGGTCTGGGGTTCCTCAGCGCTTGATTCCCGGTTTGTCTCCAGTGTCCATCATCTTTTCCTTTTTGCCATTCATGGGCTCTGAAGTACGCGGCTGCGATCTCCACAGCTTTCTCTAAGGTTAGATCGGCGTGTTGTCGAACCCACCTCTGTATGGGTGGGTGTAGGGACGTAAGAAATTGTTCAAGATAAATCTTCTCTAAGATACCCTCTTTAGAGGAGATGAGGGGTTTGAGCCATCGGTCGGCTACATCCTTTATGCGGTAACATAGAGCTCGGGGGTTTTCTTGTGGACCTTCTTTGATTTGTCGCAATCTCATCCGGTGGGTTTCGTTGTCAATGCCCATTCTTTCCAGAATACATCGCTTGATGTCTGGATACGGGGTGTTCCCCAGAGGATTAGCGGCCTGGTAGGCGGACTGTAAGTCCCCAGTAAGTAGAGGCCCCAAATACTGACCCCACCTCTCTTCTGGCCACAGGGCAGCTCTGGCCATCCTCTCAAAATTTGAGAGGAAGAAGTCGGGGTCTTCGCCATGTGCATATTTCTGGATTACAACGGAGGGAGGCGCTGTGAACCCCCGTGGTTGTCCTAATACGTCGGCCAGTTTCCCTATTGAGGTTTCTTGAGTCTGTCCCTGTCCTGTGAGGGTCTTATGTAGAGCTTCTCTTTCGGTCTCCGCGGTTTCCAGGAACCTGGTCATAATTTTTTCCAGCTTCTCCTGTCCTTCCGCCATTTTTCTTACTACGGCCTCCATTTCCACCGATCCCTCTTCTGACACCACCTGTCGGAGGGAGGGTCGGAAACAGAAGCGAGGAGGCCGTATAGGATCTATACTGTGAGTTTTATTATGATGGTGGTAAGAACAGTGTCAGGACAGCGGGTGTGACGGTGTAAAAGTCTGTGGTTTCTGGTACAGGGAAAGTCAATTAAGTGGTCGTCGTGATGGGGTCCAGCAGGGGAAGAGGTCCTTCCAGGGCACGGAGTCAGTTTCCTTCTGATGGGCTGGTAGGGTCCCGAAGTTCCGGCGTGCTCTCAGGAAAGGAAAACAAAAAAAGGTGGCGGTCAGGATATGAATTCAGACGAACACTTCTTCCACCACACCAAGTGAGTAACGAAACGAGGGAGTAGTTGGTGAAAAGAAAAAGACACCTGGACAAAGAACCGGGAACCAGGAAAAGAAAGGAGCAGCTGATTTTACGTCTCAGCGGGGGAGGTTATTAAACATTGGGTATAACAACGTGCTCAAGGGAAGTGACTTCGGACGGTGGGCGTGCGGTGCGGTTATTTAAAGTAGTGAGAAAACGCTCCCGTGGTTTTACCCCCTTTCCACTCCCTCCCTCTATCCTCTCACCCCCCCGCCCAATTCACGTACCGCTTTCTGCCGCAACCCTCCTGAGTTGCGGCGGCTCATCCGCTTCCTCCGGGATCCACCAGTCTTCGGACCACTCTTCTGGGTTTTCCAGGCCTCCGTCGGTCTCGTCTCCGGTTCCGTCCTCCTTCGCCTTCTCCTCCGATTCGCCAGCGCTTCCTCTGCTCTCCCGTGTTCTCCGATTCCCAACAGCTGACGGGGTTGACAAGCTCTCCTCCTCCTTTTCTGGCCACACTGATGCCGCGTCAGACCCTTCCGATTGGCTGTCTTGGGTTTCCGTTCCGCCCCTCCAGGGGTGGATCACTTCCGGGTTTTCTCCGCTGGGCTGTGTGTTGAAGGAAAAACCCCTAGTTACATCGGGAGTTCCGTCCAGACTCTCACAGTCTGTTTCTCGATCGTAGCGACAAGGCACCCAGGGCCCTCTGCACCCGGACACCCTGCTCACAGGTACGACATTCACGGGGGCTCCCTCACACCTAGTAGCTGCTGAACCTCCTTCAGCGTAGCTTTCTTCTGCTGTTGCATTAGCTTAATGCCTGCGCGCAAGTCGGCCACTTTTTCTGGTGGCAGCCTGCATGTGCCGGCCACCGAGTCCAACTCGATTCCCAGAAAGGACAGTCTCGTGGTTGGGCCTTCTGTTTTTTCTTGTGCCAGGGGGATGCCCAGTTCCTGCGCCAGTTGCACAAATTTGTCTAGGAATGTGCCGCATTCCTTCGTGCCTGCTTTCCCGATGAACAGGAAGTCATCCAGATAGTGTACCCGCCTTCCTTTCGGGGCCCTTGTACCCAGCTCCCATTCTAGGAAGCTGCTGAAAGCCTCAAAATGTGCGCATGATATTGAGCACCCCATGGGTAGGCATTTGTCATGGTAATATTGCCCGTCCAATTTAAACCCCAACAGATGGTAGCTGTCCGGGTGGACCGGCAGTAGCCTGAAGGCTGATTCTATGTCCGATTTTGCCATCAGGGCCCCCTTTCCTTCCTGCCTAATTAAGTCCACTGCGTCGTCCACCGATGCGTACGCCACTGTGCACTCGCTGTGTTCCAGCCAGTCGTTAACTGATTCCCCTTCTGGGTGGGAGAGGTGATGGATCAGTCGGAATTTTCCTGGCTCTTTTTTGGGGTCTACCCCCAGCGGGGAGACCACCATGTCTTTCAGCGGGGGGGGGTGGGAAATGGCCCGGCCACCCGCCCTAGTTGTACTTCCTTTTTCACCTTTTCCCTCGCCACTCCGGGGTTGTCCCTTACCGACTTCAGGTTTGGGCTTTCCCGCGCACCCCTTGGCAGGGTATGGGGAAACCCTGCGTGAAGCCCTCCGCCAGTAACTGTTTGTCATTTGTTTTGCGGTACCCTTGTAGTAGTTGTAGTAGTCTGCCTGTCCTGATAGGGGTGGGTAGCGCCTGCCCTCCGCCCCCGTCCCCCTTGCCCCGGTTCCGCGGGGGCTGTATCTTATTTTTTGGTGCCTGTCTTCTCTTTGTTGGCCCCCGGCCCTGCGTTGCGTCTGCAGCGAATGCTGGGATGGTTGCCCCCGCATGACCCACAAGTGTGCTTAAATCTGCATGATGCTCCCCATTTACACTCGTCTTTGTCGAATTTCCAACATGCTTTATTTGACTTTTGTCCTGCCTGGTTTTTTCCCTTGAAGTCTTTCCTTTGGCTTTCGAACTTGCCCTTACTCCCGTACTGACGAAAAGTGTACTCTTTCACACCAACCCCTTCTCTGGCTGCTACCATGTGTTTTGAGAAGCCCTCCATGTCTTGGCAATCCCATTCTATTACTGGCCACACCTGCATCTTTTCCCTAAAGCCCTCGTCGTAGTGTAGCCATGCCTCCCCTTGGTATAGCTGTTGCGCCTCATGTATTTTTTGCTCATATAGCCATAGTGCCGCCGCGCTTTGGGGGAATTTTTCAATGGAAACACATGCTAGCGTTCTGAACGCTTTCAGCCAGTTTTCTATTGACCTCTCCACTCTGGGCTTTCGGGGGGCTCTTCTGTCCTCGTCCTTTTTATCCTGCGCTGTCAGGTCTATCCCTGCCTGTCGCACCTCGAGCAGTGAGAAAATATCTATGAATTCTTTTCTCCAAATTCTCTCCTTAATGGCGAGCGGGATGAGGTTGGCCAGCCCTAGCATTCTTGTTGTTGTAGGTGGATCGCTCGGGGAGGGACGTATGTATTCGCTGGCCGGCTTCCCATTGCTATCCTGCCCTTCTGTGAGTCTGGGTTGGTTGGAGCTGTTCCCCCCGCTGGCCCCTGTGCTCCCGTGCGGTGCTGCCCCCGTCTCTGCTGGCGTATTTTGTGATGCTGGGCTTGTCAGCCCGGGCCCGTGGCCTGTAGCTCCCATTGTGGGAGGGGCCCGGGGCCAGGGGGGTCCCTTGTCCCCTTGCTCCCCATGTTGAGTACCTATTAAAAGGGGGTCCCATCTCTGGCCATTGCCACCAGGGCAGTCCAGATGTTTGCCCTCTTTCTTCCCTGCTCCATGCTTCCCCTTGGAATTCTGGCCTCCCTACGCCTAGCCCTGCATGCCATGGAGTTTGCATGTGCCATGGAGCTTGCATTGCTACATTGTGCACCCCTAGCTGGGTCCCCATATTCACATTTTGCCCCGGCCTGGCGCGTGCTCCCTGGCCCGCCCCGTGCCCCGGTTCGCTGTTGCGCGTGCCCTGCTTACCGGTGCCCCTGCCGCTTGCTTCGCCGTGTCCCTCATGACCTTCTCGTGGGGCCGCCGTGGAGGCTACAGGCCCCTCTTCATCACTGCTGTCCTCGGACTCTGTGCTGCTCACCACTTCCGGGGTTCTGTCCTTTCTCTTTCTGGCCAGCTGGGGGCCCTTTGTCCTGCCCTCCCTGTGTTTCTCCGGGGGGGGCGGTCTGGCTGCTTGGGGCTTCCCAGCTGCCCTCCTCGGGGCCGCCGTTTTGGCTGCCTGCCCCTGCCCCGCTGGCTGTTTTGGGGCCGCCGTTTTGGCTGCAAGCCCTTTGCCTGCTGCCTTACTCGAGGTTGGTCGTGTGGGGGATGCGTTGCGCGGCCTCTTTCCTTTGTCCCGCGCTGCCTCCTCGATCTGCTGGTTCATCCAGCTGCTTCCCTTCAATGCCACCAGGACCCTGGCCTGCTCCAGCATGGCCTGCAGGTCCCCGTCCAGGTCTGGTTCCGTTCCTTCGCTGCGTCGTTTTTGCCCCCTCTGGGGGACTGCTGGCCTCTCCTGGTCCTCCTATCTCCTCGCCAACGGGGGGGGGGGTGACTTGTGGTTTCAAAGGGCCGTTGGCCCCCTTCTTAACCCCCCCTTTGGCTTACCTGCTCGCCCCCTGATTGGGGGGGGAGCCTTCTTTGTCCTTGTGGGCCAATCCTGGCCCCCTCCCCGGCTTAGCCGGGCATTTACATGTGGCGAGGGCGGGGAAAGGTCCCCCCGCCGCCGGCCAGCGTTCCACCCGGGCCCCTACTGGGTCCGGCTCTGCCTTCCCGGCCCGGGTCCATATGTGGTGCAGCCTGGTGACGGACACAAAAAAGAGTCAAAATACAAAATGCTGCCATATTGATTATATTTACAACCACATTCATTAGCGGTAATTGACAGAGTTTTCCAGTAAAGCGTAACTTTTGTTTTATCGTGTTTCTTTAAACCGCAGTGTTCACTTCTCCTGCTTTGCCACTTTCCTTATTAAACAAGCAGCATACATGTTGGCAAATCTGTTGCATTCCCTTTTTCACAAGATATGCATGGATCATAATTGGTCTGTGCTAAAATGATATTACACACCAAAGTCGTTTTATAAGCAGCTGTGTCATATGTTTATTGCATTACTTTCTCCATTTTGCCCTAATGGCCTGCAGCAAAATCTGATTGCAAAAAATCACCAATGAGCTATTGCACAAGATGCAAAAGTGGTGCAGATAAGCCTGACAATGCTTTAATACATGGCGGCACAGCACCCAGGATAATGTGCTGCATCACTAACCACTTATAAGGTCCCAAAGGCGAGACCTATTGGCTATGCCAATGCTTGTTAAAAACAGGGACTAACACCGAATAGGACCAGGACTTAGGAATAGAATGTTTGGAAACCACATTGAGATAAAGGGTGATCAGAGTGCTAGGTTTGATTTAAAAACATCTATGGGGACTACGTCAGGACCAGGAGCCTTATTAAAGGAAAGCACCTGAATGGCCTTGCAAACCTCATCATGCAAGAAGGTAACAGGATCAATAGGAACAGTAAACTGAGAAAAATTACAAGATTTAGAAGTAAAATTAGGCCCACCATAAATATGCTCAAAATGTTTGACCCAGAGCTCAGGTGAGATAGTACAAAGTAAAACAGGGTCTAAGGCAGGCTTCAAAATAAATAGATTAATAATCTCCCAAAACAAAGTTATTACAGTGCCTACTGGCAAGAAGCAGTTCCTCCCTAGCCACCTTAAGCAAAGATTGTTTACGCTCCTTTAATATTCTTCTATACAAAAAACGACAGAAAGCAACCCTTTGGAGATCCCTAGGGACAGACCTAAAAGCATCCTTCAAAAGACGATGATCTTAGAACAGTTTAAGTCAAACCATTTAAGGGGCTTAGGGACCCTGGAAATAGAATTAGAAGTCAAGAGAGTTTAATATTATTGCATTCAATAGAGAATTAATTCAAAATAACCAAATCAGAAGAATCACAATTCAAACATAACTATCTCGGGGTGACAGCCGTTGAACAAATTTAGAAGGAAAACGTCAGGAATTAAGTTCTTCCATTTAAGGCCCTGATCCTGAAAACAAGATACAACATTATCCATGATACAGCACTTAGGAGGAACATTACCAAAGTCTCAGCTGAAAAAGGCCATAAGGGGACTGTGATCACTCAGAGGACACCAGACCACCTCAAAATGTAACATAAAATGGACCATAGATGAAGAAATGAAAGCTGGAATCAATAACACTAGCAGCACCTGTCCCAATAAAAGTGTCAACAACCACATCAGATTGAGTCTCGGTCGTAGCAGTACAAATAGAAACTAAATTATACTCCGCCAATAACAAGTTCATAAAATTACCCTCTGACAGATGCAAAAAAATGTACGACCTCCGAGGGAGAGTCACCCATTGCAGAATGTTGCCACAAGCACCCTCTAGTACAAGGATGCAGATTCAAATTGCCAGCTTAGGTGATAAAGCTATTACCCAACATGGATTTGGGTAAGCTATCCAGAAAGCTTTTCAGAACATGCCCTTGACTTTGACTACCTGTCTGCGAGAAAGCATTATGGAAATTAACTAACAATATACAAGGAAGATTAGGAAATGTCAACATAAGAGGCTAGATTTGGGGAGCTGGTAGGTAACACTATGCAACAATCTAAAGACAAAGACACCAGACTAAGAAGGCCCCCTCTGGCCCCCCCATGAGATGAAGAAGCAGCAGGAACAAAGTGCGAAATACAATCATTCAAATAAAAATTGGTATCAGTATCCCATGTTTCCTGTAGACAAATTAGTTTGAATCTATGTAGCAAAGTAAAAAAATCCTTATTACCACTTTTGTTTATAAGCCCTGCAACAATCTAACTCAAAAGAGGAATAGTATTCAGGGAATCAATCTTACAAGCAGGCATGGTCTCGGGGGAATGAGGTGGATGTCAATCAATTTCAGACAAGGTTCTCATGGGGGTAGATCTGTTAGAAGTGGGTAAGCTACTCTCTTGGGCAGGCCTAGAACTTACGTTTGAAGGAGCAACAGAGGCAACCTAAACCAAATTTGGCGCAGAATAACTAGGACAAGAGAGGGGGCAAGTTTATAAAAATAACAGAAGGGAAGAAGACTAATTTCAGCAGGTGGCCCAGGTCCATCTGGAAACTGTGACAACAGAAAACATACGGTGTGGGGATTGTCAAAATTCACTACCACAAAATCCCCATGAAAGGTTTTAAATTGAGGACCTATCCATGCCTAGATGCTCTGCCGCTCAACCAGCGTTGAAGTCCCTCTGAGTCTGTTTTCAGACACACTCTCAAAACCTTGCTTTTCGACTCCTGTCCATTGGGCATCTAGGTCCATGCCCTTAGGTTCTTTCTCTGGAGCTCTCCGCTAGCGCCGGTACACCTCTTATGAGGCAGCTGCACGCTCTATAAGTGCCCTGAATTGAAATGAATTAATAGAACTCTTCTAACCATTAAAATGGACTTTAACAACTATCGGCCATACCCAAATGCTTGTTAATCCAATGAACCACCTTATTCTTCAAACACATATAATCTTCCACTGTTAGGAGCCAATAAGGGGACGTTGGCCAAAATAATAACATAAGACGTAGCAGCAGGAGATAAGCCTAAGCTATGAGGCTCCAAATTAGAGGCCCAAGAAGAAAACAAATCTTTACTGTATGCATCGCTAGATGCAGCACCAATTACAGGGATGGGCAAAGATGAGAATCCAAGGCCTTCCCTTCGTGGTAATAAATGTGAATCAGCTTGTAGTAAAAAAATTAAATTTTTAAACCTGCATGGAATTTGGGGGAATAGACCTCACATCATGCGAGCTTCCAGACTGAAGCACTGGTTCAAGGATGGGGTCAGGATGGCACAGAGCCCTCCGCTGTGGAGAAGTAGCTGTAGGCAAAGGCCTCTCTCAAGCAATAGCTGAATTAACGTTCTGTTCCAAAGAAACTAAAACAGGGGGATCTCTTCCAACAGATTCATTAGCCAAGGAGGCTTTAAAAGACCACGCCCCCACCCCACCCCCTGCTTGTAATAGCATCCTCAATCTTGGAAAGTCTCAGTTAACAGGAATGGACAGTGGAAACAACCAAAGTTTCAAGGTCTGCCGACACATTTTCTGTAAGTCTTTCCATAAGCCTTTCAACAAACGCATTACAATGATCCTCAGATGATGAACAACTTTGGGGGACAGAGGGGGGAGGCAAAGAACCCCTGGCAAGGCATTTCTTCTTAATAGTGGCCATAGGGGCTGACATGGATTCATTTAAGGAGGGCCGCCCATCAATCGCGCTTGAAAAGTGGTGAGAACCTGCAATAGGTAGGTCCTGCCTGCAGTTAGAAAGAGGGAGACCTGTTGGAGGGCATGTCGATACATTCGAGGTGTCAGGATTCAAAACATCATAACGAATACAAGTCACTCACTCAGGGTGACTAATTGCCTGGTTGCCAAGGCAAAGTTTCACCTCAACAGCACTAATTTCTTCCATGATAGCCCCCACAGCTGAAGTAAGAAGCGTCATTATATTTTTGCCATTACACAGACGTTCGCTAACCCACGAGGCCAAATTTAATTTGCGTTTACCCATGCTCGTGGGTGAAGTAGATACAGAAGAAACCAAGTCCAAGAGCCATTTTGAGGTCATTGGGATAAACTCTGTGTTGAAAAGAGAAATTCCGGATGACAGGGCAGCTGAAGTTCCTCCTCTCCCAGCCTGCAGAAAAGAGGAAACCTGGCCTCTAATGGGGTGCACATGCTTCTTTAAAGGCGAGCTAAACAGTTCCCAGGATGTGCAGAAGGTGAGGAGAGCTGCTGAGAATGCCGGTCTCCTTCCTTTGCTGACCTCCGACCAGGCAGTGCTGTTGTTGCTGCAGAAGAACATGGGCAATCCGACGCTGCCAGAATAGGAGGCCTTTTGAAAAGTCAAAGAATTTAATGAACTGTCTATAGTCTCTCTGGTGTGACTGAAGGCCTAACAGGCTGTGGCTCTTCCTGCTTTAAGTCATTAGAGTGCTGTGTCCACTTAATACCCAAAGAGATGAACTCCATCGAAAAGCATGCCCATTACTGTGGCTTGGACATCTTAAGAAAAATCTGGAGCTCTCAACAAGGCAGGTCTGCATAGGGAGACAGATGAACTATATCCCTGACCACGGACTTGAAATATCCAAACCAGCTCTCACAAGGTGTCTTCCTGTATCCTGGCCATAACAGACAAACGTGCTGAAATTATCATTTAGATTACCTGGAGATTGGGCACTACAATTGCAGCCATGTACCGTAAGGCATGTGTGTATTGTCCCAGGAGGCTTGGGGCACTGAGAGAACGAAATGCTAAACTAAGTAACGTAAGGCCTATTTTCCAAGTCCTTCCAATTTCTTCGATTCTCTGTCAGGCAGATGGGTTGGGTAGCATTTCAGGTTCTGTTTGCCACATGAAGAGGTCTGTACTACAAGCTCTCCCAAGATGGATGATTCCCCTGGTGTATGTTCTTGCCATAGATCTTTCTACAGCAGGCACAGATCGGGCAGTCGTCAAAAGGTAGGAGCAGTTATGCTGATCTGGAGGATTGTAGAATGGCTGTCAAAACATTGGACTTTAGTTCCACAGATGGAAGAGGTAGGTCTAGTAATGCAGCTGCCTTCTTACGCACTGAGTGGAACAGCGGCAAAACTGCAGAGACTGGACCTGGAGGAGGGTCTATATCAATGTCGGGAAAGCGTTTAGTTCGCTGGCATTTTGGAACGCCTGATAATTGGTATTTGTTAGACTTGGCATCTTTTGGGGTGTTTCCCCTGACTTTTTGCTTTCTGACCTCCCGGTTTTGACTCTGTTTTTGCTGGTGTAATGATTCTGCGCACTTTCCTCACTGCGGTCCAGTGGGAAAGTGCAAGTGCTCCTGTATAAAATGCGTTATGGATTGGTGTTTCCATGATTGGCCTATTTGGTTTATGTGTCAGTCCCTTGTAAAGTGCACTGCGAGTGCCAGGGCCTATAGACCAAATGCTGTTGGTGGGCTGCAGCACTGGATTGTGCCACCCACGCAAACAGCCCGTAAAGTGTAACTCGGGCCTGCCATCGCAGAGCCCGTGCGCAGCCTGGGGCTGCCATGACGACTTGACAAGTGCACACACTTGCAAGTCCCTAAACCTTCCCTTTGCTACATGTTAGTCACCCCTAAGGTAGGCCCAAGGTACCCCTGTGGGCAGGGTGCGTTGTACGCGAAAGGTAGGACATGCCCGGGTGTGTGTGGCATGTCCTAATAGTGAATCACAGCCTAGTTCGTTTTTCACTATTGCAAGGCTACCTGTTCCCCCTAGGCCAGAACGGGCAGTTTTGATTATTACAGCTTATAATCCTAACTGACCCCGGGAACATGGTAGAAATTCGAGTTTAGTATGCCTGGACTCAGAATGATAAAATGCATCTTTTAGTGAAGTTGGTTTTAACATTCTGTGTTTGAAAATACCACTTTTAGAAAGTGGGTATTTTCTTGTCTAACCATCCAAGCCTGCCTCTGCGATATTGTGTATTCCTTGTCTGGAATGTGAGTGACAGGGGCTGGGGGATGCCAGGAGACAGGGTGAGTCAGCACAGGGCTGAATAGCGAGATCTACATGTAGATGGGTGGGAGGGGTCGCACCTGGGCCCTGAGTAGGACAGTGCCTTCCCTCCACAATGCTGGCTCCACCTCCTGTGGTGCGTCTGATGTCCCTGGCCTACTCACTGAAAGAAGGGACGGAGACTTGTCAACAAAGTGCTCCAGAACTGGTTTGGACTAGGCAAAGGCCTCTCTGCCTTCAGAGAACAAAGGAATTTGGGATATAAATATTGGGGCCCTGACCCCATGAATTTAGATCTCGCTGGAATCAAGGAACCTGCCAAGACGAAGAGCTGGAAGAGCTGCCAGGAGGAGTACTGCCCCGTTGCTGTGTTGTTGCTTTGTTGGGTTGGCCTGCAGCTGCTGCTTCTGTCTTGGGCAGTGAAAGGACTGGACTGAACTTTCTACAAACTTGTGCTGAGTATCTCCAAGGGCCAGGAACCGAGCTGGCCTCCTGTTAAGAAGTCTCAGGGACTACAAAGACTTCACAAGCCTCTGGGTACCGCTTCTGGAACGCTGTTCCAGTTGCCACAGAGGAAGGGAACTGCAACCGACTCCGTCAACCGAATCCATCCCTGGCCGGTGACCTGTTTGCACCGCAGACCGCATCGCCCCGCTTCGCATCGCAACCCTGGTCTCACCGTGGGCGGCGTCCGACGCCGCCAACATCGAGCCGCTGCTTGCACCGTGACCCGTGGGCACCGCAGTTCGCATCGCTTCACTGAACCAACCGGACCCGACCGACGAGGTCGCTGCAACTGGCTCAAGAGTCGAGACCGCACCGCATTTGGGGCACCGCTCGCACGTCTGCGACGCACCGCTCCGACTCGCACCGCTGTCCGACGCCAGCTCCCGCACTCCGGCTAGGTCGCCTGCATCGCAACCTGTCAGCACCGCATCGAGCATCGTCTCGCCCTGCATCGCACGCCTTGGACTCACCGACTCCGTCTGCACGACGCTCATCGAGCCGCTGCCTGCACCGCATCGAGGGACACCGCACCTTGCATCGCTCCGTCTTGCACCGCAACCGCGACGAACGCCGACCGGCTCGTACACTCCGTACCAGCCACAACGAGAAAGGTACTGTAACCGAGTCTGGTCATGACTCTGCTGGCCCGTATCGACGCGGTCGGCTGGAACTGTTAGACTCTGTGGTTTTCAGCATCACGGTAGGCTCGGACGGAGCTACCGACTCGTACGAACTTTGCTTTTGTGCTATTCCTGCAAAGAAGAAGTTACCGTATCAAGCATTCATTTGTAAAGTATAGTATTGTGGATTTTTGTCGTAATTGGTCTTGTCTTGAGTATATAAAATATTGGTTATTTTTCTAAACTGGTGTGGTGTCCGTTTGTAATGCTTACACTGTATTACTGTTGGTTATGTGCAAATGCTTTACACACTGCCTCTGAATTAAGCCTGACTGCTCGTGCCAAGCTACCACGAGGGTGAGCAGGGGTTACTTCACGAGTGTAACAACCCTTACCCTGACTAGGAAGAAGGGTCCCTACTTGGACAAAGGTGCAAGCCCTTGCCAACTAGAGATCCTATTTCTAACAGTATTCTACCAGGAGTGAGATGGAAACAGACTACGAGATTGACCAGGATCTGTTGAGCACAATGGGCCATGAACTACTTGGCCTTGCATTCCTTGATGGCATTTGGAAGCATGCTGCAACATTAGTTGCAGATTCTGGAATCATGCCTGAAACCCACGCATTGATATGTGTCTGCCACAGGCTGACAGGGCATGAAGAATGACAATTTTTAGGGGGCAACATCCCTAATACGCTGCACAAAAATTCAAATTTTTTGTCAAATGAGAACATCTCTTAGGAGAAAACCTGATAGGAGAGAGCCCCAGATCCACACCAAGTAGTGTTGAAAAAGGAGTTGACATCATGGCACCAGGGTGGGTGCACTGTGGCTTGCTTAACGCCACCAAAACCTTGCTTTCGGCATCGTAAAGGAGCCAGCCCCACCTACCAGCGTGGGCGATCTAGTTCAGAAGTTTCGAGATCCAGTCTGACACATGGGATATTCAAGAGGTGAGGAATCTGGCAGTAGAAACATCCATCATTAATCTCATTTTTATGAGTCCCCAAACAGTCTACAAAAACAATAAAAAGACTGAAAATGCAAAAACTAACTCAGCTGCAAAGCAGAAACAAATATCTATAAAGACTTTACTTAAGATATTCCATTCCAAAATAGTTGGATAAACTGAAACTGCCCAAACATGAATACAACTAAATTTTAACTAGCAGGCCACTGACTCCTAAGGAACACAGTAAACGCCTTAAATGCATGCAGCGAAACGGAAAGGATATTGGTAAATTGTCTTTAAGCTAAGAAACACAAAAATAAAATGTCATGAAAAAGGCAGAGAGAAGACAACAACTTGTGCTATAGACACAACAGATGCATTTTCTATATATAACAGAAAGAAAAGGAAATGAGGGGAATATATAGTTAGGTTCGTTGGCTCTAAATACAGATAGACATAGAATGAGATCTAGGTAATGGATGCCATAAAAAATTTCCCAGTTAGGCAAAGGTCTAGGATCAGATGAATGTACTGCCTCCCTATAAAGTGATGCAGAAAAAGAAAGGATGTCCATGCTATGCAGTTGATTCATTTTCATCAGAAATTAAAAGGGGATTCCGTGAAGGAAAACACAACAGTGGTCCTCTCCAAGATAGACAGCATGTTGCCTCTGCAAAGTAATCACTTCACCGATCCTTTCTAAAGCAGAAGGCTTTGCCATCAGCAGTATGGTGAGTGATTAGACATACCACTTTTGACTTCTCCTGGGAGCATCACAACCATATGCAAACTGATTAACTTTAAAAACAAAATGAGCCACTCACTTTTCTTTATTTGTTGTACGGGTTGTTGCAGCACTAAATCCTGTCTGAATTTCAGGCGAAAATGCATTTGGTCTTGGAAAAGGCATATTTAATTGAACCTGTGCAAATAGTGCAAATAGTGAAAAAAAACTTGCATTAGTACAAATCTTCAAAATATCTCAGTCAACAGCATTCATACTACTTTCATTAACCTAGATTCTAGGATATATAAAGTTAAAGAAGTGCTTGAATTTAGCATTTCTAGGCAGTGACATCATGGATATATAAAGTTTAATTTCCAATTAATCAATTCTGAGAGTATATTTGTGCGGTTAAGGAAAAGGGCGTTATGGAAATGAAGTGACAAATTAAAATCAGTCTTTTATAGAAATCAGTTTATACAATAGTTTTAATTCTCTTTATTTGATATCCAGTTTGGCAAAAATGCCATACTCTAAACAATCTGCAGCTTAAATTCAAATTTTGTGGATTATTTCAAGAGAACGTTAAAAGTTTCAAATTAAACAAGGAGTACATATCCCCACAAACACAAATGTTTAAATATATTTTCTATAAGCAAATGCACTTATCTTTAAAAAAAAAAAAAAACTAGTCCCATTTATGTGAAGTCATGAAAACTTATGGCTATTTTCAAAACAATCAAAGTTCAGACTCAAAGAGGATGTTTGCCTTCCTACGTTTACATTACACATATGATGGCTGAAATGTATTAACATTTAAACATGCAATTTACAGAAAAGTGGTCCAGAGTATTTATACATTACAGAGTTAGTCAGAAAACAAAATAACAAAAAAAAAAAAAATCAAGTACAGTAAAATCAAATGCCTGCCTTTGGTCCAAAGCCTGTAGCATGTGCATATGCCGAGTGTTGACTGGCAATGTTTGTCGAAAACGCTTGTGGGAAGGAGTTTTTGAAGGGGATTGCAGAGGAGGCAGGATAGTTAGGTCCTGAGTTGGTGATATATTGCCTATTTTCAGGCTGCACAAAAAGAAAAGATGGGCAAAGTTGGAAACAATAAAGAAACACAATGAGGACTGTAATTGCTCTCAACCTTTTCTAACCGATACATAAATGCTTAGAAGAATCATTTTAACAAAAGTGGACTCTGAAACTGGAATGGCATTGAGAAAATACACAGCTTCAATGATAAATAAGAATAAGCTATAAAGCTCTACATTTCAAATCCTAAATGTTTAACGAGCCAAGGACTTCAGAGAAGCAAAACTGAAAACAGCATTTTCATCTGTAAAATATACTGAAAGAAACGGCATAAAAGTGAATTACATACTTTCAACTTTTTCACCTAACACCAACAGGAGATAACTATAGAGGAAATAAGATGCAAAATACTATTTTAATCATATACAGTAATTTTAAATTGAACATGCAATTTAATTCAAGGTAGATTACCTGTCATTAAAATCCCTATTCCTTTTCATTAAACAGTTTCTTCTAACCAGCTCTTCAGTTTAGATTTTTGACCTTGCATCATACTTTAAAACCCGTGAAATCACTGCACAACCATGAGTTGTGGCTGAAAGACATAATATTTTTCACTGACCACAATAAGAAGAAAGCGTTGGCAACTTAATTTCAAAAGCTGTATCAGATCCTATTAAATCTTTTGCTCACAGGCCCACAAGAGGTGGCAAAGTACCTAAGGTTTGTTCGTAGGCCCATCAAGTATTTGTATTCAAAGCAACCCATACAGTGATGCTGGGTGCCGATTCAATTGTTTGAATCTTGTCACACCCATTTGTGGGGTGGTCCCAAGACAGATAGGGGCTTCTGGACTGTGATGGTTGGGGTTGTTTGCCTCTGGCATCTGTCCTACTGTAGCTCTGTAAACAGGGCCAAGTACAACCTTTCCGCACTCAACTCTGAGGCTCGAGAGGGTGAGCAGTCTCAGAAAACCAAACAGACAAAATAATTCACAAGTTAGCTTAGTGTTTGTCTTAGTAAAAATAAAGGACTATTACACATGGTGGTTCAGCTAAAGGGTTTTACAAACCCACCTATGGGCGTTAGTCAAACTCTAAACCATCTATGGTGGCCTACCCCAGCTTTTAGAGTGCCCCATATATCTTCCGTGACTTAGCAGGGATAAAGGGACATCTGCAATGATTAGACGCATGCACAGGATCACTAAGCGACCACCATAACAGGTAACCAGACCGTCGTTCAGTCAGTTCTTGAGCACAAGAGTGCGCACTGGCAAATGTTAACTTCCTAATGGCAGGTTTACTTTGTGTGATCAAGACAAAGTCTCTCAGTCTTTTAATCTCAGACCTTCAGTTACCTGTTCAGTGGGGACACGCAGCTTGGAGCGACGTAGGCTGTTGCGCTTGACGAAATCGCACTGTCAGCGTCATAGTCTGCGGCACGGTACACCGATGTCGGTCTGGCTCTTCACTCAGGCTGCTGGAAACTAACAGTGCAGCAGGCCTGGTTGGTGGTTGCAGTTCTTCAGCAGCTGGGACCTCTGGCATGAGGGGCAAGATCCCCATTACAGCAGCAACGTTGATCTGGCAGTGAGGTGCCATACAGCAAGGCATGGTAAGTGAGAGTACCTCCAGGCTGTGGCGCAGGTCCTCTGCTATTGCAGTGACGTGGATCGTGCTAATGGTGCACTACACATCGAAGCAGCAGCTGTACAATCACCTCCAATCATGCTGCAGGGGTGTCACTTTGCGCAGTTCACTACATCTACTATGTAGGAAGCCCAGGTGATACCTCACAACTTGGGTCAGTGACACTCAGCTGATTTTGGTGCTCCAAACTGCAGGAACTAAGTGTGCTTCTCCTCCTGAACAGTCTCGCCTCAGGTAGAACCTGGCATTCTCCTTCTGCTGTCTAAGCAGGCTTCTAGGCTTTAGGCAGACCCAAAGCTTCATAAGCAAGTTGTGCAGACTGGCTGTTATGCAGACACCAGCACTCATCTCACAGCAGCCCTTTAAGTACTCTGCAGAGCACTTCCTTCCTTGGTCAAGAAGAAATTGGAACTGGAAGCAGGGTGAGTTGGGTCCAATGTTTAGACTCATTTTCCACACAGGTCTAAAGCCCTGGAATTGGTTTGAGGCGGCTCCCTTTCAAACACAAATTTCTGGCTGCTGTGCAGACAACTTTTGTGCAAGTTGAGGGCTCTCACAGTAGGTGATGTTGGCTCAAAGCAGAAGAATATGAAAATATGGGGGCAATAAAGTGAGACGACTCGGCACATGGCTGTTTTCAGCCTACTCGAAGAGCAATCAGGGAAACAAAAAGGGCAGGCTCTGCCTGGAAACTTCCTCACCCTTTATATCAGAATGTGCAGACACATTCCCTTCCCACAGTCCACCAAATTGTAGTGCTCAGGAAGGATTAACCACCAAAGGTCCTCATAAAACTTCTAGGGTTTCTACAATTAGCTCTGCCTTCACTCTACCTCACTTCAGTGTCTTGGTCTCCTCTCTTTAGATTTAGGAATGCGGACAATACACTTTCCCTGTCTGTAGAGCTGTATCCCATTTCCATCTTGTGCAATAATGAAATCCAGCATGGATCCCACTGCGCCCAGCAATCAGGCTCTCACCATCACATGGAGTTTTTTTTTTTAACCCTCTACACCAAACACATGCATGCATTCAACATAAATAAGAAATGACAGCACAACGATCTGGGTGTTACATCTTTACATTAGTGGGGCCAGTAGGCCGCACACCCCCCTGGAACAGAAAAAAGGCCTGTGCAGGATTATTAATCCACAACAATCTGTGAACTGCCACCACTACTTTATGTCAACAACCTGGGACATGGACAATAGCCCCATATCAACATAGAGGGCAGTTGGGCCAGGTACTGGACCTCTGCATCATGGACAGGCCTAGGCCTCAGTGCACATGCTAGCTTAACATGACAGGTAGGCCAACAAAAAGTCAGGATACCGATTTACCTTGAAGGAGACATTCCTGGCCCAATACTCCTCATAGTATAACCCATTTTCATTAGATACAAAAGAAAGACCTAGGTTCCTCATTATCATGCCAGAGGGAAAAAAAGAAATGGATAACTCCTTACCAAAAGAAATGACTCTGGAGTTTAAATGATGTGCACACCCCTATAGGTACCTTGTGAACAATATGCTGCCTTTGTAGGGATGAAGAGCTAAATGTAAATGAACAAATTCTGAAAATCTTTGTCATTAGCAAATATCCATACTCCTCTTCAACTACTAGCTACAGAAAAAGTAAACAACATTTTTTTTTTTTTTTTTTTTTTTTAAGTCAACCATGCAAAACAAAATAAATATTTCTTTCAACAAGCAATTATCTAAAAAAGCATGGCACAGTGTAGGTAGAACATTCATTCTAGTTCAGAAATCTTTTTCATTGCATAGAGTTTTTCTATTTCAAAAGCAACTACAATAACTACATTCCCTTTCTTTCAGTTTGAAACTGGTAAAATTGAAGATGGTACATTCTGTTTAACTACATAATACGCTTGCATGCATAGGTGTTAATAGTAAATGTTAAGATATCATGCATTTTCATATCCTACCACATGGTTGGGTGAAAGGCTTGTTCTGAATGTACCACTGTTGGGGTATGCTGGAGGATTGGCCATTGTGCAAAGTGCTTCTTGCTTTTTTGCACACTGATTCTCATTCAGTTGCCTATTTAGCCATGTAATAACTGCAAAGAAATATCAATACAAATTCAGAAAAAAAGAAAGACATTCATTTGTAATGTCAAAGTAAGGATGTCTGAAAAAGATCTACATACATCTACAGTGGGACTTCGGGTACAGATTTTTTTTTTTTTTTTTAAAGATAACGCCACAAATCAAATAGGAAATGACAATGAAAGAAAGTATTATTTTCCAGTTGGCAAGGAAGAACTATCCCTTTCCGTTTAATGGTGGGCAGCTTTTTATAGAAAATAAGAAAAGCCCCCACATAAACTATGTTTATAATTACTAGATGAGACATCATTTTGCAGAGTGTTCTCTATTAACATCCTCTCATTGTGCAGAGACTTTTTTATGCCATTTTACTAATACAGAGAAACTCAATAACAATTTCACTTTAACATGCCCTGAAAAGATGCAGAATTTTCACCAAAAGGTGAAAATTCTAGGTCAAGATATTTTGGTATTATGCCTACTTAACAAACGCTCTTTCTACATCAAGCAAGAATTCAACAAACTAATTAAAACTAAAGCCCTGTAACATAAGAGTAGTCAGAACAGCAAGCCCCTTATCTTACTTATGCTTTGCTCCTGTTTACTTATTTCCATAGATAAGTACCTTTTCTATTAGCCCATTGTGTATGGGCTGGTATGCAGGAGAAAAGAGTACTTATGGTGCTCATTTGTCTTTGTAATGTATGACAACTAACTATTTCATTACTCTTCAGGCTGCTAGATGCCTTTGCTTCCCTTCCTCGCCACAGAGTGGCAATTGTAAAATCCAAAATGCCAGGATCTCAAAGAAGCGCAAGCACTACTCCCCCCCTCCCCCCTCCCCCACCGCCCGTTGGTTGTTTGCCCGAGTTACTGGAGCCCTTGGCCAGGTGCCCAGAAGGGGCACACTTCTGCACGCTCGCGATAGTATGAGATTAAGAACCTGAGCAGTACCTGAATGCTTTTGTGAGAGCGGGAGGCATCCTTAGCAGTTAGACTGTGCCGCACATGAAGTGTGCAGAAACCCCAAGTCAGAGCTAGGGCATTTATCAGATTTACAATTATAATTTAAAAGACCACTCCAATATTGTGCATTGTGCTACATATACACATGTAAACCTATTGTGTCAATCACTACTTTGTGTCCACTCCTTGTCATTCTAGAGGCACAGAGTTTGTTGCCTCACAGTCAACAGGAACAGACAGAGTATTCACAGGACAGTAAAGACTATCAATTTCAACTCGTGAAGTAATTTCTAAAATTATGGAGTCATTGCATCAGAGGGTGAATCACACGAGAGCTCCATAGGTAGGGTACTCATGGAAGAACGAGGCAAAGGTACCAATGGTCCTATGCAAATTAGGTCCATCTGATACCATGATGCATATAGTATCAAGATGCCCTAGGATCATCCATGGAGGCTCAATTCCCACTCACCAAAAGGACGTCCTGCGTACAACTTGTGATTGCTCTGGACATGTTAATAACGTGCATGCTGGCGGATCCCTTTGGTAGGCTGCAAACATCTTTAGCAGAAAGCCCAGACTGACCATTCCCATTCTCTGATAGCACTGGCTACACCACAAAGAACACTGGGCTGAATTAGCCCAATAAAGCCTGTGTATAATGATAACAGTGTAAAACCTTACAGGATGAACAATGGAAGAGAGGAAGCTAGTGGTGCTGGATTTGGTCAGGAAGACAAGATACACCCCATATCTGCAGGCTGAATATCATCCTTGAGCGTGGCTGAATATTTCCACAAAAGCCTTAGGATGCCCTAAAATATCTAGGCCAGGAACTGCTGAATTGCCAAATACCACACACCTGAAATAAAGGACAAGGTAAAAAACATTTAAAATGAAAAGTCAGGAAAAAAATGCTGGATATGGCTGCACCCATGGCCAAGATTTTAGCGTATGCAATGTGGAGGAAAAGGTCTCAAAGAACACTCAATAAACAGCCTTATGCAAAACTGACAAAAAGCTTCAGGGAACACATTGCTCCTGCAGAAGAGTATGGACTTATGTAGATAAGGTGGAGGGTAGGGAGCTTGTTCGTTGTAAAGCTTATTGAATCAAGAGCACCATAAAGGGCATTAACCTACATAAAAAATGCTATTTTCAAGTGACTGATTGGTTCACCTAGACATGAAGGACTCTCCGACAGTTCCGATGTCCTTCCCTTCGTCACTACCAGCAATTCATTCAAGAGGGTCAAAGTACATCCATCTCACTTTTGTTCTTTCACTGGCCACTTGGTGCTTTATCTAACTGCTCAATCAAAAGTGGAGAAAGCAGTAAGGACTCAGGGCAGAATGTGAATTTATCTGTACAACATAATTTTCATGTTTCAATAAAGGGAGACCAGGCAGGTTTGCAACACCAGACAATGAGCTTGCTGCACCATTTTTGTTTTCATATGAATTGAAAGAAATCTGTACTGTATTCAAATAAGATGATGGAGCTTCTTGGGTATTTAGTAGGAACAGATAGGTGGCATGTTGAGGGAAGCCACCATTTTGGATCTCCGTGCAAGAGCAAGCTCGCTATAGGGAAACAGGAGGTATCTCTTGGCGAGCTGCCCTGAATCGTCGGCTATCAGTCTTCGATTCATGCCAACTCTCCGGCTCCACTTCAGTAAAAAAAAACTAATGAGGACTGAAGCTAAAACATCTGACAATGAAAGTCGAGTACTGAGAGAGCACCCTTGGAGTTGTATGACAGGACAGAGCTGCAGTGGTGGCTATAAAATATGGAAATGTAAACTGTTGTGCCACGTTTATAAAGCATACTACTGACTAAGGTATGGAGTCAGACAGCAACTGTTTTGAATAGTGGTATTTCTGTATTCGCTCATCTATTTCCTGGAAATGGTCTAATCACTAGCTATCCCAGCAAATAAACTGTCTGAAGCTACTAGCAAGGGAGTTTAGGCGGAGCAAAGTGCAGTGCTGTATTTTGTTCTCATGATGGAGAACATACTGTCAAGGTGAACCGGGAGGCATGATGGCTTGAGCCTTGGCATACCTGGTGAAATGCTTCTCGCACTATTGTCTGGACTTATATATTTTGATGCAAGCAAAGTTCCGTCAAGTTTAGTCAATTACAGAGACAGAATGCCTTTAAGTTTAGTAAATTATGGAGACTAGTGGTTGGAAAATACAGCTTACAGGGGCAGGCAAGGATCAAAGCTGAGTGCTGAAAAGAAGAGATTGTTTTTTGATTTAATTCCCAGTTGGCGAATTAATTCAGCAGCAGACAGAACCTAAAAGCAGCAGGCATTAATTTTTTTGGCAACAGAAGACAGAATTACAACAATGCTTCCCTCCATCCCTTATGATTTCAAGTGTAAATGAATAGGTTTGCCATCAAAATAACACATTAGCTCTGATCACACCTTTGTGGAGGGCATAACCTTGGTTCCACTTCTCCAGAACTTTGTACAGAATTTTTAAAAGTTTCCCCCTCAGTTCTCAATGTTCTTAATAATCTAATGGTCCATCTGAGTCCTTTTGGTGTTGTATGATCTTCTGACAGTAAGGGCATGGATAGTTTGAGGGTACATCCTCTGAGGGAGGGCGAGGAGCTCATGCAAGTCTCTTGGGTTCTGTGAAAAACCACTGACAGTGCTCAGACCTATAGATTTTTCAAAGTCCCAGATAGAACAGTTCTTTAGGATATTGCAGACTTTGATCTACTCACAAGGTGGTTGATAAATTAGATTGTTTCTTTTAAAAGGCTGTAGGACACTTGTTTAGTCTCACCTCCAGTAAAAGAGCTGCTGACATTTGAGTGCTTGACATTTCAGCAGGTCATTCCACTGGAAGGTGTTTCGAATGTGATTCTTAGGTATGTATGCCACCTTCAGCCATATGATACCCATAGCAGATGGTTAGACTGGAGGGATTTTGTATTCTTATGACTGCTTGGTGTCTCGTCCTAAAGGAGTTTTATTTTAAAATGAAAAAAATCTAATGGCTTTGAAAGTTACTGATAAATTTAAACAAGCATAATGTAAGCCAATGGGTCTTGATATAGAATCACAATCATTGTCAGCAAAAGAAAAAGAGTGAAAGAAAATCACAGTTCTAGTAACAAATGATCTAACCCATTCTCTGAAATCAAAAGCATGTTTATTTACAACAGGCAGTGTACTCTTTTATACAGGTTTACAGCTTTGACAGAGAAAGACTATTGTGCACCAATTGTTGTCAAAGGGTTGTTTTTAATGGTGTGATCTTGAAGTAGAACAAGATGGTCAAAGTTATAATTATAGCCATCCTAAACTAAGCACTCCCCCCCCCCCCCCCTCATGCTTGTTGAAATCTATGGATAGGACCAACACTGGATGTGGTGAACTGCCAAGATGGAAGCTGTGAGTAGGTCTACATGCCCTACATTAGACAAACTGCACATAGCAATAGGAGGCATCCTTCTCTTACAAATCCAGTAGAAAATGGAACTAAATACTGGTGTCACCACACCCTGCTGCTCCCCTCAGATAGAGATGCACTGCCAGTGGCTAGTTCGCTATGTGCAGCTGCGAGTCTAAAGCATGCATCTGAGTGGGATGCATACAACTGAGAAAGGCAGCACCAGGGAGCAATGGTCTCATTTGAAGAGTGCCTCCCACAACAAGCTGGGAAGATGATATGAGAAGCTGCAAATCTACGATTTGGGGAGCATACAACAGAAAATGCCTACTACTGAGAACAATGCCAGGGAAATAGGAAGGTGTGATGGAAGAGTTTAAAGGGTAAGAATGGGGAGTCATAATAGCCCAATAAAATTGCAAAGACACTAGGAGCAATAAAAGGATACTGCATAATGTTAGCCACGGTGGCCTGGCATAAAATTTCAAAGAAAGTAGAGACAGCAGGAGAAGGGTTAGTTTACTCAAATGAAATATATTTACAAGGACTGTTATGGATTGCTTTTTATAACATCTGACCTGGTCCCACTAATTAGGCAATGTTTCCCAGCTCAAAAAGGGAGAAATGGGGGAGTGAGGTAGAACAAGAAGATTTCCCCCCCAAAGAGTGTATTCCAAAGAGATGAAATGCAGTTTGTGCTTCCGAGAGGCAGTGTCCCCTGTTAAACGCGCCCTCATGTAACTGTTCAATGAACTGAACAAACTGTCCAGGATAAATAGAGTCTGCACAGAGGATGTTTGTGAATGAATGTAACTCAAGAGCACTGAAAATGAAAATCACTGGACTTGGAAGAATGTTGGCGACAAAAAGTTAAAATCAGGACGTAATAAAGGAGAATGGGCACCTTGGAAAATTTCAAAGAGAATTGAGAGGCAAATGAGGCAGGAGTGGAAGATAACGACATTCACTTGCTTCATGCAAAACCGGTTTGAAATACAATTAATCTTGCTCAAGAGACCCCAGAAACGGAGGGTCAGAGGGCTTTACCACTTTAAAAAGTAGTCGGGCGTGTCCAAGATGGTGGCGGTGTAGGTCGCAGCCATTGGAGCTCCGCCCGGTGTAAAGGACAAGAAGCCCGTGAGCAGCGCAGGAGATGGTCGCGGAGCCCAAGCTTGGAAGCCCGTGGTGCCCTGAGATCCAGGAGCTAAGCGGTCCGGTCAGCGATGGTCGCGGATACTGGGCAGCGTGCGCCACACAGAGGTGGAGCTGCTGCGCCGCCGGCCTCATGGTCTGTTGCGGTCTGGTGAAGCGGCGTGCTTGCGGCCGCGCCAGAGTTGGGATCCGGGGGTGAGCGGTATTCGGCCCACTCACCCGGCATCAAATAGTGAGTGAGCCAGCAGCTGGGAGTGTGTGGGCAATGAGGTTGGCGGCCTTGGGACATCTGAGCCGGCCTTGGGACTGGGGCGGGCCTCTGCCCCCCTTCATCGCTGACGCCGAAGTCCCCATTTAGCTGTGTGTTGGTCCGGGTGCAGATCTGGGCGTGAACTGCGGCTGCAAAAGAGGTGAAAGCTGGAGTGCTAGGCCACGGCGGGCCGAGCGCCTTGGGGGGGCGAGGGCTTGCGGCAGCAGCCTTCTGCGGTCCAGGAAGCGGAGGACCGCCCCGCCCGAGTGACCTATATGGTTGTTATTGATGCGGGGTGCATCCCTGCGGGCGCTCCCGCCAACCCTGTTGAATTGAGTGCGCTAACTCTGAAGAAGTGATGCCGCATAGAGGCGCGCTGTAAGACACCAGGGAAGGGCCCAGTCCTGTAACGTTCGAGGGCCCTGAAGAGCTTCACTTCTGGCTGTACTGCTGCGGGAGGAACGCCACATAGGGGGTCGAGGGCCTGCGTCGGGCGGCCTTCTGCGGTCTGTGAAAGGGAGATCGGCCCGGCCCTGGGAGATTGGTTTGCTGCTCCCGGTTTTGGGTGCAGCCTTTGTGCTTCCCCGTCGATCCAGAGGAGACGCGAGTGGGATTCCAGTAGAAGAGTCATCACGCCCAATTGCGCTGTGAGGCGGCAAAGGAAGGGCCAGTGCCGCAACAACCGCCAGCCCTGAGGTTGATGCTACTATCCAGTGAGTGGCCATGTCGACCCACCAGGCCGCCAAGAAGGACTAGTCAGTAAAGGACATGTTTACCAAATCCTCCACAAAAAAGGTGGATGCGGCCCCAGAAGTGTGTGATCCAGAAATGATGGGAGACGCATCCAGAGGCGATGTATCCGGGGGAGATGATTCCCCTATCACTAAATCATTCCTTGAGCGTCTCTTCGAGTCCCTACGTGGCGATTTTGCTGAACTTAAACAGGATATAGCCGCTGATATTAAAGGGATCAGTTATGAAGTTGAGGAGCTCGACCAGAGGGTGACCTCACTGGAGCAGAACCTCGATGCCAGAGAGGAGGAGGTGGAGAGTCAATCCCAGGAACTCCTGAAGCTGCGCGACCAGAATACAGAGCTCCGATATCAGCTGGAGGACTTGGAGAACAGATCGCGGCGCTTCAATATCCGCATTAAGGGAGTTCTTCAGCAGGCGGTCACGGGCAGCTTAGAGAACTTTGTGGTTCGCTTCTTTAAGCATGTTGCTCCATCGCTGCAAGACCAGGATATCATCGTTGACCGCACTCACCGTGCGGGGAGACCGGCTCCCACTCCGGGCCAGCCACAAGACATACTTACTTGCCTACACTATTATCGACAGAAGGAGGCCATAATGATGGCTTCACGAACCTTGAAACATATTGAATTAGAGGGCCTCCGGATTTCGTTGTACCAAGATCTCTCCGTAATAACAATCCAAAGATGCAGATCCCTCAAACCCCTCACAGACTTTCTGCAGCTTCAGAAGGTCAGATACAAATTGGGTCATCCCTCCAGCCTCCAATTCGTCTGGCGAGGTGAAGTCCGGGTGATTTGTACCCTGGACGAGGCTGGCAGCCTGCCGGACATCCCAAAGCTAGGCGAGGTGGGACCGTATGGATCACCGGTGCGAGGTTTGGAAAAGGGAAAGCAACTAGACGGGGGAAGAAGATCGTGAGTAAACCGACGGAAGCAGATAGAGAGGAGCAAACGAGGCTACTCCATCACCTTCAGCAGAAAGAAAACCGATGTGCGTCTCTTCAGGTTCCGCGGCAGAGGCTCCTATCTGGCCGATAAGTTGGCCTCCTTTGCCGGGTAGGGATCGTTGTGCCCGGCGGAGATCCTTCCTGCTGGACAATTGTTGATGACTGTGTTCGCCTGCGACATGTACCCTCCGTATCGCGATCCTACAGGTGCCCCCCGGTGGGGGAAGTTTAGTGTATTGTTATGGTGGTTTCTTCTACATCTCTAACTTTCTTTATCCCCTCTTCTCCGTCCCGGAAGGTCTTTCCCCAGCCTTGAACCTGGTGGGGGGACAGTCCGCAGCACGTGGGTAATATCTGTAGAGAAGCAAGTTGCCTTGAATACTCTCTCATGGTATCCTTGATTAGCCTCAATGTTCAAGGTCTTAATGTCCCGGCCAAGCGGCTAGCTGTTCCGGTTCTGCTCAGAGACTCAAAGTGCGATATTTGCCTATTGCAGGAGACTCACCTCCTTCGAAAAGACTGGCGGAGACTGCGCTCCCGCTGGTTCGACAGGCATTACTTCTCCTCAGGCTCTGCCAAAAAGGGAGGGGAGGCTATCTTGTTGGCGACTCACTTTGCGGGAAGGGTGGAGCGAGTTCACATGGAAATCCCTGGAAGTATGTTGGCTTTGCAGATCACCATTCATGGGGCCAGATTTACTGTTGCTGTGCCTGTTGCTTAACTCTCCAGATGGGGAATTAGTTGGGGGGGCAGGGGGGGGGAGAACTTCCATATCGTAATGGATGCCCAAGTAGATAGATTTGCCCCCAGGTCGGGTCAGGATGGGGGACTCACAAAGGGTACTTGGCAGTGGCTGGGCGAAGCAGGCCTCACAGATATCTGGAGACACATGCATCCCAGAGCATTAGATTACACCTTCTTTGCATCACATCCGACATATGCGCGCGTAGATTATTTTCTCACTACATCCCGGATCACTCAGGACACATTATCAGCGGTAATTGGGGCTGCCTCAATTTCGGATCATTCTCCGTTAACACTGCGATTTACATGTGGGGGACAGCCACTCGTTCCTCTCCGCTGGCGACTTGACACTAAACTCTTGACTTATAATAAGATAAGGGTGGATACACAAACGGCACTCCGCTCCTTCCTAGAAATTAACGATCTCCCTGAGACGCCCATACATATCCTTTGGGAAACGTTGAAGGTGATATTGCGGGGGCACTTCTTAGGTATATGGGCAGGATTCAATAGAGCGTAGGGAGAAAAGAGAAAGCCTGGAAGAGCAAATTAAGGATATGGAGTCGGCACATGTCAGATCAGGCTCAGTGGCATCCCGTCGCAAATTGAACGTGACAAGGAAACCGCTGCGGGAACTAGACATGGGACGTGCTGAGCACGCCCTCCTTAAAATACGTCAGACATAATATGCAGGGGGGAATAAGGCAGGGCGCAAGTTAGCCCACCGCCTTCGGGTGCAGGCATTGAACAGGCGGGTTCCCAAAGTGCGGTCCACGGACGGCTCCCTTTGTTCCTCGGACGTAGAGGTGGCTAGTGCCTTCAGAGATTTTTATCAGACTCTGATGCAGACTTTGCAGCGTACCTGGACCCGGTGCCTCCACCGATGGCGACTGAGTCCATCTTTGAAGAGTTAGAAAAGGATATATGCACACAAGAGGTCCTTCTAGTCGTTCAGAAACTAAAACCTAATAACGCCCCTGGCCCGGACGGGTACGGGTCAGAGTTCTATAAACTCTTTGGGGTACAGATAGCTCCCATCTTGGCACGATTGTACAATTCACTGAAGGAGGGGGAGCCGCTGCCGGAGTCGATGCTCCAAGCTACTATTATAGTGATCCTGAAGGCAGGGAAAGATCCTGGGGACTGTGTTTCTTACCGCCCAATATCCCTGTTGAACGTTGATGCGAAAATCTTCACCAGCATCCTGGCGCGCAGGATGGCCCCATATGTGCAGGGTTTGGTGGACTCTGATCAGGCTCGCTTTGTCCAGCAGAGAAGCTGCAGCGACAACACCAAAAGATTGTGTCACCTACTGGACAAACTCCAACATACACAGGCCCCAGCCCTAGTTTTGACTATAGATGCTGAGAAAGCTTTCGGTTATGTGCACTGGCCTTACCTACACAGAGTGTTGGAGAGATTCGGATTTGGACCCAGGCTCCGGGGCTGGATAGGCTCATGTTACGCTGCCCCTCAGGAGTGTGTCCAAGTCAACGGGGTCAAATCATCTGCCTTCTCCATTGGGAGAGGAACTAGACAGGGCTGCCCGTTATCGCCACTACTTTTTGCGCTCTACATGGAGCCTTTCGCCGAACGAATACGGCTTAACCCCCACATCTCTGGGGTTGGAATGGGAGGCAGGGAGCATAAGATAATGTTCTATGCTGATGACGTGCTTCTCACGCTTACGAACCCCGATATCTCGCTGGAGGCGGTCTCCGTAGATATGGATGAGTTTCAAGCAGCCTCTGGCTTTAACATCAACCCTCAGAAGTCCCTGCTCCTGGGCCGGACCATCCCCGACAGAGCGCTCTTGGTTGCAGGGCAAATATTCCTACCACTGGGCGGAAGACGGCATACAGTATCTCGGACTACGCGTGCATTCCCCTACTACAGCCACGGCTACCTATAACTATGGGGCCCTCCTAGCAACTGCGAGACACGATCTCGCAAAATGGAAGACGCACAAGCTTTCTTGGCTGGGCAGCCTTGCGGCAATCAAGATGACACTTTTGCCTAAGTTGCTATACACCATGCAAAAACTGCCCCTTCAGCCCCCCCCTACGGGTCCTAAATAGAATACAATCCCTCTTGTGGGACTTCGTTTGGGAAGGCAAGCAAGCATGTATGTCCAAGGCTCTGGCCTATCTCCCCCTGGCGGAAGGTGGACTGGGCGTACCGAACCTGCAGTGTTATTGCCAGGCAGCGAAACTCCGCTATATGGTGGAATGGTCCCGCCAGCTCACTGAAAAATACTGGTGCTTTATCGACCAGGCCATTGCAGCCACGCACATCTGGAATGTAACCTGGCTGCCGAAAGCACACAGACCCATGGGCATCTTTCCCCAGTCACGCAAGTCACATTGGGGGTGTGGGATAAGGTACAGTTAAGACATGGGCTCTCCACACCAATATTGCCACAAACCCAGTTGATTGGCAACCCAGATTTCCCCCCGGCACTACCTGGGGCAGCTTTTAAGACCTGGCAGGAAGCCAACTGTAAGCGTATAGATGACATGTTCAATGCTGATGGGCTTATGGACTTCCACACTTTGCAATCCCACTACGACGTACCGCGCTCGACACAGTGGCAATATATTATGGTGGCGCATCAGGTTTCTCAGCCTTGGATCCGCCCACATGCTAGCAGGCCTCTGACGTCCTTTGAGAAATGGATTCCAACTAGAACCTCGGACGCCAGGCTTCTTTCAGACATATATGCCTTCTTAGTAAAAACCAACCCGCCCCTTAGCCTCACCGGCTCGCGCCCGCTGAGAGAGAGAATGCGAGCACATTTTTACTGATAAGGAATGGAATGACATACTGTACAGAGCGTGCTCTTCAACACTGAACACCACTAGCAAAGAGATGCTCCTCAAGATCGCCCACTACTGGTACCACACTAGCACCATTGTGATCATCAGGGCACACTCATACATATACTTTGGCACTGTCCTAAGCTGGAACCCTTCTGGTCCCAAGTTCTGGAATCAATCAACACTATATTCCAAACTGACATACCCAAATTCCCAAGCTATATACTCTTAGGCCTTCCCAATCCCCTTACATATCCACTACGCACGTATAGAGGTAGGGCGATTACCTTACTACTGAGTGCGGCGAAACAACTCTTACTTGCAAGATGAGGAACAGATACGGTGCCGACACATTTAGATTGGCTACACAAGGTCTGGGATACACTGGGCATGGAAAAGCTGACAGCTATAGCCACACAACAGCTGCCTCACTTTGATAAAATGTGGCACCCCTGTTTACAATATTGGTCAGATGAATTTCGGGAGCTGTCCTGCCCCCAATACCTGAAAATTCTACGCTTAACAGAGGTGAGAACAGAGGTGGAAACACGAAGCACTGGAGACGACGGGAAGCCGTGATGTGGACTACACTCCCGGGGCTGCCCCTTCTCCCTCTCCCCCCTCCTTCTATTCACCTTTTTCTTCTCCCATCTAGGGCCTGACTTTTCACTTCTTCAGTTTCTTTCACGGTTCTAAAAGACACTTAAAGTAAGCTGCTAGGTCTTTCGGCGCCGGCCTATGGATGTAGGTGGTTTGTAATTTAATCACAATAAACGAGGGTGGTGATGAGGTAAATAATCCATGACAGAGCACAGAGGAAGAAAAATCTTTCATTGGTTTCTGCCATTTCCTGATGTCAGCTAGGCAACGAAGATGCAAAAGAAGCGGATGGTTGCGAGAGATTAGGAGATAGAAAATAATTCATTTATTCACATATAGTTCATTAGGGCAAGTTATCATCATAGTTATTTCGGCGTTCATAGCCTTTGCTGTCTCCTTCACTACTGGGTGAGAACATGAATCCTCTAAAGTTTTTTTACCCCAGTCACAAAGTAGGGTTAATGGGGAGTAAAGCTTAAAAGGCATCCTCTAACAGCAGCAGAGCATCTAAAGCATCTGCAAATTAATTGTATCCAATTCCCAAATAGAATGTCAACTTTGGGCACAGAGTATTTTTGGCAAAAGGCCAAGTAAAGTACAACCCTAGGGTGCGAAAAAGGTCAGCGCGGGTTTACTTGGGTACCACTCAAGTGGCCAAAATATAGCGGCTGAAAACAAATTCCTCCACATTTGTATTCCCATTTTGATTCAGTGCTACCTGGAAAACATTATGTTGAAGGATCAGATCCTAAGGTGAATGGTTGATTTACACAGCAAAGCCATATCTCAAACCATCTCAAACTTCTTTCTACTACTCTTTCCAATGCACTACCCTATCTCTCACCCTATACATCTATCATTATATCCTCTACACTCACTCTCTCATTTATCCCAAACCCCATACCACTACTATGTCCCCCAAAATAACCCTTTCTTGACTCTCTCCTACTCTACCCCTCCTTGCATCATCTGACACCTCTTTTATTATACCGATCCCCCAAAACAAACCTTTCTAAACTCTTCCCTCTGACTCTTCCCCTCCAAAAACCCTTTTTACTCATCCAAAAGCCTCCTCCTATTGCTATGACCTAAAAAAAAGAAATCCTTCACTCTATCCCTCCACTATCCCTTTCAATAAAAATAACAGACTAACATGTTCACTTCTCGAATTCTATATTCCACTATACTAATTCACCACTAATCCTTTATGGGTTCCAGAGTAGTGTGCTACTCGCCAACAAAGCGTTTCAACACCTCATCAGGGTTACAAACGCTATATAAATGCAAACCTTTTTCCCTTTTTTACCCCTCCCCAACCCTTCTCAATCCAAATAACTGACTAACATATCCACCACTCAAATTACTTCATATTTCACTATACTAATTTTCAACACTAATCCTTTATGGGTTCCGGAGTAGCCTGCTACTCGCCAGAAAAGCGCTTCAACACCCCATCAGGGGTAACAGGCACTATATGAATGCAAACCTTTCTTTCCCTTCTATCTTTCCGCTATCCTCCTCACTCCAAATAACTGACTAATATCCACCACTCAAATTACTTTCATATTTCACCATACTAATTCACCACTAATCCTTTATGGGTTTCCGGAGTAGCGTGCTACTCACCAAAAAAATAAAAGCGCTTTAAACCCCATCAGGGGTAAGAAGCGCTATATAAATACAAACCTTTTTTCCTCTTCTATCCTTCTGCTATCCTTCCGAATCCAAATAACTGACTAACATATCCACCACTTAAAATTTACTTGCATGTTTCACTATACTAATTCAACACTAATCCTCCATGGGTCCCGGAGTAGCGTGCTACTCGCCGAAAAGCGCTTTGACGCCTCGTCAGGGGTAGTAAGCGCTATACAAATGCAATTACAATACAATATCTCACCCTGCTTGTTTAGAGAAAACATTGCAGCAGCATAATCCATTACTACCTAATCAACTTTTCCCAGGGCAGTAAGAAAGATGGTAAATGACCGGAAGCACCAAAAACATTAGTTTCAATTGTCTCTGCAATACATTCTGCAGTTATATTGACATAGATTTGTAGGAACTCTACTGTAACAAGTCAGAACCTGAAAACTGTCCCTTTCACAGGAGTGACTCGAAGATACATAAGTTAATAGACTCCAGTATCTGACTGGTATTTTCTATGTTTCTGACTGAGATTTTACAGAATGAAATTGGTTTTGTGCCAGATGCCTGTGTAGTTCCTTCAGAGTGAAAGCCGAATCCATAAGTCCATAGATAAGTCAAAGATATGATATGGTTGAAAGAGGACACAATCTACGAGTCTCTACAAATTCCACACTAAAGTAGTATGCTGGTAGGAACCATGAGCGGAGGGTGACTGTTTTGTATAGTCAACTAACATAACACTTGAAGTCCAACAAGAGTTAAATGTGAAGGGTACACGTGTTGATAATGTCAATCTAAAACAGTAGAAAACCAGAGAGAAAACAAAGTGCAAAGGTATTTCTTTTTAATAGTTGCATTAAAGGAAGAAACAAAAAATAAATAAATAACTGATCCTTGTATATTGGACACAAATTCAGCATTCAACAGATCTTAATCATGTAATTTTACATATGTTTAGTACACAAAACATACACAGTATGAATGAATGAATTTATTGTTTCAATTAATTAAAATTGTTACAAAAAGACTGGGCGGGGTGTCTCCATCCGCACACCTTCTTCGATCACGAGTAAAACCTAATCATTTCATTTAGCAAGTCTAATAGTCACAATGCATGACAATAAGAGAAAAATACAATTAGATATGCATACACTAATTTGAAGCTGTGTTCAGCCTCTAGTCCGTGGCTGAGTCTTTACTTATAAGATCTTTCAGCTGGTGTGAAAATGTTGCTTGTCTGGCCAGTTCCAGTGGAATCTCCAAATTGAAGAGAAGTTTCATTGCATCTGTGCAGGTGCGAGTGCCATATTTTAAAAACAGAGGTTTCAGTAAAGTGCGACATGCATGATTCAATCGGTGGCATATGCAAACCAAGTGAGCCATAGATTCCTCGTACTGGTGACACAGTCTGCAGGTGGTGACCACCTCTAATGTTTTCCAGCGAATATTTATATCTTTTATTGGCAGTACCATGAGTCTCACTGACAGAATTTGCTTTATAATTGTTTTGTCAAGGTATGGCTGTCTCAGTTCGTCTTGGAAGGAACAAGCTAAGAGCCCAATGTTACTACTGGAGGACTCCATTACCTTCATGTTGTCTTCCTTAGATAATAGTCTGACTTGATTCTTTAAAATGGATTTTAAAATTCCGGGTAGATGGATGAAATCCTGCCAATTGGACAGGTCAAGGTGCAGTTCAGTGCAGGCAGTGAGGAGGCCGTTGGCACACGAATTATTACCTTTCGCGAACATTTCCTTTAAAATTGCTTTCATTGTATTTGGTGGTGCTGCACAGGCCCCTCGATAGTACCGAACAAATCGATGCCCAATGCTCATAGCATTGATTGTTTAACCCGAATTCCAGCCGTACCAAGGTGTTCCGGGCATGGGCAGGTATCTGAAATATCTGTTTGAATGCTCAGCAGTTCGCAAGCTCCATGGTGTTAATTAATACCGCAGGAAACACTAATTGGCCATATGTAATTGAAGGAAGTAAGTTGGCTTTTATGACCTTTCGGATGGGCTCAGTTGTCGGGCTGCACAGTTTGGAATTCAGTTTGCATTGGGCGTACGTCACTGCCTTAGCTTTTAATTCGATGGATGCAGTGTGTGCTGTGGGCTTCCCGTTGCTCATGATCCAAACCCCCAGATAATTGTATTTAGATGTTGTTGCTATTTTCAAATTGCCCATTCTCCATTGTTCGAGTTTATTAGCGTGATTCCCAAAAATTACTACCTTTGTTTTTCCTGCGTTTGCTGTTAAATCATTTTCGTTGTTATAGATGCTTAATGCATTCAATACTCTTTGCATACCCGTCTTAGTATGATCCATTAGCACCATATCATCTGCATACTGCATTAGGAACAGTGTGGTCGACCCAATTTTAGGGGCTAACAAATTGGCTTTTGATATTGTTTTGCCAAGGTCTGCGGTGTATAAATTAAAAAGCAGGGGCGCCAGTACACAGCCTTGTTTCAACCCTTGATCCGTGTAGATTTTTTTTTGTTGCTGTGTTCGTGGATAATTTCACCAGTACCCAGGTTCCGGTGTAGAGGGCAATGATGGATTTCAGCAGCATGGTCGGGATTCCCCAGTTTTGTAGTCTCTGCCAAAGCTGATTCCTGTTAACACAGTCGAATGCCGCAGAATAATCTACGAAGCATGCGAAGAGTGGGTGCTGTTTTTTCTGGGTGGACTGTTCTACCAGATATGCGAGGGCTAAGATGTTATCCAGTGTTGATGCTCCTGAAGCCAGATTGGTAAGCTGGTAAGATTTCATTGTCATTGGCCCAGTTTTGCAGGTCTTGCAAAAGGAGGCTTGCATATCCCTTTGCCTCAAAATCCAGAAGGGCTATCAGCCTATAGTTGGTTGGTTCTCCGGTATCACCTTTTTTGTGAATTGGTTGAAGCAGGAAACCTTTCCAGGCTTCGGGGATCGTTGAATTAGCCATACAGAACTTTTTTTATTTTTTTATTTATTTACTTGAGTTTTATATAGCGCTGGCTAGACCCGGAGGTATCAGAGCGCTTTACATAAGGACACAGCGAAATTACAAGTTGCAAAAGTTTTACAATGGTTACATAGAGGATAAATAAACAATACAGGAGTAAATGAGCCAATACGAAAACCAGGAAAGGAAAGACCAGGGAAAGCTGGTAATACACAGGAAAGAGACAGCAGCAAGGGAGAAAACGAGACAAATGTCCGAGATCCGGCTGAGTAGGTGACGGCCATAGCGGTGTGCCAGGGCCAATCTCCCCTATAGCTGTCAGAGCAGCTCCACCGGGAAACGGCCATGCATGCGTTTAGGGCACCGCCAGAGTAGAGTGAGGATCAGGAGGGGCTCAAAAGGCAAGAAAGCAAAGACGGGTGGTAGGCGCTGGCAGGGAAGGCAAGGTAGGAGGAGGAGTGTGGATTTGGCAGCCATCTTAGAGTCAGGTACGTCATGGCACAGTGGTTAGTTCAAGTTGCCAACAGTTCTAAAGTTGGTTAAAGAGTACAGTTGTGAGGAAACCTTGGTCACAAATAGACGGCTGGAGGGGTGTCAATGTAGCATTCTCTAGTGACTGTTGCTGGATATTGGGCATGAAGCTGTGGATCGACGGAGGGCACTGCCGGTCTCTGTCCAGAGGAGCCGCCATCTTGGAGTCAGGCAGCAGGGATCGCCCGTTCCTCAGGTGCGATCCTTCTTTTAGAAGAGCAAGGCAGTAAATATTGTAGTGCTCGAGAGGTGCAGGGTTGTAGTCTCTCACCGGACAGAAAAGAGGAGAGCCGGCTCCCGAAACCACATCTTCGTCCCAAGGAGCCGCCATCTTTGAATCAGGCAGCCGGGATCGCCCGTTTCTCGGTCTTGCCGCCTCTCATGGTCGGAGTAAAGAAAATCCTGGTGCGTAGAATCTGTTTTCCCCTTTATCAGAGCGAAGGTGCGGCAGGCCGCGGCAGGGATCTTCATGCCGCTGTGAAACCAGAGGACTCGGAGGGGGGTACTCCTGGGCAAAATGGCTGTCCGCCTCTCGTCGCTCTCCCCATCTAGGGATCTCCGTCCACTCCGGCCGATGCAGCCCGTCACTGGACCTCGGACGGCCCGTGGAGCCTCGGAGACAATTTCCGATGACCCGCAGGGGTAGGAGGCCCCGGACCCGCGCCAGCCATCACCAGGCGTCGGCCACACCAGCTCGGTTTCAACGGGGAAGACCTCGAGCCTGCCCTTATTCACGAACTACGAGTTCGCAAGCGGGGGAGACAGCGCAATGAGGACCGCTGAGCAGTAGGGTCCCAGGTGAGAAGGAAAGTCTCGGGAGGTTGGAGGATATCGACAGAAATCACCAAAAAAGGCAATGACTGGTCGGGAGCTCCCGACCCGAGCACCTCACCGGTCGGCCATCTTGTTCCTGATATAGGGGAGTGAATATAGTTCCCCAAAATTCACAGTCTTCTTTAAAAAGGTATCCAGGTATGCTGCGGGGTCCCGGAGCCCCGTCCCTTCTGATGTTCTTTAGTGTTGATGCCGCACGGTTACCCACGTCAAAAGTTTGTTGTTTCTTCAGTGATTGACGTTAGACGAGTTAATGCTAGTAAAGGGTCGTTGGTGGTGTGGCAAGATATGATCAGAAGATCTGCAGTACAATGAGTTCACATGGTTAATCCATGTGTGACTGGCGACCCCATTACGCCGGTCATGGCCGTGCCCGGACAACCTATTGATATATAACCAAAATTCAGCCTGTCTGCTTGGAATTAACAGACTGAAAATGTGCAACCATTGGGAGTCTACCTGTTGCTTTTTATGGTCCTATACGTTTTTTCCTCGCGATCAGCAGATTTTGGAATGTTTTGTCGTCTCTTTCTCGCATGTAGTTGCGATTGGCTTGTCTCAGACCCCGCTTGCTTAGTTTGATTTTTTCACACCTAGGTTGAAATTGGCAGCACACCCTTTTTCCGCGATCGGGCCGATGGTTTGATTTTTTGCCTAGCAGAAGGCGATACAGCTCCGGCGCCAATTTTGTCCAATTATCAGATATATCACCCGCAGTGAAATCTTGAGCAAGTGTAGACCAGTTGTTTTCCCAGGCTGCCATACCAGATATGTCTATTTTGTTCCACTTTAGTCTTCAAGAGCGCATGTATTTCCTCCCCATTAGACAAACCCAGGGGGGTGATGTGCGGAAGACTAACCGTTTGCAGAGAGATGACTGTGGCCAGTGGGAGATGGTCGCTGGTCTGCTGCACTGGTTTTTGGAATTCTACCACTTGGTCATGCAAGCGATTGCACATAAATATATAATCGATCGAAGATTTATTTTTTTCCTGTGGGTCATTAATCATGTCGAAGTTGGTGAATTGTATCACTTGTATTGACCTTAATCTGTAAGTGCTTAAGAGTGTATTCAGTAGAATTCCAGCGCGGTCCCTGGGTGGTGAAGCATCGGTTACTATCCCCAGGGTATGAGTATTGAAGTCCCCGGCCATTATAATCCCGCAATTCGGGTGATTGCTGAACAGCTCTTCGAGTATATCCACCAGGACCCTCATCTTGCCATATCTCGGTGTATCTTTGCAGTTGAAATAGACGTTCAGTAGTAAAATCGTTATTTGGCAGCCATTCAATTTAAAACCTTGCAGGTATACAGCTTGGACCATATCCGTGCTTAATGAAGATTTTGATGATGTTATGTTGCTGCCAATTCTTACATATATAGATAAGCCCCCTGATGACCTTCCAAATACATTGAGCTTTTTTGCTGGCTGTTGGAATTCCTTGAAACCTGGGATGACCAATGGAGCAAGCAGCCAAGTTTCTTGGAGACAAAACAGGTCCCCTGTCTGTAAAAATTCAAATACAACTCTGTTCTGCAGCGTGGTTTTTAGTCCATACACATTCCATGAAATTACTTTTATGATCTCATTCATTCTGCTCCTAGGGCAGTTGTTTCTCTTTGTGCTAGGAGCAGTTTGATTGTTGACCTGATCGAATCATTGCGACTCCATCCTGGGGGTGTCTGTGTTGATCAATTTTTCCTCTTTCTGAGATTGTGCGCCCTGTTGCATTAGAGTTAGGCGAAAGGTGTATTCTTAAATTAAGGAATGGTGTGGGGCAAGAAACTGAGTTTGTCCCTCTCAAAATGGACTGTCTCGGTATCTGTGTCTTTTTGTCATTAAGTCCACCTCCTAGCATGTATGGATATCTTTCCTCTTCTGGTTTGTATACGCTGATCCCCCATTTCGCAAATCGGTCCTTTTCTTTCACGATCTTTTGGACTATTGTGTTGTTTTTCCATGTTAATATTGTCGACTCTCTTATTGTGTTGCTGCTCAGTACCTTGAATTGTACTTGAATTAGATCTTCAGTTGTGGTGGAGGATAACTCTGGGATATGTTGTAGAATGTTAGCCCTATTTAGTGTATCCGAGCGTCCGCGTGATGTGTATTCAGGTGTAAGGGTTGTAATGTTGTCCTCCAATTCCCTTTGCGCATGAACCCTTTGACTTGCGGCGGCGGAGTATATTTCCGAGCAGTGGACGTTTGTTGTATTTGCTCTGTTGTCTTTATGGGCAACCTTGTTCCCCCATGTCCCAGTGCTATCTATTAGAGGGAGAGGTGTCCTTTCTCTGTCCGTAGTGTGCGGCAGTGCATCTTGCTCTTGTCTTTTTGAGTGCCGTACTGTAAGGCGGCTCCCTCTACTGTCTGTTTGTAGTGGGGATTCGGTTCCCTGTAGGAGGTGCTTCCTCTTCTCATTGACCTGATCGTCCTCACAGCTTGAGTTTATAATTAGTTGAGGTACTGGTGCTGTGATTAACTGGTCATTCCCTGGCCTGACGCCTAGCCTTTTGAAAAAAGTTTCTGGGCCTCCGCGCAAATTTGTGCTTGGACCTCCTTTGGATTCATTTTTTGACCCTGATTACTGTCTACTGTGGCCAGGCCCAGCTGTAGTTCCTTTGCACGGTGCTTGATATTTTTTGTTTGCTTCTTCAAGCGTTTTTTTGCTCTCCTAGATAGTGATTTGCAAGGTTCCGCAGCCTCTTCAAGGTTGTCTGCCTGGTCAGTGTTCCTAAGCGATATTTTGCCCATTGCAGTCTCATCATGTTTAGTTGTATTTTGGCTCGTCGCTGATGCCAGCTGCGAAGATGTTGGAGGAGTGTCTGGCCCTAAAGTAGGTTTGCTAACTTGTCTTATTATACGTAGGGGACTTGACTTCTAAACATGGATTGTGTAGAGTGTGGTTAGAGCTCTTCATTGCGGTTTGCTGTGACAAAATAGGGGAGCTTTCTGCCCTAGTTGTGGCGTTACTTCCATTATTTCTTGCATAACTTAGAGCTCTTTCTGCTATACATTGGTTTAGATAATCTGTAGTCATTAGTTGTCTTTGCTTTAATTCTGTGACTAACGATGTTAAAACTTCTGGGAAAGAATTGAGCTTCTCAACAATTGGGAGACAACAGCACCTAACAGTTGGCTGCAACTTCAGCAATTCCAGATTTCCCGCTAAGTTGTCAATTTTGGCTTCTATATTGGTCATAGCTATTGCAATTGCCTGCATGGTATCCATTTGAATTTCGAGTTTTTGTGTTTGCCAAGTGAGGGCATTAATTGCGGTCGTTAATGTAAAGTTTATTGAAGATAGCAAGGAGTTTTGATTGTAGCAACCACTTTCAGTTGTACACTTTGTCTCTGCGGTTAAATGGTGAGAGTTCTGTTCCCCCAGGGGTCTGTTATCTCCCAGTCCCATTCCCAGCAAAGGTGAGCTTTGATTGAAAGTGAAGAATTTATTGCTGACAGGCTCCGTGACAGGGACAATTCATGTTGAGAGCCTCTGCCTCCTGCCTGCGGGGTCGCCGTGCTTTTCCCTTGCGTATTTTGTGTGTCCTCATTTGGGGAGTCCAGTGCTGAGGATATTTCTAAGACTTCCGGATTTCCTTGCCCTATCGCATCTTGCCGCGTTTCCTGGGACGGACAGTAATCTGCTCCGTTGTTCTGAGGGGGGATAAAATTTCCATTAACCATTTTCTCATGGTGATGTAGATTTAGATTTGGTTCCTGGCTCGGGCCGTCATTTACTTGTTGCTTCGCCTGCTTTGATGCTTTGCCACAAGTCTCCCCTTTCCCCACTGTTTTCAGACCGGATGGCATTGGCGTAAAGTATTTGCAAATTGTCATAACATTTGGATTTGAATTTGAATGCACTATGGGGGTGGATTCTAGCCGACTTGGATCTCCGTGGCCGGCGTTATCACAGTACCAGTGCTGCTTATTTTACTCATTTAAGTGCCTGGCCTGCTCTTTGTCATTTTCCTCCCCTGTAATGCACAAGCTTGTTTATGATTTCTTTGTACAGTCCTATCCCCCAATTTATAAGGTAGTTTATAAACCAATTTCCAGCTGTGTGCCAGAAGTGTGCGTTCTTTATCTATGGGATCTTCTTCTCCTAGTTGCTCTGTTTTCTCTGTTTTCCTCACTGTCCTTGATGTTATTTGATGTCATTTGGGGTAGTTGAGCTGGGCGTCTGTTTTTTTTTGTTTGATATTCTAATTCCACAGATCTAATTGCTTTGGTTGCTCTCACTGTCCCAATGTGTGGCTTAAACCTGGGTATTATGGGGACTTTGTTGCTCACCTTAGTGTCCTCCCCTTAGTCTCATGAGGAGATTGGAGAGTGCCCCCTCTCACCCTTTGTTATCCCTGTGTGTCCTTCCATTGTGACCTGGGGGGCCGCAGTGCCACAGTAGCCAGTGGTGGAAGTATAGTGGAAGTATGCACAATGTGGTAAACCCACCCACCCCCCCGGTTTTTGCCTTAAGTCCTTGGAGATTGCAGGTTGCGTTGGGCAGGGGCAAATTGATGCTGGAAAAACCGGTGATAGCACGTGGAGGCGGGATCTTAAGGGTCGACGCGAGTGGGGCCTGCAGAACGGGCGCAGGCGGCACCCGGGTCTAACCGGGCCGACTCCGCGTCCGTCTGCGGCACACACTCAGCAGCCGCCGTCTGACGGCAGCTACACTCGCTGACCTTACCACGCCCCCTTCGCCGTCCGCGGTTACAACAGTGGCAGCCCCAGCCTCTGCTGCCACTTGCCGCTCTGCCTGTGCGTCGTCTCGCCCCGCCTCGTTGGCACTGGTACTGGCATCTGGCGATGCTAGAGTCAATGCCAGACGCCAAATGCCCGACCTGTGGTCCCAAGGACTGTGAGACCGCGGCCGGGGGACCGAGCGGGTGCAACGGGTACATCGGCTTCCTTCTCGCGTGGCTCCGCCGCCTGCTTGCGTAGCAGGGAGTTCCGTCCTCTGCCATAGACAGTAGAATGACGTGATCATATACAGAGTAAAGATACCGAATTTAAAATCAAATGGCACAAAGTTCATATGTACATAACAAACATTATCAAAAGACAAGAACAGATGCAAAAATGAATTAAATGTGAATTATGTTTTTGTGACAATTAGCTGAAATCTGAATGTCACTAAAGGATCATTATACGTAAATTAAAAAAAAAAATGGTAACATAAAAAGAACCTTTTCCAATCGATAGGGCCAGGTCCATGCCATTCAATTCATTAAACAAAGTTGAGTCTTTTGTCCGATTGAAAGTATGAATATACCCTTTTTCACTGCACACCTGGGTGGAGCACTATTCTTTAAATCTTAGATTGTTTATTTTTTACCATAAGCCAGTTTAGCTCATTGTCCACAGAAGACCCTGTAATCGCCTGGGTTGAAACACGTGAGACACCTAAAAGGTGTAATAGATGGTGTTAAGGTTCGACGAGGTGCTCCTACGAAAAACGGGCCAGTACGACCTCCAAAATCTCTCCAGTATAGTCAATTATTTTGGACTCTTTTCTTACTCTAATGAATAGACAGGCAACATTTTTTAATGAAATACCAGTTCTAATTTTTGGATTCAAAAATATGAATTGGGATTTATGTTTACCAATAACGATCCTTTAGTGACATGAAGATTTTAGTTAATTATTAACAAAAGAAGGTGGTGGCACATATCTAATTTTTAACATGCAATTCATTTTTGCATCAATTCTTGTCTTTTGTTAATGTCTGTTATGTACATATGAACTTTATGTTATTTGTTTTTAACCCTTTTGGTGCTAAGCCTTTTCCCCCTAGAATGCCAAGCCCTCTTTTGGCTGTTTGGGGTAGTTTGCACTTAGGGCTCCATAAAATCTTTTCCACATCAGGTATCTAAGCCAAGTTTGCGCCATTTTTTCCAACATCCTGGGGATACTAAAGGTACACAGGGTTTGTGGGTTCTCTTGTTGGGGACCGAGAAAATAGCCAAAATAAAGCTACATTTTGGAGAAATGGGGAAATAGAGCTTTGGAAACAAGTGTAAGTTTCCCCCCCTACAAATTGTATCAATAAAAGGTTTCTGTGCTAATGTAACCATATTTCCAGCTTTCAGGAACATGCACAGCTGAAACAAAAAAAACAAAAAACATTTTAACCAGTGTTTCCATTTTTCCAAGAGGTAGCCCATCTTTCCTATTTTTTGTGCTTTCAACCTTCTTCTAAGTTTGTGGTAGGAACAGGTGTGAAACCCTTGGGTGAACCTGAAAGCTATAGATTTCTGAAAAGTAACCACAATTCTGAATCCAGCAAGGGGTCATTTGTGTAAATCTCTCAAGGTTCTCACAATAAAACTAACAGTTAAATTAAAAAAATACAATGAAAACGAGTCGGAAACAACAGCCATTTGTGACAATTTTATATATAAATTCCTGTCACGATGAGCAATATACAAAAGCAATATAAGTTTATGTCCGCTAGACACTTATAGTCACTGAGATATATATAGGATTTGAAGGTTCTACAAGAACCCGGGGTATCCAGAGCCAACAACTGAGGTGCACCTTACTATGTAAAATGCAAAGAGTGAAAAATAGGTATGAAGGAAACCCATGTATTTCTGAAATATACACGAGAAACTGAGTTTAGGCACAGTGCTTATTTGCACATCTCTGAATATGTGGGTACCCATCGTAGCATGTGATTTAGACTGCATTTCTCAAAACGTCTTCTTTCTTGCAAACTGGTTTCCATTAGGAAGGCACAAATGCAAAGAAATCCAATTGGTAATAACAAATGTTCTACTATACTGTGTTCCCACATATCTCCAGATAAAAACGGTACCTCACTCTCTTAGGAATGCCTAATGCCTGCGACAGCGAAAAAGACTGAAACGCAACATGGACATATCACACTTTCAACTGACATGGACCCCTTTTTTTGCAATGTGGGTAGCCCTGAATTTTGGCGCTCGCTGAGCCGTCACTTACAGAAACCTAGTAAACCTGCACATTTTTGACAATTAGTTAACCGGGGGAAATCCAGGATGGGGTGACTTGTGTGGCTCTCATGAGGTTTTTATACCCAGAAGCCCTTGCAAACCTCACACTGACTTCAAAAAAAGTAAAAGGAAAAAAATAAACACATTTTCCTCACATTCCTGTAATGGAATGTTCTGGAACGTGCGAGGAGCCAGAAATTTCCTACCATCTAGAGTTCTCCCAAGTCTCCCGATTAAAATGGTACTGCTCTTGTGTTGGTAGGCCTTTTGACCACGACAGGGAAGGGCCCTAAATGCAACATGGACATCAAATTTTTCAACTAAACACGGACCCTTTATTTGCGATGTGGGTAGCTGTGGCTTTGCTCAGCCGGCACATAGGGAAACTAAGCAAACCTGCAATTTTTTTTAAAACTTGACACCCAGGGGAATTTAGGGTGGGATGACTTGCATGGTTTTCATGAGGTTTCGATACCCAGAACACCTTGCAAGGATCAAACGGACTAAAAAAAAATTGCCTCAAATTTGTAATGGAAAATTCTGGAATCTGCGGGAAGCCGCAGATTTCTTGCCACCCAGCATTCCCCCGAGTGTCCAGATAGAAATAATATCTCACTTGTGTGGGTGGGCATAGCCCGCGACATGAAAGGGACAAAAAACACAACGTGGAAACCTCAACATTTCCCATCAAAACCTGACCTGATTTGGCGATGGTGGTAGCTGTGGTATTCGGGCCCAGACTTGGCTGCCACCCAGGGAAACTTACCAAACCCAAACATTTCTGAAAACTAGACACACAGGGTAGTCCTAGGTGGTGTGTCCTATGTGGATCCTACAATGTTTTCTTACCCACAATGCTCTGCAAACCTCAAGCTTGGCCTAAAATTGTGCACTTTCCTTGCATTTCTGTGAACTAAACTCCCGAAATGTGGAGGGATCCACAAAATGTTGACCACCTAGATCCCCCTCCCCCCCCTTGTTCAGATAAAAACGCTACCAAATTGGGTTGTTGGTAGACTGGGGTGTGTGCCCTGGTCAGGCAGCAACCACAATCATTGTCAGGGTGAAGCACAAGCCAACCCTAAATTAGCCTGTGCTCAACCCTCTGGTAGCTTGGCACAGAGCAGTCAGGCTTAACTTAGAGACAGTGCGTAAAGTATTTGAGCAACACTTCAAATTGTAATAAAGTCAAAACACCACACAAAAAGGATTCCACACCAAGTTAGAAACATTGAACTTTCTTTATTAAATAAAACAAGACCAAAACAAGAAAAAAATCAAATCAGTAGAACCGGAGATATGCAATGCTAAAGATTTTAGTGACAACACCAAAAAGCACAAAGCAGCAAATGTGGATATCTGGTTGCGCTGTACTGGGACAATGTCATAAGTACAGGCCGACCGTGATGAAGTGCAGGCTGGCTACAGGGACCTAGGTAGGCCCGCTGAACAAAGTACCTTCAATCCTGGTTTATGAAGCGATGCAAGGATCTGTGAAGATGCACTGCGTAGCCGAAGGGATGAGTCTGTTCCGAGGTACAGCGAGGCTGCAATGCGAGGTCTTGCGTAGTCGTCGAGGATCCCACCGACGAGGACTGGCGATGTGAAGTCTGGCACCGACGATGCGTTGCCTGGTTAGGGCGATGCATTGGCTCCCATAAGCTGCGAGGTGGAGTCGAGGCTACGGTCAACGAGCGATGTGAGGGCCTGTGCCGAGGATGTTTGTGCAGCAGGAGTTTCGAAGAGGTTGCGGGGGCGACTGGTTCAAACCATGCAGCTGCGGCAATGCGTCGGTTACACTGGATCCACAGAGGCTAGTTGGTGGAGCATCTTTTGCCCACTTCCAAGGGTCCAGGACTGGGGGAGGTATCACTTGGCAGGGTAGACTCACAAATGGCAGAGTCCAGGTGCAAGGGTAGTGGACGTCTGTTGTGTCCCTGAGGCTTTAGATCAGGGGGCCAGCCAACTAGCACATGGAGTCTTAAAACCACCCTGGGTTCTGGGTTAAAGAGACACAGGTCCTGTCCTTCTCACCCAGGCAAGAGGGCAGCAGGTTAGCACAGCAGGACAGCAGTCCTTCATAGCAGAAGTTCAGCATCTTGGCAGTCCTTTCAGTATAACAGCAGTCCTTCCTGGCAGAGTATCCACAGGTCCAGAAAAGTTGGTGTCTGAGGTCCAGTATTTATACATAATTGTGCCTTTGAAGTGGGGAGAAGCTTCTAGAGAATGGCCTTTGAAGGACATATGTGCCCTGCCTTCCTGGCCCTGGCTTCAGACTAACTACAGGGTGTATGCAGCCCTTTGTGTAGAGACAGGACACAGCATATTCAGGTGTAAGTTAGGCTGAGCCCAGCTCCTCTCTTCCATCCTGCCAGCGATGGCCCATCCAGTCACACCTAAGCTCCCTATTTTGTGTGGCTTTCTAGGAGGAGTACACTAAGCCGAACTGTCTACTACATCCCGTCATGTGACACAGAGAGGCTTCAGGCACCAAATGACTAATGCAAGAAAATGCTAACTTTCTAAAAGTGGCATTTTTAAAATTCTAATTTATAATCCAACTTCACCATAAGTTCGGATTTTTCATTACAATTCCAAAGACCCCAAAAATGAACTGGTCACCTGCTCCCATTTGTCAATTACACTTATTAAATGTAATAAGGCAACTCCAATGTTAACCTATGGGAGAGCTAGGCCTTGCAGTAGTAAAAAACAAATATAAGAGTTTCCACTACCAGGGCACGTAAAACTTGAAAGTACATATCCTACTTTTTAAATACATTGCACCTTGCCCTTTGCACTGTCCAGGCCTACCCTAGGGGTGACATATGTATTAAAAAGGAAGATTTGGGCCTGGCAAAAAGTTTACTTTGCCTGGTCGAAATGGCAGTTTAAAACTGCACACACACACACACAGGCTGCAATGGCAGGCCCGAGATATGTTTAAAGTGCTACTTAAGTGAGTGGCATAGTCAGTGCTGCAGGCCCACCAGTAGCATTTAATTTACAGGCCCTGGACATGGGTAGTGCCACTTTACCAGGGACCTACAAGTAAAGTAAATATGCCAATTGGATATAAGTCAATCTAACATGTTTTAAGGAGAAAGTACAAACACTTTAGTACTGGTTAGCAGTGGTAAAGTGTGCAGTCTCCTAAGGCCAGCAAAAACAAAGTCAGCAAAAACAAGAGGTCTGAAGGTGAAACGTTCGGGATAAAACCATGCCAAGGATCCCAGGTCTAACAGGTAGCATTTTTATTGGGGACAAGTAGGGGGGGTGGGAGGGGGGAGGGGGGTTAGTTGTTGATCCCGGTGGTTTCCAGGAGTTTACATCACATAAATGCTGGGAAAATTTGCATTTTTTTATTCAAGTTTGAGATACACAGCATTGTGGGTAAGAAAGCGTGGAATGCCTCAGCTGTCTAGTTTTCATAAATGCCTAGGTTTGGGAGGTTTCCCCAGGTGGCAGCTAACCAGAGCCCTAAAAGTACAGCCATTCCTCGTAGAAGAACAACAATATTGGGACTTAGCCACACTCTGCTACCCATATGTATGCAAGGAAAAAAAATCCAAAAGAATATACATTTCCCCTCTTGCCATAGGGAAGGGGAAGCTTTAGTCCCCAGGGGCGCAGAAGTTCTATTGCCCATTCTGGGGTAGGAGTGTTGGCTCAATGCCAGAGTAGGTCACCCTATACTTTGTTTTGGTGCCATGTTGAAATAGGAGGTGTTCAGTGGCCTTTGTCACCCGGGGCACATTTTGGGTGCAGAAAAGCCACTAGACACCAGTGATTCTCCCCTTTCCAATGACACCTCCCCCATCTAAATCGGTGCTTGGGGGGCTGAGATATGCTCCTGAGCACTAATATAATGAAAAGGAAATGAGAACCAATCGACTCATTTCAATTTCATTGTAATGACGTCAGTGCACCATGTGCACCCATCGTCATTACAAATTAAAGAAAAAAAAGGCACTGGTTCCAGGCTGCTGGGTGAGACCAACCTCAAAACAAAAAGCACCATACATGAGGATCAATTAATTACGTTTTTTGTTCCTACTTTAATGTAACTATTAAAAACACCAACACAAGTTTGTCTCTCTGGTTTTCAACTATTAATGGTCCAATTGCCCGTGTTCTATGGACCCACCCCTATATCCCATGTTTGGGATATTTGCTGTTCAATATAGAACAGCAAACAAATAATGATCAATGTTATTCCTTGACTGGATAAGGAAGAGTGCATTTCTGAAATCTATGTTCTGGCACACATGCGCATAACTTCAAACACCTGAGCTAGAGTTGCATGGTAAAAAAACTCACTACAGTGGTCAGGATGGTGGATGCAATTTAGAGGGATCCAGGCCTTTCCATAAGAATCCTTAAGCATGCTTAATTAGTAACGCAGCCAGACGGTGCTGAAGCCACTACTGTACTCAATATTCCCTGTGGCACAGCACTTTGAGCTTGGTTCCACCCCAACTGCTGGGGCCAATCATTGTGTGGGCAGCGTAGCAGCCCAGAAGACCAACCTGGCGGTAGCAAAGGCACAAAGAGAGGCGAGGATATCGGAGGATCCCAACAGGTCAAGTCAGCGCCTACCAAGGTGGTGGCAAGCATGGATGGCCCCGGCAGACAGCTCTATGGTAAGGGTGGCGTATGGACTTCAACCGTGACACTGGACACCCCCCTTGGACGGTTCTCGACTTGGGCAGGGGATCAGACCGAGGGAGAATCAGTCAAACTCTGGCCTTGTCCTCCCCATCGGCTTTTCCTCAACAGATATCGGTGGAATGGAGTAACCTGAACCTCTAAATGTACCTGGGTCTGCAGGAATACCACCTGCCTAGTGGCCAAATAGAAAGCATACGTGTACTGTAGTGGCTGAACAATAGCTCAAAAGGAGTGGACCACCCCCTTGTTGAAAAAGACCATTTGGCCAGGCTGGAAGAATATCACAAACGTGGGCTAGGTGCTGATCCAAACACAACCAATTTTTGCTGGCATTGGATCATCCCACTGGTGAGTCTGGCTGTGGTCTCGAAGTCTGTGTTGTGTGGTGGCAACTGCTGGGCAATGAGACAGCCCTATTTCATCCAAGAATACTACTGCGAGGATTGCTCCATGGAGCCACAAATATAAAGAAGCCCTGGCGCTCCCCAGGGTATACCCGACATCCCAGAACTATCGGCCGGAATAAAGACTGACTGATGCTGGACACAGGGAGCGCCTAATGGGGAAGCGAAAGGCAACAGGCAGGACTGAAGGGCTAGAATCTGTATAGCCATTAGTCAAGTGTGATGCGGTCACTCCAGCCCTGTGGTTAGAGTACAGTGACACTACTAAGATGCTCATATATGTCCCTAGAGATGGGCAAAAGCACAAGCTCAGAACACCAAACTGGATAAACTTACAACACACAAACTTCCAGCCACCACCTCTGCTATCGATGACTACGAGTGAGTCAGTTGAGGCAACCACTGCTATAGACTCTATTCTTTTGGCTATCTGAGCCTCCCAGTAATTGCTAGAAAATAAAATCTGTGAAGTGGCTGTGGAGGACTCGCCGTTTCATCTTCGAAATGTAGTCGAGTGTATCAAGAAAGCAGAAGGAAGGATGTCTGAGACCCAAGACATGCTCAATATCATCAAGGATATGGTAGCCCGCCTTGCGACATCAACCTAGCACGTAGAAGATTGAGTGGAGAGTACAGAGGGTGGTTTGTGCTGGAACAATCAAAGGATTGTGGGGACTCCAGAAAAATGCAAAAGGATCCCAACCTCCAAACTTCCTAAGTTTCTGGTTGGGACAATGGGTGCCTATGGAAGAACACCAAGGCTGTCTACCGCGAAAGCAAACATTGTGAGACTACTGAATTATGCTAAGATTTAATGCACTGGGGATGGCACATCTTAAATGAGAAGCCCTCTACAAATACAGCAAAAGCATAATTTTCCAGGACTAAATATTTTAAGTCTGTCCTACGTCATAATGCAGCATCTATGGGTTGCAACAGATGATACGGGACACATGAGAATCTTCTTGGAGGATCTCCTTGCAGCTACTCTTGCTGTTATCCCTTCAGATATGTATGGAAAATACAATTCAATCTCTCATAGAAACACAGAAGACAAACTGTTGGCCAAAGTATTAGCGAATCACTTGCTTCAGGTAATTTTTACCTTAATATCTGGACCTAAATTCATTTGCACCTTCAAGAGCCACCAAAAACAATCTAAGGCAAGTGCGCTTGGTCATGGAATGTACAGCCACATCGCCCACACCACTGGCAATCATATTAATTGACTTTGAAAATGCATTTGACTTGCAGAGCTTGAAGTAGTTCTTGAGCAAAAAAAAAAAAAAGGCCAAGATTCTGGTCATGTGTCAAACTCCTTGGTTTAAACCCCTATGGGTTTGTGCAGGATAAGAGAATCTTGTCTCCTTCCTTCACTAAGGAACCCAGCAGCCTTGCCATCTCTCCCATTTACTACTTGTGCTACAAATAAAACTACCAGCAGCTTGGTTCAGGATGAATGGGTTGGTATAAGGTCTTGACTGCGGTGGAAGTATAGGTGACCGCACAGCCCTGCACAAAGACTATTTACTTTTGTATGCTAGGAACCAGAAATTGACATATCAGAGACTTCTGGATATTCTCAATAAGTTTAAAGTGATCTCAGGCCTGATGGTTAATTGGGACAAGTTTGAAATCCACCCACTCCAAGGACGGGAATCCAGTAGTGAAAGGGCAAACATAGTAGGCACTAGCCCAACTTACCTTCAAATTCTTGGGGTTAAGTGTTATCAAAGACCAACAATGGGCAAAGGAACAGAACCTGGCACCTCTCTTGAGGAATACCTGCACCTACCTCAAGTCCAGCCCTTGAGGACACAGAAAGCAGGTCCAGTCCTTTTCTGTTGTTAAGCAGATCCAGAAAGTATACTGAAGTGGGTGCCTGGCGGTCCCATATTTTTGCCTGGTGCTAGCTAGAGCAATTCTTAATTTTAGCCGGTGGTTTCCGCTGCTCGGCACCAGCACTTAATTGTCAACACCAGCACTTATGACAGTCTGCCACATGGTGGCGCTGTCTATCTAATTTAGAGATGAGGACAACAACAGTTGTTTATTTATTCAATATACATTAAAAATGACTATTACCTGCTGCCCAAGCTTTTCTAATAGCTTTAGGGGCATGGAATAGTCCAAATTGTCACACATGTGGGAGTGTGATGGTTAGTAGTTATATTGGTACTGTCATTGGCAGCACATACACAATGGGAGCAAAGGGGGATTAAGAAGTCAGACTGCCCCCCACTCAATCAATTGCAAACACTGCCAGATCCGACCTCTGTCGAACAGAGAACCTTATATTTTTGGAACCCACAGGGAGTTTTCACTGAAACTTTCAACTTCCCCCACAGGTCCAGCTTATTGCCCGGGACCTGCTGGGCCTTACTGTTCCAGTTAAGAAAAACGTCAATAACCACATCACATACACACAACAAAATGGTTTCAAACCATCACATAAATGTGTGCAACAAGAAAGAAGAAAAAAGTGTGAGAAAAGGCCAGAAAGCATCTCACGTACGCAAACCCAAGGAGCTGCTGGATGGTACTCGCCAGTATGCCCACGTTATCATCGGTTGCGTTCGTGGCCAAAAAGAAAAAGGGGGTGTGCGCTTAGACTTCCTCAGGAGGCGAGAAATCAAACAAGAAATGAATCAAAAAATTGTGACAAACACTGAGAATGTATGACTCACTCAGTGCCCACTGGTCGCCAACCGTGAAAAGAGAAAAATTATTCTCACAATTAAAATGGGGTGCCACTCACATGCAAAAGTTGAAAGTTTCAGTGAAAACTCCCTGTGGGTTCCAAAAATATAAGGTTCTCTGTTCGACAGAGGTCGGATCTGGCAGTGTTTACAACTGTCATTGGCAGCACTGGCAGGGGAATTGGGTGGTGCAAGCTGTAGTGGCCTCCTGACAAGAGCCCTGGCACTTTTTTTATTTTACAAATTAAACACCGAGCTAGAGGGTGGGAATGACTCCTGGGCTCGTCCTAACTAACGAGTTAAAAGTTCCTAGGGACAACTATCCACTTTTCCTTTAGTTCCTGTTTGCCATACTGCAAAGAGGCCAAATCACAAGTCAGAGCATTTTCAAGCTCCACTAAACTTGGTCTCCGAGGGCTGGGGGATTGTGTGGGGAGGGTGCTATGGTAATCCTAGTGTTCTCCAACATTTCATACTAAAAACACTAAAATCCATTTGGAGGCAGGCACTATACCCACAGCAAACACAGACAGAAGTCTAGTAGAACAAAAGCAGGGTCTAGACAGGGGATCCACAAGAGTTGTCTTGGCTTCCTGTCTGCTCCACTTCAAGTGTGCCTCATGTGTTATATGTGGCTCAACAGACGCGTCAAGTAGGATTTGACATTGTAGTGTCAAAAGGATGCCTACAGCCCCCACCTTAAATATTCTGTGGAATTCAGGGAAGTCAAATCTGTGCATTTCGGTCAGTCCATTGTTTGCTTCTGGGGCCATTTCACTCTTTTTTTCACACCTATTCAGGGCTGAGCACAGGTTGAGAGCAGGCAGATGTTTATTCTAATTTGCTGTCTGACAGTTCATGCACATAAAGTGTAACTTTCTAAAAGTTACTTTTCTTCATATTCATTAAAAACTAACCACCACTAAACTGGATTGGTAAATAACCATTACTGAGATACAGTATTAGTATTTTAGTCTGTTTGGTATTCTACATAGGAAAACTAGGCCGGTCACGATGAAATCAGCTTTTAGAGTGTTGTTACTGAAGGACACAGTTACATTAATTTTCTACAGGTCTCACTTTTAAATAGCATGTACCCTAACCTGAGGGCTCATATTTAAAATCACTGCAACCATCAGTCTACACAGGGAAGACCTGAAACCATGTTTTCCCTGACAGTTTAGTGGATAGTACAATGGGTTCTGTAGTGAACTAATGGTATTTAACTTACAGGTTCGGGGGCACTTTCTACACCAAATATCAGGGACTTGTAGGTAAATTATATGTGCCAATTAGGGACAAGACAATTTAGCAATGTTTTAAGGGGGAGCACAGGCACTTTTATTACTGGTTAGCAGGGGCTAAGTACACAGTTGTAAAGCAAGCAAAAATATAGGGTCACACAAGAGGCATAAAATCTGGTGTGACCATGCAGAAAAGGTCAAGCAAGATCATCCCTATGAAAATCCTGGAGTGTTCCTTCGGAGGTTGTGAAAATATGCTTAGTTCTTAAAAAGGCGCATATAGTTTCCAAAAAAGCATATGATAAATGTAAAGTGCTCAATGACTGGCTATTCAGACAAGATGATCCTGACCCTATGTTAGTATTTCAGAGATGACAGAACCCGACCTACTTTGTGGCCTTATAGGGCATATTACCGTCTGACCCACCCCAAATTACTGAAGTGGTTTTTGACTGATAGCACAAGGCTCTTAAGCGGACCAGCTAAGAAAGTCAGGTGACATGGGAATTTCTGCTTCAGAATAGGACATGGCTATGCTGGTAGGGACAGATGAGCCGTGTCTCAGTGGGATGCCACTGGAATATCTAGAGTGGGAGATGCATTGGATCGTAATTCTATCTGGTCTTTTCTACACCTGGACAAAGAATTTTCATTCAAAGGACTTAATTTTTAAGATACGTTCAACTGCGTTAGAAGGACATCGAAAAGAGCTATCAGATCTCTCTTAATACAGCCATTTGAAACCAAAATTAGCCCTCCAGTGAAGAAAATACCTCAGGTACACCAAACTTTGGTACATAATGCCCCAGAAAGGCAAAGATTGCATGTGGGCAGACTAGGGCCGTTTAGCGGGAAGCGAGTGGTGGGAGGCAAAAATGATGGCTAGGGGGCGAGACCGGAGGTCAGCCTCACCTTCATTTCTAGAATGGTTCCAAAGACTGGACAATGTGCTGTGCTTGAGTAAACCAGTCAGCAAGCAAGAGGCAGGCCCCAGAAACATGCAAAGATCCAGGAGCCATAGCTGGCCCAGTATGGAACCCAACTATCAGTTCTACATGTTTAACTTGGGGGAACTGACCCAAAGCTTTAACACTGTATCCTACTGCAAGATAAACATTATAGCTGTTGTTGCTCAGTATGCCATAAATAGGTTGTTGTGCATTACTCCGTTACATCCAACACATGCTTAAATACGAAGATTAATAATTTAAAACATTAAAAAAACCTCCCCTACAAGTAATGGCTTCAGCTTTAAAAAAAAAAAAATAATATATATCTATCTACTTGATCACTCTATTGCCCAACAACAAAATCTTTAGTGGTACACATACACTAACAGAGGATACAGTTCCAGGAATGACTAAAGTGAGCTTTATATTTAAGGGTCGTTGCAAATTGACACTCTGGGACGGTGCGCTGCGCAAAGGCAAAGGGGGTGATTTGTCACTGTAGCAAAGTGATGCATTCGTTTCTGGAGGCAGTACAGGGTCGTTGTGCCGCTAACGCCCGGGGAAGATACTGGCGCAGGGGAGGTGATGCATCGGTTGCAGGTGCGAGGCTTCGGCTCCCGAAGGCAACGAAGTGTTGATAATGCGTCAATGTCACAGCGAAGTGCGTCGATTCCATGGCAGTGGTGTCGAACCACCAGGCCACAGGCGCTGCCGGAGTCAGAGCGCTGGGGCACAGTCGGGGCTTGCACTGTAAGTCACGGTCGTTGCATTGCACACTCAGCGAGCGGGGACCACAGCTTCTGTGCAGACAGCGGTGATGCGTAGATTTTACAGGGATGTGCCAGTTCTGAAGTGACCCTTGGAACTGATGCGTTGATTTCTTGGTTGCAGCAACAGAATCACCTCCAAGGGTGCAGGACTGGGTTTGGCACCACTTGGCAGGTCAGGACTTATAGCAGAAGAGTCCAGGTGCTGGTAGCATGATGTAGGTGTAGTCCCTGCGACTTCCACAGGATGCAAGCTCAATTCAAGCCCTTGGAGAAACTTTAGGAAGCGGGCTGCAGAGGGAAAAGTCCAGTCCTCTCACTCCCAGGTAAGAAGCATAAGACAATAGGCCAATGCAGCAAAGCAAGGAGCAAAGTGGCAGTCCCTCAAGGCAGACCAGCAGCTCTTCTTCCAGGCAGAATGTCCTCAGTCCAGAAGTGTTTGTTTCTCTCGTTATGGTGTCAGAGGTCCAGTACTTATACCTATTTTGGCCTTTGAAGTAGAGATACTTCAAAGAAAGGTCTTTATAGTGCACAAGACCCTGCCCTTCCCGGCCCTGGCTCCAGACACACTACAGGGGGGTATGTAGCACTTTGTGTGGGGACAGGCACAGCCCTCCTCAGGTGCAAGTGTCAACTCTTCCCACCACTCTAGCTCAGGAGGACCCATCAGTCCGGTAATGGGCCATCGGGATAGGCTAGGCACACCTCACCTCCCTTTCTGTGTGACTATCTAGAGTGAATTCACAAAGCCCAATTGTCATCCAACCCAGACTTGTATTCTAGGGACAGACTAGGCACCGAATAGTTAAAGTAAGAAATGCCAACTTTCTAAAAAATGTATTATCAATGGGAACTAGCCTCAAAGGGCATAGAGATAGTGTGTTTGTACAGAAGAAAGAAATATTATTTCTTTTGAAAGCCCTCACCCACCAACCTAGTTGGTGGCATGCTTCATCATCGGGCTCCACCCGGTGATACCGAATGTGCCCCGGGTGTGCTTCAACGCCTGTGTTACAGCGGAGCTGGTTTCGTGGTGAAGGAGTGTGCAATGATAGCGTGTGAGTGTGAATTAAAAACTGTCCTCGGGTCCCAATTCATCTACTAGGTAATTTTATTAGCGGGCCCGTGGCAGTGTTAAAAACAAAGCAATGGATGTGTTGTGGAGTTATCTATAGTCTCCCACATCCTGTGTGGTCAATATGTTTCAGCCAGGCCTCGATAGTGAGCTGGCTTTCTTCAGGACCTATGAATGTGTGCAGTGCTCGTGAAGTGATTTAAAAAGGCAGGGTCAGGAATAGAGTGTAAGTGACCCGCTATGTGTTGCACTCGCTAAGGTGCAATATGGGTAAGAGGGTGCTTCCCTCTGTGCTTTGTACCGGTAAAAAGAAGGACATAAAACAATACAAACAAACACACAATGAATGGAAATTAGCATCCCAGAATGCACATGTATCTTAAGTGCTTAAATGCAGTAGTGTCCCTGTAGTAGCCATAATGCTAAAATAGTGGCGCGTTACGGACTGTGACGTGATAGTTGTTCGGCGGTAAAAGCTATATGTGCATATAATCAATAGCGGAATCACGCCATGCTGCCGAACTGGTGGCGGACAGTTAAAAGATTGTAAGTGCTTACTCTTGAGATTATCAGAGCAAAGCTTCATGAGTATCCGGCATAGGGATTGGCTTAAAACGCCTTCTATTAGATAAAAGAGGAGACATACAAAAAGTGAGTGAAGTCGCCTAGAGATCAAATAGAGGATCTCCCGTGGCCTCGAGAGTCAGCAAGTTCTTACAGTCCCTACTTGGGTGAAGCTCGGTCCCCGTGTCAGCACCTACTTGGTATGCATCGGATCTCCGTGGATGTTCACCCTCTGTGTGCTCAGGCTTAAATACTTCCCGCCATGTGCCAGCTGGAACCACTTCCTCAATTGTGTGAGTAGCGTCTGCAGTGGGAGAGAGAGGGGTAGACAGAGGAAGGACAGGGCCCTTACTGTGTAGGTAGACAGAGGAAGGACCTCACTATGTGTGGTACATAGACAAAGGAAAAGACTAGGCCCTCACTGTATAGGTTGAAAGAGAAAATACCTCACTATGTGTTCGTACTATATTCTACAGTTGTAGAACAATAAGGATTGGGTTATGAAAATAAAATAAAAGGTAGAGATTATCGCTTCAGATTATGATCATTTAATTCGGGAGCGATTGATGGGCTACGTGCACCTGTATATTGGGAGCCGGGTAAGTGATATATATGCCCAAATCGCACAGACCATGATTATTTGTAAAAACGAAAGTTTTGTCACTTTTTACTGAGACTATGCTGCGCACTTCAAAGTGTATTAGGGTTTGTCAAATGGGATTAGAACAGCACGTGGGTAACAGGCATCATAAGGTCCAGGTAAGCTGTACAGCACGACCTGGTGAGAACCTCAGTCATTAGTATATTTGGGGTCATGAATTCAGACTGTGCCAGGGGATATTGTCGTTCAACCCCTGTAGGTGGGTGGACAGACGGTAAATCCAACGTTGTTCTTTTTTAAGCAAGAATTTGCTGTTGTTAGTGTTATGACACTCAATATGTTCCACTACAGTCCAGGACATGTCATTAGCTGTATGTCCTTTTTGGAGGTAATGGTCTGTTAGTTTGCTAATGTTTTTTTTGCACCTGATGGTACTACGGTGCTCCACAATTCTTGTTTTGACTTTGCGCGTAGTCATACCAATGTAGCGTAGTCCACATGGACATTCGATCAAGTAGATTACATTGGATGAGTTGCAATTCGTATGCTTTATTTGTCGCCATATTTTTCCGGGTTCCAGATCAAGTGTCTTTGTGGGGCTTGTCAAGTGGCAGATGATACAATTGCCACATGGGTAGTGCCCGACCACATCAGGGAGGCCCCAAGCATTGAGTACAGAGTTTGTAGTGATTTTTTTGGTCACTTTGGGTCTCGTGGAGACTAGTCGATCTTTGAGGCTGCTGGCTCTTTTGCACGCAAAAAGCGGTTGGTCCCAGTTCCTTTTCCAAGTGTTTAAGATTCGCCAGTTCTTTCTGATTATTTTAGACATCATGTTCGATGCCTCATTATAAGTGGTGACACATGTCAAGGGGGCGGTGGTTTCTTCCCGTATATTATCTTCCAGGAGGGCATCTCTATTCTGATTACGGGCCCGTTTTTTTGGTGTTTTGGACTATTTTGTCAGGGTAACCCCGCTCACGTAATTTAGTGCCCAGCTGTGTTGATTGCTTTTGGTAGTCCGATACATTGCTACAATTTCTACGTATACATAGAAATTGGCCGAAGGGGAGGTCCTCCCTGAGGGCCAGAGGATGGAAGCTCTCGAATTGTAGCAGTGAATTTCTGGCCGTGGGTTTATAGTATGTTGTGGTTTTTAGCCTACCTGCCTCAATGTTGAGGTCCAGAAAAGCAATGTTCCTGGGTCTGGCTGTGCTGGTAAATCGTAAGTATGGATCACGATCATTGAGCCAGGTGAGAAAGGTGGCTAAGGTGTCTTGTGACCCGGACCAGATCATGAGAATGTCGATGTATCGACGCCACAACTTGATGTTGTGAGGGTTGGCAGTTGTTAGTATGTGTGCTTGCTCAAAGTGGTGGACGTACAGGCCCGCTACACTGGGGCGAAAACGCTGCCCATTGACGTACCATTGGTCTGAAGGTAAAATTCACCCTCAAACTCAAAATAGTTATCTTTTAGCGCCAGTGTGGCACATTTCAGGATAAAGGCCCTCGGGGTGGTATACTCCCACTGGGTCTCCATCAGGATGTCGTGGAGTACTTGTAAGGTGGCATCTTGTGGGAGACTAGTATAGAGGCTCTCTATATCTAGCCCCACTAAGAGTTGTGAAGTGGGGTCCAACACCCCTGGTCTTTTATAACATTGAGAAGATGTTTGGTATCTCATATATGTGGGTGCTTTTTGCACCAGTGGATTTAAGAAGAAATCGCAGTACCGGGAGAGGGGTTCAAGGAGGGAACCGATCCCCGAGACGACAGGCCTACCGGGTGGTGGTCTGGTCTCTTTGTGTATCTTAGGGACGGTGTAGAAGTATGGTATCTTGGCGTTGCCAACGCAAAGGTAGTGTTGACCACACAGGATGTGGGAGACTATAGATAACTCCACAACACATCCATTGCCTTGTTTTTAACACTGCCACGGGCCCGCTAATAAAATTACCTAGTAGAGGAATTGGGACCTGAGGACAGTTTTTAATTCACACTCACACGCTATCATTGCACACTCATTCACCACAAAACCAGCTCCGCTGTAACACAGGCGTTGAAGCACACCCGGGACACATTCGGTGTCACCGGGTGGAGCCCGATGATGAAGCATGCCACCAACTAGGTTGGTGGGTGAGGGCTTTCAAAAGAAATAATATTTCTTTCTTCTGTACAAACACACTATCTCTATGCCCTTTGAGGCTAGTTCCCATTGATAATACATATACCTCAGGGGAAGTGAACTAGCCTTGCTGTTACTCCCTCTCCCCTGGATACCTAATAACTTTCTAAAAAAGGCATTTTCAGACCTGCAATTTAAAAACCAACTTCACTAAAAATGCATTTTTAAATTGTAAGTCCACAGACACCAAACTCCAATTGTCCATAAGCTTCCAAATGGAAGATAACCATGTAAAATGCTCCAATGCTACCCTATGGGAGAGATAAGCCATGCTGTAATGAAAAGAGATTTTAGCGTTTATTCACTACCAGGACATGTAAAACTTTAAAACACATGTCACACCTTTTAAATACACAGCACCCGGCCCCTCGGACTAGCTAGGGGTGCCTTACATGTAGTAGAAGGGAATGTTTGGGTATGGCAAGTAAGTGTACTTGCCAGGTCGACATGGTAGTTAAAAACTGCGCACACAGGCTCTGCAGTGGCAGGCCTGAGACATGTTTGGAGGGCTACTCATGTGGGTGGCACAACCAGTGCTGCAGACCCACTAGTGGCATTTGGTTTACAGGCCCTGGGTACATGTAGTGCACTGTACGAGGGGGCTTACTAATAAAACAAATATGCCGATCATGAAGAAACCAATGGTCATTACATTTTAAACGCAGAGCACATGCACTTTAGCACTGGTCAGCAGTGGTAAAGTGTCCAGAGTCCAAACACTAGCAAAAACGAAATCCAGCACACAATCAAAAACAGGAGGCCAGAAGCAAAAAGACAGGGGAAACCACGCCAAAAGATGCCAGGTCTAACAGCCAGGCTTCAACATCCTACAGCAGTAGTGAATCTCTGATTAGAGAGTAAGGAGGGGATCGTCTAGGATGTGCTACCCTAAGCAGCAGAGCCCTGCAGGCGCATACCATTCAAGTCCAAAAAAGAGCTGCCATTTTGAAGAGAAGACTGCTTTGCAGCTTGTCTAAGCCCATGTATGGAGATTCACACAATAAGGTAGGGGCAGTGTTATTAGGCTCAGCAGGTGCCCTTTATAGGAGCCAGCCTAAACGCGCAGGAGCGCCACTAGCCCACCATCTCATCTCACTCAGTTTGTGGGTGGTGATATCAGCTCACTCCCTAGAATGTGGGGTGTTGGATTGTAACAATGCCAATCAGTGGTGCCATATCAGAACAGAGGCAAACAAATCCAGGCTCTAACAACGGTGTCAGGCTCCACACCAGCAGACACTGTAGGCAGGTAGTCCACACACTCTGCTTACACCCACACCTTATATTTGGCCAGGCTGATGTCCAGACTAATTTATCACCACTTTGGTTCCCTTTGGGATCCTGCCTTTACCTCAAAACTGACCCACTTTCTTTTTTTTTGTTTTTTTGTTTTTGTTAATTTTACCCCTCTTACCCCCCAAATCCTCCCACCCAAAAACTCTCCCCGCCCAGCCCCCCAACCTCCCCCAACCCCCCCTCAACAAGGCTTTCGGACCCAAGGTTCTTAAGATGACAGGCTTCCAGTCACCCGATGCCGTTGCCCACAAACCCCATCTCAGGCACGTAGAGAGGAAAGATACTCTTCCCTCTCATGCCTGGGAGGGGATAAACACATAGAACTGACACAAAAAAAAAAAAGGTAGAGAAAAGAGCCAGACATAAAAGGTGGGATATACACTCCCACAAAGAAAAACTCTACCCCCACCCTTCCAACAAACATAGATAAGACAGAACGGATATATTACAAATACAATATCATTATCATCCAGTTGAATAATATTAGCCCACCCCACCAGCTATGCCGCTACTCTAAAATCCTACAAGGATTTTAAAAACTCTTTGCAGAGACCTCTGTAGAAAAAACGGGTGCGGTCCTGAAAAATCACTTTAAGTTTAGCTGGATTCAATAAAAATGCTTGTGCCCCTTTAGCTTGAAACAATGGAATAAGCTGGCGTAGCTGCCAACGAATCTCTACTGTAAAATGGCAAAAATCTGGCCTTACAAAAACTCAAAATCCTTCCCTGCTCTTTTTTATCTGGGCGAGCTAACTGAAAAACATCTTCCCTAGCTAGAAAACTATTAAATGAAATCAGAAAAGCTCTGGGCCTGTCCGATGTTTGACCAGGTTTCGTACGGATATTAAATGGGAAGCGATGTGCTCGTTCTATCTCTCTGTTCCAATCCCATCTAGTAAGTTCTGGAAAGGCTACGGTGAATAAATCAACAATAAATTTACGGGGATCCTGCCCTTCCCGCCCCTCCGGAATCTGTAACACTCTGAGATTTGTTCTGCGTGCACGGTTCTCTAAATCAGCCAGCTTCCACTGTGTATCCTCTTTCATACCGCACAAGGATTCCGTCAAAGCCTTTTGAGCCACCAGCTCATCCTCCAAATTTGAAATACGTGCCTCCGCTTCATTAAGTCTAGACGTAAAGTCCGAACAAAACTTCGCAACACGTCGCACTGAGTTTTGAAGTTTGCGGCAAAGATTCTGTACTCTCTGACTTTCCAGTCTTGTTTCCTCCCGATGAGACATTATTGATTGATAAATTAAAGTCAAAGATATATCCTCCGAAGGTTGAGCTGTATCTGACTGTAAACCACAGAGCTGATCCTTTTCCACCTCGCTATTAACAGTGTTATGGCCCAATCTCTTACGAACAGTATGAGGGCTAGCTTCCTGGAGCTCACCAGAATCTTCCAAATACAAACTGCTATGGTCGCTGCCACCGACCCCATTCAGCTGTGTGGAAAAGATAGCTGCAAAGTCCTCGCAAGATGAAATAGACTGTTCAGATAATGAAAAAAAATTTCACCGGATTCAGCATCTTGTGTAGGAGCTTGGGCATCACCTCTTTCATCCAAATTTCCCCCGACATCCAAACCCCCTGCGGAGCTTGCAATGCTGGGCTTCAAGCTGACATTGACATCAGGAATGGTACCCAAGACCATATCCACGGTCTGAGCCATCCCTGAAGTACTAGGTATAGTTAGGGAGCCCAAGTCGTCTATCAGAGCGTGTTGAGACTGGCTCCTCTGATTCTCATGCATACCATCACCGTAGGGAGCATTTACTGAAGCAGTAAGTAAAGGTAAAGAAGCTCCATCTTTCCCACAGATTGTATCTTCATTGGAATCCCCATTTCCCAAACCATCTTGCGCACTAACTCCGTCCATTCCCTCCATTTGTATAGGGCCGAGATTCTTAGCCTTTTTCTGTCTCTACCGGCTGTAAAAAGTCCCGGGATAGTTTTTTCGATAAATTATCAGCTTTAACCCCAGTAACATTTGTGTCTGCTTTTGTATTTTTAGCAGCATTACCTGGCGTCTTTGTTCCACCATCAGCGTTTCCATCGGCATGTGCATCATCCAACAGACGCAGTCTCCCACGCGCACCTTTAGGAGGCATTGTCAGGAAGCCAGGATACTCCCCTCCTGAGCCTCCGTATCGCTTCCAGCGGAAGCCTGCAGCCCAAGACTGAAGTCCGTGCAGTGTAACCGCCCAGCGGCTCCGACTGAAACTACCAAACCTTGCCGCAGGCGCCGCAGAAACAATCAACATCCCCTAGCACAGGTGAGCTCCTGGTCAACGATTTTCCACTTTTCTTTTCCGATTCCATACAGTCTACATCAGCCAGAAATGTTCCTCTGCACCATTATTCCATCTCCGGCGCTTTTCCCCAAGTTAACGCTTTGCGAGCTCCAGCATCGGCGAGCGGTCAGCCTACACGTCCGCACTCGTGGACGCCATCTTGCCTCTCACCTGTCTCGACCCACTTTCTTAGCCAGTATACTCTGACCAGCCCTCCCCCTAGCAGCTACCACTCCCCTCTAGCTGGGTACCAGCTCCAGCCAAGGCCGGTCTTTGCCTCTCACTCACTACTAGGCCTGCTTTTCGACGTCCTTTCTACATGGAGTTCTCCATTCCAGGCCACATGGCGCCTCCAAGGAGATCTTCACTAGCAAGTGGCAGGCACGTAGTAGTCCTCACTAGCTCGTATCGGTCGACAGCCCGGGCGAGCACGACCCTTGCTCTCCAATTAATTACCCGTCACTGGTAGATATCTGTCACCCCACTGTCTTTGTTCCTGGCCGGGCAGCACCAGGCATCACTACAAATGCATGGCAGCAACTCTAACATTTACAGTGAAACACATTATTGGCGGAATTTTGTTTAGGTCATTTGGCTAGGTGATCTAAGGCATAAGGGGATATCAATGGTCTTAATAACTTGTCTGGTGAATGATCACCAGTGTACTGGATGCACAGCTTAGATATATGAATCAACACTTAAACAGTCGTAAACAACAAACAATAAACTATATCTTTCAGTGTCTTACACTCGAATTTAATGTTAAACCACAAAATCCTTGAAAAAATCTTTTTTAGTTGCAGCAAAACATGCTGACTAATTAAATGCTCAACAAAGTTCAAAGCAATTTTTGAAAAAAATCAAAACATGATACACTCATCAATAATATCGTTGCAAGTTACAACTCTATTACCCAGCCCAGCCCAATGCATTTCGGGATTGATTCCATCCCTTCTTCAGGGGCCACTGTAAGAAAAAACGTCATATCAACCATTTTAAACTCAATGTTGTGAACATAAACAGTCTGTTTCAAGAAACGCATTTAATGCTCAGTGGAGGAATAAACATGCCTGCACATGTGTTTACATACGGCAATACAAGAAAAAAGAAAACATAAATCAGACTTGTAATCAAACATAAAAATAATTATGTTGGATGACAATCGTGTGCATAGCGAAATCCAGAAAAGTTGTGCTTAAAACCACTTCACCAGAGTGAAAAACCAGAGTAGAAAGAATTCACCGGTCACCCGTGATCAAAGAAAACTAATAAAAAAGATATGGTGTAACCATAGAATCTACACTACACCTGTGCTCCAAACCCGCTAAAACGTGAAACTCAGTAAATGTCAAATCGACAACGAATGAAATAAACTATACTCACTTACTATGAACTGAGGTATCGAAACCACACTAATCATGAAGTTAAAAACGAAGAACGATGAGTGAAAAGCTGGAAAAGACAACAGCAGTGTCTTACTGCCACGAGCCTGATAATGTAAAATACGTGTTTCACTAAATGAACATATTGTAAGGCCATAAGTCCGTTCGTATACATTAAATACTTCAGTCACAACCTGCACAAACTCCACTGTTGTGAGTACCTACAAACCTACCTACTACAAACTCCCAAGGGAAGCTTACCCCTATACTCCAAATAGCGGCCGTTCGAGTGTGTTAATTGCCACGTTTCAATATTCCAAAAGTATTCACTCATAAAACCAGAACATGATGCCCAATATGAACTCCGGCTCGTAATGTGATTCTAAATTATTACTCATTGACTCTGTCACATGCGTCCAATCACTAAACTTACATTTGCCTGGATGTTCCTGTGTATAACCTTCCCAGATGCTGGAATTACACGTTCGAATTCACCTCGTCTCGATACTCCAGAAATATCCCCACCTAAAACCAAGACATGAAATCTAATCTTAGTTTGGCTCCTCACTGTATACCGAAACTAATCTCAGTCTAGCTCCTCGCTGTACACCAAACTTGTATAACTGAACGCGTGAATACCACTCACCAGTAAATCGGGAACTGGAGCGCCTAAAAACTACACAAGGCTATCGCGTCTTCCAAACTGGCGCGTTGCTTGCCAGGTGCCTATCTGCTGTTGTTTAAGAGCGTTACCACAATGCTCTTCCGGGTGAAAACATGCCCGCGTGTGAGTAAAAATAAAAAGAGACTAACTCGGAGAAAACTGTGATCGCCATCTTGGGCCAGTAAATACCGAAACTAGTATGAAAGATACGAACAAGGTAACACCACAGACTGCTCAAGGTTATCTCCGTGATATGATAACTAGCTAGTAAAAATGAAACATGTAAATGATCAAGAATCAACAATTGTCAAATGAACCTATATGACCCAATGATTCGACAATCAGATGACCGTGAAATGATTCCCATGGATGTATACAACAATATTGACACACAACTCGTAAACACACACTGCCATAGGTGTAGTCAAACCACACTACTAGTGATTGTAAACAAAAACGATTCTTCGAATATACTGCTAAACAGCAAAACCATAATGAAGATATTCAAATCATTACCAATACCTCAATAACCACGAGCCTTGCGAGTGCGCTAAAAGCAACAAAGTAAAAAATCTCCAACGTGCCAAGAAAGTAAATCAAATGAAATAAATGACAGCGAAACCACCTAGAGAAAATTAAAAAACTGTTATGGTTGCCGTACGAAAACCATGCGTTAACAATCTGAAAAGGACAATGAAACAAAATACAATCATCAAAGAAAACATAACATCTCCAATTTGTCATTGAGACCACCTGGCATCATTGTCTAACATTTTGATCCACCACACCTCCCTTTGTGATAACAGTTTGGAATTGTCACAACCAGTTTTACACGTTAATAGTTCTAACACAGTATATCTTAATTGCGCAATTGTATGCTTGTACTCTAACCAATGTGCTACCAAGTGGAATTTGATGTTCTGTGTGCGAATTGTGCTTTTATGTTCTGATATGCGTACCTTCACTTTTCGTGTTGTTTTCCCTACGTATAATAACCCACATGGACATTTAATCGTATAGATTACGTAGCTAGAATTGCAATCTCCGTTATACCTGAATACAATGTGTTTCCCTGAATGTGGGTGATTAATACTATTGCCTGGGATTACATTGTTGCAATTGACACAGTTATAGCATCTGCGCATCTCCATGTATTTATCAGGATTCAATTCAAATTTGTGTGACAATATTTCTTTGATGTTTTTACTGCGCGTGTATGCGAACAATGGCTCGTCCGCAAACAAACCATTGAAGTCTGGTTCATGTTTGAGTAATTCCCATCTAGATTTGATAATCTTTTTAATGGTGGATGATTTGGTTGAGAATTTAGATACGAACACATGTCGATTTTGTACAGTCTTCGGTTTCGACACCAGTAACTCATCACGTTTCAAGGGTTGCGTTGTAATCAATGCTTTAGTCAATGATGTTTGTGGATAACCTCGTTGTCTAAACTTCTTACATTGATCATCCAAAACCAATTCCAACTCATCATTGTTAGATACTATTCTCTTGGTTCGTAACATCTGAGAGTATGGTAAATTTTGTAGTAACGATGGTGGGTAAAAACTTGAAAACAACAAACTGTTCCTGTCCGTAGGTTTAGTATACACAGTCCTTTGTAGTTTATTATTCACTTTTGTGATTGATACATCAAGAAATGTCACACTCTTATCACTGATGTTATGAGTAAATTTGATGCGCTCATTTTTTTAATTCAGTTCGTGAATTTTGGATCGCAGGTGTTCTTCTGTACTATTCCAAATAAGAAAAATGTCGTCAATAAATCTGGTATAGAAAGCCAGATTGGTGCTCCATACATCATCTGTGAAAATATGATCGAGTTCAAATTTGGACATGAAGGTGTTTGCGTACGAAGGAGCCCCGGAAAAACCCATGGAGGTTCCGCTTAACTGGAGATAAAAGTTATCCTTCCATTGTAAATAACTGTGCTGTAAACAGAACATCAATAATTCCAAAATGAGTACTTTGTTAACACCAAGTTCTGGTAGTTGCAACAACGCCCACTCACACGCTTCAATGCCTTCTTTAAGAGGTATTGAAGTGTACAATGCTGTCACATCAATTGTACACAATATCCATGTTGCAGAACAATGATCTTCTACTGCACGAAGTTGCTGTAAAAAATGTGTGGTGTCTTTAGTGTAACTTCTCCATGTTTGAACGAACTTTTGCAGAAAATGGTCTACAAACTGACCAACAGGTGAAAAAATAGAATCACAGCCCGACACTATCGGTCGGAAAGGAGGATTCCGTAAATTTTTATGCACCTTGGGGAGCATATACAGATTAGGCCTCCTGGGGTGAATAACACTCAAAAATTGACGTGTATTGTTAGAGATCCATTGCATATTCTCTGCATGATCTAGAATTTGATTGAGAGTCTCCATGATCTTGGATGTGGGGTCACAATCCAATTTGATATAGGTTGTGGTATCCTGAAGATGTTGAAATACACTCTGTTCATAGAATGCTGTATCCATAATGACCAACGCACCCCCCCTTGTCAGCCATTTGGAATGTAAGCCTAGGATCCTTGGTCAGTTCTTTGATGACATTCATCTCATATTTTTTGAAATTTGTTCTGATTGATGGCCTGAAATTTAACTTGGAGAAATCATTCCGAATAAGAATCTCAAAAGAATCAAGTAATTTGTGCGAGACAGGTGCCATATATGTACTCTTTGGCTTAAAAACCTTCACCTCACTTTCTTGTTCAACATCGATAGTGTTCACAGATTCCATTGTAGGTACTATGTTCGTGAAAAAGTGCTTCAAACGCAAATTTCTCAAAAACTTGAAAGTAGACACTTCAAGTTCTAGTGCGTTAGTATGATAAACAGGAACAAAAGACATTCCTTTATTGAGTACCTGTTATTGTGCCTGTGACAATGTAATTCTAGAAATATTGATGATCAGGTCTTCGTTTTGCTTCTCAGGTTTCGAGCCTCTGCCTCCTTGTCTTTTGCTCCTCCTTGTTTTTTTGAATCTGGGGGTCGCCCCGTGCTTTGGCCGCTCGCTAAAAAAGACGTAGACTGTGTCGGTGCTCCTGCTCCACTCGACTGTATGTTCAACCCGGATGCTTCCTGTTGAGCTTCTAGAGGCACTCTTGTTGGTTCTAGTTCTTGATCTGAAACTACCGATTCCTGTGAAGAAGTATTAGGTTTCTGAAATGGACGCCTACGGGCGTACACCTCTGCCCAGGTGTACACCTCGTTGAGTTTATAGTCAATTGTATCACGGCGGAATTTTCTAAGTTTTCTCTCTTGTATTTCCTTGCCGTACACATCCAACTTATTGTTAAGATCTTCAAGTGTGTTTCTCCAATAATCTGCTTCACAGCGTGTAGATAGTTCAGATTTAATGACCTCTGCCTCTTCCTCCAATTCCTTGATTGTTCGAGATAACTCTTCTATTAATAATAGAATCAAGTCTAATGAGCATTTATTGAGAATAGCCTGCCACTTTTCCATGAATGTTTTATTAAACTGAAATTTATATAGTAGCGGTTTGATAGGTAATCGCAGTCCACGCGGAATACGTTGAACTTTGTGATATTGTATGAGTGTTGAAGCGTGGAGGCGTTGACTCAGTGCTCTTCGTGTAATGAACTCTAATTGACGTACTTGTTGTGATATTGAACCTCCCTGGACATTAAAAGACGTTGTATCTTGAATCAAAGCATATATTTTGTTAACTTGTGTAGATGTGTATGTGCGAGTATCAGCTCTGTTGTCCGTGAGATTAGATATGCTTTCAATCTCACGGACAACAGAGCTGATACTCGCACATACACATCTACACAAGTTAACAAAATATATGCTTTGATTCAAGATACAACGTCTTTTAATGTCCAGGGAGGTTCAATATCACAACAAGTGCGTCAATTAGAGTTCATTACACGAAGAGCACTGAGTCAACGCCTCCGACGCTTCAACACTCATGCAATATCACAAAGTTCAACGTATTCGCGTGGATGCGTTACCTATCAAGCCGCTACTATATAAATTTCAGTTTAATAAAACATTCATGGAAAAGTGGCAGGCTATTCTCAATAAATGCTCATTAGACTTGATTCTATTATTAATAGAAGAGTTATCTCGAACAATCAAGGAATTGGAGGAAGAGGCAGAGGTCATTAAATCTGAACTATCTACGCGCTGTGAAGCAGATTGTGGAGAAACACACTGAAGATCTTAACAATAAGTTGGATGTGTGCGGCAAGGAAATACAAGAGAGAAAGCTAGAAAATTCCGCCGTGATACAATTGACTATAAACTCAGCGAGGTGTACACCTGGGCAGAGGTGTACGCCCGTAGGCGTCCATTTCAGAAACCTAATACTTCTTCACAGGGAATCGGCTAGTTTCAGATCAAGAACTAGAACCAACAAGAGTGCCTCTAGAAGCTCAACAGGAAGCATCCGGGTTGAACATACAGTCGAGTGGAGCAGGAGCACCGACACAGACTACGTCTTTTAGCAGCGGCCAAGCACGGGCGACCTCATATTCAAAAGACAAGGAGGAGCAAAGACAGGGAGGCAGAGGCTCGAAGCCTGAGAAGCAAAGCGAAGACCTGATCATCAATATTTCTAGAATTACATTGTCACAGGCACAACAACAGGTACTCAATAAAGGAATGTCTTTGTTCCTGTTTATCATGCTAACGCACTAGAACCTGAAGTGTCTACTTTCAAGTTTTTGAGAAATTTGCGTTTGAAGCACTTTTCACGAACATAGCTGCCTACAATGGAATCTGTGAACACTATCGATGTTGAACAAGAAAGTGAGGTGAGGGTTTTAAGCCAAAGAGTACATATATGGCACCTGTCTCGCACAAATACTTGATTCTTTTGAGATTCTTATTCGAATGATTTCTCCAAGTTAAATTTCAGGCCATCAATCAGAACAAATTAAAAAAATATGAGATGAATGTCAAAGAACTGACCAAGGATCCTAGGCTACATTCCAAATGGCTGACAAGGAGGTGCGTTGGTCATTATGGATGCAGCATTCTATGAACAGAGTGTATTTCAACATCTTCAGGATACCACAACCTATATCAAATTGGATTGTGACCTCACATCCAAGATCATGGAGACTCTCAATCAAATTCCAGATCATGCAGAGAATATGCAATGGATCACTAACAATACACGTCAATTTACAGTGTTATTCACCCCAGGAGGCCTAATCTGATATGCTCCCAAGGTGCATAAAATTTGCGGAATCCTCCTTTCCGACCGATAGTGTCGGGCTGTGATTCTATTTTTCACCTGTTGATCAGTTTGTAGACCATTTTCTGCAAAGTTCGTTCAAACATGGAGAAGTTACACTAAAGACACCACACATTTTACAGCAACTTCGTGCAGTAGAAGATCATTGTTCTGCAACATGGATAATGTGTACAATTGATGTGACAGCATTGTACACTTCAATACCTCTTAAAGAACGCATTGAAGCGTGTGAGTGAGCGTTGTTGCAACTACCAGAGCTGGTGTTAACAAAGTACTCATTTTGGAATTATTGATGTTCTGTTTACAGCACAGTTATTACAATGGAAGGATGACTTATCTCCAGATAAGCGGAACCTCCATGGGTTTTCCGGGGCTCCTTCAGTACGCAAACACCTTCATGTCCAAATTTGAACTCGATCATATTTTCACAGATGATGTATGGAGCACCAATCTGGCTTTCTATACCAGATTTATTGGCGACATTTTTCTTATTTGGAATAGTACTGAAGAACACCTGCGATCCAAAATTCACTGAAATGAATTCAAAAATGAGCGCATCAAATTTACTCATAACATCAGTGATACGAGAGTGACATTTCTTGATGTATCAATCACAAAAGTGAATAATAAACTACAAACGACTGTGTATACTAAACCTATGGACAGGAACAGTTTGTTGTTGTTTTCAAGTTTTTACCCACCATCGTTACTACAAAATTTACCATACTCTCAGATGTTACGAACCAAGAGAATAGTATCTAACAATGATGAGTTGGAATTGGTTTTGGATGATCAATGAAGAAGTTTAGACAACGAGGTTATCCACAAACATCATTGACTAAAGCATTGATTACAGCGCAACCCTTGAAGCGTGACGAGTTACTGGTGTCGAAACCGAAGATTGTACAAAATCGACGTGTGATCGTATCTAAATTCTCAACCAAATCATCCACCATTAAAAAGATTATCAAATCTAGATGGAATTACTCAAACATGAACCAGACTTCAATGGTTTGTTTGTGGACGTAGCCATTGTTCGCGTACACGCGCAGTAAAACATCAGAAAATATTGTCACACAAATTTGAATTGAATCCTGATAAATACATGGGGATGCGCAGATGCTATAACTGTGTCAATTGCAACAATGTAATCCCAGGCAATAGTATTAATCACCCACATTCAGGGAAACACATTGTATTCAGGTATAGCGAGATTGCAATTCTAGCTACGTAATCTATGCGATTAAATGTCCATGTGAGTTATTATACGTAGGAAAACAACTGCGAAAAGTGAAGGTACGCATATCAGAACATAAAAGCACAATTCGCACACAGAACATCAAATCCCACTTGGTAGCACATTGGTAGAGTACAAGCATACAATTGCGCAATTAAGATATACTGTGTTAGAACTATTAACGTGTAAAACTGGTTGTGACAATTCCAAACTGTTATCACAAGGGAGGTGTAGTGGATCAAAATGTTAGACAATGATGCCAGAGTGATCTCAATGACAAATTGGAGATGTTATGTTTTCTTTGATGATTGTATTTTGTTTCATTGTCCTTTTCAGATTGTTAACGCATGGTTTTCGTGCGGCAACCATAACAGTTTTTAATTTTCTCTAGGTGGTTTCGCTGTCATTTATTTCATTTGATTTACTTTCTTGGCACGTTGGAGATTTTTACTTTGTTGCTTTTAGCACTTTCGTAGGCTCGTGGTTATTGAGGTATTGGTAATGATTTGAATATCTTCATTATGGTTTTGCTGTTTAGCAGTATATTCGAAGAATCGATTTTGTTTACAATCACTAGTAGTGTGGTTTGACTACACCTATGGCAGTGTGTGTTTACGAGTTGTGTGTCAATATTGTTGTATACATCCATGGGAATCATTTCACGGTCATCTGATTGTCGAATCATTGGGTCATATAGGTTCATTTGACAATTGTTGATTCTTGATCATTTACATGTTTCATTTTTAGGTCTCGCGCCTAGCGTTGCAGTGCGCAGCACTGCTCGCGCAGCGCGAGACCTTTAGAAAGGGCTTCTGAAAACGACCCACACGCTCGTGCGTGTGGTTTTGTTTTCGGAAGCCCTCATTGGCTGTAGCGTGCGTTTTTTTTTTTAAAAACGGCACGCGATTGGGCAAAGGCGGGCGCATGTCCCGCCTTCGCTCCTCCCATTCCCAACGGTGGCCAGAACGCGCAGCAGCGCGCGTTCGCCTCGCTGCCGCGCTCCCTGGCCCCCGCTCCTCTGTGGTGCACGCGCACCACAGGTTTCATTCCAGCGTTCGGCTGTTTGTTTTTGGCTCTGCGGGTATGTTTGCCTATGGTATATTCACGTTCTTTTCTGCTACTATTTTACGTTCATGTTGTAGATCCTCTGATTCTCTCCATCCTACGCACTTGTATGAAAAATATTTCATAAAAATCTACTGGAAAAAATGACAGCGTCGGTGAGGCCTCGGCGTTCCCTAGCGGCTTTCACCTTTATTTCCCGATCCCACCGTCTGAATAATCATTCTCACAAATGCCTCTGTCTGTGTGCAGGGACAAGGGCGCCGTGGAGGTGAGACACTGTATCTCAGGGACAAACGCTGCTTATCGCTCTTCTTCCTCTCGGCCTGGTTTCTGTCTCTTTACAAGACTGTTTACACTGGCACGAATACTGGGAAGACTCCAGACGGGGTACCTGATGTCACGGGGATATCTCAAGCTTTTGCCGTTTTCGGGCAATTAACGTGAGGGATGCTGGGCTCGCCCCGCCCTCCAGGTTTAACTTCCGCTAACAGTGGAGCCGTCTCGTGCCCCGGCAGTGAGAACCCCAGCTCGTGTTTAAACTGCCGCCTGCCCAAGATCAGGAAGCAGGCATACTGAACCGGCACCTCCTCACCACTTGCCAACAGCAACCCCCATGCCTGGCATGCACAGAGGACTACACTGCCATGGCACAGCCCTACCGACTGCCTGCTTTCCTGCCCCCGCACTGTTACCCCTCGGTGCAGCCACAGGACAGTGGCTACATTCCTTGCGTCTGCCCCGCAACACGTTGTTCCCGCCATGGAGGTTTCCCACAGCCGGGTGCAGTTCATCAGTACAGGGACCCAAAGGCATGTGGCATCGCAGAATGAAAACGGACGTGCTACAGGTAGGCTTTTAAAATTTATTTGTTTGCAAACTTTACCAGAAGGTATCAGAGCGCTTTAAATCAGCACCAATTGCATTACAGTCAGACACAAGCCTAGCATTAGTATTACCAGGAGCCGCCAAGCGCATATTTTTAACATGCACGGGTACAGCACTTACATGTTACCATGGCGCCCTTTTATATTTGTAACATGGGCGCCGCCGTCGCATTCCACAAGTATTTTTTATATGTAGAGCCGAGGTTGCATTCACAGCGGCGGCCGTCTTTGAAGCTGGGAACCAGGTTTGAGTGTGGCGGGGTTCGAACATTCTGTGATTGTAGACAAATCACATGTCCCGGTGCTGAAAAATGCTCTGTAATGCAATTGGTGCTCATGTAAAGCGGGCTGATACGTTCGGGTCGAGTTCGTGCATATTTTAATTTTGTTCTATTCCTCCAGTGGAGAGGCTTTTTTTATTTGCATAAAAAGACGCCATCGTGTTTGGTGAATTACATAAAACTGCAGCATAAAGGTGGGATGCCGGGGTGGGCTTGTACTTGGTTCCCTGGTTCTACAGTGCACCACTTGAAGTGTACGGGTGTAACGCAGTTACATCCCTTAATAGAGGATTGACAAGGTCCTCAGGAATTTATTTATAAAGGGCTGCCTTTTCTGGTCACGCAATGTGACACGTACTTTCAAACAGGATGCGAAAACCAAAACCGGGGCAGCTGTGTTGATAAGCTGTTGCCGATAAGCTTATCTCTGCTCGAGGATCTGCTTGTTCGCTCTTGTAACGCAAATACCATAGAGAGGGAGACGTGTAAAGTTACACTCAGTGTGTAGTTCCCAGTTTACCTTTAAATCGTTTGTTTGTCTCCGTTTGAAGAACACTTCTAAAACACCAGTCAATTAGTCACTGTTTTTTTATTCACATTTTTACTATGCACTGTTTCAACGTGATAATACTATTGAACTTTAAAAAAGCATTTTACATTTGGAAAAGGAACAAAGTAACTAAAGAAGCCATTAGAATAGTCTAATGCTTAACGCTGACAAATGAAAGGAGCAGCTCCACTGGGACATATAAACCTCCAGCCTGTTCCTCGCTGAAACCATCAGAGGAAACAAGTTCGCTCACACCGTAAAATGTATTGTTTATCACGTTTAAAAACAACAGCAATCTGCAGAAAAGTACACTTGAGCCCAGTTTTATTGTGCCAATCAGTGCTTAATTTGTGCCGGTTAGGTTTCCGGTGCTCAGCACCCGCACTTAATTGTGATAATAGATGTCTGCTACATGGTGGCACTGTTTGTGTGATTCAGAGATGAGCACAACAACAATTGTTTATTAATTGAAAAGACATAAATTACTAATACCTTGAGTCCCAGCTATTCTTGAAGCTTTGGGGCATGCAAGAGTCTGAATTGTCACACTTGTAGGAGTGTGATTGCTAGAAGTTGTGTTGCTACTGTTATTGGCAGCACTGGCAGGGGCAATGGGTAGTGCGAGCTGTGGTAGCATCATTAACAGAGCCCTGGCACATATTGTTTTACAAATTAAGCACTGGTGCTAGTGGTAGCTTGATGCAAAGCATGGCATTCTATTTACTATCCAGCTGTTTTGCATTGGAAAGACGCACATTTCACAGCGTAAAAATGGAAGGCCCTGCTTGGTGTCAAGGGGCAAACAGTGATAGATTTTGACTCAAGGCCCGACTACGAAAATAGCCAGACCAGGCTTTACATTAAAATAGTAATGTCTACTTAAAGCAAGTGCAAACAACGGGGAATGTGTTAATTTCTCCCAAAAATAACACACTGCATGTGTGCTACAGTGCACAGCACACATCCAATGTGTGGCAACCTTTTGAGTTTGTCTACGCATAGAAATTTGTGGTGGAAATGTGTGCCTCAAGTACAATCCTATGCTAGAAGCTTACACTCCCATGTGCACCCTGGTGTGAAGCTACCTGTCTCATAGGGCAGCCCTGTTTGCGTGACAGTGCAGGGGATGCACTGTATTTTTCTCCTTGCACAAATCAGCAAAGTAAATTAATTTGTATGCCCCACTGTGTTAAAAAATAGAAAATCTGGGCCTGGTTTACCATGAGCACGAAAGTAAAAGTGTGTAGTTTCGGTTACAGTGCCAACATGTATGTAAAACTCTCTCCTCTCTTTTACTATGACACATATACACTGACTGGCTGCATAACAATTACACTTGCCACATCTCTTACTAACCCTCTCTCATCTTCTTTCTTTCTCTCTCTATCTCACTCTCTCTTTCTCTGTTATTTTTCCTCTCTTCCTTTTCTCTTTCTTACTTATCCTCTTTTTTCTCTTCTGTTTTCTCCCTTGCCACTCTTCCTTGGCCCTCTCTTTCATTTTCGTCTCCACAACGTTACATCTCTCTCTGTCTTTCTCTGGCGCACACACTGTTTTTATCTTCCCTTCTCCCTGAAGCAAAGACAAAACAATTGCTCAGTTTAACAAGCATTTGCAATGCAATAGGTCTCGCATTTACGCGAGTTTAAGCTATTGGCATTGTAAATGGAAATGCCTTTATTTATCGGTTTTAAGAACCAAAACATAAATAAAAGGCATTGTCATTTACAATGCCAATAGCTCAAACTCCAGTAAATGCGAGACCTATTGCATTGCAAATGCTTGTTACTAGCTAGTTATCATATCACGGAGATAACCTTGAGCAGTCTGTGGTGTTACCTTGTTCGTATCTTTCATACTAGTTTCGGTATTTACTGGCCCAAGATGGCGATCACAGTTTTCTCCGAGTTAGTCTCTTTTTTATTTTTACTCACAGGCGGGTATGTTTTCACCCGGAAGAGCATTGTGGTAACGCTTTTAAACAACAGCAGATAGGCACCTGGCATGCAACGCGCCAGTTTGGAAGACGCGATAGCCTTGTGGAGTTTTTAGGCGCTCCAGTTCCCGATTTACTGGTGAGTGGTATTCACGCGTTCAGTTATACAAGTTTGGTGTACAGCGAGGAGCTAGACTGAGATTAGTTTCGGTATACAGTGAGGAGCCAAACTAAGATTAGATTTCATGTCTTGGTTTTAGGTGGGGATATTTCTGGAGTATCGAGACGAGGTGAATTCGAACGTGTAATTCCAGCATCTGGGAAGGTTATACACAGGAACATCCAGGCAAATGTAAGTTTAGTGATTGGACGCATGTGACAGTCAATGAGTAATAATTTAGAATCACATTACGAGCCGGAGTTCATATTGGGCATCATGTTCTGGTTTTATGAGTGAATACTTTTGGAATATTGAAACGTGGCAATTAACACACTCGAACGGCCGCTATTTGGAGTATAGGGGTAAGCTTCCCTTGGGAGTTTGTAGTAGGTAGGTTTGTAGGTACTCACAACAGTGGAGTTTGTGCAGGTTGTGACTGAAGTATTTAATGTATACGAACGGACTTATGGCCTTACAATATGTTCATTTAGTGAAACACGTATTTTACATTATCAGGCTCGTGGCAGTAAGACACTGCTGTTGTCTTTTCCAGCTTTTCACTCATCGTTCTTCGTTTTTAACTTCATGATTAGTGTGGTTTCGATACCTCAGTTCATAGTAAGTGAGTATAGTTTATTTCATTCGTTGTCGATTTGACATTTACTGAGTTTCACGTTTTAGCGGGTTTGGAGCACAGGTGTAGTGTAGATTCTATGGTTACACCATATCTTTTTTATTAGTTTTCTTTGATCACGGGTGACCGGTGAATTCTTTCTACTCTGGTTTTTCACTCTGGTGAAGTGGTTTTAAGCACAACTTTTCTGGATTTCGCTATGCACACGATTGTCATCCAACATAATTATTTTTATGTTTGATTACAAGTCTGATTTATGTTTTCTTTTTTCTTGTATTGCCGTATGTAAACACATGTGCAGGCATGTTTATTCCTCCACTGAGCATTAAATGCGTTTCTTGAAACAGACTGTTTATGTTCACAACATTGAGTTTAAAATGGCTGATATGGAAGAAGGGGCTAGCAGCCGAGCGGAATGGCTGCGTCCTGAAGCGGCTCCGCCATCCTCGCCGTATTTCCTTCCTACATCCTTCCTACAATAGACTGATTTCCCCTCGATGTGAGGGGCATGATCCCGTAGATGCCAGCAAAGCCTTCACCGGGTGCCTCGGGCCCGGCCGGTGGTGATACGCGGCGCTGGAGTGACGCCCCCGACGCCCCGCCAGAGACAACATGGCGGCCTGCCCCGGAGCTCCTCTCGGCTGAGAGGTAGGGGTGGTGCACTGGTGTACGGTACGCCTTGGAGGTCGGGGGGCGGCCCCCCGCGATATCGGAGCCTGCCGTCGACCGTCTGTGACCCGCCTGTCCAGCGGAGGGTGACACGCGGGAGGGGCGAGTGGAGTGCGTCCTTCCCCCTCCCCTCCAGCCTGCATTTAAATCGAGGCCCCGGCTTGAGGCCTAGTCGTGGATGGGGGCCCTGGCTGCTGCTTCCATTCTCCCGGGCAGGGCCGGGGATCTTGCCTACTACCCACTGACCCCCTGAACGCAGGAGCACCGTGGTGGGGTCCCAGAGGCGCGGTTGCGGGGCCGTGGTGGCCCAAAATAGAGATCCTGATCCAGGCGGCGGGCGGCCTCGTCGACTCTTCGGGGGACCCGGGTTGGCCCCTGGCCCCCTGACACTTTCCTGAACCTGCACACACCGCGGAGGAGGAGGGGGGAGTGCGGACCAGTGGAGGTTGACGCGTGCGCCCCCCCTCCGGGCCGGTTACTGTCTGGGGCCCCGTCCGGGGACCTGGTGGTGCCGGGGGCCCCCCCGAGGGGACCCGGAACACCTGCAGCGCCGCGTCGTCGCTCCGGTGGACCGCCCTGTCAAGCGGCTACCCCATAACGACGCTGCAAACCGGCCAACGTTGTGAAAGTACTTAGGGTGAAACCCAGGGTGATAATTGAGGCGGCCGTTGGCCCAGCCGGAGTTGCCGCGCACCGGGGCGGTGCCTGGCCTGGTGTGTGGGCCGCGTCGCACCCCCCTCCTCGTTGGAACTCTAGCCCTCAGGACATCCTGGAGCCCGTGATCAGTGGCACCCACCGGCTGATACTGGTCAATTAACCAGGAAAACCGACAGGCCGACAGGGAAGGACGCAGTCAGGTTTCCCCTCCCTGGGCTGGCGGCGGCGAGTCCCACTCCCACCCCGAAATGGCCAGCGGAAGGGGTACCAAAGCGATGACCCAAAAGTCACTCGCAAAATTTGCATGGGGGAAAACGGGCAATGAACCTGGCCCGGATGCCAAAGGTGGGACAGATGACCCTCACCCGAAGTCTTCTCAATCGGATCCTACCCTCCAAGACATAATGGAGGCTATCGCAGGAGTCCGGTCATCCCTGGAGACCCGGATTGACACCGTCAACATAGAGGTCTCCCTCATCCGAGCCGACCTACGCAAAATGGATGTCAGAGTAAAAGACGTGGAAGATGCCACAGTTATATTAGCGTCTGACACGGACCTCCTTAAGCAACAAGTAGCCCAGCTCCAGGACCGACAGGCGAAGATGGAAAGCCAGCTTGATGACTATGAAGGACGGGCGCGGAGAAACAACATACGCATACTGGGAGTCCCGGAACGAACAGAGGGACCCGCGACAGACCTCTTTGTGGAAGACCTGGTGACAAAAAGACTCCAGCCGAAACGCCTGTCAGACTACTTCACTATTGAACGAGCCCACCGAGTCCCTAGGGGCCGGCCCAAACCCGGAGCCCCCCCGAGGCCTATCATTGCGAGAGTTTTCAATTTCCGGGACCGCGATGTGATCCTTCAAACGGCTCGATCCAAACCGCCCTTACAAATAGACAATAGCACCGTCACATTCTTTCCGGACTTTACGACCAAAGTGCAGGCCCAACGACGCAGCTTTCAGGCGGTGAAGAAGGAGCTACGGGACAAGGGAGTCAAGTACTCTATGCTCTTCCCGGCCAAGCTCAGAGTCGAGTCGGAGGGAAAGACTTGGTTCTTTTCATCCCCGGAGGAAACTTATGATTGGCTTGAGGGATGGAGAAGAGCGGGGCACCGGAACAACGGCAAACACGACAGGAACAAGACTGACCCAACGACCAACGGAGCAGAAAATCGTGAGGAGAACACTGTGGCTCCGAAGGGGTGAGAAGGTGGGCGGCGGGGAGCTGCTCCAGGTAACAAACACTGAGACACTTGGGACCTTTGAACACACCTGATGGCTGATGGGTTAGGGGGGTGTGAATCTAGAAACCCTGGTTGATTGACAGATGGGAAGCTGTTTGGGCCATGCAGGGCGCTACCACAGGCAACTTGCGGAATGTTTAATGTAATCGATGGGTGCTCATCGAGGGATCTTTTGATAGCCGTGTAATATGTATCCATCCTTAAGTTACGGCGAGGGTGGGATGGCTGTACACCAGGCACCCACACATGGGAGGGGGCGACAGGCACTCTGCCTTGTTGGGGGTGGGTAGTTTAAAATCCACTGGCAGGGGGCGGGGGGGGAGAACGAGTTGAGGTTTTTGTTTTCGTTAACTGTCATGTTGAAGCGAGAATCATAAAAAGCTTGGTAAACATGTACCAATTGCAAGAGATGTCATTTGAACGATATGCTGTAGTTCCAGTCCCCCGTAATGGGTACTCGGCTCCTCTGGGACGGGTGTCGGTCCACGCTGACCTGGTCTCCTCCCCCTTGGGGTGGATTACTGATTGCGCCTCTTTGACAACAACCGCAATCCACAATGTCTACTGTTAATGACATCAAATTGTCCGCCCTGACGTGGAATGTAAATGGACTAGGAGACAAGATAAAAGGGAGTTGTGTCACAGTATCTAAAGCGTCAAGCACCAGATATAGTCCTGCTGCAAGAAACCCACTTAATAGGAAATAGTTGCAAAGCCCTCAGCAGGTGGGGCTATAAGCTATTAGTACACGCAGGGTTTACCTCTGGCTCCAGGGGGACAGGCATCCTAGTTCGGAAGGGCCTAGCGCTTGCACCCACACGTACATGGGCGGACCCACAAGGTAGATTCGCTGTCTTGGAAGCCACTTGGGAGGGGAAAGTGTTGAATGTTATCTCGGTGTATCTCCCCCCAGCGCTGGGGAAAGCATCGCTATCCGACTTAGGTAATATATTGGTGGACTTGCCAGACGGTTACCTGATAATGGGAGGGGACTTCAACCTGACTATGGACGATACAGTAGATAGATACCCCCAACGACCGGCCACTAGACCAAATACTCTCATGGCTGAATTCACCCAGGCCATGGGTCTAGCGGACATATGGCGCTCTCTGCAACCACAGATGACATATTATACCCACTATTCCAATGCGCATAGGAGCATGTCCCGCATAGGCTATTTCCTCACACTTCTGACGGATGTCGGCCACTTTCAAAATCCCCATGGGCTTCCACGCGGAATCTCGGACCACTCCCCAGTGTGGGTGGAACTTAGTTTCCGCCGCCCCATGCACCGTAGCTCCATAGTGATCAATCAGTGGCTTCTTAAGATACCTGACATAAGAGACCAACTGACTGAACAGACTGACCACTACTTCACAGAAAACCTTGGGTCGGTAGACTCCGCGCAGACAATTTGGGAGGCATTTAAAGCAGTAATGAAGGGTCACGCGCTAGCGTTAAAAATGGGTCATATTCGACGACACAACGAACACATACACGCAATAGAGAGTGACCTACAACGACTAGAGTCGCTCCATAACTCCTCGCCCAGTGACGATACAACACATCGCCTCACTATCAAACGCCATGAATACAAAGTCCTTGTGCAAGAAAAGGCGAGAACCCGCCTATTGTCCTCAAAACACAGAGTGTATGAGATGGGGGAGAGAGCGGGTAAAATGCTGGCATGGCTCGAGCGTCGGGAGCAGGCACACAGATGGGTGCCTGAATTATCCAACGACATGGGCGTGACAATATCTGACCCACATGATATTGCAGAAATGTTTGCCTTTCACTTGGAGAAGGTGTATACATCATCTACCACCTACACGTCGGAAGAATCCAGACAACTACTGATAGATAACAACCTACCCTCATTGTCAGAAAAAGATAAAGCTGACCTGGAGGCTGATATCACTGATGAAGAGCTATGCACGGCCATATACAGTGTCCATTCAGGAAAAGCGATGGGACCTAATGGTATCCCAATAGAGTTTCTCAAATCTGTGGCGGTAAAGATAGCTCCCCACCTTAACCTAATGTATAAGGAGAGCCTGGAAAAGGGCAAGTTGCCTCCAGATCAAAGGTTGGCGGCCATAGTAGTTATACGAAAACCAGGGAAGGCAGCGGACTGTTGCGGGTCGTATAGACCAATCTCACTAATAAACGCAGAAGCCAAGATCCTGGCGAAATTGCTGGCCATTCGCCTGAATGCTGTGTTGCCCTCCCTGGTCCACGCGGATCAATCTGGGTTCGTCACGGGTAGAAATACGGCGTTGAATATTCGTAGGGTCTATAATGTGCTTGCGAGGCAACCCTACCTGGAAGAAGACGCAGTGATTATGTGCTTAGACGCCTCCATGGCCTTCGATTCAATAGAGTGGCCGTACCTTTTCGAAGTACTCGCACGCTTTGGATTTGGCCCCCGGTTCATAGCCTGGGTTCGCTTGCTATATACCGACTTACGGGGACAGGTGCGGGTTAACAACCACACCTCGAGGGTATTCGGACTACACAGAGGTACTAGGCAGGGATGCCCCCTATCCCCGCTGCTGTTCGCGCTGGTCCTCGAGCCACTAGCGGCGTGGATAAGGCGCGACGTCACTTTACGAGGGCTAAAATGGGACGAAGACACTGAAGACAGAATATCATTGTATGCTGATGATATTCTGGTTTATTAGCCTCCCCAGACGCATCGATCCACTACCTACTCAATATCCTTGCTAATTTCGGTAAATACTCCGGCTATGCCATAAACTGGTCAAAATCAATACTCTATGTTCTCCACGGCCCCACGCCTAGACTACCTAAGGGATGTAAGGTGGTAGTAACGAGAGAAGGTTTTACATACCTGGGGATCTTCATCACCCCTGATCCCAAAATCTTTTATGAACACAATCTCGCCACCCCCTGCAGCGACTAAAAGAAGATGTCAGACACTGGAGGTCGCTACCACTGTCGCTGATGGGCCGCGCAGCCCTATTCAAAATGCTAGCCCTACCAAGATTCCTCTATGCACTCCAAAACTGCCCTTATCCCATCCCGGATACATACTTCGGTGGGCTGGAGGCGGAAGTCCGTACACTGTTATGGGATGGAAGGACACCACGCATAGCCTTGGGTAAATTGGCGAGGAGCTGGTATGACGGAGGCATTGCGCTCCCAGATCTACGCCTCTACTACTGGGCGTCGCAATTGGTGGCTGCCAATCACTGGCTGTATACTCCACCATCTAGCCCGGCATACCACTTAGAGAGGTATCAGACTGGACGGGAAGGATACCTAGGAGCCTTATACACCAAACCCCGAAAGGAAGATACCTCGGTCCAATGTCACAAACTATTGCAGTCTGGCGGACAGCTAACAGACGAATGGGATGGCAAGGAAGGTTGACAATAGCTACGCCTCTGTGGTCATCCCACCAACTGGGATTATTATGCTACCAAGCTGGGTTCGACAAATGGGACACGATAGGGATCTCCACGATCGGGGACCTTCTAAAAAAAGGGAAACTACTTACCTTCAAAGAACTACAAGCTAAACACGAACTGGCGCCCACAGAGATTTTCCGCTATCTACAAATCCGACATGCACTTCACACTGCTCTACCAGACCTGACTAACCTCTCGGACTCGTTCCCCTTAGAGGACCGATTATTAACTGAGCCCCTTCTTACTAAGGCAATCTCCCTTACTTATCGTAAACTATGTAACAATATGCCAGACCCCCTCCTTACCCTCAGAGACAGATGGCAATCAGACATAGGACAACTCGAGGACGATGACTGGCAGGCGGCCTTAATGTCCCCCAAGGAAGCGGCTATAAATCAACGCTTCAAACTAATTCAACTGAAGATTCTACATAGGACATACTTCACCGGGGTGACATTGGCCAAGATAGGGACCCGACAGGATGCGTTCTGCCTCCGGGGCTGAAACTCTATTGCAACATTTTATCATATTTTATGGGATTGCCCCCACATTCGGCACATTTGGGAGCAAGCAACAGCTCAAATGCAAAAGGCACTGGGCAAACCAATAGTACTGAAACCCCCATTGGGAATCCTAAACATTTGGGACGCAAACGATCTCACAGATATAGAGCAGCAGTTCACCACCCTGGGATATACCCTGGTAAAGAGAGCTATAGCCATGAAATGGGGGGTTGCGGACAAACCACTACTGAACAACTGGGTGGCGGCAATGGACCAATGTATGATAGCCGAAAAAGAAATCTATAAAATCTGAGGTTGCCCTAAGAAATGGGATAGAAAGTGGGGGGCCTGGAACGCCCATCGGGGAGTAATGTGCATCTCACCAACTGAAGAACTTGAACTGACACGAAAGAACTTTATGAAATTGTAACATCTGAATGCATTGTAACACAACCCACAGCAATTTTCCATTCAATGACGAACTGTATACTATGATTTTACGCATGACAATGTTTTGTTATTCAATAAAAAAATTTAAACCAAAAAAAAATAAAATGGTTGATATGACGTTTTTTCTTACAGTGGCCCCTGAAGAAGGGATGGAATCAATCCCGAAATGCATTGGGCTGGGCTGGGTAATAGAGTTGTAACTTGCAACGATATTATTGATGAGAGTGTATCATGTTTTGATTTTTTCAAAAATTGCTTTGAACTTTGTTGAGCATTTAATTAGTCAGCATGTTTTGCTGCAACTAAAAGATTTTTTCAAGGATTTTGTGGTTTAACATTAAATTCGAGTGTAAGACACTGAAAGATATAGTTTATTGTTTGTTGTTTACGACTGTTTAAGTGTTGATTCATATATCTAAGCTGTGCATCCAGTACACTGGTGATCATTCACCAGACAAGTTATTTGCAATTAGAGGCTGGCTGCCTCACACTGGGTAGCACGCAATCCTGTGGTAGTTATTCAGCATTATCATATCTTTTGCTTAATAGGTGTGCACTGACTTCACATACAGATATCAATGGTCTGCCATGCCGCAGATATTTGGAGGATGTTGTGAGCAGCTGAAGGAGCCAAAATCAAGCTCCTAAAAGCCAATCCCAAAATCTTAATCTCTGACAACTAACCAGTAGCTTTTTAGAAGCCATTAAAAAGTAATTAATTGCTTGAGGTTCTGCTTTTTAGCAGGGGAACGGTGTCAAAGATATTTCCATCTCACTATTTACACTAGTGCTATGTGGTCCAGCCCCAATCACAAGCTTAGCAGGCAATAGAAATTGCCAAGCGGAGACCATAACAGGACACAGAAACACATTTTAGGCACACTGTGCCGCACACAATGTGGTTTGTCTCCAGAAAACAGGGCCTTGCATCTGGTGAAAAGTGGGGCTGAGTGACGCTCTCAAATTACCCACCACTTCTTTTAAGATGGCAAACTTTCAATGATCACTTCCCAAGACAATGTGTGCACCAAGAACTATACACAAGCGGAGCCATGTGTCATGAGGTTTTGAGCAAATTTTTCTTTTTCCTTTAAAAGAGCCAAATACTAAATCAAGCCCAGTGTCTCTTCAAAAGAAAACTCTTACCAGACAATGAACTTGAAGGACAGAACCTCAATTCACTCATTGTGGGGTTGCTACAAACAGTTTCTAGTGCCTCCCACTCCATGGATCAACAACTGCAGGGTTTGCTGTCAACCATTCAACATCAGCAAACACAGATTTGGAATCTGCAGAACGAAAATGCCACTTTAAAGTATACTTTAACCACATGTCCACCTTTTGAACCTCCTATGCAATCTAGGGCCCTTGCGTTCAATGGGGATCCCCTGAAGGTGAGAAAATACCTAGATATCCTATTATAGTTTCCCAATCGTTTTGCTTGGTTTGGGCCAAAGTTGGTTAATTTACAAGTAGCCTGCAGGGCTCATCTTTATCCTGGGTGACAGCTCTTGTAAACGCTAACGATCTTTCTCCAGATGATTATGCTACCTTCTTGCCAAAGTTTAAATGCATGTTGTCCATCCTGATTCTGAAGAAGCAGCATTGTGTGATCTCCAACCCATGCTTGTGCCAGGACCTAACAGAAAAGAACCAATATAGGTTAACTGATCTAAGCTACTTAACTACCAGTTGCTCGAGATACTGATTTTCATCACTACCAGGAAAGTCAGAGGTCTGAATGATTGCAGGGGGAAATAGGCAGAATAGGTTCCATGCAAGAAACAGGGATGTCTGCAAGTGGGAAAAATCAGTCTTTTCATCTCCCTTTCACTGGAACTCTATTGTTAGATGGCCACCAAACAAGTTTCCTTTTAAAGATGGCTAGAAAACACTGCACAGTGCAAGTATGTTCATTTCGGAGACCAGCTCATCTTGTCAGGTGGTTCCTGGTCTACCAGTATGTAAATAGCAGTTGATCAGTGTACCAGTTCATCACAACTCCTCTTGCTTGGTCCTGCTGTTGGATCTTTGCTCCTGCTCTGCTCCAGTCCTTAAATCCCAGGCTCTACTCTGTTCCCAGTCTTACCTAGATGCAAACCTCCAGCCTTGCAAGAACTGTGCTACAATGGGGATGCAGCACCTTAGTGCATTTTTCTCCTGGTGCAGTGAGATCATCCTCTCTATAACCTGTGTTACACCAGGGACAGACAGAGTGCCTTCTGGAAGGGGCCATCCCACGCTCAAAGCCTCTAAGAAAGAAATGAAGGACAGACCACTCTATACAGGCCTTGGCAGATATGCTTCAATTCCGACTACATTCTGGTTGAAAATGTGTGATAAAAAAACTTGACTGGAACCAAAGACATCATATATGTTATCTAAGAAGAAACAGCACCCAGTATATCATAGTCTAGTCACTAACATGAAATATAGTGGTAAAGACACACGCTTTCAAAGAAGAACTCTTGTGCTGCTTTCATTTGGCAACTTCAAAACAGGCTCAATATAGGAAATAGGCACCAAAGACAGACTCCCAGAGCTGGGCACTACCATGGTTTTCATTCATAAATGATTGTTTTTACAAGATATTTCTCAATATGCAACACAGGGTTCGATAGTAATGTAAGTCTGCAAAGAGATATTGAAAGCAACATGTTGTAATGTCTCACTATGCCTGGATCCACGTTTGCAGATGCTGTTATATTGTATATAAAACTCTAATAAACACATAAAAAAAATACAGTTTTTACCACATTTTGATGACTAAATGGTCAAAGCTAGAAGTTAATGGCTACCTTGACTTCCACTGTTCCCAGCAAATTAAATTACATTCCTACTCCCTAATTAGTCTCAACGTCAAGAACTCTCACTAATTACTTGCCAAGTCAAGGGCCCTGACAACAACAAAATCAGGGACACCCTGTGAGCTTGATGTGGAGAAGAGTAGACAACAAGACATATGTAGTTTGCAGAAGGGAAAGAAAGCAGCCACAGGGTATCAAGCAACAGCCAGTAAGTAAAGATTTACAGATCAAAAAGGAACTTAGATCATGCCTATACCATCACATGTAAAGCTTACCCATTCTTATCAATTGGGGGGAAAATCTAGTTTTGGTACACTAACAACAACATTAAACCCCAACTGTCATCGGGGATATTGCGCCTTGTCTTGCTCTCGGAACTCATTTCAGCTCCTGGATCTCCTGACCTTTTTATCTCTTCTTACCGCCACCAAATCAGGTTGACCTATGGACCCTTGTCCTCCTTCGATGTTTGGTAAACTCGATCCACAATTACTGGAGCTGCTCACTCAGCTTCTAAATGCATTGCTTTCTGAAGGCATTGTCCCAAAAGCTTGGAAACACGCAATTGTCATGTCCCTGCTTAAAAAACAAATCTTGATCCTTTTATCTGGTCTAACTATAGGCCAATCTCTCCTACATACTCTGGTCCAGATTATGGAAAAAACATGGGAATAAACAGCTCATGACGTACACGGAACTTAATGGCTTGCTCCACCCTTGGCAGTCAGGCTTTAGCACATGCCATAGCACGGAGTCACCTCTTCTCGCCATGACGGAATATCCAAGGCAACAATTAGATAATGGTGGTACAGCTGCGCTGAGTCTTTTAGATCTCAGCGCAGCCTTTGCCACTGTGAAACACAACACTCTTCTCCAAAGACTAGAGGCTATGGGTGTGAAAGATATGGCCCTGTCATGGCTGTGCTCTTTCCTGCAAGATCATGTTTTCCAAGTTCACACTCCTCAGCACCACTCAAAGCCACATCCTTTACCATCTGGTGTCCCTTAGGGATCCACCTTTAGTCCAACCCTCTTTAACCTTTACACAAGACCACTCACAGACATTGTTGAGAACTGCGGTCTCACTCTCCTATCATACGCCGACAACACTCTGATCGTTTTCTCCCTGCCATCTCAGGAGTATCGTGGTGCAGAGGCCTTGATCAGCTGCCTCACACATGATTGACAATACCTTTAAGCTGAACAGGGATAAGAGAGATTCTACTGGTGGACAACCTTCCCCCACCTTTGGGGTCCTCACCTGTGGCCCGAGGTTATGGGTACTGTTCCTACTCAAGTACCTGTGGTCAAGAATTTAGGAGTCTGGCCGGCTGACAGGTTGTCCATGAGTCACCAAATCACCAAGGTGGCTTCTACCTGTTTTGGCATTTTAAATGGGTCAAGAAAATTCTGGGTTGTCTTCCTGTCTCCAGCCAAAAAAAGTTGTTATCCAGGCCTTGGTCATTTCCAGGCTGGATTATGGAAATATTCTATACCAGGAAAAGCCTGCTCAAGCCGCTCCAGATCGTGCAAGACGCTGCTGCAAGGCTCCTACTTCACCCCACCCCCTAAGCTTGCCTTCACTGCTAGCCTGCTCCAGGAACTCAATGGGCTGCCAACTGAACGTTGTGCTCAATTTAAGGCATTATATCTGAAAGAGACACGTTAGTGACAGATTCCTTACCTTAGAATATCCCCAGGCGTCAGGCTGGATCCGGAAAGTTTTTTGCGTAGCAGTACCCTTGCGCGTCGGTAGGCGGCGTCGTGCGGCTCCGCGTCCGTCGTCGGCGTCGTGATCGCCGGGATGACGTCGCGGGCAGTACTTAGGCGCCGCCCTGCGCGCTGACGTCAGTTCTTCTTTTCCGCGCCAGTAAGCGCAGATCCGGGAAGAGCAGTGCCCTAGTCACTTTTTAACTATCTTTTTGGTGAATTTTTTCACAGTTTCTTCAACGAGTCTTCACGACTCCTAAGGTGTCGTAGGGATGCCCGGCTTTAAGCCCTGCGAGGAATGTGGTCGCATGATGTCGATCACGGACCCGCACCTCGAGTGTCTCTTTTGTCTCGGCCGAGACCACGACACGAAGTCGTGTCCTGACTGCCGGAAACTTCATCCTAAGGCTTTGCGAGAGCGGTCTCGAAAGCTCCTTGAAGTCCGGCATTCGGCTCCGCGCCGCACCAAGCCCCGGTCCCGGGAGAGGTCGAGGGCCGGACGCGGAGTCCCCGCCGTTCGTCGGATTCAAAGTCTTCGCGCTCCTCCGGTAAGTCGAAGCACAAGAAGTCTAAGCGGCGTCATCGCTCTAAGACTTCGCCTCGCCGGTCTCGCGACTCGGCTGAGGTCCATGTCGGCACCGTCCCCGCGGCCCCGGACGTGCCTGTCGAGTTACCCCCGCAGTACCCGCCCTACCCGGGCTCGGGGCGACTCAGGCCGATATACAGGAATTCCTGTCGGCCATGGCCCGCCTCTTCGGGCCTCAAGGTCCCTCCGGTGCGCCTCCGGGCCCCGCGGGCCCTGATTGGGTTGCTCCGGCGTCGCCGTCTACTCCGGTCCCGGCGTCGCCTGTCCCACCAGCCTTCGTCCCGGCCTCGGCTCCGGTCCCGGCCTCGACCCCGGCTCCGGTGGGGCCGCAACCCCCATCGACGCCGGTTGACCTAACCACGCCTCCGCCGACGCCGATGTCCCCGGTGCCGTTTCCGACGCCGTCCGGGGCTCCGGGCGGCGTCGTTCCCGGTTCTCTCCGGGTCCGGACATGGTGCCGGAGCGGCGTCGCCCGACGCCGTATCCGGCGCCTATGAGACCTTGGGTCCCTGATGTCCCTCCTCCTCCATATTTTCAACCTGAGGAGGACCAGGAGAGCTGGGAGGGGTCTGACGACCCTCTCACACAACAGTGCGAGTTTGACCCGGACTGGGTTGAGGAACTTGGGGATGCCAGTGGTCTGGATACCTCCCCTGACTCTGGCATGCTGTCTCCTCCCGTGGCAACGGAGGAGGGGCTAATTTTGCAACGGTGTTGCGTAGAGCTGCTGGAGCCTTGAATCTCCAGTTGCCTACAGTGGTCGTCAGGTCTAACATCCTGACTGAAGTGCTTCAGCCGGCGGCCTCCTCTTCGGAGACTGTGCTACCGTTCAACGAGGCACTGACTGACGTTCTTTTGGGTGCCTGGTCCAAACCCACCACAGGGGCTCCTGTGGATAGGAACGTGGCCCGACGCCATCGCCCTGCTCCGGGCGACCCCTGTTTCTCTCCCAACACCCCACCCCTGAGAGCTTGGTTGTCCAAGCCTCTGCCTCCCAAACCGCCTTCCCTACCGCCCCTCCGGATAGGGAATCCAAGCGCCTGGATCACTTTGGGAAGAAGGCTTTCTCTTCCTCCAGTGCTGGCTTGCGGTCTGTTAATACCGCTTGCCTCTTGGGCCGATACACCCACTCACTGTGGGATTCGGTGGCAACTGTTTTGCCGCAGTGTTCTGAGGAGGTCCAGACACTGCTTACCCGCGCCATTGCGGAAGGGCGTGATGCGGCTCAATATACCATCCGCTGTGGCCTTGATACCGCCGACTCGCTGGGCAGATCGCTTGCAACGACGGTGGCGCTGCGTCGCCACGCCTGGCTGAGAACCACTGGTTTTCGGGAGATGTCCAGAATACACTCATGGACATGCCCTTTGATGGTGTCGGTCTTTTTGGTTCGAAGGCAGACCATGCGCTGGAGCGTTTCAAGGACTCTCGGGCTACTGCTAAGTCCCTGGGCCTTGCTGTTGTGCGCCCTCCGCTCACGTCTGCTTTTCGCCCCTTTCGTGGCCACGGAAGGGGCGCCCAGTCACGTCCGCAGCCCGGCCAACGGCCCGCGCAGCAAGCGCCTTCGCGTGGCCGAGGACGTGGATACCGCCGTGGCGGTTCGGGCAACCAGCGTGCGGGTCAGGCCACCACCTCCAACCCGTCCGCGGCCTCCAAGCCCTCCTAGTCCCTCCTTTCAGGTGCACAGTACGCCGGTCGGGGGCAGGGTCCGCCATCACCTTCACCTCTGGCGTCCCATCACCTCGGACAGGTGGGTCTTGGACATTGTCCGAAGGGGCTACTCCCTCCCCTTCGAGACCACCCCCAGCCATGCCACCTCAATTCCACCGCATGTCAGGGGATCACTTGGCGCTTCTACAGAAGGAAGTCACGGCCCTCTTGGCCAAGAGGGCCATCGAGCATGTTCCGACCCCAGAAGTAGGGCGTGGTTGCTACTCCCACTACTTTCTGGTGCCCAAAAGGACAAGGAGGACATGCGTCCTATCTTGGACCTCCCGGAACGTCAATCGCTTCCTCCGGAAGGAGAAGTTCAAGATGCTCACCCTAGCTCAGGTCTTGACTGCCCTCGACCCCGGAGACTGGTTGGTAGCGTTGGACTTGCAGGACGCCTATTTCCACATCCCCGTCCTGCCGGCCCACCGGCGTTACCTTCGGTTCACGGTAGGCCTCGAGCATTTTCAGTTCACCGTGCTCCCCTTTGGCCTTACCAGTGCCCCTCGGGTGTTCACGAAAGTGATGGCGGTGGTCGCAGCTCATCTGCGCCGGGCAGGGGTTTCAGTCTTCCCCTACCTCGACGACTGGCTGCTGAAGGCGGGCTCGTCCCAGGCAGTCGTCTCCCACCTCCAGACTACGGCCGAACTCCTGCACTCGCTGGGGTTCTCCATCAATGTGCCAAAGTCGCATCTGATTCCTTCTCCACAGCTCCTTTTCATCGGAGCAGTTCTGGACACGACGCAGTTTCGGGCCTATCCTCCCGAACGGCGAGTCCGGGATATTCAGGCTATGATTCCGATCTTTCAGCCTTTATCCTGGGTTTCGGTACGGATGACCCTGAGGCTGCTGGGCCTCATGGCCTCCTGCATCCTGCTGGTCACTCATGCCAGATGGCATATGCGGGCTCTGCAGTGGGACCTGAAGTTCCAGTGGGCGCAGCACCAGGGCGACCTGTCCGATCACGTCCAGATCTCGGAGGGGACTGCAAAACAGTTGCAGTGGTGGCTCTCGAACCGGCAATGGGTCATGGGCAGATCCCTCTCCCTTCCCCAGCCAGAGCACACAGTTGTGACGGACGCGTCCCTTCTGGGATGGGGCGGTCACATGGGAGAGGCGGAGATCAGAGGCCTCTGGTCTCCGGCGGAGTCCCGGCTCCATATCAACCTTCTGGAGCTCCGGGCGATCCGACTTGCACTCAAGGCATTCCTTCCCTCTGTCAAAGGGAAGGTAGTGCAGGTGTTCACAGACAACACCACCGCCATGTGGTACTGCAACAAACAAGGCGGGGTGGGGTCGTGGACCCTTTGTCAGGAGGCTCTGCGCCTCTGGACATGGCTGGAACATCAGGGCATGTTCCTGGTGGTTCAACACCTGGCAGGTTCCCTCAACGCCAGGGCGGACGAACTCAGCCGCAGGTGCATGATGGATCACGAATGGCGTCTTCACTCGGAAGTGGCGCAAGGACTCTTTCTACAGTGGGGAGAGCCTTGGTTAGATCTATTCGCCACCGAAGAGAACGCGCAATGTCATCAGTTCTGCGCGTTGGAATTTCCAAGGCGGCACTCGCTCGGCGACGCTCATCGTCACGAGTGGAGTTGCGGTCTATTGTACGCCTTTCCGCCTATACCACTTCTACCCAGAGTGTTGAAGAAGATTCGGCACGACCGGGCCCAAGTCATTCTTGTGGCTCCGGACTGGGCTCGAAGAGTTTGGTATCCCGAGCTACTCAATATGAGCGTAGATCCCCGATCCGTCTGCCTCTTCGGGAGGATCTTCTGTCGCAGCAGCAGGGGACGGTCCTCCACCCGAACCTGTCCAGTCTACACCTGCTTGCGTGGAGATTGAGCGGCGGCAGTTGATTCCTTTCGACTTGCCTCCCGAAGTTTGTGATGTGATTCTGGCAGCCAGGCGTCCCTCCACTAAGGTGGTATACGCCTGCAGGTGGAACAAATTTGTGGCATGGTGCACAGCAAAGGCTGTGAATCCCCTTTCTGCCCCTCTTTCTGAGGTCCTTCTGTTCCTTCTCTCTCTGGCCCAACAGGGTTCTGCCCTGGGTACCATCAAGGGTTATCTTTGTGCTATCTCGGCCTTCCTCAGGCTCCCTGATCAGCCCTCCCTTTTCAAGTCCTGTTGTTAACAGGTTCTTAAAAGGCATTACTCACCTCTTCCCTCCTGTTCCGTTTGTGATGCCTCAGTGGGACTTGAACTTGGTTCTTACCTTTTTAATGTGCGCTCCCTTTGAGCCTCTACATAACTGTCCTCTTCGTCTTCTGACTCTGAAGACAGCCTTTCTGGTGGCCATCACCTCCGCTCGGCGGGTGAGTGAGCTCCAGGCTCTATCTTGCCAACCTCCCTTTCTGTCTGTTCATCCAGACAAGGTTGTTCTTCGGACGCGTCCGTCCTTCTTGCCAAAGGTGGTTACTGCTTTCCACATTGGGCAGACCATCACTTTGCCCACCTTCTTTCCGCCTCCGCATCCTTCCAGAGAGGAAGAGAGGCTCCACCGTCTGGACCCAAAACGTGCGCTCTTTCTATATTGACCGCACAAAACACTTCCGGGTGGATGACCAGCTCTTTGTTGGCTACGTGGGTGCCAAAAAGGTCGGGCGGTGCACAAGAGGACCATCTCCCGCTGGGTTACCTTGTGCATCAAGACCTGCTATTCTTTGGCTAAGAAGGAGCCTCCTGTTGGGCTGCGTGCCCATTCCACCAGGGCAACGGCTGCTACCACGGCCTTGGGCCGCGGTGTTCCGCTGCCGGTTATCTGTCAGACAGCTACGTGGGCCTCGCTGCACACGTTTACAAAGCATTACTGCCTTGACAGTCAGGTCCGGAGGGACGGCTTCTTTGGCCGTTCTGTCCTCCAGGACTTCCTTGTCTGATCTTTGTTCGCAGACCCACCACCGGGGTTGGTATTGCTGGGGTATCTATTCTAAGGTAAGGAATCTGTCACTAACGTGTCTCTTTCAGATGCACAAGTTACTAACTTGTGTAACGATATATCTGTAAGAGACAGTAGTTAGTGACAGATTCCTACCGCCCCACCCATCCTCCCCGTTCTGCGAACTGATTTCTAGGGTTAAGGACATCCCTTTCAGGGCCCTAGTATTTTTCAGACACCTATGTCAGCTTCTTGCATGGCTCTGCGTTCCTGGCGCGGAAAGTCGTGTACAGAACTGACGTCAGCGCGCAGGGGCGGCGCCTAAGTACTGCCCGCGACGTCATCCCGGCGATCACGACGCCGACGACGGACGCGGAGCCGCACGACGCCGCCTACCGACGCGCAAGGGTACTGCTACGCAAAAAACTTTCCGGATCCAGCCTGACGCCTGGGGATATTCTAAGGTAAGGAATCGGTCACTAACTACTGTCTCTTACAGATATATCGTTACACAAGTTAGTAACTTGTGCGCTATGTGCATAAAAGTCTAATTATTGCCTCATTCATCTTAGATCTCTGGTAGTACCATATATACCTAGCTAGTCTTTGCGTTCAAGTAATCTTGATCTGGCTGTAGTTCTCAGAATTAGGAAAATCCGTCAAGGAGGTCAAGCCTTTTTCTTTTTAGGCCCGAAGCTAGTGAATCCCTTACCCTCTGATTTGAGAGATTGTCACTTTCGTTTGGTCTTCTGAAAGTAGCTAAAAACCTGGTTGTTTTAAAGATTGCCTACTCGGTTGATGGGAAAGGCATGTTTTTTGCAGTTCTGGTACCTCACTGTAGCTTAGCACTGGGAAACCCTTGTGGATAGCCATGAGCTGTACAAATCTATAGCATTAATAATAATAATAAAAATTGCTTCTGACCGAGGATTTGTGCACTCACAAAGGTTAAGTGGCAGATTTTATATTCACTGTAGAACTGGATCTAATTCAGAGACAATTATATTAGTTAGGGATAACATCTTTCAAGCATCTTGCTAATACATACAACCTGGGAATCTGAAAAACACTAAGCACTGAAGAGAGGTAAAAAAATTACTTTTTTTCTATCTAGTCTTTCTTCTATCTTCTACCTTAGTGACAAAAAAGTGATTAATAAATATGATTATCCTATAATTCTGCTTATTAGTATGGACCAGTTGAGAAAATTGTGCATTCACTTTCAGAGATGACCAAGAGTAATCACCTTATATACCCACCGTTTTCATTAGTTTTTAGCAACTGCTTGCTTTCTTCTAGCTTTTGGGTGGTTGCTTCAACCACTTCTTGCAGTTTAATTATCTGAAAAACAATACGGAACACAAAATTAGTGGAAAACTACACCAAATCTAAAACTACAGGTATGGTTGTTAAAAGCAGACATTAAAAACAAATACATTATCGAGCTATGAATTAGAGCAATAAACTGCCAATTTATTTACCATTTTAGGGTTCCCTTACAAAACAAGTGTAAATATTGTTTAACTTTAAAATTTACACACAACAGGTTATTTTAGAGAATAATTTCTTAAAGAGAAAGTTGCACCTGTACACCACCAAAACGTGCATTTTTGGTTGCATGTTATTACATTCACTGTTATTACACCTACATCAACAGCCACTATATCAAGATAAACCTTTAATACGTTTTACCACTAGTGCATTTATTTTTCTTAATCTAAAGCTACTGATACTAGCGACTGATAGTCACCCTTAAAGAATTTAAGATACATTTAATTAAAATGTCCTTATCTGATTTCGAAGTCAAACATTAATCTTTAATTTTATATCAAAACATTGTAAAATAAATAACCACTTCAAAAACATTTGTACATTAAAATACCTTTTTGACTGGAGGATCATACCCCCTTTTAAAAATTTTAGTTAACAAGAAATTTCACTTTAGATTTTTTTAAATATCATTAATTATTTGACCCCTGTCTTTAATTTAACTGTACAGCTTAGCTTAGTTAGACTGACCATCAATGTAGTTGTGTAGGAAGCTGGCTCTGTATATACTATACCAAAGTAAGGCATAGTGTGCACAGAGTCCAGTGGAACTCCAAAGGTAGGCAGAGGTAAAAGTAGATAATACCTTACTCTCTATTTGTGGTAGTGTGGGCGAGCAGTAAGGCTTTATCAGAGGGTAGTATTAAGCATTTATTGTACAACCTCAGGCAAGAAATGAAGTCACACACTCAAAGACTGAACTCCGACCAATTTGTTTGTATAAAAATATTATTTAGTTGTATTTTATTTTCTAGAACCTAGCCAGGCCTGTTACAGGTAAGTGTTCTAATACTTTGCAAGAATATTGCAGTTAAATACAGTTTGAATGCCGCTGAATGCAATTGGATTGGTTACAGGCAAGTCATTTGTTTATAAAACAGTTACAATTACTTTTCAGAGTACTGTGCACATAACTTTTCAGATTACTTTCCAAGTTACTTTTTCTACTCAGTGTGATATGCCTAGATATCACACTGGGACATTTCCTAGATAAAAGGTAAGTAAATCAGTGTTTGTACATATGCAGTTTCTTAAGGTTTCATACAAAAAAACTCCACACTTAGAACAATTTTCACAAGAAAACAGTCAATGCAGTCCTATGGAAGAAAACAATGTTATCGACTTAACGGTAAGTACTTAGGTTTGGGACTTGGTTTTCTGGCAATAGAACAAGGGTTCCTCCAGAGTCAAGGATGAACTCTCAAAGCACTCTCAACGGCACTAGGGCGACAGAGTGCGGAGGCCCAATGTTATCCAATGGGAGATAGGGGGCCTCCGGTTGGTGGCTGCTCACGAGCAGGCCACAAGGTTGTGGAAGCAAAGCTCCTGGACTTCGACTCAGGGCAAAGGGGGGTCTGATTTAGCACACAAAGGTGCATCTACAGCGGCGCAGGGGCGGCCGGGTGCAGGGTGCTGTTTTGGCGTCGGGTGCCCTGTTGTTTTCAATGGGGATTCTCCGGTTGCAACAAACACTGCAGGCTCGGCAACGAAGATCTTCTGGAGGAGACCACCGGTTGGAGAGGTAAGTTGGGATGTCAGAACACCGTCGGTTGGGCCACCCAAGGTCGTGGGACATCGGGTGCAGGGGTGTCTTTTGGCGTCGGTTTTTCTTACGGTCTCCGGTCACAGGGATTCTCCAGAAAGGGGCTGCAGGCGTCGGTTGGAGACTTGAGGTAGGCCGGGGAGCACCAGATTCCCAGGTCAGGATCGCCGAGGAGACCTCCTCGTGGTGTTGGGTCACTCTGACTCGGGCCGTGGGAATCGGGTGCAGACTCGCGGATTTGGCCGGAGCCAGAGTCTGTTGGTGAGCAAATCCGGTGCTCACGGGAGACAAAATCTGGTTGGGGAATTGGTTGGAGAAGGCAGGGCAGGTCCTCCCGGTTCTTGGGGGCTGCTGGCTGCAGGACACACCGGGATTTCGCTGGAGCAGGTCGAGGTCAGGACCGGCTGGTAGGGCTGGGGCCAAGTCAGTTAGTGTCCTCCTCTTCTTCTTCCTTCAGCACGGCTCTTTGGTCCTTCTTCTTCTTGTCTGAGACAAGTTTCAGGGTTGCCCCTAAATACTAAATTTAGGGGCGTTACAGGTAGGTACAGGTCGGGACCAATGGGTCCCTTCTTTGGGGTGGGTACACCCCCTATTATGCCACCCTCCAGTGGGAGGGGGGCATAAGCCTCACTCTGGTTGGATGGGTCCGCCCCACCTTCAAGATGGTGGGGACTGAGAGTTGTGCTTCACCTCACCTCCCCCACCGAGGGGTGGGGTTGGCAAAGGTGGGTACACCTCTCCTCCTAAGTTGGTTTTCCCGCCGATTCTCCCACCCAAAGTGGGGGTCAGAACCGGTGGGGGCCGGTTGCTGGGAGCAGCAAATGGCTGGGGTAGCTCACAAAGTCGGCAAGCCTTTGAAGCTTCCCCTTCGTGGACCCTGCCCATCCTGGGGGAGGAGTCTTGGCACCTCGACTCAGGGTGTGCTTTCTTTCAGGACCCTGAGAGCAGCAGGCTCTCGACCCAGGGGTTCAGAAACATATCTGGTGATGGAAGTAGGCGAGAAGACACTCAGCCAGGACACTAGTGTCAAGCTCTTACCAGGATTTCCGCAGGAACAATATGCAAGAGGAAAGAGATCCCAACGTCTCCTATTCACCAATGGTGCCCAACCACATCAAAGCCCAATGGAAAATCAGGGGAAGGGAAAAGAGAAACACTGTCCCTCGATGATCCCTGGTTGGATGTCCGTTCAGGCAATCAGGAGAAAGGAAGAAAATGAATTCTGGATTGTATATTCTAAAGAACTATACGGTGGACAAATGATTGTAGTTTTAGTACCTGAACTTTCCCCTTTTCCGTTGTTTAAACACTAGTCCAATTACTGTATGGTGGGGTTTATCTGCAATACGCTGTATGATAGTGTTTTATCTGCATAAATAAAAGATATCAATAACTTAAATGCCCCCAAAAACAACTCTGATAGCAGTAAAAGAAAGTCAGAGTACAAATCACTCATCTATTCTAGAAATGTCCATTCAAAGAAGAAAAGTAAACTACTAATTGCAACTTGGGTTGGCCTTGTGTTTCCTTCCTACAGGATAATTAACATAAACATATTTCTTATTTGCAGAAACTCAAAAGAAAAACAGAACAAGGCAGATCCCCAAAGACGGAGGGGCTCACAGAGTAAGTATTGCTCACTATGGCCTTATATCACAGCCAATATTAATGTTCATAATCAATTTACCGCACTGGTTCTTTCTCTTTTGTTTTTTCCCTGATTTGATAGGTCCCACAAGCAACTGCGCCTCCCCCCGCATTTCAGTTTCTCCAGTCGAAGAGTGAAGTTCAAGAACGCTGCCGGAAGAAGAAACACAGCGGGATGCCTAGCCAACGCATAGAAGACGCTGCCGTGAACAGGGACTTAACGGGATGCCTCGCACTTACGGAGAAGCGGAGGAAGGGCAAGCAGGGGCAGAACACGGACAAGAGACGCCGCAGCGCTGTGCAGGAATATACAATTCCCAGGAGATGGGAGGCAGAGGACGCAGAGGAAACGCAGGAGACGGAGATTCCGCCACTTCGACCGGAAGCAAGGATAAGTATCCAGAAATGCGTGGTACCAGAAGAAACACTAGAACGCAAAGCATTCTAGTGCGGGGTCAAGAGCGTTTTATACCCTCCCACCGCGGCTCGTTACGGACCACGACAAGCACGACTCCGCCGTGACTCGCCACAACCGCTGAAGGCACGACAACAAGAGTTAGGTCGTTTTTCAGAAGGCATCTCTAAGATGCCCTCGGAGTGCATTTTACATTAAATTCCTCACTTGCATCAGTGTGGGTTTAATGTGCTGAGAAGTTTGATATCAAACTCCTCAGTTTTCAGTAAAGCCAGTATGGAGCGGTGGAGTTCGTAATGACAAACACCCAGACCATATACTCTTTATAGCATTACTGCACTTTAAATGTCTAAGAATGGACTCCGACACTGTAGGGGTACAGGGCTCATGCGCCTGTACCCTCACCACTGGTATAGTGCACCCAGCTACAGGGGTGGCTTACCTATGCCAGGGTAGTGGATTGTAGGCATGGCAACAGGGATGTGTGCCATGTCGACTCTTCACTTTGCTATGCACTAAAACACGCAACCTGCAATGGCAGCGTGTGTGTGCAACGGTACAGGGCCTCTAAGGGTGGCACAATAAGTGCTGCAGCCCTTAGAGGCCTTCCCTGGTAACAGTGCCCTTGGTAACTATTGTACCTTTGACAAGGGACTTGCATGTGGCCAGAGTTGCCAATTGGGTTTTGCAACAGTACAGTTTAGGGAAAGAACAGACTGGAGTACCTGTTTGGCAGGAACCCAGGGGACACCCAGTCAAAGTGCATCAACATTAGACAAAAAGTGGGGGGCAACCATGCAAAAGGAGGCACTTTCCTACAAGTTGCTACAACGATGTAGAGAAATCAATGTAGTTACGTACCATTGATAAATGAAAACTCATACTAGTCTGCACACACTGGACGCATTTCAGGAACCAAGAATGAACATTTCACAGCATTATCAACTTTTCTCTTGAAAATGAACATTTAAACAAATGAAAATGTTATGGTCCTTACTTGCAAAACCAATTGCCCAGCAAGTGTGAATCATCGAACAGCAACATTAAGAAGATTGTTAGAACCTAATTGCCAATTCAGTTTTAAGTCAACTGAAGAAACATCTATGCTTTTACTTCTTGTCTGGACTAACTCATTCTTCTGATGGATACTACTAAATCGCAGCTTCCTCACCTTGTGAATAGATACCAATGCAGTCCTTGCCAAGTAAGTAGATCTTCTGCATGGCTCAGATATAGTCCAGCAGGACCACACTGGTGAAATACCCTTCCCCCTCAGACCTGGCTGTCAAGGCAATAGTGCTTGGTGAGTGTGTGCACAAATGCCCATGCAGCAGCCCAATAGATATCCAGGGCAGGCAATTCGAGTGACAATGCGCCCAATTTGGTGGAATGAGCACTTAGGCCTTCAAGAGGCTGCTTCTTAGCCAATGCGTAGCAGATCTTAATATCCATCAGCAGATGGCTCACTTCTGCATCAACTTGCCCTTAACACCACAGAACCCCACAAAGAGCCGACTGTCCACCTGATGTTCCTTGGCACAATTAATGTAAAACTTCAGTGCTCTCTTGGAGTCCAAGCAGTGGCATCTCTCTTCCTCTTTCAAGGGATCAGCCAACTCAAAGAACGTTTGAAGAGTGATTACGTGTCTGATGTGAAAAGGGGTCACCACCTTCAGCAGGAACGCTCCTCGAGGATAAAACCAGTTTATCTGGAAAGACGGTGGTATAAGAAGACTGGAAACAGAGGGTCTGAAGCTCACTCACACAGAGCGCAGATGTGATAACAGTTTTTAATGTGAGGAGATGCAATGAACAACTCTGCATTGGTTCGAAAGGGGTACATGTAAGGGAAGTGAGGACCAAATTAAATTCCTACTGTGGCACAACAAAGGGCTTTGGTAGAAACAGATGTTGCAAATCTTTTAGAAAACGCATCACAAAAGGTGAAGAGAGAAATTTATTGTTCAGTTAATTAAAACCATTACAATAAAATACAGTTACGCTCACTAAAATCAATACTGTAGACATTTTTTGTACATTACATCTGAATAACTGCCCCTTAATTACTGTTCAATATAGTGCAAATATGCTTACTGTTTCTGTGTGCCAGGTTCTACATTTGTGTGAATTAATTTACAAAACAATTAAAATCAATGAATACATTTATAACAATACAATTTGCTCAAACAGTTCAAAATACTGAAGTAAACGTTTTATGCATACCGGCCAACTAAGACCACTTTAAGTACTGCTAACTTATTATGCACATATGCTTGTTCTCTTCATGTACCAGGTTCTGCTTTAAAATCAGTATTAACCAGCGGATCTATGAATCTACGAGTCTGACAGAATACTTTGAGCAGGAGGGAGCATGGATTGTTCCCTCCATTTGCTGTAATTCTAATATGGCTAACTCCAGATACTTTAATAATTGACTGTCTGTAGATTTAGACTATACAGAGACAACGGCATAGCTTCCTTAATCGACCTAATTTGTAGCCTATTCGAACATTGCAAGAAGCTGGCTCTTTATTTGATATATATAAATAAGTTGATATACTGTGCAAAAAGTCCAAGGGTTCCCTTATGAGTGGACTGGGGCTTGCTATGCAATCCCAAAGTGCTCTATTAGGGGGTAGTGTGGTCGAGCAACCTTAGGCTCAACACTAGTTAATGCAAGACATTTGCAAAATACACACAATGATTAATAACCGACAACACGACTCGAGAAGGCGATCCACACAAATTTATAAAAATACCTTTATATACGATTTGGCAGAGAAAAATTGTTCAGGTAAGTAAGTTTTTAAATAGAAATTCTTTTCACTATAAAGAGTGGACACAGTGCAATTTCTGAGTACTGCAATGTAATCCTATGGAAGGAAGCACAAGTTCTGAAAACAGATACAGTACATCGACTTACAGGACCAATCTCCAAGAGTTAAGGCGAGTGGTGAGCAAGGTCCAAGGCAGCACCAACAGTATACTACCAGCGGCACAAGGGAGGCGGAGTGCACGGTGCAAATCAGCGTCAGGAGCCCAATGCGTTTCAATGGGGATTGGTCTCTGTAAAAGGAGGCTGCAGGCTCTGGCTAGAAAACCAGTCGGGCTGAAACAGCAAGTAGGCAGAGGCCTTGCGATGCTCGGGGGACACCTTTGGTCCTCTTAACCAAAGCCCAGGAGTGACAGGTGTCCTAGGCTTCGGGTTTTTCCTTACCGGAACAGTCGCAGTTGAGGATGGGGGGTGGGTAGGGGCGTGAGGGGGGGGCTAAAGGCTGCAGGGGATGTTGTGGAGTCCAGGAGGGGTGAAACCACAATGGACTCGAACTCTGGAGGGCTAGGAAACCTTGTTGGCACGGTTGGCCCGCTTCATCTCAGGTCAGGGGTGACGGGTGCAGTGGTTGCTTCAGGTGTCAGGTTTTGGCGGTTCCGGAGTCTTCTCCTTTGGAGTTCTTTAGAACAGGTCAGCTGTTCACGGGAGGTCTTGAGGTTTTTTTTCCGAAGGTAGGCAGTCCTCCCAAGTTTCTGGAGTCAGATTTGCAGGACAAGTCAAGTTTGGCGCCATTTTCGAGGAGGGATGCAGACAGACCGGCATGGTTGGTACCAGGTCAGCTGCTTCATCTCTCCTCTGTGTCCTCTCTCGTCTTAGGTCATCAGGATCTCCTTCTCTGGTGCCAGAGACTCCCCTAAATACTGAATTTAGGGGCATTAGGGGAGTGTAGGGTAGTAGCCAATGGGCTACTGACGTTTGGGGTTACTACGCTCCCTATATAACCACTTTCTGTGGGAAGTAGGCATAACCCTATCCCAGAATTCCTAAGTATGCCATCACAAAGATGGGTACTTCTGAAACATCATGTTCACCTTAGGGGTGGTACTAGCCTGGAGGTGACACGCCTGACTAATTTTCCCGCTTGTCCCGGTGTCAAGGGGGCTTTGGACGGGGGGGGGGGTGGCTTCCTCTCATTTGAGGGTAGCCAGATTCACATTCCAACAGCGGCAACTTCTTTGACACTCGCCTGACCATGGAGGTTAATCAACAGGTCATCCTGTGGGAGGGGGTGTTACACCCCCCCCCCCCACACCCCCTTCCGGGACATGCTTTTGCTCTGGGTCTTCTGAGAGCAAAGGCTCTCACCCTAGGATGTCAGAACAGCGTCTCAGGTAGCAGGCCGGCAGAAACCAGGTCAGCAAGTACACCAGAGGCTGATAGATTTTCAGGGGGCACCAAACATTCCTATTTTCAGTGAAGCCAGTGTAGCGGACGAAATCATTTTCACTAGATGTCCTAAAATGGCTTCCCTGGTCACTTTTACTGGCAGTAATAGGACTGACCGGCACAGGGGCATATCTGCTCATGCAGCTATCCACTCATGTAATATTCAGCACCCTGCCTTAGGGATGTTAGGGCTGCTGTAGGGGTGGCTTACAAATATTACAAGCAGTGTTAGGGACATGGCACACAGGGATGTGTGACTTTTGTCTGCACCAAGACATGCAGTCTGCAATGTCTGTCTTGCATGTGCTTGTTGAGGAGTCCCTTAGGGTGGCACAATTCTTGCTGCAGCCCTTATGGACCCTCTTTAGTACCTCAGGCCCTAGGTACCAGGGTACCATTTACTAGGGACTTACAGAGGGTGCTAAAGGTTTTGCCAATTAGGGGAACAATTGTACATCTTTTAGGGAAGGAACACTGGTACTGGGAACCTGGTTAGCAAGGACCCAGTACACGTCAGTCAAAGTGGCCTAAAAAAACAGGCAAAAAGTGGGAGGGGTACGGCAACAAAAACCCAGTTTCCTACAAACATGATCATAAAAACCTCCTCCTTAAAATCAACAAATGGAGACAAATACAGATAACATATGCCAAGGATTCAACACGGTAGCTACACCCTGTACAGCACCTGCAACTGGCTTGAATTTTCTTCAGGGTTCTAAGGTTTCTTGTTCTGAATGTTGGTTTTATATTCATGGAGAGTTACAATTGTGGTGTGAGCGATGAATATTATGGTAATAGAGGCTATGCTCTCATTAGCTTTTCAAAAATCTAAATGTTTTTCTTGAATAAGTTTATCCTCACAACAAGCTTCAATTTTGTTTTAAATGGCTGTATTCAGTACTGCTTTCCCAGCACTCATTTAATTGCATCCATTTTAGAATTCTATTAAGTTTAGATATTCTATTATGGTTATGAATTTTAGCATATTTTCGAAGTTCATTCCAAATCATAATTATTTAATGACCCAGTTGGTGCATTTCTTAATCTAAAACAGTATTTCATAAATTAAAGGTCTGCAATTGTTAAGACATTAACAAATCCAAGTGTCAGTCTTAGCTGACTGACCAGTACACCCCTTGGTAAGCCAAATACATTTAATATACAAGTGCTGTTTAATCGTCTATAAGGTTTCCGTAGAGGACTCAGCAAACAGCACAACAGAATCACACTAAGCTGGTTTTTAAGGGTGCTTTTATTTTCATACCATATTCCCAGTATAAGTAAGTGTGGCCGATTGCTTTTGGTCTCCCATCCACCAAGAATATTTAGGTTTTATATTTCTGAATTTCATAATGTTTATCTTCGACAAATTTAATTTTAATTCATTATCCTCCGTATACTTCTGAAAACGATTTAATGCCCTTTGAAGACCTATTGAAGTATGATCCAACAAGTACGCAGACTTGCTTTAACCTCCTATTAGTGGGAATTTTCTTGGAGACTGTGGCTCCACTACCCAGCTTAACCCTTACCAAGGTGTCAGTGTGTAAAAGGCGAATCAAACATAACAGTTGTTCCGGCATGTTCCAGGCACATATCTTTCTCCACAGTTTTTCTCTAATACTTTGTCAAATGCTACACTGTAATTGACAAAACAAACGTACAGTGGCGGCTGCTCGCTTGCTTGGTGGGTGGGCGGGGGAGAAGGGAACACAAAAAAATGAAACAAAAAAGAAATTATTAAAACTGCACTTACCTGCCGCTCCGACGGCCTCCTCTCTCCCGATCCTAGACTCAGACTGCGCAGGCTCCCACATGCCAATCCAGGCGCCTCTCTCATGCTGGGAATACTATTCCCAGTATTAGAGAAGCGCTGGGATTGGTCCGAGCGGCCTGGTTTGCTGCTCAGACAGTGCATTGGAGCCTGTGGCGTTTCTCCAAAGAGGATGTGTTGCACAGCCGGGCTGGAGAAACATAAGTGCGCATGACGGTTTGGCCGGCCTTAGACGGCTGGCCAAACTGTCATGTGCACTTAAAAGTGCCCTTTGCTCCTCCCCTGCCATGCCTGTCACGAAAGGATTGCCTGGCCCCGCTGAAGACTCACACCGACAGCAGATTGGAGAAGCAAAAATGAAATGATAATAAAATGCCTTTATCATCATTTTATTTATCACCTTTTAATAGTGGGGCATAGCTCCGACACCATTATGGAGGAGCCACCCCTGCAAACGTATAGCAATGTCTTTTTGACAATAGCCTTTTCCGCTAGGAGATTGATTTTTGTTATCTTGCCCAGTGTTTTGGACCCTTTTCTAAAGCCGCTTTGAAATACTAGTAAGATATTCAGAATACTAACCCAATCTTGTAACTCTTCCACAAGTAATCTGGTAAACACCTTAGCCTCACTATCTAATAAAGTTACTGTACTGTAATTCTGAGGGTCATTTATAGAACCTTTTTTGTGACTAGGGTGCAATGCTGACACTCTCCATTAATAAGAGGGTGATCCAGGTATCAGAATCAGTCTTAAAAACTGTTACAGGAACCCAATTAAGGCCAGGTGCACAACTGCTTCTCAATATGGACAATAATCAAACTTGTTGTACTTTTAGCTACCAAAACCCACTTCCGCATCTGGGAAGCACTCTTGCTTGACCATAAGATTAGGGCTTTGGTCTTAGCCCGTGAGAATACTCACTTTACTCTCGCATTAATCTCCAGAATTCCTTTGTATCTTAGGGGAACGCCCACTAAACAAATATCATACCATATATGGGTTTCAAATGCTGCCTTTGTTTCCTAGCAATTCACTGAGACTTTTTATTTAAGACATTTGATGGCTAATTTTGCAGATGTTTATCCATATTTTTGGTCATTTTGACAGTCTTATTTTAGTAACGCTCTTAATTCATCTATGTACCAAGAGTTTTCATTCAACATTATATATTATCATTTACCTTGAGGTTTTAGTATTCCTTTTTGTTTTTGATGGGATGATGAAATTCTACTAGCGAGGTGATGGTTGTTCCCAAGCTTTAAAGAGGTTTGCTGCCACATTTGTTTTACCCATTTGGTACACCAATTTTTCGTCTTTACTCTGTTTCCAATTATGGTATTTTCCCTCTGAATGAGAATTCCATTTTAATTTACACATTCTGATGTTTTCATCTTCGTCGGAGATTACATGGAGTTGTTCATTGTAATATAGTTCCCAATTAACTCTAACGGGTGATATTGAACAAGGACGGATGGTCCGGCAAACATAACAAGGCTGAAAGTGACGGCAAATACCCTTTAGCACTTGCCACAACAAGACCTTGCGTGGCCAAAGACAAAAAAAAAAAAAGCTATACATCCAACAGTTTGGCCTGCAACGGATCCGTATCGCAGGTTGCCACATCACGCCACAAACTTATCCCAGCATACATCCACTGATTTCGTGAACAGATGCCTGGATTCCAGGATTGAATCAACAGCTTCAGTAGGAAGGTCGAAGAAGATAAACTGCCGCCACTCACTCTCCACACACACAGGTGCAAATTTAACAGGCCCAGGAGCAAGGCCCTGCCCTGTTGCTGTGACAGAAGAGCCTCCCGAAGCCGCAGCCTGATCTGAGGACAGATGGTCCAGCCTAGGAGTTTCGGATACCACACTCTCCCAGCCCTATCTGGAACCAGTAGGATGACATGGGCCTGGGAGTTCTTGATCTTCAGAATTTTGGGCAGGATAGGCAGAAGCGTAACGGTGCAGAGGAGTGTTGTGCTCCACTGCATTTAAAATGAGTCTCTAGAGAGCATTTGTGGGAACTTTCCTTGCCATGCCACAAGCAGTGCAACAGTGAATGCAGGATATCCTTGACTAAGCAAGCTCCCAACACAGTAATTCTGATATCGCCAGTGAAGCAGCTATGGGATATTGTCTGAATACAGGCTTTCATTTATCAACTGCATTGGCGTTTTATGAAGACGCTTAACCCACATTATTCTTCACAAATTTCTTTGAGGGAGAGATTCAGCCAATGCAAGGACCCTGTAAAGAGACAATTCGTTTTTTTTAATGCTTCACATCCTTGTAGAACGTCTTGATTGATGAAGGCTGAAACACGTTCATCCAAGAGAGGTTCTGTTCAGGAAAACAATGAACTAGAGCAATTAGCCAAATAAAAAGATGGGACAGTAAAGGGATACAGGTTTGAGGTTATGATGATTGGAACACTCTTAGTGTGTAGCAAGGACATTGAATTAGTTCGGACTAACCCCCAATTTAAATGGAGTGTAAGGACCATGCAATAATGTGAATGAATTGCTATTTCATGCACACACTGGTGTGTTTATGTGAATTAATTGGTTTAATAAGCAATTTTGATATATCCCATGGCTCGGATTGTTAATAAGAATTCAAATGTAATGCAAAGTAATGCACACAAAAAGACATGTCTACATTGTTCACAAAATTGATCTGCAGTAGTGACTGATTCCCCTATTGTCTTCAATATAAGTAATAGAGTGCATCTATCCCTATAGGGATAGTTTTTGCAAATATAAATATTTTTGGTAACTCCAAAGGGCAAAAGTGCTGTCACTGCATGTTCTAAGCGGTGGCTAAGAGATCGAGCCAGGGTTCTCCCCCTTGCTGGAAGATCCACATGCGCATATCTGGGTATAGCTGCTATTCGTGACCTACTAGAAGTCAAGGGCTGAGCTAGTCTATTCTGGCGTTTAAAGATCCCGCCCGGTGGTGTGCCACCATTGAAATGGCCAGACAGCTCGGCCAGCTATAGAGGCACAGAGCCTCCTGGCACAGGACTAGGACTCCACCCAGCTCGTGTTGTTGCAGTACCACATGGCGGTGGTGTTGCCTGCGAGGACCTGAAACAGCCTACCCTTGATGGTTGGCCTAGCGAATCATCTGTAGCTCCAACCGATTTAGGAGGAGGTGGGACTCGGCTGGAGACCAGCGTCCTTCTGATCTCCACCTCTCCCAGATGGCATCCCAACACAGTAGTAATGCTTTTATCACAGTCTAATCTGGGATGGGAAGGGAGTGTATTCTTCCGTTGGTCCAATTTCAGTGAAGCAGCCACCACTGCATATCTTTTGCAGTCTCCTCCAACACCCGGATGGAATCCTGTCAAGTTTCCGCCTCTGAACCATGCAGTTTCACTGATTGAGCTAAACACAAGTTTGTCCAAGAGCAGTTCTGAAGCGCCACTCCTTTAAATAGAAGGAGTAATTTTAAGTTTATGAGGGAAAAGTACTTTGGAAGCTGAACAAAGAACAAACTGTTCTTCAATCCCTTACTAGATCAAAAAGGAAAAAACCCTAACAGTTTACTTTTAGGGTTTTTAAAGCAGGAACATTGCTTTCCAGAAAAAAACTGTTCAGAACTTGTTGTGACTTTGAGATTTTAAGACCAACTCAACTCTAACAGACTAACCTTTCAAAACCGGAGTGAACTTTTCAAATGCCTTCAGCGCTGAACCTTGGAATTATATGCAGACTCTAATATGCAGTTACTAAAGACTCACTGTGACTGTTATTAATGAGGTTTAGGCTGTTTTAACATGATGTATATTTTTATTTTAGTCAAAGGTTAGACAGAGCAAACAGGTGACATTAAGTAAAACTCTCATAGCACAAACACCTCCCAAGTAAGTAAGACAGGAATAAATTAAATCCCAAGTCCCAATCCTTAAGGTAGGAAAGCCAAGGTAGGGTGGTTTACAGAATTTCACACAATTACAGTATCATGCGAGTCAATAGAACAAAAAATAATCAACCGTTCTTTGTTTCACATTCTCCTTCCCCGCAGATCCCAACCCAAAACTCTACCCCTTACCTGGCCACATTGGTTGCCTGCAGTAGTTGATGAGCGGCACTAGTGGTGCTGGGAGTTGGGCCCCTAAGAGTATTGTGCCCCTCCTGAGAAGAGGGACGTCATCAGAGCTCCTTGACAATCCAACAGGTTCGCCAGGTGCAGGCCCACTGAGACTACTTAGCCCACTGAAGAGACCGCATATGCCATCGGGCATGGTCGGTCAGCAAAAGGCAGTAGTCATGCAGGACAACCAGTCTCAAAACTACCTTCACGGAGACCCAGGACAGAGGCTGAAAGATCTGGATCATAGCCTAAATGTCCTGGACTTGTTGGTCTGGAGGAAAGGCATTAAAGTGCACCGTAGGATTGCTCAGATGAAGTGAAGCCTCTGCAAAGGAGTCAGGTGTGACTTCGGCAAGCTGGTGAAAAATCCCAATGATGTCAAGAGGTTCACTGTCGTCTGGAGGTCTTATGCAACTGACTCGGTCACTTCGCACCACTCTGGAGAAGGAACATGGGCATCACAGTGCCTCCAGGTCTCGCTCACGTTCTACTGAAGTGCAGATCAGTCTTTGGTTCTGATTCATTCCCCCTGTCCATAAGCAATGTTGCAGCAGGTCGAGGCTTGGAGAGAGGCCATGCTGTGGAGAGAGGCCATGCTGTGCATCTTTGGCAGGTTGCTGGCTCCCTCTGCTACGCCTGCGGGACTCACCTACAGGAGCACCGAGGTAGGTTACTGACTGCTGGCAAATCCACCATTGGTGCAGTCTGTACCCCTTGAACCTGCTTTGGGCTCCTCGCCGGCATCAGTACATACTTCGGATTTGGCGCCGAACTCTGCGCCTGTCCCATACATGCCTGTGCAGATGTGCTGAAAGAAGCACAACCCACTGTTTTCTGCACCTCCGAGTCAAATTCATCTTGACCAAGGCCACATCTCGATACTGATGTGGTGCAGCCAATAATCAACCCCTCGGACTCAAAGACTAGTGCTCTACAGCTCTTGATGGGCACAGACAAAAAACCAACTTTTTTTCTCTCACGCCGGTCAGAGCCAGTCACATGGAGATGACAATGGTGGGGATGGGGAAGAGTTTGCTCATGCGTATGATGAAGAAAACAGGATGCCAGTGGATTGGCTACCTTATCCGAAACTAGATATGTTTTTTCTTTGACTTGCCCAAAGACTTAGACAGTGAAGATGATCTGCTGTGGGAATGACTTCCGCCTAGAGCAGGACCAGAATGTAGTCTTGTGGTGCTTTGCCACAAAGCTTTACCTCATGTTAATGAATGGTCTTCAGGTTCATTGAGGCACTAAGGTCAAAGACCTTTGCGTCACACGACAAACACCAGAAACCCACCTCGCAGGTATGGGTAACAGACATCTTTTTGCGACAGTCCATACAAGGCTTAAACCCTGTAGTCTTAGGTGGTGGCATGTTCCGTTGCACACTGGAAAATCTTTAAAGGAAATAGATCACTTCACAAAGTGAGGGGGGGGAAAAAAGGGCAAAGCTCCAGATCTGAATCTAAAGGCATGTGAAGAAAGGAACTGAAGTCACCATGCATAGATGGCATTTATATGCGACTCTGTTCTTCAGTTCAGGAGTTGAACGATATCAGCACAGAGCCACATGGTGCCACCTGTGCGCAGGAGCACGGCTTTTTGAGATTCCAGATTCAGTCTGTGTCTGGGGATATTCACAAGGTGAGGAATCTGCGGTTTAAAGTATCCACAGGAAATAAAGGTCTGTGAAAGCAAGGAAGTAAGCAGCAGTACTGAGATAATGGTAACTCTGCAAAATAATTTCAGGATATGTATACACCCAGAAGGTAATAGGAGACAGATTAATTGAGAAGCTTTGCAAGGGATATAGCAATGACTACACTTAGCCAAAACGAAGACCAGGAACAAGATATAGACTAATACAGTTGCAGCAATCCTGCCCAACGCCAAACGGGGAAACTACACTAGCTCTAAGGACTATAGGTAGAATCATTTAAATTCATAGCCAATAAAATTACAGATCATATGCTTGCACTATATAGAGAAGCCAGTGATACAGGTCAATGACCACCTGATCTGAGGGAGGCAACTATAACACGAATACTACAACAGAGCAAACCAACAGAGGGACATTCCTCATATAAACACATTTTTGCTGAATGTGGAGAAGGTGGTTCAGGTCAAAGTAATGGTCAATATTACAGTACATTTGCTAACTGCAAACCCAGATCAGTCTGGCTTCATGACAGGGGGGGCCACAAGACACAATTTGTGTAGACTGCACATGACAATGGAATGTATGGGTCAGGCATTGAGAATGAAGGGTCCCATAGTATGCAGACAATATCAACATAGAAGATACAGGATACATCTCCAATTGCAAACGGGGTCTTGACAGAACCATACCAGAAAAAACCCTTATCACCGATATACAACTCTGACAAACAACTCATCAGATTTACTGACACTGGTTAAAGAAAAATGGGAAAAGGACATAGGGTAGCTGGAGGATGAATAATGGGAAGAGGCAAAGTGGCTCCCTTCGAAGCATCAATCAGGGCAAGGTTTTGGCTAGTACTAATCAAAATTCCACATCATACAGTCTACAGGAGGTAGTAACTCGGGGCAATGGAATACTCTCAATAAGTAATACAACAACTTCTAGTCATATGTGGTGGGATTGCCCTAAGATCGTTGACTACTGGATGAAAATTGAAATTAAACTAAATGAAATCACCACCTGCAAAGAATGGAATGCAAAAAAAGGCTTGGCTATATGGGGTGAACATTTGTCACCTAAAGATAAGCTGTTGTTGTGTAACTTAGAACTTACAGTGGCCACATGGAACACATCACGGTTTCAGGGTGTGAGAATGAGAGGATTGGGTTTTGAATGGATGCCCACATAAATCCCAAAAAGATTAGGGGAAATTGTGTGAGATATGTAACCTAAACCATGTGGAGTAATTAATTTAACAACATATCACAAGTGCAATCTTGATGATGGTGGCCACAAGGATAATGACCCAGTACACATATGTAGATTGACTGTATGAGGGAGGGGTTGTACAGATTCCCTTTGTCTAATGTTCCACGAATATCTTATCAGTGTAACAGAGATATACTGTGAAAAACATCAATGAAGGAAAAGCGATGCTATGTCTAAACTGATGTGATTTCCTTGTACAGACCATTATTTATGTTGAATGATTTGCATAAAGAAAAAGAATTTAAAAAATGGTGTAAAAAAATAAAAAATAGATTGCCTTCTGCATAGTTCAGGGAATTTTAGATCTAAAATTATGTTCCTCTATTAACTGAGTAATTTTATATGTGCTCATTACTCTGATGTACTGCAAGAAAGTACAAACAAATTCGCAGTTGGAAAACTGCCAGTTTCTTCCCAATAGTGGTTGCACAACTTATGAAGGGAAGCCTTGGTCTCTAACATAGATTTCTTGAGACAGCCGCAACACCAGTAGCCATAAGAATCTGCTACCTGCTAGTAGCTGGCAAAAAGAAACAAGAAAGGTAAAGCTGACAACCAAAAGCTTGGACTTCTGCAAAATTCAGGAAAAAAGGTTTTTACTTTTAAGGGAAAAACAATATTCTTCTAAATAGTGGGTAAAGTATTTCCGAGATTATGGATTTTAAGTTTTTTTTTTACATATTATTCAACACCTAGGAAAAAAATGTAATACTTTACCTCATCTTCTTTTAGTTGAAGTGATTGCCTAGTGTCCTGAAGTACTTTTTGCTCATGCTGGATGTGCTGTTCTTTTTCAGTCAACAGCTTTTCTTGTTGAACTGTCACAGTGTTCTTTAACTTCAATTTTCCCACAAGTGTTTTCATTTCTCCTTGCAATTTCTTAATGATTTCATTGGCCTATAAAACATTATGATTAACAAGTGAGTGAGTCCCATCCACACACACAAAAAAAAAAAAAAAAAAAAATCGAATGGCAAACTGAATACTTCATCCAGAACAATGTTTTTGAGCATATGTTTGAATCCCATAATACTGATCACTTCATTTTTTACTGCAGTTTCCACAATGGAAACACTTCTTGTTACATCTGAATACCAAAAAGACATAAAAAACTAACTGCAAAAAATGGTCACCATCTTTGTTATTTTAGAAGAAGTTAATCATTTCAAATCATACTACTACTTTGAGAAATTTTAAAACCCCCAGTTTGCCCATATAGCAGAGAATTTATTTGGATTTAATTTTCTTAAAATTATTTTATCCCCGAAAACCAGAACATTTTATGTGATGTGGAGAACACATTGATAACACACTTGAAAACTTGAACAGGCTCATCGAATCCTGGTGGAGCATTACTAGACTCTCAGAATGTGGTTCAATTTTTAATCAGGGCAGATAACCTATGGTAGCTTTCACCAATCTCAGTTGCAAAATGTTTATGAAGACCAGAAGTACTGGCTGTAAAGCAGTCCCCATTAATTACGAGACACAGTGGGCAGAATCATTCTGGATGTCTATCGCAACCTTTCCAATTAACTCAAGTGTAACACTGGGAAAATAGCATGGAAAACGTAAAAAGAGAAAGCGAATGTAAGAGAAATAAAACACAAAGATGCAGAAAGAAAACAATTCAAGGTTGAAATTAAAATTTTGCAAACCACAAGAAAAATGGCAAGTTGAGAAATCATGGAATGATGCACATATTCAGGAAAAACAAAACGGGAGCCGAAATTATTTCTAAGTAAGTGGTTCCTAACCGTTTGATTTCTGTGGAACCCACACTTAATCATTACTGTAACACGGGGACCCCACTGAATCATTATTGGAATCCGGGAACCTCAGCCTAAGCATTTTCGATGATTTGAACCGCAAAACACTACACTAAAAATAAAGAAACAAGCACTCAAACAAATACAGAAATGATTACATTTTCACAAATATAAAAAATAATACTAATGGAAAGGTTGGAGCTTTTCTAAATTCAATTGCGACCACACTATATTCGGTTTGATGCACTTGCACTGCTCCAGCAAATCAATCTGAGGATACTAACAATTTTTAGACTGGAATTTCAAATTCCTTCACATTTACAGAACATTTTACATTTATCATTTTTACATTTTGCTTGTTTATGTAAACTTTAATAATATGTTAATATGATTTCATTTTTCTAAGCAGTCATGTACCCGCTGAGTAGGGTTTGTGGGCCCCCAGAGGTCTTTAGACTACTAGCTAAGATCACTGTTCTAAAACACAGGTTTGTAGCAACATAAACCTTAATTATTGCACTCTTACATTGCTAGGTGCCGAGTACTTTCTGTAGTCATGGCCTAAAGTAGTTAAAACTACTTAAATCTTTTGACCACTCCAATGTCATGAATTTGTTTAAAAAGTCCACTAATTTGAAAGCTTGCTATTCTTTAATAGATGGTTTTCAGGAGGTTTGAAGCATTTTCAAAATGTTGAAGCTTATCAAGTGATGATTAAATAATGCGGTTTTTGTTTATCTACTTCTTTCTTGATATTGCATACCAGGTTTGGAGGCATGATAACTATAGAAATGGGAATTTTATGGTTCTTATAAAATACAAAAAAATGTAGAGAACCATGCAACAATTTATATGTAGTATTGTTAACTAACTATATAGCTGTGCATTTAAGACTAAAATGATCACCATATTCTGCTCCCAAGTGCAATTTTACCCCCATTTTTAGGTCTTGTCTGAGACAGCGCATGCGCTGTCACTGGCAAGACTTTTTTTATTACTAAAATTGGGCTTAGAGCCCACCGATTGCTTACCAGTGGTTGGTTTCCTCGTCACTCATTTCCTAGCTTTTTTTGGTCAGTGCATGAGGGATTCACCTCCTCTTCGTGTGTTTGTTCCTCCCCTAGAGCTTGGACCAAGTACTGCTTCCTTGCCCAGTGTCATTCCACTGCTTGTGCTTTTGGGGCTACTTTATTTTAGTTGCAGCACTCCATAAGAGAGTTTATGCTTGCCCGCATTGTTGCTTCTGTCTCCCAGCATCATTTCGCTTTGCTTTAAAACCGTTCTCCCTGCCCGCTGGACATTTTACTTTGTCCCCACCCTCTCTGCCCTTTCTCCATGTAAGTTTACCCTCACCCTCTCTGCCGTCCATGTTACTTTCTCTCCACTCGTCCACTTCGCTCCTACTACCTTCCGTAACATAAAGTGCTATTATGGGGGCACCACTAGTCGAGTCATAGCAATTTTTCACTTCCTCCACTGCCTTCTGTGTTACCTGTTAGCTTGCCTTTGCTCCCTTCCCCTCTCCCTCCTGTCAAGCAGTGGCAAAGCCAATAGGCAAAGCCAATAGGCTGCACCTAGGCGAGAGCCATTGGCTTTGTCAAAGTTTTAGCGTGGCTGCTGTGCAGCCAGGATGAACGTTTTTTATAAATGCGCTATGATGCGACCAACCAGAGCTGACGGAGTCTAGCACTTTGTTTTTGCTTTCAGCCATGCTGCTCTGCTGTACAACATAGCTAGAAAACATTGGCAAAGCCAATAACTCACGTAAACAAGCCCCATTGGCTTTGCCAATGCTTGTCAAGCTGTGTCTTTCTGCAAAAAATACCCACTTTACAAGTCAGCAAAAGTCATTCTTTCCCTTTTGGAATATATTTATCTAGGTTTTTGCATCTTAAGAAGCTAATGGAGACCGTCTTTAAAAGAATCTGAGAAAAGTGGAGGCAATATGGCATGAAGAGAGTTTTATTCTGTATCCAAAGAAACATGACAGCATTGGCTGTGCGATGTATAAAGTAGTTGAATAGAGTATTTGTAGTTATACAAAATATAGCTGCAAGTGATGAGGCTCATGGTATAAACCTGAGAAAGATACTTTGGCTGTTCCACTATGCACTGAGAGTGGACGCATAGAAGAATGTAGTATACAGGTCTTACAAGGTAATCCTAAGGATGTGAGCCGAAAACGAAATAGCCATGAACACACGCTTTTTTTATTGGTAGTATCAAAAAGAGAACTAATTAATAAATACAGCAGCATCCTAAGATGAAAGTACATACAAGAGAAAGGAAATAAATACATTAAACAGAAGTAAAAATAGCCTAGATATGATTCACAAATATACAAAATTCATGCCAGAGCAAGACTCCTGCTATAATCTCTCAAAAAAACTGTTTGGCCAGCCTGGTACTGAAAATACCAGAGCAGACAACGGCAGACGGGTACAGCCGGACCCTCCCTTCCTGCTGATGAGTGCTGCGGGATCTTGGCTAGGGACTTCACAGGGACCTGCCTCCTTAGCCCCGCTGCTCTCGGGTAGCGCTTGGGACTTCATGTGTTAATCGGTCCCGAGGCACCACGGACTGGTGGACTTGTGGCCGGTGGTGGATGCAGTGGAATGCACTAGTGGCAGTGGTGCAGTAGACTTGTGTGGTGCTTAATTTGCCCCTTGGTGCTTGGGGGCCGGACCGGCTGTTGCCACTCTGTACTTGCATCATTCGAGGGGGGGGGGGGCTGCTTGTTGCCCACCTCTCCTGTTACTCTCAAACACACCCCCTTTCCTCCTTGCACCTGGGAACTCCATCACTGATGGCCAGATGCCCATACTGTGTGGGCTGAGGTCTTCTCTCAGAGAGGTGACAACCGTTACTCAAGGGCTCCGACATCCACTGGGACGGATACGCTGTTGGAGGCCTGGTCACAAATAACCTAAACGGACATGCCGTGACACCCAGGTCCCCCGGGGCCCCATTGCCTGTCATATCCTATCCTGCCCCCTGTCTGAACGGTCTCCTGCCTCACACATCGCTACTGTGTCCAGTTCTACGGTACCTCTGGATTGATGAATAACTGTGTACTGGGCCCTGTTGTGAGACCTGCGGCTGCTGCATCCGGGGGTGGGTCCATACTTTGAAGCGTTTGCGCCTGCTGTGGGCTGGCTGCTCATGGTGCCTGTGTGGCAAGTGGGCCCGTTTCACCTAGGCCACTCTTCTGTGTGCGGCTGGGCCATTGGACTTTAATGATGGGTTGCGGGAAGCCTCCCCGCCGACGCCTGCCCTGACCAAAATGAACCAGTATACAGTCCCCCCCGACCTGATGCTAAGGAGAATGCAGGGGGGCTCTGAGACCACGTCTGAGCAGCCCGCTGCAGCAGACTTAGGAATGATCCTTAAGGCAGCCCAAGACTAGAGAGAGGCTGTGGAGTCCAAAGTTGATGGCCTCCGAGTGGACTTCTCTCTGCTGCGCCAAAATCTACGCTAAGTAGAAGATAGAGTGACCGAAGCGGAGATGCGAATTTCCACGACTGAAGACGAAGTCACTACTCTCAAGCATCAAGTATTGAAATTATCCACCTAGGTGGCAGGCCTCACCGAAAGGGCGGAAGATGCTGAAAACCGCTTGAGGCGTAACAACCTCCGACTTGATGGTCTTCCTGAGTTCTTGGAGTCCTTGGGCCTGGCTGAGACGCTAGAGGAATGGTCCCAAAGGGCAAGCTTTCACAGCTAATAATCATTGAAAGGGCACACCGTTCGCGGGCTTCCAGGTCCCCGGCTGGGGCCCCGCCTCAGCCTGTGATACTGCGACTGCTTAACTTTAGAGACCGGGATACTATCCTGCATTAAGGCCTGCTCCGAACCAGGGCTAAGGCATTCCAATTAAAGGATACTCATCTTCCCTGATTACACCAAGGCGGTGCAGCAGCGTTGCCGCTCTTTAGAGGAAGTGAAGCAGAAGCTCTGCGCTCTCAATCTTTGTTATAAAGCTTCATACTGGCTTCTCTTCCCGGCCTGCATGAAGGTCATCTTTCAATCTAATACCCTTTTTTTGATACCCGGGAGCGGGCAACGGAACAGCGCCCTATGAGACGATCTTTACCTGATGATCAAATTGGTGACCCCACTGGGACACTCCCGCATCGACGGAACAGGGGTGGTCGCTCCCATTCCAGAGTCCAGGGTGGATCAACAGGAGGCGGCCACCTCACCGGACCTGCTGCTTGCAGATGGTGGGCAGCTGGTTTCCTCGGCCCTGGACGACAATGTGACAGACACTCCACTGTTTTTTGGTCCTTTGATGAGGTCCGAGCTTCATTTCTCAACCTCCCTCACCTCCTTGATTACTGCTATTTCTCCGTTTTACATTTCACTTGCGTTACACTTGTTGGCAAAAATGACAAGGGCACCTGGCGGGCTATTCTGGTCTTTACTTGTTCGCTAGGACGTACACTTGCCCGGTTGCTTGCTCTTCAACACAGCTCTTGTTGCCCCATGCCAAGACCTGATGCTGCTCTAGCTGCCCTGGCCCAGACGTTTCTTGCTAACCTTGATTTTCACCTGTAAGCTGTCAGGAACATTCTCCTACTTAATGGGCACCTAGACACCATGGATGGGTACCCCCGTTTGTGATGCTGTAGTTGTATTTTATTTATGGGCGACAGATGCTTCCTGGGAAGAACTGCAGGGTGGGGGGAGGAGTTCAGTTGGTCCTTTGGGCTGGGTTTATTGTTCTAACCAGGTCTTTTCCTTTTCCGGGTATTTCACAGCAAATATTTCAAAGACTTCTCATGTATTTTGTTTTACTGTGTCGACCACACCTTAGACAAATATTCATGGCCCTTGGCAGGACCTACAGCGCCTTTCCTCACTTACCATGTCTGTCCCTAACTTGATGGTCTTCTGGAATACCAACAGTCTCATCAAGCGCTCTGCGGTGCTGCATTATGTTAAGAGATCCAAGTCAGCAGTTGTCCTATTACATGAAACTCACCTCTTGGGCTCGCGATACGTCTTTCTGGGCTGTTTTGGGTATGACAGGGCTTTTCACTCTTGGTTTGTGAGGGGCTCCCGGGGGGTAGCTATATTGCTACATAAATCCCTCTATTTGACGGTCAATAGGTTCCATGTGGATCCCCAGGGGCGATATGTGGGAGTGGCTGGCCAAACACTAATTCATTTCTTGCTATGTTCCCCCACCATTGTTGCAACCCACTCTCCAGATGTTGCGATCCTTTATCGTAACCCTCCTTGTGGAGATCACAGTGACTGGAGGGGACTTTAATGCGGTCCCTGACCCTAATCTTAAACTTCGTATCCAGGCCGTTGCACACCATCGATCTATTTATCCTCCTGGACAGATTCCATGGGGCTGAGCAATGCTTGGCGCTACTAGCATCGTGCAACACGAGCTTATACATACCAATAGGCAGCCCACGGTATGGAATCGCAAATTGACCTGCTATGGCTGCCAGCTGCTGACCTCCTCTCTGTCCAGTCTGTGCCCATTATTCCACGGGGCATCTGACCATGCGCCTCTCTTAATGGAATGGTGGCTCGGCCCGTCAACTATAGCCCTGCCTGGAAATTCAGTGCTTAGCATCTGCAGGTCCCTGAATGCATCACATTTGTGGAGGAGGAGCTACAGGCCTGCTTTCAACTTAATGTGGGCTCAGTGTCCTCTGCAGTTACACCGTGGGCCTCCAGCAGGCCATGCTTAAGGGGTCACATGAATGGCTAAGTGCGGCATTGTGCGGCCTGCTGACTGGCGCGGATAGCTGATCTTGACGGCCAGATACTTTAGCTGAAGACCGACTGCTGCTGCCGTGATGCAGAGGAGATCCAACGCCTCTTAGCTGTCGCCCGCGCTAACCTGCAACAGGTCTCCCTTGAGGAGAAACAATGCTGGAGGGCCTCGACCCACAGTGTATGAAGCAGGTGATAGATCTGGCAAGTTGCTATACTGGTTGCCGACCTGTGGAATCTCTGACAGGCTTGCACCCGCGGTTTGGGATTAATCTAGACACTACCGGGAGGGGCTGCCCGAGATTGCTCAGGCCTTCGTGGATTTCTACAAAGCTTTGTATGCCAGACCCCCACAGTCCTCAACAGAGAGAGATCATCCCATTCTCTTTGATATTCCGCTACCGTCCATGCCTGACTATGTCCAAGAATTAGATCAGGCCCTCACTGTAGAGGAGATATACTCTTTTGTGTCTGCCTTGAAATCTGGGAAAACTACAGGCCCAGATGGTTATCCCATTGTGTATTACAAGCAGTTTCGAGACGCTTTGCCCCCGCCCCCCCCCCCAATCACCACCTGCTCAATTTTTATACTGCTGCAATACATCAGGGCTCTTTTCCGCCGGATCTGGACTGCGCCACTATTGTGGTGCTTCCTAAAGAGGGACTTTCCAGGGACCAGTGTTCATTCTATTGTCGCATCTCTCTTATTAATGCTGATATGAAAATATATGCCAAGGCTTTGGCGACCCGCTTGACCCGGGCTCTTCCCCATCTTATTCACCCAGATCAATATGGGTGCATGTCGGGTCGGAGCACTTGCCACTGCATTCGTAGAGTGCTGGTGGCTCTCTCTCGAACGCAGGACTTGGATGACACTCAGGCCCTCCTGCTTATAGATTTTTCTAAGGCCTTTGACGCGGTCTCCTAGGACTTTTTGGATGCAGTCCTCCTGCGGGTGGACTTGGTAGGTACATTTTGTTGGATGATTCATCTTTACTGTAATCGGCCTGCCAAGGTCCAGGTGAATGGCGTTTTATCCACCCCCTTTCCCATCCGACGATGCCTGCTTTCTCCCGTTCACCCTTGCGATAGAGCCTCTGGTGCGTCTTATATGGTGCGACGCACAGGTTCGGGGATGGAGGTGGAGAGTCGGTTTTGAAGACCGCATAGCGTTATATGCGGAGGACATTCTACTGTTCCTTGGGGACCCTCAGACTCCTGGACCTCAATGTCGGGAAATCCTTCGCCTATATGGCTAGGCGTCGGGCCTTCAAATTAATGCGGTCAAGTCCACCTTGGTGGACGTGGGGGAGGGCGGGGTTGGGGTCTTGGTGCCTGGACATCCCCATCCGACGTAATTCCTTCAACTACCTGGAGATTTACATATCCCACCTCCCTGATCTAGCAGTGGCTCTTACTTTTCAGGGACTTGCTCAAAATCTTGATTGGGACCAGCACCGCTGGGCCATCCTACCCCTTAATATTTTTAGGCACATTGCGCTTTTCAAGATGATGCGACTCCCCCCGCTATTTATATGTCCTGAGGAACTATCCATATCCCATTCCTTGCAGATGGTTCCACTCCCTGACTTCCAAGCTTATGCACTTTGTGTGGACTAAGATTCAATGCAATTGAAATATGGTAAAGACTAGAGTAGAGCATACATATTGGTATAGGTATTTGATTATCAGGTGTGCTTGGTAAGAATGCACTCCCTCAAAGAGAAGGGAACCAATAGTTGGAGTGGGTACTGGGACGGAAAAGTCCCTCGGATGGTAATAGGAGTGAACCCTGTGCCCTGCGTGCACCAGCGGCAGTAATATCTGGATCCTTGGTAACAAATTTTGGTCATGTGCAGACACTGATTATGTGTGTGCGTGCCATGACCTCGGCCTCTCTCACGGATGGTCTGCCAGTCTCCCTTCTAAATAAGGGTACATCACCTAGGAGAATAAGGAACACTCTCCCTGAAGCATCTTCTGCCCGACCCAAAACCAGAGTAAAATCTGAGAAGGAGATTACCTAAAGAAAGCAAGGATCTGTGGGGATCCTGCTGAGTGGATCACGGGAACGGAGTGTGAGATTCTGATCCATCTGGAATGCTGCTCCGATCTGCCATTTGCCCGTGTGCGCTACTCGTGACCCCCATATGCCAGGTGGGAGCAGCAGGAAAGAATATGGGCCATCACCCTGGTGCCATGCTGTGAGGAGAGAAGGGCAGTTGTCCTGTGCAATGTTGTGACCTGAAGATGGCGGATGTCTTATTTGTACCACTCTCAACCCCTGTATGCCAAGTAGCCGCGCTGAAGGTTGAGGGCCCTCGACTTAGTACATTCATGCAAATAGAGGAGGCCCATCACCCTGTGCAGTGCTGTGTCCTGAAGGGGCAGTCGCCCTGTCAGCAGCTGTTTGCGACCCCCTTTCTGCCAGGAAGGGGCCAGGATGAGGTGAAAGGACCGTCACCCTGGAACAGTGTGAGCCCATGAAGAGAGTTGTGACCTGCAGATGAACAGCAACAATTCAACTAAAGGAATCTAGGAGCACACAAGACCTGCCACCAGACTTAAGGAGACTTACTGTGTAATCAGCCTCAGCAGCATCCAGAGAATTAAACGTAAAGTAGCAAGAGTTTAGACTAGCGGTTATACTATGGAGAAAGAGTGCTTCTT